>OY754330.1:58877370-60077370 GCA_963573305.1 Pyrrhosoma nymphula
ATTGAGGGTAAAGAGAGGAACGGCTTCGTCGGTTCCCCTCCTCAATCTGCAGAACATAATCGTCCAACCTTCTTTGCTCCTCCGAATCCACCCTCCCACACATACTTCCCCTCGCCGTCTTCGGACGATATTCCTCCCGAATCATCCGCCTCCGTAACCTCCCCAGTCTGGTCTCTCCACATCAGACTGCCACCCTCCTTTCCTTCTCCGAGGAGGAGGAATATTATTCCCTGGATTGTCCTCTCTGTAGGTGGTGTTGGTGGTGGCAGCGGCGAGGAAGATAAGTACCGGAGGAAGATGCCCCCAAAAACCACCCGCCCGCCCTTTTATCTCGAGATGAGGAGGGAAATTTGGCTTGAGTTACATCTGAAGGGGGTGTTTTTTCCCGAGAGCCAAACAAGTTCCGGAATTTATCTTTATTGCTCTGGAGAATGGCCTCTTTTTATGTTAATAGGCCAGATATTATTACGAGAACCGCTGATTTATAATTCTAAAAAGGTGGCTTAAAAGTAACACAGCAGGTGCCGTTATTTCGACTGAAATGCATTTGAAAATTTACTACCTATCTAAAATGTCACTTTTGTAATGAAATCCCAAAAGATTAACACCAGCGTTGATAATGCTGTAACGCTACTTCTCTTTTTATTTCATTCTTCTTGTTATCATTTCATTTTATTCTGATATGTATTTATTATTTTTAATCAGACAATGCAAATAGACGTGCCATTTTCGGTTGAGTGAGATAATAATATTCAAATTAATTAATTTAAATAGATAAATATGACGGTACTTTTCCCACGGAATAAACTGCTATTTGATCTTCCGAGGTATTGGCGAGATAAGAAACGAGCCAGTTATTTGTTGTCAGTTTCTGAGGGCATGGAATGATTAATAGAAAACGTCGGTCGTATCTTTTCAAAAAGACATTTTCCGTCGAGATTCATCTATCGAAATAATTTAGTCAGTTTTCTCAGTCAATTAAAAAATGAGTAACTGGCAACCCCAGATACATTGTCCTAAAACATTCTTCTCAGTATTGTCCATAGTACATAAAAATGAAATGACATCATTTAAATTACTTTGAAAAGAAAAACTTGTTTTAACCACACATCAAAAAATGTTTTCTCGTGACTTTTTCATAGCGTTATCAGGCCTAAGACGCAACTCACAAGCGCAATACCTAAATCGAACCCTCGTTATTACATATTTGAGTAATTTCTTTTATCTCAGAAATTTGATTTTGTTTTTTTTATTTGTTCGTCGTGTCATCAGGCCTCAGGCAAACCCGGTAAATTTACACCACGGGCACTGGCGTACGTTCAATTGCACCAGGAAAACCAATTTCTCATGAACCATGCGTTTACGTACTTCTGGCAATCCTGCGTTGTGAGAGTGGGAAACATTGATAAGCATCACGTCAGTTCCAAAAGGCTGCTACGCGCCCGGGGAAACGACCCAAGAGCCCACACGCCGTAGAATACATAGTCCACACTTCAGAATTCGCTCGGGCTGGACTCCCGAAGCACAATCTTCGGGTTCCATTTTCTTTGCCTTCATCCAATTCCCTCTCTCTCTCTGTGTTTCTGTCTTACTCTCTTACTCCCCCAAACGGAGAAGAACACCCTTTCGCAACTCGTTTCTCTTCCTCCCTCCACCGAGGAATGAAGATAAAAAAAACGAGATTCCCATCACACCTAACCACGCGCGAACTCTCGCAAAATGGCCAACGGGACGCGTCTACTCCAACTATCCCCGTCCAAACCTTATTATTCCTCCCGCTCTCAGTTCCCTCATTTCCCAGCATTCACTCCATCTCCTTCCTCCTCATGCGAGAGGCACTTCTCCACAAGGACAAGAGGGTTCCACCATCCTCAAGAAGAAGAAGGAGTAGGAGATGTCCTCCGGTGAGATATGAGGTCTTGGTATTTGGGCGAAGAGTTCCTCCCTTGGTGGGGGCGGGGAGTTCTCGTTCGGGTGGAAGAGATGGCAACACACATCCCGAACGGCGAACTTTTCCTCCATTCCTCCCCCTCTCCTCTTCGTCTTTCCCTTTCTTCACTTCTTCTTTCCTCCTCCTCCTTCATAAGATCGGTTGGTAAAGGAAGCATTTTCGAAAAGAATGGGGATCGGTGAGGGGATCTCTAGCGCAGAGAAATGAAGGTTCAAAAGAAATAGTCATAGGATGAACATTGTGGGATTGTTCCACTGCAAAAACAAAAGAGACACTTGTTGTACTTCGCCAATTAAAATAGCGCAGTTTACAGAAGTGCAGCCAATCAGTAAACACATTCAATGCCGTCTAGGGAAGCGAATCACGTGGCCTACGAAGTAAAGATGGCGCCCTCTGTTTATATATTATGGTCGTGACAAGGTTGTTCAATTTTCATTACTTTCTTTGCAAAATCAGTGGATTACATCGAATTATGATTATTAAAACATTTTCAAGAGTTGACAAAACTAACTAAGCGCAAAAGACCTAAGATTTTCCCGGTGAATCTGATGTAGAAATTTTTCTTGGGTATTCCACCAAATATTTCTATTACTAAGTATATTTTGCCACCATGATGGCGCTATTTTAACATATTGATGCACCATAGATAACCGGTGTACGGTTACTAACTATCCATGATGCAGTTGCGACTACGTCATGTCTGCCATGGTAATTCGTACTATCATGATGTCTGCCTCACCAAAAGGCCTGTGCAAGCCCGTACCCTATTGATCGTAGGTCAAAATACCCAGCAGCGCTATTCTAATGGAAAAAAACAGTAGCATTTATCCACTCTTTTTGCTGAATTTAATTGTGCATTCCAAGTTTTAACCCAATGTCTTGAAAATGACTGAGGCTCAATTCTTCTACCTGCATAATATAAAAAAAATATTAGACCAGTAATGTGGAGCGAGGCACTGTCTGGATCAGAGACTTGGCCTTTGCGAAAAAAATATGAGCGCAAACTCCGTAAAAACCAAGCAATCACCTGGTTGGATACTCTATTATAATCGAAAAGTCAGGAGAGAAAACAAGGTTCATTGGGCGTGGCATTTCCTAGTTCGGAAACATGGGTCTTTGTGAAAAAGGTGCATGCAAACTCTGCACAAACCAACCGTCGTCTAACTAGCTGGATACTCAATAGTCGGGTGGAAAATCTGTAGAGAAAAAAAGAGTTGTCGAGAATGACATTACCTTGAACCGAAACTTGGTCATTGTCAAAATAAATATGAGCGCAAACCCTGCGAAAACCAACCATTCGGCTGGCTAAACTCCCAACTATCGCGTGGAAAACCTGGAGAAAGAGAGACGATTCCACGAGAGTGAACGGAGATTTTGGCGAAGGACAAGAGAGAGCGGGAAAGAGGATTATGGGAGGGCGGGAAGAATCTTGCTCTCGCTAAGGAAGAATATTCATCGATCTTCTCCTCCCCTTCCCCGCCAGTGGCCTGCCCTTGAGCGACGCCGAGAGAGGGGGGAGGAGAGGGAAAGAGAGGGTGAAGGACGGATGGAGAATGGAGAAGAGAAAAGGATATCTCGGGTAATTAACAAAGGGGACACGATATCGTGGAGAGGGCGACGCTTCTCGAGATTCTATAGTGGGATACGTTAAAAACCGCCCGTCCGCCTACCCTCCACAACTATCTCCCCTCTCTCTCTCCCACCACGCGAAAAATAAAACATTTCAGATGCCGCCGCACATGAAAGATCGATGTCTTCCGCTCCTTTGCAGCCGTGAGAGCGAGAAATGAGAAATTTCGCCGAAAGTCGCTGTTGGCGATCCTCGAAATTTTTAATTAGGAGAAGCAGAGAAGGATGGTTATTTATTTAGGCGACAATAATTCGTCGCAAAATGACAAAAATTAACATTCTAAAATCTACACACGATCCTGCGAGCCGCTGAAGGGGCGTGTGGCGGGGAGTGTTAAGACAGCAGCCGTTAAAAAGGGAGGGGAAAGGAATTGGAAGAAGGAAAAGGCGAAAAGTGTAAATTGTATGTTGCTATTATATTATAATCAAGAAATAAATATTTATCTAAGAAAGCTAAAATTGCAGTACACAAAATTGTTCTCCTTCCAACTTTATTTAATGTATCGAAATGCCAGGATAAGCATAAGAGTAGGCTAAATGCAGAGGGTATGGGATATCTGAGAAGTAAGTATTTGCGGTAAAAGCAGAAGGCATAGGGTTAGGAATGAGTGGGTGAGAAAGAATGTGGAATGAATGCTTCGGTAATGGACGTGTATGAAAGGAGCGTGCTTCACTGGTTTGGCCATGACGAAAGAATGGATGAGAATGGAATAACGAAGCAGATTTATAATAGAGGAGTGAATGATGAGAGAGGAAGGGGTAGACCGAGAAGGTCATGGGTGAATGTGGTGGAAGATACTTTAGGAATATTAGGAGGAATTTTAGGAGTCTTTAGAACAGAAGGGTGTGCATGAAGCAATTTATGAGTGTAAGAGAAGCAAAAGAGGTATGCATAGATTGGGCAGTGAGGAGGAAATTACCAAAGTAGAGTCAGCTTTACAGTCCTATCGTCGAGAATTAAACTTTTATGACTGTGCCTACCCCGAAAGGGAACGGCGTGATGGGTATGTACGTTGCTATTGCATTGCTATAGGTTTGCGCGGAGCTTGGAACGTGACACCTGTTTTCCGGGTTTTCCGCCACGTTGTTCCACTTTTTATCTGTTATCCTGAAGCCTTCATCGGATCCCGTAGACGATGCGTGTAAGGGGAAACACCGCCTTGTGTGGAATGGTTTTCCCGCCTCTTCCGTACTGAACTGTACACTTTATGTGAGCTGATTGTTTTAATGTCACAAGCTGTTTCTTTATGTGATAGTCACTAATTTTCCGTGAATAGAAGGGATTTTTGTATCTATCAGTTCGGCAACGTATCTCTCTCCGTCTCTTGGTGAATTTTTACACGCTAAGTTGCAAGCTTTAACTCCAAATTATGGGAAATAAATTCATGAAAAAATCCTTTGAAAATCAAATAACCATTTATTCAATGGTGGTTGACTTACGAGTATTGCATTGACGGAGGTGTGAACAGAGGAGAAGGACTTTTTGAAGATGGGGGCGTGTTTTTGTCTGCCCTTTGAAAGGTTGAGGGTCTCGTGGATGTCGAAAGGAAGTCTGTGGGTGAAGTGACAAGTCGCGAGCGAGAATCACTCAATTCCGGATGTCTTTTAGTGCTGCTTATATACATATATTCTTCGCTCCAACTGCTACCTCACCACGTCTCCTCGACGCGTGATGGAGATAAAGTTAAGACCTTTAAGGGGGAAGACAGTTCGAGCTACTTTTGAGAGAGTTCTGGGAATGTAGTTGGATTACGGCGAACCTTTTTGAATGGTGAAAATGGGAGGGGGAACTTTTTTTTTCTTTTTTTTACGGAGGACGGCGGGTGCGTGACGCTGTCTTTTTCTCGTGCCGTACCTCGCGAAGGTCTTCTTGTCGTGCCTTTCGATCGAAAACGATCGATGCCTGACGTGTGCGCTCGCTAATAAATCCTCAATTCCGAATACGCCGTGCGTGTAGTGGCATATGTATACAGTCGTTAACATTAGGTTTTCAGTTCACTCCATTGAATAATGGAAGTCATTTTTCGAATTTCTGTGTAACGTTCAATGTTAGGCTTCACTTACGCAGGTCATCCATCAACATCGTCATGATTGGATACGCCACCATGTGATTGGTATGTTTTTGGACGGTTCTTATTCTTCAATTCTTCATTTCTGGGACATCTTTTCACTTTCCCTCATATTACTTGCTCGCTGTCAGGTCTTACATGAGTTCCCCTGCCTGTCCTTGTGTCATACAAAATTACTATCCGATTCCTTTCTCTTCCACGCCTCCCCAACGTTCTTCCCTTTATCACCCACTTCAACCCGTATTCCAGCCATCCTTTCTGCCCTTCCAAATCTCCGTTACCAACTTCCTTTCCTCTACAACCATATCCAACACTTCCTCGTTCGTCTTCCTCGCAACCTAGCTCACCCTCTACATCCTTGTAGTCAATTACTGACAATTGTGAGTGGTTCAGTCATAAATACAAAGTTGTTCCATTTTAAATATTTACTTCTTACTTCTAAGAGCCGCATAAATTATAAAATAAAATTCGAATATGGTCTCAGTTGTGACAAGAGAAGAATCTCTACTTCATAATAAATTTATAGCTGCCACCATATTTGTCATGTAAGTGATCAGGTATTTCGCTACAAACAAGTACCGGAAACATAAGCCTGGCAACCCTAATCGGAGTAACCCATGAAATGGTGGAATTGGCTTCAAGAGTCAGGTGAAACGTCACCTCAATATAACTCAAACTCCCTTGGCTCCAACCGACATCACCTCTCCAGCTGACTTCGCGTCAAAGAGCGCCGTAACAATCTCTCCCCCAGCGCAATGAACGACACAGCTTTTCTCTCAGGGAGAGGAACAAATACGTGTGCGGATGTGGGAGATCGATTCAGAAACTCCTCATGCCCCCTCCCAACAATGAACCGACACCATTCCCTCCAGTTCGTTCCCTTCGGCTCAAACCGTCACTAGATCTTCATCCCGATTCCCACATTTATCCCCAAAACCCGTCGCCGCCGAACTCATCTCCATTTCATGCCCAGAGGGCCAAAGGCACAAGAGAATTTCCACACTTCTCCCGACCCGAGGAATCCGGATTCGTGAGCCTTGTGTCAAAGGGAGCTCTCAGCACATTCTCTGCTCCGCGAAATGATTTCCATCGAGGACAAACAAGGGAGACCCGGGGTAACCCCCCCCCCCCCCTCCGCGGTGGTATATTTGCTTATGCGAAACGCGTAAATTGGAGGAGGCGCTCTCGAAGGCTCCGCGCTTAGCTCGAGAAAAGTTTTCCATCTCGAGAGCAAACTATTTTCAATTGAGGATTAAAATGGAACCCATTCCAGCCATCTGTGCACTGGAAAGTATGTACCAGGAGTTAAGGTGGTTGGAGCGATTTTTGTTTGTGTTAATATTTGCGTGAAACTTTGCATAGTTGTCCTTATTGGTAATATCTATAGATAAAAGTGAAAAATTACATGTTTTGGTTTGAATGATTTGGTTTCTTGGCAATCCAATGCTATTTTAACATGTAGCCTTATGGTACCTGACATACGTTTCGAAGTAATTCGATTACATATGTACAGATATTCTCCTAAACGCGAAATAATACGTTTCATATAATTATAATGGTTTCTAACAGATATAAATGTATAACTCCAAATAAAAAACACTTATTTAGATATGGGTACGTTTTGCATAAATTACGAATTCCGCGCCAAAAACCCAAGACATAACAATTCTTTACGGCGAAAATTTTAAAATTCTATTCCTGCATCATTTGCAGTACTACATGTATAAACAGATGTACTCAGGTGAAATTTGGTTAAAGAATTTTTTTCGACTTAATTAGAAAGTTATTAAAATGTGCACTCAATGGCTCACGATTGCCGCTCCAGCCACCTGGTAAAACAAGTGAACATGTGAAAGCATTTTGTAAAGTAAATGAACAATATAGTTGGCCTGTTAAAAAAAACTCAAGCAATTATTGCCGATGTTTCGTTAAATGTATTTAACTTCATCAGGGCTTCGACTTAATTTGAATACATGTGAAACATTTATGTTCAATTTCCGAAACCTTCGATGTACTCCAGCCATCCACATCGACATGATGCCAAGCAAGCTACCGCCATGGCGTTTTGTAGGGAGAGAGTCTTTCCAATTTAAAACTTTCCAACAATAGCTCTTGGGACAGTAATCCCTAATACCAAGATTCACAAATTAACATTTGGGGCGCATGATTCAATATGGGAGGAATAAAAACAATGAAAGGATAAGTGAAAAACCTCGACAGCGGTTATTATACCAAATTATAATCCAATTTCCATGAGTAACAAAATGGAGACAAGACAAGAGGGCACTGTGAAGGAAGGGAGAACTCAACAAGGGTTACAAGTTCTGACATCGAAAGCGTGAAATAACTAAATTTAAATTTTCAGGTAACTTAATTTTACAGATTTCACACATACGCTCACAGATTTTACTTCTTACGCCGACAGATGACTAATACATTTAAGAAAATACAGAAATATTAGACTTCCATTTTCATGACCTTCAAAAAGCTTTTCATTTATCGTTGGAAAAGAAATCATGAATCAACGGCTAAAAAACACAAGAGGTCTCGTGAATTAGCGCAAAACATCACATGAACTCGATTGTGCCAGGAAATCCGATCGGCCGACAGCTAATATTTTGCTCCATTCATACGAGCTCGTGAAATTCTACTCCGGGACTTACACAACGCGAAACGGTCGCATTTCATATCGATTCGGGCGAGATGCGGCGAAATAAATTTACAATATGGCACAAGTGGGATGGGGGCATTAAAAAAAAGGGACTATTAAACCTTCCGGTCAGGAGCACGCTGGGATCCTGGCACGGCCGTTTTAATCTCCCCACCCCACCCCTACTCAATCCTCTCTCGTCCTACTTACACACCTACGCTCGACGACGCAAATGATGACCTAAGCCGACCGCCGGCCGCGGCGTCTATCGCAATAAATAACGTAGCCTCATTTTCCACTGAGGCCGGTGACCCGCCAGTCTGTGTCATATTTTAATGGCAATCGATAAGTCAGGCGGGATGAAATGATAAGGAGACACCCAGAAGAAATTTTTTAAAAATCTTGATACTGAGCCAGGAGACGTACTGAAGGGGGAAAGTATATACTCTGCATTCTAAATTAGGTTAACAGAGAAGAAAATGCTTGGAAAGTGCGGGAGAGAGCTTATTAAATGTAATGTAAACGGGGCATAAGTAAAAAAAACATCTTAGGAACAAAATAACAAAATGGTAGAACTATTTGGTTACCACACTACCCCGCTTCTGCCAGCTCTTTTTGTTAACTGATTCATTAGCTTCATTCTAATATCGGTTTCCATCGCGTTTTGCTGCTTCGTAGACGATTTTTCCTCTGAACCAGACGTCTTCAGGTCAACGTGACCGGAGTCTTCTTCAGGTCGAAGTGACTTGAAAAACACTCCTGGATGAGAGGTGAGACATTGTTTACAAAGCAACAAAACGCGATGGAAATGGATAATAGAATAAAGCACATGAGAGAATTATTTGCTAGGCACATAACTGTTGGCGGGGTCGGAAAAGTTGACGCAAAATATCGCAACGGGTAAATTCAAGTAGAGACTGTCCAAAAACCTACCATCCATTAGGTAGAATACATAATTAAGATCTACATCAACATATTATCCCGCAAACCACCGCAGGGGCGTGTGGCAGGGGGTGTTAGGACACCAGCCACGAGAATGCCGAAAGTCACACATTGAGACACCGGCGCGAGCCCATTTTCACCTCAAGAATGATGGACGACAGGCGAGGCGAGAAAACTCCTGACGACACGTGTAATCAATATCACTAAGGCAACGTCACCCGTGCCGTGAGAATCTCCTCTCTTCCTAACCGAGCACTCTCTCTGAATGGCCCCTTTATTTGATTTTTTTGACCGGCCCGACCTCTCGTCCCTCTCTCTCTTTTCAATGGGTTCGCCGCGAAAGTACGACGACTTCATTCCGCGTCCATGTCGAGGGGCAGGGACCCTCTCTTGTCCTCCCGTTCGGAAACGAACACCGGGGAGGCGGCTGCTGTGATCTCGACGCCCGGAGGCGACGCTCCCTAAAGGCCGTTTCACAGGGCGAAAAATCTTGCGAATTCAAGCATTTATTCGCGAATTAACTTAAATTACGAACGGAAGAGCTTCTGTTTTTCACGGTGAATTAAATCTACATTTTCAAGCAACCATTTTTGCGTTTCCGGAAACTACGTAGCCCAACCAGCATCGAGATCTCCAGCGCAGGTTGTGTTTCCGTCGCAGATGCCCATCTGCCCATCTTTCAACTGATGACGCAGCCTGCGTCGCCGGAGCTGCGCCATTGAGTGAGGACCGACGCTTTCTGCCTGTCACTTGTTGGTTACGTGATCCATTCCCGAGGAATTGTTGGCTATTTTATGAATGAATGTTGTCAACTTTTGAATTTTGGCGGAAGTATGGTTTCGCAAATAGTTTCCCACGGAGGAGAAAATTGTCGAGCCAATTCGGGGTGATCATCCTCATTTGTATGACATCAGGGACATGAAACATAAACCTCTACAGCTGTCGTTGCCTTCATCTTCTTAAAACAAATACCACCAGCGCAGCCCCCATAGCCAATACTCCTCTCAACATCTCTTTTCCAATAGAAACTCCACGATAAACCAAAATAATTTGCAACTACAGACACGTCACGGATGAGCTCAGTCTTCTTTTTTCATCCTGCTGGCATTATTTAAATACAGCATTGATGGAAACTTACGTCCGATAGTACAGGGGAATACCGAAACCTATATAGAAGAATATATAGAAAGATTATACATCAGATGATGCAGTAAAGCAACAAAACCAAGGCCTTGAGGAAAAAAAACATTTTACGTGGATATTCTCGCACATCGATAGTTTGAGCGAGCATAGTTACATGGATGGGGGAATTCTAATTACATTTTAAATTTACTTCTTGCTTTTTACTTGTCCTAGCTGCAATTCCAGGAGAGGGCACCACACCTGTAAGCAGAGTGAATGCATTTAGCGTAACGACGCTAGCGGAAACGGTGCATGACAGATTAGCTTTGAACACCAAGCGAACGGAGGGCCGCAGTGAACCCATCTTCGGGAAGAAATACTGTTTATGAAGGACAACAAAAGCTTCCATCTCTCCGGTCCATTGCGCAAATAAATAAATAAAGGAACGGAATCGAGTACAAACAGGGTGGCTGGGCGACTTGTCTCTATAAGGGTGCCGACGTCGGTCGGTCCTTTCAACAGGAGCACTGTTGCATCATCGAACCCCTTATTCCATAATTCGCTTTTTTTCCGAACCAGCAATCTCCCAGAAGTCTCCTGCCCCTCGGACCCAATCCAAGGACCTGTGAGGAGTGGCGGTGGGGCTGAAACCTGACTGAGGGGATTATATTATGGACCAAGCGAGCACATTTAACTATAACTCCATTTGGGATACACGCCGCATTCAACAAATCACGATCTATTTCTAGTAAGCATATATAGTTATTAGGTATTAAGGTTAAGATAGGTTAGCCGGTGATAGATCTGCCGGTTAAGATAGGTTTCAATGGAAGTGAGTAAAAATCCTCTTCGTTGTTACATGTGCAGGACACTAGGTATCAACCAACACAATTTATTTCTTCATCTTAGCATGCGTCCTCCCCTTATTCTCCATATCCATAAAATCTATCCTCTTCCATCCCATTCCTCGCTTGTCCAACATCCTCCTCTCTCTACTCTATCACGACCTTAAGTAAACCTTAGCCCTTCATTACCTCTTCCAACCACCTACCTCGCCTCTTCCTCGTCTCCGCCAGAAGTTTCCTGTCCTCACCAACCATAACAAGCACCTCCTAAGCGGAATATTTGAACTTGAAAATATTAAGATTATGTATTAAGAGCAATTGCTCTACCCAGCCTTTCCCATAACACGCCCCTGGAGTAGGAGTACGTACCGTTTTTCGACCTTGTCTCATATACTTTAAATACATCTTCTAAAGCATTAATTTTTTCATAAAGCTAGTTTTAAAACCCGCCAATTTTATTATAAAAAGTAAAAAAGATTTATTTTGAAAATCCAAAAAATTAAGCTTCGAAAGAGAACTTCCGATCAATTACAGCCAAAGATAAGGAAGGAATAAATACCTAAAAATGTAATTTTCGAGGCTATCAAGCAATGGAGAAGATGCAACGACAGGTCTACTTACTCTCTGTTCGTAATAACCTGAAAAAATATTATTAAATCAAACACCGATACGATGAAATGCACTCGCCCCAAACACAGTACTCCGAAAGCCTGCCAAACAGATAGAGAGCTTCGGCCATACACAATTTACGAGATAATTCGATTGCCAGCGACTCTCCCTGATTTAAATTGACTCTGATTCAGTATGTCTGATTCAGTATTCAAAATGTCTCAGATACTGGCCCATTGACAGAGAAAATTTACATTGGGGGGTGGTTATAATCTTGTAGACCCTAATTGTCTATTCACCAACCCAAGCTTCTTCCCTGATTACAGATTTGTTCTTCCCGAATCGATACGAGGGTGGGGATAAACAACGTCTCTATCACCCACGGTCATAAAAATATACCTTCAAGTCAAAGAGTCGAACCAGTAGGGTAGGACTATAGTTTTAAGAACCCTAGGCAGGATCCCATAACCACTTCAGTTCTGTAGACCATTTTACGGGAGCTATAATACAGGTCTAAAAGAAGTCCATTGATAATAACAAAGCAGTAAGAGCTGTCATCCAACATCGACAGCGAAATACAACATTTGAGGCACACTTCTGATGTGAGTAGTGTAAGAAAATGTCTTAGACGTCACTTGCTGGAAACTTTTAGCGTTCAATAAGTTGAGTAAGAAAAAAACACTTATTTCCACACTTTTTATTGTCTAATCGACCCTAGTTACGGCAAAATTTCGACACCTAGATAATGGTACATGGTGCCGAAACCATGGTCGGTAAAAAAAATAAAAAATTGTGGAAATAACCGAGTTGTATTCTTACTAAACATGTTAAAAGAGTAGGGCTCTCCAAAGAGTAGACTAGTTTCCGAAATCCTCATGTATTTAACATGGCTGTGACATGCGCTATTCCAACAGACGGAAGCGAAATACTAAATGCTGTCACAACGTGTCCACAAAATGGCAAAAGTCCTAGCAATGAATATTCAAGTTCTCTGGTAAAACAACGGCATTTACAAAGGGCGTGCCCGTCAACGCCTGCGACGAGTTGTGCAAACGCCAAACCATTAATAATTATGAGGTGCTAACGTACAGAAAATTGCCGCAAAATGAAGTTAATGCAACATGCAAATCTTGCATGCACGCGCGTACAGTTCTCAAAATAAACTAGTAGTGCACTGGATACAGAAAATATGGATGAATTCGAAAACATTTCCCACGCCGACCATGCGAGCGTATCTGATCCCCGCCACGCCCACGCCCGTCTATGGAAAATATGTACGGCGTAATTACCACGACTCGACTTCCAAATAAAGGAGCATGGGTGTAGGTTCAAATAGAACGCACTGGAAGGTCATTAAAGAAACGGCTCCCCATCTCTTTCATTTCCACCACTTTTCACCGTCCTACTCTTCGCGCGGGAAGTAAACGACGTTGTTTACGACCGCCCGAAAAGATTAACCCCTTCGAATTTTCAAATAAAAGCCTTCAAAAAAAAGACACCATCCAGACTCTTCACCACGACCGGAACAAAGTGTCGGCTACAATATTATAAATGTTTCGAGGAACAAAAAACGGAGTTTGAATAAACTCCCTCGGATCTTTGCCTCGCCCTCATAAAGCGATATCGATACGGCTTAAGTATATACACACACTCACCCTCCTCATGTTTCATCGTAACTCCGGCTGCACTTAACCGAGCATATGGATTCAATGGGATGGGGAAGGACAGAGATAATGCTCTATTCGGGAATGCCTAAGAATTTTCGAGCCAAAAAATGACATTTTTGACGTCACAGCTTAGAAAATTTCATATGGTGAGAGCAAAAAATCAAAGCATAACCCAATTAATGAAAACTTTCAAGCGCATATGTTCCGCGTTGTCCGGAAATTTGGTTGTTGTTTGTGTCAAAACATGCAATATTTTTCTATGAAAAGTACCTTGTGTTTTTCAAAGTACAATAGTTCTTCCAACTTCATGTAGTGCAGTAGCGATTTTGTAATGTCAAGAAGAAATCTTGAATATACATATTCAGCATTCGATCCTAAATTCCTGACTATTCCTTCCAGGATTTTTTGTTCAGTAACGGACACATCGTCCATGAGAGTTGAAATTTGCAGGAGCTCCTGTCGATAACCACGTCGCCCGAATGTTTTCTGTTTGTAGGATACATTTTGCGTCACATTCCTCAAACCGTCATCCGTCGATTTGTGAAGCATTCGCGTTCCGTTCTTCTGTTCACATCACCCGGCAGTCGTAAAGAAAATACGGACCAAGACATGCACATAACAATATATCAAGGCTTGATGAGAAAACCACCTCTGTTATTTCCACAAACTTTCTTACGCTGGCACGACGCGCGTTTCACCACACTGTGGCATACTCATGTGCACGGCACAGGCACATGAGTATGCCACAGTGTGATGAAACGCGCGTCGTGCCAGCGTAAGAAAGTTTGTGGAAATAACAAAGGTGGTTTTCTCATCATGGATATCCATAATTTCCAAGAGGTCAGGCCTGAGATCATCAGTTTTATATATCAAGGCTGTCAGGGCGCCGCGAACTCGCACGGGAAAGGATAGAAAAAATTCTGATTGAATGAAAGAAATTGAATGAAGTACCCAATTTCCAACGAGATAAATCACTGCAGAACAAGCAGTTATCTAGGATTTGCGAGGGCACGACTTGAGTTCATATCGGAGTAGCTGGATAAATATTTTTCGCAACCAAAAACTAAAAATAAATCTTGAGTTAAAAATAAATTGATACCAAACGCCTATTCTTAAAACAGTTTTTTGCTGGACCATATTTCAAACTGAAGGCTTTCACAAAAATTGCCCAAAATTATGGTTATGATGGGCAATGTAACACTGCATCGTGCAAAGTTCAAACGGTTGCAAATGAAGCTTTGTCACCGCGTAAAAATACTAATGGAGTAGGGAAGCCATTTCCTACCCTATAAACGATTACAGTTAAGAGCAAAAATTCCGAAAGGGAAAAATCATCCGCCTTGACCCGGAACGTATTTTTCCCGAGTGGAATTTCCGCACTAATAATAAATGCGAAGTTGTGGGTGACGCCGTAAAGGTAATACTGCGGTTTGTATGCAGTATCCTCAAACCTTAACCATAGATTACTTCCGTGATCCAGTTTATCAAAGAAAGTCTACTCACTAAATTAGCACACCTAAAGGTTAGAAATAGAAAAAAATCATGGATACTTCTGCCACCAATCACACTAAGGACAAAGCATAAGCATGGTACATGGAAGACAATACTCAACACACTCTCGTAACAAGTCATTAGCCAACACTAGGAGCAATCATAGTAATTCCTTTATCTTTTGCAAGAGCCTACCATCTTTGTTGGAAAGGTTTTCCGGTCGAGTTACGAAATCAGGCAAAATACAGCCGGGTGAAAGAAAACATTTCAACTGGGACCCGATGCAAACAATTGAAAACGACTCCTTAATCAAAAAGTTAACCGAATCGTACACGTCATGGACACTTTACCACCCAACGAATAGAAAAAAAAACAGTTTGATTCGATGCTTCCTGCAATTAGCTCGTCTCTTTACAATTCAAGGGGGAACAGATGTTTCCGGTATTACTTCCCTCTTGAACAGATGAATTCGGATTCACCGATCAAGGGACGGTGAATAGCCTGTCGCGTTAGCAATAGGCCTCCGAATGCCAGGCCCATTACGAACTTCGGAAATGATCGGTATGCACGAACAGAGACAGGTCAAAAGTTTTTGTAAAGTCCCATAGTTTATACTTGCATTCACTCAGGGTCGGTAAGAGAGAGAGAGAGAGAGAGGAATCGACTGCAGGAATGCACCGAGAAAAAGAGGAAGTTACCAGGGATCGATGCAGCAGTAACTTAGCGGACTGGAATCAGTTGCCTCGAAAACTAAGGAAGTCGAACTCTCGATTTTAAGGCGGAATTCAGCTGATTTTCCCTCGACAACATGCAATCATTCAAAAGCACTGAAAAACTAATATTAAAAAAGTGCATTACTCGAATACCGAGGAGGATCACATGAAATATCTATTCTAAACGACAAAAACTTCTTTTAAAAATGACAATTATCAATAATCATTCTCAATTAATGCTTATTCTCGGGAACCATTCTGTTAAAAATGCTTAATGCAGAGAAAAGTGTAATGAGAAACGTTTCCCGCTGAAACTACAAATGGAGAGGGGGATCGGATCGCCAACGAAGTACTAAAAATCAAAATTGATACTAGAGGCAGATACAAAACATGTAAGATGTTTGTTCTTCTTTCTGAGAGATTGGATTACCCCACGAGAAATATTCATGGTCCTTCATCCTGGCCCGCACATTCCTTCGTAAGCCATGATAGCTACTCTCTTTCTTCAATCATTCGACTGATTTTAAAACATGAAATTTTGTTCAAGAAAAACTGGATAGAAGTATGCACTGCTAAAACCAACGATAAATTAAGTTTCCACGGACAAGTAAACACGCACGGCAGAGGGTAACCAATGCAGAATTATGTTTCACGAACACAATCAGGAGCCAAAAACACCTGAGGAGAAATTATGTTACGTATACGGGTATAAGAGTGTGCACCACTGAAGTAAGGAAAAATAATACTCATAATTCTTCCGAAAAATAAAAAGCAATAGTCCCACATTTTCACATCAAACTACGCCCAATCCGAAGCAATGCGAGGCATATTTTTAAGCAAATATCTCAAACTTTGAAAACTATGACCATTCCTCGAGTAACTAGTGCATCAAGGTCCCCAGGAGACCAAAATCGAAAAATCTCCAGCAAAATCAACTATCTCGCAGGTGAGCACTGACGCTCCCTAAGCGAGTAGGCGAAGGCGACCAACCAGCCATCTCGCGTTCTCTCGCAGGTATACGAGAAACTCATGGAACCGCAAAACCACACGCAGGCAGCGAAAGTGTACGGAAAGGTGACAAGGGGAAGTTGAAGGGCCGTGGAATAAGATGTGCGGACACGCAAAGGAGCCCCGGAATCGACTTCGGCGGCGGTGTCGCTTTACACCGAGATCTCACGGAGGCAGCGGTCGGGCTGGAGCGACGTGTTCACGGCGGCGAGAGCGGCCGGTGATCCCGGCCTCGCCCTCGGAGATACGCTAAACCCCCAACTACCCCCTCCCCAGGGTCGGTCGCGGGTTCGAGTAACGCCTTCAGAGAAAGAGCGAGAAACCTACGATAACATTTGCAGAGAGGATATTGTTCCAACAACAGGAAACCCTTGAAAGTCGAACTGTTTGATGCTCGGCAGAACAATTGTATGAAAATCAGGAATGAATCTTGAACTTAAGTTCGGAATTCGACTCACGTAAACGCGTACATCAGAATATAAAGAAAACTAATTTTAGTCAGCAAGGCACTATATCCCAACATCATGGAGCTGGTCAAATTTTACTCAAAATGAATATCAAGTGTTCGCAGTAATAATGCTAGCGATAGTGAGACACAGCCCTCAACTAACGAATTTAAGAGAATATAATCAAACTAATAATATCCCCAGAGTATATTCTACGGATTTCATAATAATCTTCCTCCTCTATGCTTTCACAATGGGTCATTATTACTCAGCAAAATAAAAATGTACCTTTGGTTTAATTTTTTTAATACGCATGATTTCATGTAAATTTATAATTAAAATCCTTGAATAACCAATATGTTTAATTAAAGCTCTGAATTTATTTTGTATGGCTAACGTTAAACGAAATTTGACATGAGCGTTATCGATGTGAGAACGTAAAATTATCGGCTTATATACTGAGAAAAAATTTATCCAAAGATTAGAAAACCGGACCAAATAGTAATGTAATGAGTAATGTTTTATCAGGAATGGATTTCCTCAATTCATATTGTTTGATAGCGAAATAATTTCAATCGAAAATATCTAAAGTCGAACTACTTACTGGAATGGCACGTGTTCAACTTCTGAGGGTCCACTGTATTTTGAGAGATGTCACTTGCTGTGCTCACTCCTTAATATTTCAACGCTTTTATGATTCAGCTATATGTATATTTTACATTTTGTCGATTTCCATGATGTCTATTTCTGAATTCCCTACCTCTCCGCAGAGTCGACGCACACTTCGGGAACTACTGAAGTAAAGGCCTTTACATGGTTAAGTTCAAGGTACGATACGACAATGGTAGCCGTAACACCTGGAAAATCCAATTACTGTTATTGGCAAGCCGCTAGAATACGTGATCTAGGATTCTAATTACAGCCGAGCGAGGAGGTCGAACTACGTAGGACGTTGGGTCGACATCCACACCCGATCTTATCCAACTCCCAATTCCTCCTTCCCGCAGTATGGTTATCTCCCGAGGGATAAATTCTCCTCCACTGGAACGCGGAAGGATTTAGGATATAATAGGGGCCAAGGAGGATGCGGAGTGATAATAATTCTGCGACGGAATTCATACATAAATCTATCACAAAGGACGATTAATGAAAATCATTTGGTCTAACAATCAAAATGTCGGATGAGGGAAATCAGAGCTGATTTAATTTAATTTATATTAACCACCCACGGTTTCGGCACAATTTGTATTCAATTTGCGTAAAAAATGGTACCTAGTACCTAAACTAAGGTCGGCAGTTGTTAATGAAAAAACATTTAACGCAAAAGTTCTCCATCAAGTGACGCCTGAGATATTCTCCGATGGTCTGAAAATACTAGAAACAGAAAAAGACGAGTTAAGAAGACACCAAGTTTGCTCACGTAAAATATGTTTTATATCAGAGAAGGAAATGAAAAATCCAAGTTAGCGTCATGTAATGATGTAAGCTTCATCATTTTCAAGAGTCAAGATAGAAAAAGAAGTAGAAAAGCATGAACTTAATTTTTTACCTAGAATTTCCGTGATTTTTTGCGGTAAAAAGATTTTCATCAACTTTTCTGCATGCAATTTAAAGTATTTCCTAGATCTCCCCACGCAAAGACTATGCAGAGAAGTAAAAATTTCATAAACTTTAATTATGGGAAAAACTGTACTAAAACTGTCCGCCTCCGCGAGGATATCTCCGAGATGAACAGCTTTTCCGAGACAGCAAATCCCGTATTTCACGATTTTATACCTAAAATATGTGCTATCTCCAAGACAATTACTTTTAGGAATAATTTCAGCGTTACCGGGTGTTAAAAGCTTCATACATAGGCGCCCTAAACCAGTACTATTGCAGCAAAACAACGGTGATGGGAAGTTTAATAGCATACAAGATACAACAAATCTTCCACTTGAGAAAATTTTTACTTCTTACTCTCCTTCCATAAAATATTAGGACATTAAATTTATAGTAATCGCTAAATAAAAGGTAGCTAATTATACAACGGCCCTTCGGATGGAAGTAGTGCATTGTGCGGCTGATAACCTAAAAGCAGATACATATAGACAAAGGAATGCGATGCGATGCTATTAGCCATTACATTCAGCTAACTTGAATACGTGGACCATAGGAATCTCCTTTTACAGGATTAGCGAAGACCATATTACCCACTACCTTAAGAGAGCTTACTGCCGGCGGGGAGATTATTCACTTAACGGGCGGAGGAGATGTAGGCTGGACGGAATTCTCTCGGCACGGGAGAAGGAAAAAAAAATTCCGATAATGCTCAACTGAACGAGTTTCCACTCCCCTGCAACTGACCACACATTATTTTTTGCGCCAGTAACCAAGAAAGAAAATACCTATGGCGGCTGTGGTTTCTCAGACATTGAAACCAGACATCCACTTTCGTGAAAATCAGAATTTCTATCGAATACTTCACAAATTTTCAGATAATCGGCATATTTTCTCATGGAATTTCTACACGAAACTCTATGTAAGTGGTGAGAATGATATTCTAAGTCAATAATTGCTGGATATATTTTTATAATGAATACTTGGTCATATATAAAATCCTGACGCAGCAAATTAAATGCTATAAGAGTTAAATCCTCACCAGCTTTCCAAGGGTCTAAGTTTGGATTTAGATGACAATATCTGGTCGAAGCCATTAAAACAGTTATGCATAAACCCAATATTTACTTAACACGCCCTTCTCCATTGATTTATCAATCACTAAAATAGACTGCTCATACCAAACCTACAAATTTTTCACCTACCCATCGCAAAGAAGGGAAAAAAACATGTTCGCAAATCATTTTACCTTTCAAAGGTGGAAAATAACTAAGGCGAGAATGGGAAAAACCATTTCAAAATAAATTACTTAGAAACGTTCCATGAACTGTGATCCTCCGCGTGATCCGCGACTACGATATGAGCATCTTTCATGGCATTAAAATGGCGGATGTATAAAATATTATAAATGACTATTAATAATTGGGCGGGGTTTGAGTTCGCAATAATCATTTAAATGTATGTGGAAATCAATTCGAGACATTTGTTGTTATAAAATCATTTCGATATTTCTGGAAGATTGATAAACATCAGATTATCTAAATTTAATCCCGTTCATTAACCCAATCATTTTCAACAGACAAGTATCTGCGGGGAATTAAGAGACGAACACCCAAAATAGGATAAGAAAATGGATAAAAATTAAAAAAAAAGATGAAAGCAAATTTTTGACGAGCAATCCTTTCAGCAAACAGCGAGCCGACGCACCCCACCATCCGAGAAACACCGCCGGCAACTCTTTCAAAGTCCGACGGTTGAAAAATCAATAACCGAACCGAACAGCAGATAGCAGTTCATTTGGGAAGATGCAATTCCCGGAAGGAAGCCGAGTTCCCAAAATTACTTTTACGAAGAACTCCGATTCTTTCCATAATTAGGAAACTTTGGTACTTCTAGTGATCAAACAAACTTTTAGGAAAAGAGAGAGAGAGAAGAAAATAAGACGTCGAGGTCGCCACCCTTGCTGTGGTTCAGCGGGGAGGGGGTGGGGGAGACGGGGACAAGGGCATACCGACCGCCTTCTCTGCTGTACACGGAGATGGCTTAAACGCTGGAGCACGCAGCATTCCAGAGCGAGAGTAGTAGAAGACTCCATCGAGTCCGCGAGGTGAACTATCCCTCCCACGGACCCCCTCCCAATGCCGCCACCGATACACCGGCGGATACACCCTCTCCCATCCGCGCTTCGCATTCTCGTCTCGTCCACGGCTATCTTCTCCCCCCCCTTCTCCTTCGTTCCTTCTTTAGCCCCCCGGTTAAGGAAGGAAGACAGAGAGATAGAGGACGATAGCCCGAAGAAGGGGCTCCTTGGGATGCTGGCAGGATGGTGGGCGGGGGTGGGGGAGGGAGATGAACGGGAGCAGGGAGATAGGAAAAAAGGGTATTATCGGGTGCGTGCGCTCTTGACTCGAGGTCGCGATGGCACGAGGCATTTCACTGGCAGTTTGAAGCAGCAGCATCGGTTCGTGCAGTTTGTGATGAATTGAAATATTGTGCGAGATAATACAATACAGGTTCAAACGGTGCCTCTGGACAAGCATTATTATACGAGCGTTCAATCCATGGAATTGTTGCACAAAAATCAAGAAAATGTAATTTTTTAAGGAGATAGGATAGGATTTATTCGTGATCAACGTTACTCACTGACACTTAATCCGTGAAATGGTTGTGCAACACGTAAGAAGCAGTAATTTTGTTTTTAACAAAGTTATCTATTCATAATGACCTTGAGTGTAGGTCTGCGCAGCTGTTCTTGGATGCTGATGTAGCTTTAGAGCTATGCTGCGCTTGGAGCATATTTGACTCAACGATCTTCTCGCGTTGCAGATATAGCGCGATGTAACTCACGATAGGTTTATACGGTGCCTCTGAACAAGCAATAGTATGAGCGTTTAACTCGTGGAACGGCTTCATAAAAAGCAGTGAGATATTGTAATTTGACAGATATTAATCCAAATTGTCAATCAATGTCAATCAATTCGTGATCAACGTTAATCACTGAGATTTTCTCCATGGGATAGTTGCACAAAAAAGAGTAAAATATGTTTTAACAAAGTTATCTATTCTTCCTCAGTGTCATTCGAAGAGAGATGCGTTAGGACCGATTCACACGCGGCATTTAGGTGAGCAGTTTTGAAACTATTCATACTGAACCTGATGTTTTTGCATTCATTTTTGGCAATTATCTGATAAGAATACAAAAAAAAAGTGCGTATTGCCCCCATTACTTATTTGCCATTTAATATTCCTGAAAAAGAAATAGCTTCTCGCATTAGTTCTTTTGCTAAAATAACATTCGCGTAAGGATGAAAAAAGGCCGTATCTCATGTTTCACATATTTTTTCCTTCTACCCCATGTAATCCTAATTATAAATCGCGTTACAAATAGTAAGAAAAGGTAGGAATTATTTGGCGCTATCGAATATAGTAGCACACTTCTAAATTCGACGAGAGGAGTGATGAATATTGATGACGCAGTAGGCACAGTGTTTTAAACGGGTAATTGTAAAAAAAAATAGAGGAGAGGGAAGAATTCATGAAGTGGACCAAAAGAGAATAAAATTTGCTATGAAATAAGTATATAAATACAGGTATATGAAATAAATTAAAAATAAAATATTAATTTAAGTAACTTATAGCAATTGCGAGGACGAATGCACCGGAATGGAGCAGAAATAATTGTCCGTTAAGTCACTCATGCATTCGTGAAGTAATCCAAGCAATTATCTGCCTATAATACCACTCAATGACACCACGCAACATTGCACTGCACTTTAATCCAATAAGAGAACAACTGACAAGTAAATGAAAAATAATATTGATCCAAATTGTCAATCAAAGTCATAGGAGTCAATTATCCTATACTTTTATTGACAATTTGTATTAATTTTTAATTTAGATTTGTACAGCAGGTCAGCACACGCACCAGGCTGCGCAAGAAAATTCCTCGGGCGAGAAGAAAAATAAACCGGCCTTTTAAAAAGTCGGTCCGCGATTCTCCTCACGTCTCATTCGGCCGCTGCCCCCTCGGCTCGATGCCACCGCCGCGGAGGAGAAGAAGAAGAAAAGGGTTTATCGAACTATTGCCGCCGTCCGCCGCATCGGCCTGCCGGCCCGGATGTCGCTCACTTCACCGCACCACGACCAACCAACCATTCTCCTCCCGTCCCGCTCCGAAGGCGAGAGACGGGGAAAAGGGAGGGGGAGAAGTGGTAGAAGAAGAGCTGCAAACATCTCAAAGCGTCGCCCCTATGACGCGGAAGGATTCTGCACCCGTCATCCTTTTTTTTTTTCTTTTCGGTCATCTCCGCGCTTTTAAAAACGGGCGATAGACCACCAAAAACACGGTAGATTTAGAACAATTCCGTCGAATTGGAAAAGGAAGCAACTCCAGTTGGACTCGCTCGAACCCCGGAGACGATTACGTGCCGGAGGTATCAATGGAGGAGAGAGATACCTAAGCGAGGAAAAGGGGGTAGGAAGTATGTCTCCCGACCGCGAATACATCCGTATATCCTCTTCTATTTCTTTGACATTGTCGCTCCGTACAAGATGAAGAAAGAAAATGGAGAAGGTGACGTCGTCCAGCAATGAATTCTAAGTATGTATCACTGGCAACAAACATTTATATTGTGATAATTAGTCTTCATTTATCAAATATTTATAAACACATCACTAGGGAGCCAAAAAATCTATGACAAGTGACTGACAAAATATGTTAACAAATAAATAGATGCGACAAAACGTGTTAATAAATAATTAAATAAAATTGACCAAATGTGTCAATGAATAAATAAATAAAAGTGTCTACC
Source organism: Pyrrhosoma nymphula (assembly GCA_963573305.1). Taxonomy (NCBI): domain Eukaryota; kingdom Metazoa; phylum Arthropoda; class Insecta; order Odonata; family Coenagrionidae; genus Pyrrhosoma; species Pyrrhosoma nymphula. Next base: position 58,900,923 of record OY754330.1, read on the forward strand.
TTATACTTAATTGTGGAAGGAAACTGGTGGAGAGCATACGGCGTGTCACCGCTTGAAAATCTCGCCCCTTTCCACCCACCATTTAACATTCGTACGTACGTCTTCCTCCGAGTGTAGTAAAATTTCTCACACCATCTCAAAGTCTGCTGGTCAAAGGCGTCGAATTAACCTCACGCCCTTCCTTCAACGATTACGTTTCTGGGCCAAATATGACGTAAATCAGAGAGCTTAATATTCCCAAATAGCCGATCTCTCATATCTACAAAGAATTACATTAATTTAAGTAACTGCATACATATTTACTCCTTCCATAAAAACACAGAACAAAGAAAAAGATCTTAGGTTTAGATATAACCTTAAATGGTGTTAAACAGTTATAGCGCATTTTCTTAAACTCTTCATTTTCCATTTCCCTTAACGCTTAAGGCATAGAGGTTGAACTTGTCTTAGTATTAATATCTTAGGTTGGACAATGCTATGTAACCTCAGCCGCTGTAACGCCTGGAAATCCTAGGAAACTATTATTACGGTTCATCTAGTTTCCTCTAAAAATCATATAAATATCGAAAGAATGCCAAAACTTAAAAAGCAAAAACATCTATTTCGCAATTATGAGATAATTCAACTCATTCCACACTTGATTCGAGTGGTTCTTATAATATTAATGAAAACCATGAAAAATATTTACAGAGGCATGATGATATAATCAGAATGATCACGGGAATTACTGCGATCTCCAAACGGGCATACAAATCCCATGGTTTTGCCGCTCGTTTACGAAAGGAAAAGAAGTGCCATTTTTACAAAAAAAATGTTGGTTCTCCTACAGCATTATGGTTCCGTATCTTGGGTTGAGGGATAAGACACCGATCGAGGTTTCAGGAGAAATTTAGTCGTTAAACCGACGGATAACAGCGTAAAACTACGGGCTGGCAACGAAAAAAACTCTCACGACACGGTTCGCCTCTTAAACGGTTCGAAATATCCCGCGCCACCCTCAACAACATCCCGGTACGAAAGAGGCGGGCGAGAGTTGAGGACTGCACGGAGTGTGGGTGAGCCCGTTCTGAACGCGGGCCGCGTCGCGTTGCAGCGCGCCGGGCGGCCTCCCAATGGCGGGCCACGGACGACCCGTGCCGGAATAACGTGACCGAGCCAAACGGCCACTTCGAGTGAGTCGGAGCGAGAAAGCACTTGGGATGATGATGATAGGCTTCGCGGCCGAGTAGTACATAGGATGCACGTAAATCGTACGCTTGCTTAAGATGTACTCAAAACTTTCGCACGATCTCGCTCGTCAGGTTGCGTGGGAAATGAAAACAAACGGACGAGGAAAAGAAAGAGCGGAACATGATTTTTCAACCATCGTCAACTTTAAAAACTACCTAAGGGAGAAAGATCGTTTTTTTCACGCAAGAAGGCGATACGGAATGCAATACTCCCCAAATCACCGATCCTTATACTCACGATTCCCACCAGCACTTGGTTCACCTTTCGAATTTTCCCGTAAAAGAAAGTTTTTAGGGGGCCCTCATGACGAACGCTCAAGTCTCACCATACAGTTCCCTCTTACCCTGTCTGCCAGGTCCAGCAAACCGAAATGTTTTGTAGGAAGTCATCATTCCTTGCATATAAATGCGCAGTTATAGTTTATAGTATTGATGGGTAATACCATGATGATTCATTCAAATTTCCCCCTTCTCGTATTCCCAGCTGGATAAATTGCAATACACAATAAAGAGTTCGAGATATGTGGAGTGCATTTGTTTTTCAACCTTTATTAATAGCACGGCCTACATTACTAGTTAGAACTAAGGCGTTGGGCGCGTTTTGCACTTTCCATCAAGTATATGAACGTGTATAAAGAGTGAAAGAGCGGATTTTTATGCAATTGAAAACTTATAAGTGTATATCTCTTTCACGCATTTCGACCGACTATGAGCATCATAGCTTAAAAATACATCTAAACTTCTCCCTGGAATTTTCATTTTTATCTTTTCTACACTCAGTCTAGCTGCAAGACGCAAAGTTGGGCGATAATTAACCAAGGATGGATGGGTTCAAATGCTTTGATTACTTACTTAATTTCGTTTTAAAACTATACTTCCCGATTTCCAGCCACAATCTCCTGCCTCCTGTACTACATGTTGCGATGTAATGGAATTTGAACTCGAAACAAATGAGCTTGCAGACATATTCTTTCTCAACGCTGGTCTATAGTCATCTGAACAAGAACAATGCGCTACAATGACAAAGTTTAAGGTTAATGTATTCAAAAGGAAAGAGAGCGAATTGGCGACCTCGCCCATCGCTTCAACATGGACAATAAAATCCAGTGAATTTTTCACATCCTGCTTTATTGCTCATTTAAAAAATTGGGAGGATTCAAATCAATGGACGAGTTCAACAGCTATAAAACTATTCGGATGTGTGCCGTTGTTATTCGGTGTCCGCCCTAAGTTGACCCCGAATAACATTTAACACCGATTTATTTTTAAGGCTCATCATGAACCACGAAATCCTCAACGAATGAATACTAGTTCACGATGAATAAAACACTTAGCACTCTTCAATAGATAGTGGTAAAAATGTGGAAGGGTTACATTTGTATTCATTATTTATATAGACAACCACCTCCAGGTCCAGCCTGAAGCAGTTATATTTATCAAGAGGACGAGTTTGACACACGGAACGAAAACTGAATCAACTCCTTTCAGACTCCTATATTCAAACCTCTCCATCTTAGCAAACTAAAATGATTTACCGGATTTTCAAAGACACCATAACGAATTAATTAAGAGGAAGAGCAGTGCGCTGATAGCGAAAGACAAGAAGAAAATTTTCAAGTACAACGAAAAGAACAGAGGCTGAACCGAAATTTCTAGCCGACACAGGTAAATTGAATCCTTTGTCTATCCCACCACAAGGATGCTGACGTGTAAGCTCGTCTCTCTCGATTTCAAGAAATTACATCTCGACGTACTGCTATGCGACTGATTGAGTAGAAATCATTGTTATCCCGCGCGAAGCATCAGAAACTAATCTCAAAGGAAAGAAATATTACGCGATAAGACATTAGTCCTTAGACATATGAGTAACGAAGAAAATATGAGAGCAGAAGATTAAAGTTCCCTGGGAACTATATATACCACACATGAACTGGTTGGATTGGGCACATTAAAATGTTATTGATTTCTTATGAACAAAATTGAGTAAATTAGATAATTCTCCGGGGAAAATATAAGAGAAAGAAGAGAGGTAGAAGATAATAGAATCACACAGAAGATAGGATTTTCATGGAGCAACAACATTAACAGCAAATTAAAAAGGAATAAATAGACTGAAGGTACGCAGCTAATGTTGGGATTGAAAGATTGATGGTGATGAAACTTCCTCCTTGAAATGCTCGTAAAGTTGCACACAAAGTAGAAAATCCTTCATCAGTGATATCTTGAGGAATAAACACAGTAGGGCCTTTCACATGAATACGAGAATAAAACGATAGCTGAAGTTTTACCAGCAACGTGAAAGGATGAAGAAAGTGATGGGCGGTACGACAGTAACATACGCAAGCTTGATAAGCTCCGGATAAAACAGAAGTAAAATCATCATTGGAGCCATGGGAATGAACCTGCGAAGGACGACGTTAAGCGGAAGAGAGGCCAACGACTAATTGCTATCCCCCTCCTCCGTTGTGAAACCAGTCGCGAGGAGGGGGCTATTCGTCAAGAATTTACAAGAGGGAATGACTTATATCCTCTTCAATGGAAGCAGTCCTTCAATCAGCAAAGGTTATGACATTAATGATGAATTAGTATTGCATATTTTACAATAACTTTGTGTTCTACCGGTTTTCCTAGGTTTCGATGGATCAGAGCAATTCTTCATTGGTCCTTTCTGAGTCGCACTACGTCTTCATTCACCATACCTCTCTTCTTCTCTTCAGAACATCTGACAAGTTTCCTCCCTTTTATTCCATATCCCGTCCCCCATTGTGAACGCAGCAAATTGGGTTGTAAGGAAATATTCAAGGTATATAGAGATTTCACATCCATTCCCCGTTAACACGGCAAGATTAGGAATGGTAAATGACATCTTCATTATATTTTTTTATTTTTTTTTAAAGAAAATGGTACACATACAGCAATGTTGCCAATTTAAAGTGGAGAAAATATGAGTTGAGGCCAAGTCAGTGAAATTTTTAGGGGATAGAGAAAAGGGGTCAATGTCAGTAGGGAGAGAATTTATTAGGGAGGAGAGACGGAAGAAAAGAGAACGTTTAATTAATGAAAATCTGGGTGTGGGAATGTGGAGTAGTGAGTTAGTTCGGGTAGGACGAGAAGGTACTCTGATATTGATGGTAGAAATAATATCGGGACTGTCTACGTCGGAATTAATGATGTTGTAAATTAGTTTTATGTCTGATTGAAGTATATGATGGGAGAGACTACTGGTAGATAGTGAATATAATATAGCGTCCGTGGACGCATTGCGGAGATTTGGGTTTCTATAATTCACAACTTTTCCAAAAAAAAAAGTCGTAACACTGTTTAGGGTGGCAAGATTTGAGGCAGCTAACATTGACCATATAGGGGAGCAAAAAGTGAGTACCGGAAGAACAATGGATGTGAAGTAGGACTGCAGTGCTTGTGTACAAGTGATATCCGTGAAGCGGTAGAGACAAAGCCGAAAAATAAGAAGATGAGCATCAGTATAAAACTCATGCTGTGCCAACAAAGAAAACTTCGTGCTCTTTCAGCGTGCTATTCTTAACTAAGAAATCAGCATCTTTTGATTGGCGATAGGAATGAATACCAAAATATAGAGTATGCATATGTTTAAATGAGCTTAAGGGACGGACGACAACAGACGTGCTAACAGCGGAGCATATTATACGCGGAAAAATGTTAGGGCAAATGAAGTATCCCCAAATAATGCATTGAATCAAAGTTTTACTCTTCTCTCACGCAATATGGTCCAGCTTTCGCGGAAATTCTCAAGAAAATGTGCTTTGTTTTCCAATGTTAATCAAGTATCACTTTATGTTGGGTGAAAAGCAAGGTTAAACAAGAGATGTAGAATATGCAGGATAACTTAAGCTGAAAAGATCATAAGCAAGAGCGGAAAAGGGAAGCAAAAACTAAAAACATACGACTGTGTCAATGAAAAGGTACGTTAAAAATTATCAGAATCGACAGCATGACTGAGATAAAAAGGAAGGCGTGAATGCAAAACATTAGTCTTGTGATCACAAGGACTAGGTTTATAAAATTTCCCACGATCTAATACGAAAACGAACGACATCTAAAGGAGATTCCGAACAGATTCTGCCCTTCAATATGGATCGCAATCACGACACAAATCTAATTAATGCATGAGCTAAGAAAGTAACAATACGAAAAAAATTGAACGGCACATGACGAAATATTTCAAAGCTAACCATAAAACCTTTCAGATCGTTATTGAGGTAATTCCAGTTCATCTCAACATTTTTAGGAACAATTAGATACCTATATCATTACAAGGCAGCAAATGATTCCACTTCCATATAACAAAAGATGGTTTTGCAGGGGCAATTGAGAGCATTAATTTTTGCCGGGGCAAATTCCCGTAAGAACTCCTCGCCCTAGGTTTGGTAGGATATCTTTTGACCTTAGATCTAGCCGGGGTCTCAACTACATCAGAGTGAATATTACCCTGCTGCATCATTGATTACCCCGCTAAGCTTCATTCTCCCAATGATTAAAAGCAAAGGGTCAGACTAGGTGAGGGACAACTCCACTGCCTATTCACGACCACATAATGAAAAGGAAAAGCCGGGGAAAGTTAGCCCTCCGTTCCGAAAGAATTTTTTCACCAAAGAAAACTTGTCAATGAGATTTCTACCACACTATTTACTGGCTGTACACCCAAACCATTACCTAGAACTTTAGTTCGGCAGGGTTTTACGACGAGGAATAGCTACTCTTAAAATATAGATGTAATGGAAATGAACTTCAGTCTATTTTACACTGTGGTATGCACAAAAAGTTTCTCAACGAGGTTAAGAAAAAATAAAGCCAGACGGGAAAAAAATAAACCCAATTAACTGATAATGAGTAATAAGAAATAAGCAGAAAAAAGGCCGTAATGGTAGGATCCACCGATGCCTAGCACAGCACGGTTTAGGATGAATTACAAAGAACGACAGATGAGATATATCAAGGAAAGAAATAATGAATGAAAGACACCAGTGGGTACTGAAATACGAATCTGAGAGACTACTATAGCCCTCGCGAAAGCTTATGGCGTTCGGATGCGCGGCGTTTGTGTTTTCCACGTCATATAAATTCTATTTTTTAAAAATGCAATCATACATGTTACAAATGCCATGTCTTCGCTTTCCCCTACCCCTTCCACCAAAATTTACCCCTCCACGACGTCTTCTTCTGCACATCCGAACGCCATAAGCTTTCGCGAGAGCTGTACAAAGATAACCACTACGATTTTCCGACAAAATATCATCTCCATCCTCTACCCTATCGTGAGACAAACACTAGAATACTTGCGTGTAATTAACACTAGAGCATTAGCTTATCACTTATCGTAACACTAGAGTATTAGTATTAGCTTATCGCTTTCAATAGAGCGGCGAATTTATCTAAGAATTCGAATCGACAGAATCGCGAATAAATAACATCAAAATTTCTTCACATTAGAGTACGTAAGGAATTTATATAACAATCGATAAAAAGGGAAAAATTGTATCATAATTGGTCGTTCGATCCTTAAGACTGGTTTAATGCAGTCCCCCATCCTTCCCCATCTACTTCTAATTCCCTTACTCTCAATTGGTTCTTCTTATGTACTTTCCTCTTTATTTGTTCTATTTATTTATCCCTGATAAATTATATATAACGGGAAATAACACCAGAAGTAAGCCGTAATTGTGTAAAGACTAAGAAAAATCTATAACGCATTTATAGGAATATTATTGACACAGGCCCATCAGAAAACTTAAAAAAAAAGAATCTGCTTCATATAATCTATCACTGAATGTGTCTTTCATACCCTAAAATAATTAGTTCCTACGTTTAATGAGGCGTGCGAAATGGTGACCACAGAATAAGCCCGGGAATTGACGTACATTTTCGCACCTCTGAGTCTCTCTGTCTTTAGCAATATATTCCAGTAATAAAGAAATTTAAAGAGCCTTCTTGGGAAATTTCCCTCCAATTCACAGGTCATATGATTCCAATCTCCTTGCACGCGAGATGTGATTCCAAAAACAAAAAAATCCTACCCGTTAACTGATGTTAAAAGTGAGTACTATCACGACCACGTCTCTTTTTTCCCAGGAGTGTTTTCACGGGGATCTACCACACAGAAATTGCAAGAAAATGTTCGCATCACAAAACAGCATTAGTAAGAAAACATTTCCCACAAAAGTGCACAGCCAAAAATTATGGTCGCACCTTGTACAGCGTCGGGCAACTTTTAAGGCACGAGAAACTTCACACGGTAGACCGCGCACCATGGAAAACAAAATTATGAACCTTTCATGATAAGAGAAATTTTACGCCGCTCAATGCTACATGGATCGATGCAAAATACTCGTCAAACCCACGCATTTAAATATATTTGGGGAGTTGCAGTCTTCCCCGAATTCCCAGGAATGAATTAAATACTGAACTTTAGATCAATCAGTAACAGACAAAGTGCTAATTGTTGATAAATGGCTATCTGCACTACAAGTGCTATCGGACTATTTTCTCATAACTAATACTAAACCTATGTTTATTAGCCGACAGCTCCTACACACCCAGTACGTTTCCGACTGTGTGCGCACCAAATGTCACTGATTAGGGAATCTTGAGGATCCGGAGTTTTGCAGCACAAGAATAAACTCTCCACTCAATAATAGTGTGTGTAAATGTCAACCAAGGGCCAACACGAGTCTTAACAATAAAAACACCCATAAATGATTTTGATTCTACCTAGACAGAGAATCTAACATTTCTTTTCCGGTGAACGATTCTTACGCTTCCAAATCGAGTACAACCACATTTGATCACACACTCTTGATCGTAATCACACGACCTACTGAGACATGATGAAACCTTTAACTCACTGTCTGGATAACTAACCTAAATTGTTGACTGCGAGATGAAAACATCGCCCACCGTGACAGAGAAATTCTTAAACATGCTCGCGTCAGAAATTATTAATACGATCACAAGCAAAACTAGCATAAAACGAGCAGTGATACAAAAAGGTATAAATAATCAAGCGAAAAATAATTTCCCACAACCCCGTCGCATTGCTATGCTTTCTTTTGAATGGACATCCCGCTAGAAGCAACTAATAATTAATGGCCATGAGCACATTAACCAATATCACCTTGCAATCGAAAACACGGGCAAAACAAAGGAAGACCGCCGCGATCCTGGAAGGGAAAACAAGGCGATGTTAGCGACCATTCAGGGATCGCCCTAAAGGTTAAGGGGGCTCCGTGACGGACGGCCAAACTCCGTTATCGACGAGCTAGGGAACACAACCGTCAAAGGGTAACACAGGGAAAGAATATTCCTCCGTATTCCTTCGAGCGAGAACGTGAAAATAAGTCCTCCAAGCAGCAGACGGCCGGCGCACGGGAGAGAGACGAGGAGCGCACGCAATAGCATCAGCTTTATCGACCGGCAGACCGCCACATAATTTTCCGTGGAAAACGTTGGGCGCGCTGCTGTGAAGGGGGAGAAGCCAAAAGTCTCACACGGTATAAAAAGCACAATATCGTACCTAATATAACCCGATGGAAATTATAGAAGCAACCGAAAAAGGGGGAGAGGGTTGCGAGTGCATAAAAAATACACGTACACACAAGCACGGCTCGGTGAGAGAAATTTTTATATCTTAATAAAAACCGGGCCAGCCCGTCCGCAGCAGCGTTCCGCCACCTATCCATGTACCCAGAATCCCCCAGGAGCATCGTAGCCTCCCCGAAATTATGGAAAAACTCTACCGCTTTGGAAGGCTACTCCCACATCCGGCAAATACAAACACACCAAAAGATCGGCGTGAATGAATCATATAAGTAGGGTGAGCACACAAAAAAAGGCTTAGGGGCGTCAGTGTATTGTCGACGTTTCGACGGCGTCCGTGAGGATATTTCTAGGTTTTGGAGCGTGGGTGTGCGTAGGCGGGTAGGGGAGAGGCAACAGAGCCTGCCCCCCGAAAAAGCTGCAAGGAAAGAAGGGTACAAAAACTCACCGTCTTCCGTTTTCTGCCCTCGCCTCAGCCGCCGACTGATCGATAAAGTCCCTTTCAAGCCCCTCCTCTTTTCCTCTCTCTCTCTCTCCTGCCTCCGCCCTCTCTCTATCTCCTCTTCTGACCTCTCTTCTCCTTCCTTTCTTCCTTCTCTCTCTTCGCACGCCTGCTTTTCAGCTCCTACTGCCGAAAATTTTCAAGGGGGGAAGGGGGAAGTCCCGGGTCGATGGGGACTCTCTCAAACAACACACATTTTCACACGGTTTCTTCCATTTGGGATACCTACTACAACTCCCGAGTCTCCTCCTCCTACTAAGGAAACACCACCACTATACCGCGAAGCCCCACCTCCTTCCTACTCCTCTCCCGGCACCACCTCACGCATGTGCGGGCGACTGTTGTTTATTCATGCCACAGCTGTGTTGAGAGGATCGAGCGTAACGAGGGATAATACGAGTGAAGAGGGTAGAAAAAAACAATGCACACGAGAGGGAAGAATCACACACCTCACTTTATAACCAGGGAGGGCACGGGGATTTTCAAAAGCACAGGCGCGAAGCACGGTGCGCACGGTGTGTATACCTATTTCTCAAACGGTTTTGGTTGATATACTCCCGGGCAGCACCTCGTTCGGTGGAGATGGGAGAACGTCACTTTTTTTATCCACCACCGCAATGGGATGGGATACGAATTAACGGGTTGTCCTCCTCTCTCCAGGGAACTGTAAAAAGATCCCTCTTTTCCGAACTCGGCTTCACACAACTCTTCAGCACCTAGCGCTCTCGACAACAAACAAACTGCACGTCGTACCCCGGAACGTACTTCTCCCACCTCCGCCTCTTCTACTACTGATGTCTGGATGGCTGGTGCGCGGCGGCGGCTTCTCTTCGCCGACCTCAAGTCTTGCTCTTTCGTGGGAGGGGAGGTTAGGAGGAGGCAAGAAAGAGGGGAGGGGAAAGCCGCCGAGCGGTCCGGTGAGAAAATAGTTCCAGAGTCCGCCGCGCGGAGCGCTACGTACTTAGCGAGCTCCGCCACTAGAGGGGGGGAGTGAAAGGGAGCTCGACGCCACCCTCCTTCCCAAAGATCGAAAAACCGCCCGCCCGCCGCACCGCCGCTCGGCCGTTCCATTCGTCGCGCGTCACCCCCCTTCCCCACTCTTCCACTACAAACGTGACTCGAGCGTACGTACTAGCCCGAAGGAAACTCCCCCCCGATTTCTTCTCTCTCTTTCTCTCCTATGAACCCAGAGCCCCTCGTTCAACCTCCTTGCTTCACACACAATCGTCCACCCAATGACTGGCACGAGAACGGACGAAATTGAACTTCCTCAAGACTCGAAATAATTATGTTCCAACAGTGCCTGTGGTACGCCTAAAATATGGCGCAAAATTAGGATCTTACTTTTTAAACATTGATTTTTAAATATATTAAATATACAATAACGTATTTAAAATTATATTCATGCTATTAATAAGGAATACATTTTTACAAATACGTTAACGAAAAGAACAAATTATAATTTTGTCTAGCAAGACCATAAGAGGGGCGAGAACGTGTGCTTAAGACTCGGGTAAACGCTGCAGATGGGGTGCACAATTAAGGACTAATTGTGAAAAAATTGTTTTTAAACATTGAAATGATATACTTAAATATATGCTCTTCATGAGGTATCAAGATTTATAAATTTGTTCGTGAAAAGGAAAAATTAAATTTTAGCAAGAATGTTTTGCAAGCTGAAAAGATGTAAAAAGACATTTTGGTAAAAAAGCGTATTTTTCAACGTCCAATAATACCTAGAAAGAAACAATGATGTGAAATCTGTTCTGAAAAATTTCGTGCAATTTGTCTTATCTCTTTATTCAATTTATTACGTGTTTTTGCTTATAACCTCTGTTAAAGGCCATACAAACTTGTATTTGTTCAACGGCGAATAAATCTGAATAAAAAACCTAACCTAACCCGTAAACTACCATTGGATATATAATTTACCTATTAAGGAGGGCATAGATGGAGATAACCACAATTAATCTTTCAAATAGCCGCAGGGCCTTACCACCTTGTGCTATTCTTCCGCTTCAGCTCTGTATACGCCATAAACTGGTAGATAACCATAGAGTACCTGAAAGGATTAGAGTGGAACGTGGTTCTATACTTATCGTGGTTCTATCTTTCAGAGACGAAGACTTAAAGTGTGTTAAAATACACCAGAGAAGGATAGAAGCCATCATCATTATCATAGGTATTCTACCAAATAAATGGTAGGTTCATACTTAAGATATCCGCGACTTAGGAGAGTTTTATCTGACGCATTATAAAGTTATCTAATTTCAAATAATAAATCTGTTTTTCACCCTTCGTATTCTTCGCAACCCATCTTACTGCACAATTCGTATTCTTCTCAATTTCTACTCTCATCCCTCTCCCACACTTACCCAGCATTCTCCTTTCCAACACGCTCTTCAGTGTGTCACTACCCTTCACTACATCCTCCACCGAGTGAAGATCAAGAGGAAAATTAAAATCAGAAATGAGAAACGAATAAAGCCGGCTTCAGTGGCGGTAGGGTAGATTTAATACCGCCCGGGAAGGTTTGACAGAGTATGGCGAAATATGAGGTAAAGACAATAATAATGATTCTTAAGGCCGCTGTACACGGTGTAATTTCTAGCGCAAGAACTTGCTCAAAGAGCAAATTGCATAAATATGGGTGAATTATGTTATTGCCAAGATTTCTGGTAATGTGCCAATGGAAGTTGGTGGATTGGAAAGTTTTCCACCATCAGATGTCTTGTGTTTTAAGACTTTTTCTATGAGTAACTTTCAAAGTTATATAAAAGAGCATTGTAATGTTGCAGAAGAGATGAACATGTGAAGAGTACCACGAGTAACAGTATACGGAATAGAAGAACCAGGAGGAAACGACTCACCCGGATACAAAAGAATGGGGATCGGGTTGGTGCAGTGATTAGAGTACTGGCTTTCCGGAGGACCTATGTTCGAACCCCGGCCGTAGAGGAGATTTCTCTGAAGAAATTACGATTCCTACAAGAAAGCTTTGTGTATAATACTTTATATTCAGTTCACACTCTGTCGGATGGGGCCTAAAATTGTTGTCCCCGAAACGCCTTTCATTGACAGTTTTTACTAATGCCGATTCCGGGTTTCTCTTAACCCTTCCTCCATTCTCGATGCAATCCTTTTCTTACCAAGCAAACCCACCTGCCCCATAATGGAGAAAAATAGCTTCAGCTATCGGCCTCCTCCCCAAATAACCACTTGCAAACCTGCAAACGAATCCGTAAGAAAAATGATAAGAGGGCAAAATATATGGGAAGACCTTGTGAGAAAGACCAAGATAAACCAAATTAAAACGGGAAAATAATTACGGTGTAAAAGAGTTAGCAAAAATTAGAATGGAATGGAAGTTGCAGTGAATCAATTTTCGGAAGGAGAAAATGATGATGATTACGCTATTCTAGCCATGCTTTCATCCTCTAGGAGGAAAAATTTAACAATGGCAAGATCGAAATCCAAGCAGCCTTTTTCCTTATCCATGTCGCAGCGCATGCTTTAGGCTGGAACATTTGAAACGTCAGATTTGAAGAGCGTATTTGCTCCTGTTAATATATGCGAATGCTCGCACAACTTACTATGTTTGCAATTCCCTAATCATAACACCTTCCATGCACAATAGCTGAATATTTTTCCGTTCTGACTGAAATTGTAAGTGGAGACGAAAGGTCGTCAAACGGCGACCCAACGTGGTTCGTTCAGACAGCTATTTTTTCGTATTTCTAAGGGGATGACATTTTATCCTTTTGCATATTGAAAGCCACCTTTAAGCCCGTAATTGGGTTGAAGCGATTGTGTCTATAAGCTTTTATAACTTTTAGGCGATTCATGCGGTGAAAAACGCGATATGAGGCGAATATTATTTTTGTTGTTTCAAAGAGATGGTTTCAGGCTAACTTAAAACTTAATCACAGTTAGGAGGATATTTTTTTCCATTTTTCTCTGAAGTAATGGGGTATCAAAGTTATTACAAATAAAATAAGACTTGTTTTTATTTTGCAAACTGCTGAAGATCGATTTCAAGAACTGAACACATCACAGGTAGGATAAAAAGTAATAATTTGCATTAATAAAAAATAAATACAGAGTAAGAAATAAAATTGATTCAGCCACTTGCCAATGATTTAAAAAAATCAAAACTTGAAGAAAAATAAAACTTTCTCAATGAAAGAAATGAAAAACATGTATTTCTGGGATCAAAAATTCAAACCTTCCAATTCGGTAAATAACAACACATATCAGTTGATTTAAAGTTAAAGGCCATAATTACATCTTAAAGTTCAAATATTAAAACTTTTTTTTCTCATCTTTCAATTGTTGAGACATTGGTCCTTTTACCTTAAATTGGCAATAAAAAATCTGTTTACCTAAAATCCTTTTGTAATGATTTTCTCAGTGAGAGGCAAAGAATATAATCAAAAATAATCTAGGAGATGAAAGGATGAAGCCTCAGCCATAATGGAAACAGTCATTTAACGGGGACAGCAGCTAAAACAACGCAAGTTAAAATTATGCAGATTAATTATCCTCTTCCAGAAACGTCTTACGGTTACTTTTCTTCTTCCATTATTTCGACTCTTTTCATGCCCTTCATTATTTCTCAACTTCCTCCTATTCCTTTTTTTCTTTAAAACCTACTCTGCACTCGAAGAGTGCATGCAGAGCAACTCAACATCTTACACCGTGTATTCCACGCAGTAAGTTTTCCAAAGCCCTCATTCATTCCTAAGAATGAAATTAGCAATAAGAATTCTCGCATGGTGCGAAAACTTTTAATTATTTCTCCCATAGTAAACTTGGAAGGGCCATTAATTTACCACGGTGACTTTCGCCGTGACGGTGGAACGTGAATCGCATTATGTGGGAGAAGGCTGCAGAAACGTGATAAAACAGCGAAAACGAACAATGGTTAAGATATGTACTTCCTAAATGTATCGTATTTACACGGATTTTTCAATGATTGAAGGCCAGGGAGAATGAATTACATCCACGGGAATTCACGAACGCCGTAAAAGGACTTGGCAATCGGAACACGGATTTAAGATCAGAAGTCAGCAGTGGCGAAACAGCAGAGGGGAGGGTATCCCCCGCTCGTTAAAAAGTTACGGAGGATGACAAAAGGTATCACGAAGAGGGTGCAGAAGACACCCTCATTTAGAACGACAGACCCAAAGAGAACTGGTTCTAGTGAAAGTTGAAAACTGAATCTGAAAACCTCAATTCCCAGGCTGAAAATGACAAATTTCAGAATTTTAGAGGGGATGTTTTAACCTTGAAAAACCTTGTTTGAATTGTGGGGGGGAGCACCGTACGGCCGTGGGGTCGCCAAAATGCTTCTAAATCTGCAAAGTTGTTACGCCCTAGGAAATCTGAAAGTCGAACTTCATTCATTCAATGTTATTGTTAATATATTAATACTTATTTAAATCTCCTGAAACAATTATTTCAAAAAATCATTCCCCGTTATTAGCTCTTTTTACAAACGTATGTATCTTCATGCTGAAATATCCGCAAAACTAATCTCGATGAAACTGAGCATTCAAGTGTCTTCAAATATAGGCATTCTTTTGTTCAGGGTGTCTATTAGCCAATCACAGCGTATTCTTCAAAATTCTCGTTCGCGATAAGAAACCATCGCATCGTTGCCACATCTTTCTATCAGACAACTACCCGGCACGGCGGTTGGAATACCAATGATAAACGGTGCATGCGAGCTACCCGGCGGGTAGCGCTATCCAGCGGGTGGCTACCGGAAGGTTTACCCCGATATTGATAACCCGGCCTTAAGCAAAATTAAATTTAAAATTTCACGCAAGAATGAATAAAGTTCGCTTTTAGTTGTAAAGTTTAGCTAATGCATAAAACTATTTTGAATTGTATACAAATGTATATGCAAAGGTTCATGAGGGGTGCAACATGACCGTAGCTGTCAACTCACCGTAATGAACCAATCCTACCTATACCTACCTGGATGGAACTCGTAGATGTCTCAGAGTTCACATGATCTGTCACGTGAGCCACATTTTTCTAGAAGTATAAGGCTACCGTGAAGCGATCCGAAGAACATCACGAAAAATCACTACACCTAGCACGTACCATACCATTCGTGTAAAAATTACTTTGTTGGGTTAATTTCGGTCTCAATATTTTTGATTCTGCATTACCGATGCAATTACAGCGGCTTCTTACAAATTTTGAGAAATATATCTCGAAGGAACCTATGGCATTTGAGGAGATACGTCGATTTATAAATTTCGACCCGAAAGTCATTCCAAAAAAATCACGCTTACATTACATTTTTTACAAATTTTGGGTTCGAAATTGAAAAAACTGCACTTTTTTTAAACTCCTCATTCCCATGAATGGAGTATAAATGATGTTCAGCCAGTTGGTAAATAAAGCCAAATCTACCGTTTATTTACTCACCATGGTCACCCACAATAAATCAAGATGCGATTAAGGCACAGTTTAATGGATTACGGAAGTTTTTATTCTTCGTTTCAACAAGTTAACGGACGTTTTTGAAGAATGTGAATACCGTCAACTCACCAGTTAAAAATACGAGAGAGAGAGAAATATATAGGAAGCTAATCAATTATATAGGAAGGCATAACTGACACCTCAGTTCTTTATATCATCTCAATCTTTATAATATTACCATTGAATATATGAATTCCATTGGAATCCCATGCCATGCAGTAATCTTTTAATGCCTAAATACACGTTTTTCTTAAACATTCCACAAGGTTAATCTTTTAAATGCGCAAGCTTTCGTGGAAGCCCTATTTACAGAGGCAGTATGCGTAATGGCGGGCAGAAAAGGGCAAGTGGGTCGTCTCTCCACAAATTAAGCCACTTTAGGATTAATTGGCCTCCATTAGGATTAAGAAGAATAACAAAATGCGCAAATTTTCCAACTTTCTTGAACAAAAAATAAGAACAGACAGGCCTCGGTTGCTAAGAAAAAAAAGATGATGGACCGAGAAAATAAAAGCAATTTGAAAGCGATTAGTGAACGTTTAATGGCGGTATCTGCAATACTTCATGTCATTATGAAAGACTGAAGGATTACCCACTTGCTTACTTTAGGATGGTATGAATGAAGTCTTCTCGGTTGTGGCACCGGTTGAGGCTTTCCATAACGGATGTTTCGATGGTTAACTCGTTCATCTTCCTCAGGGAAAAAACTGAGACTCAGTGGATATATAGAGTGGAGGATAGGGGGAGATAATGCGTGGAAGAGCTAACATGACAGCGAAAATAGATCTGTGAACCTAGTTATAGAGGATGAGGGAGCAATAGATAAGGATCAACTGTGACCGGAGTTACTCGAAAGTGAAAAAGTGAGGGCATTACGAGAGATGAAACAAGGAAATCTGCGGAAGTAGATAGCATCCCTTCGGAGCTACTGAAGAATTTAGGTACATAATAAGGGAAGTCGACCATTTTTCGACCTTGTTAGTAGGATCTACGAGAAAGGAGTACGGCCAGAGGATTTCGTGAAAACAGTATTAATACCTATCCCGAAGAAGAAGAAAGCGTCAGAATGCGAGGAGTATAAAAAAATAAGCTAAATTCGCACGCGGCAAAAGTGTTGCTTAGAATATTTAATAGCAGGTTGGTGAGTAGAGCGAGTTACTATCTAGGCCATGGCCAGTTTGGTTTCAGGAAGGGGAGGAAAACTCGGGATGCGATTGCGGTGATGAGAACACTCGAAGAAAGAATCTTAGAGAAAAATAAATATGTTTTTTCTTGCTTAGTGATTTTCGAAAATTCGTTTGACAGAGTTAACTGGGAAAAACTAAGGCAAATACTCAGTAAAGTAGGTATAGAATGGCGAGATGGGAGACTCATAAGAAATTTACATATAGGGCACAGGTGAGAATGACTGACGAAGAATCAGGGTGGACAGTTGTAGGTTTTTCCACTGTAGCTTCTAAACTAGCAGTCAGGTAGCGAAGCCCCCAAACGAGCAAAGCGAGTATATACTGTAATCATGACCGATGTGTACAGCAACATCGTTTAGAGCTGGTTTCCGTGGAGTTGTTGGCAATTTCGAAAACAATTGAAGGCACAACTGTGCAATACGTTCGCAGGTTTGCTTAGTTCTTACACAGTGTTCTTGGTTTGTGAATTTAAGCATAATTAAGAAGAATATTAGAAATATCCCTGACGATGACAAAACTATTGAAAAGTGACATATTTTATGGACCACAAATAATTCATAACTCATTACAAAAACCAATGATAAATAGTAGCATAGTACGCTGCAAAAGTGTATTTTGGAATGTAGTTTGAACCGATCAACGTTTTCATTTGGCTGTAAGAATTTAAAGCAAATTATCCGACTGTAACACTTAAATTCAATTTTTAATTACAGCCGGTATCACAAAGTTACACTTGGGCAAGAGACATAATATTTGTCGAGAATATTGAAACGAAGGTTTATCGTGTGTTTAAGCGACAATGCAATCATGGAAATTCAGTGATTACAAATGTTATATGTGCTGTGATGTATTTCGTGTGTTCTTGTGGTGATATTTTTACATTTAAAGGTAGGTAATTTGTATTAGGCAGCTCCTAATGAATGTGTTATGACAGGAGATGAGTTTAAAGTTTTGCATAATCTTCGCAAGAGTCGGATAAGACTAATGACTGCAGTTAGTTCGTTGTTTCAACTAATATATTAAATTTGGAATCAATGCGAATTAAATTTAAGTTTGACTACATGGATGCTCTGAATGGCCAATTTTTGTCGGATTTTCACCAAATTTAGGATTTTTCACTTATTTCACATTCTAAACAATACTAGATATGGACGAGATGGTTGCGATAAAAATTGAAACAATTAAAATATGTTGAGATATACTATGGGAGGTGAAGTCTTTGGTGGCCATATTGGGTATTTTCCGGAGATTTGCAGGAGATGGCGCAGTGATCCAGTGACTTTCACATATCACAGAAAGGCAAGGAAGATACGAAAAAGCGGGAAATTTTGATATGTTCACCCCCAGTCAACAAGGTTACGGGCCTGTGGAGTGAAACAGGGGTGCTGGGGTGGGACGGTACGCGGCCTCAATATGACCAATTTTGAACGAGAAAATTACGGTTTTTAGCGTAAATGTAAGAGCAGTAGGCATATAGAACTGCGTATTTTATAGAAAAAAAATATCCCTCGAGCAGAATGGTGATTATAGGTGTAAATGTAGGAGCAGCAGACATGTAGAACCGCGTATTTTCTAGAAAAAAAATATCCCTCGAGCAGAATGGTGATTATTGTCGCCTAGCAGCATGTTGATTTCGATCGTCTTTTGTCGTCTGTGATGGCTGCCGTAGCGTAAAAGTTACCCATACCAAATCAAGATAAGTACCGTATTTATCATATTTTAATTGTTATCGAAACCCTCTCGTCCATATCTAGTATTGTTTAGAATGTGAAATATGCAATAAATCCTAAATTTGGTGACCATCGGACAAAAATTGGCCATTCGATAAAACCCGACTGTTACCGATTTGTGTACTGAAGCAATATTGGTATTATAGATAGATATAGTGTATAGCTTTTATTACACTTCTTTCAATAAATTTTGCCACCTCAGAGTCATCTCTTTATTTTAACTCATAATTGTTTGGCCGGTCTCACACCTCGTGATCTTGATGTCATACAATCATTCCTATCGTGATCGGTAAAGATGAACTCCTCGGTCATTAGAGTGATCCAGTTCATCGCTCAATCTTTTAAGAGAACTTGATCTCGGGATTCAATCAATCACGACCGACCCATCACTACCTATTAGTATCTCTTTTACAACAGCAATAGCATCAACTCTCTGTAGCTACCTCTCATCTTCAATCCGTAATTCAAAATCCCTGAATCGTGATGGTTAATACTCGTTCCTCTCAGTCTCTCACCACTGAACTTCTACTAGTATTTCTGCTTCAAGTATACCCTAAAGTTTACTCAGTCGATTTATACTATATTTTTTCGCTTTAAAATTATATAAATTTCAACGTAATATATCCATATCCCAAATTCTAATGCGTTGTGTTAGAGAAATAAGATTTCGACTAAATAAAGAAACTCCGGGTAAAGGTGAGCTTTCGTCTCGCACTCGTTTTCGCGATTGTCACCCACTTTAAACAGAGATATCGAACCAATTTCACCTCACTTATTATGCAAACCTTGCAAATTTGTTTAACACTTTTAACACAACAATGCATCAACTACTTTAGGAATGGGAAACTTTCAAACCTGAGAAGTGCGTTTTTCCTCCGCCATCTTGTGAAAAAATGCCGTTTCCTCTTGTCCACTGTACGTGGCGCAGCGATCGAGCAGTTGGTTCTCTGGCATATAAACACCTCTCCTACACAGTTTCTTCCTGTCTTCCACTTAAACTCGCCCCGCAACAGCTATTTACTACAATGCAATTTCATTCATTCCACCGCAGTAAACATTGCACATTTCACTTCAAATGAAGGATTTACACTTCCTTATCACTCGCATTCATTCCACTGCACTAATAACATTTCACGTTTCACTTTCAATGGAGGATTTACACTTCCTAATTGTGCATACTACTTCCAAACCACTTCATTATTTAATGGCGACCAGACACCACACAGGCAAGTCAGACATGATTAACCCTCAACTCTCGTTGGTGAATGAATACCGGGTGACTTTTTAACAATTAACCTCCAATTATTGACAGTTAATTTCCCCCTTCCACACTACCCGAGAGAACTACGTCAACAATACTATTTCATTAGCCTCTAACAAAAGCCCACTTATATTAACCTTGTCACCTGAGGGATTTTATACCAGAAACAATACGCAGAATTACACTTTAGCCTTCTAACAATGCCCACGAAAAATCACCAATGAGGGAAAACTCCTCTCGACTAAAACACAACACCCAGAATTATTTCAAACAAACGTCTTTCCATTTTCACATTTATTGTAAAAATCAGCATTTTGAAACTTCCTCCACTCCCAGAAATGCCCATTTCCACGTTATCAATCCCGCGAAAAATGCGTTTTTCGCTTTTCCAACTCACGAAAATGAGTTTTTCACTTTTGAAAATGGCCAATTCGGGCCCGCGTACCGTCCCACCCGAGCACCCCTGTTTCACTCCATAGGCCCGCAAGCTTTTTGGGTGGGTGGGTTAAGGGCATATTAAGAAGAGAAATTAGTCATATCCCCCTACCGGATGTTCATTAAACCTCCAAATATGATGTCGAAAACGGACGAAAAAATCGCCAAATTGGTCATTTTCAAACGTCAATATCTCAAAAACTAATAGTTACACGGGTATGATTCTTACATTTTTACAAATGCGCATTATTCCTCTACTCTTAGGTATCACATTCAATTTCGTCAATTTCCTACATTTTTCAAAAACATTTTGAAAGTGCGAGACGAAAGCTCACCTTTACCGAAACTCCGAATCGAGAGGATAATTTTAATTTATCTTACTTGATACGTGATTCCCTATGTCATTCAATCATTGCCAGGAATTGGAACTTCAAAAGATTTAAGTACTAAGCAAAGCCTGGAAACCAATTTAGTCAACTTTTAACAGGCCAATACGATAAAAAACTTGAATTCCTTCTAGTGATGGATCGTTCATTACTCTTCATTAACCCTCTCTTGTTGCATGGCATTATTCAAGCCATGATCAGGGGCGGATTAAGGTCGTTGTTTTGGGGGGGGCGGTTCACTACTTCCCGCGGCGCCTGGGGGGTATGCAATACATCTCAACTAAATAGATGTCCGGGTGGGCTTCTCTCGGAAAATTAAAAGAAATGAAGCGCTTAGAACGTAGTATTGGTGTGGCTATATTATATATAAGAGATGTGATAAATTATTGAGTAAATCTATCTAATCAAATTGGAAAAACGTAAAAAACCGATGTAAAGAATGCCATTCTTGTGAAGAAGTGAAGTGTCTTCCGGGTTTTACACCGCGTTGGTCCATGTTTCCTCGGACGACAGTTTCGGCGGCGTTTCAGTCGGCTTTTCAGGTCGGTGAAGTTAAGGTGCAGCCATTTGTCGTCTTATATATCTCATCCGTTGGAGTCAGGTCTAACGCTTGAGATATATAAGACGACGAATTGCTGCGCCTTCACTTCATCAACCAGAAGACGCCGACTACAACGCCTACGAAACTGTCGTCCAAGGAAACATAGACCAACGCGGTGCAAAACGCAGAAGACCTGCATCTTCCCATTCATCAACCCGCGGCAGCCTACACAAGGATTTCGAACTCCTTGAAATAAATCTTCTTTAATGCCGTTCAATATGAAAATTGTTTGGAATTAAATAAAAAGATAAGTACATATTCAGAAAATACTATTTTCCTTTAATATTTTTATAATTTTTTGTAATACCTAGCAACGAAAACGCAGTAATGCTTGAAAGTTACCGTCATTCGTCAAGGGCTCTCCCAATGGTAATGCACCGTCGCGTCGTCCCGATGACCTCTGAATGGTATGTTCTGACGGCCAAGAAAAGTCACATTTTTAAGTATCAGCATCAGATTTTCTCTATTTTCCTTGATTTTCTCCCTTCTGTAGCCGTCCAGTTGGCTTGTGTTTTAATTTTCAGGTTTTTTGTATTTTTCCAGAAAATTCAGGGCCAACTGGGCACTGCACCTTTGTGATAGACTGTGTGTTGGTGGTTTTCCAGATCATCTAGTTTCCATAGCAGTTTTGAAAACTTTAACGGCTCTGTAACGAGGGATTTTAACTGCAAATTTGTACCGCAAGCTGCCGTTATTTGGGAAAAAAGGGAAATACCTACAAAAACGTCCATTCATTGAGGGAGAAACCACAAGCCAAGGGTACTTTTCAAGATGTTCTATCCTCTTCGACGCTCTTCCGCGGTTCCCTTCCTATGAGTTGAAAAGGGATACTTGTAGTCGCTTGTGGATGTCCAAGGGCTTTCCAAAAGTTCTGCTATTTTCCTATCATCAGGTCTTTCCTTTCCTAGTACAATGAAGAGACCTACGTCACAGTTGAAATTTTAAGCCAAAGGAAGTGAAGAAATTGAAGCTTCAGTCGATGTTTCGTGGCTACGTGGAGGGGATTGTAAAAGGACCATGGAATCAGCCTGAGTCTCATTGTCAGTTGTGCAGCATGAAGGCATGGTATTAACAAATTGTCTATTTCCTCCTGCTGCTTCTGGCGTCTTTCGCTTTTGGACGTGAGAGAAAAAGCTTCGAAGGTCCGTAGAGGCACTATTAGTTTTCCGCTTTGTACCAGACCTACTAGAAGAAGACGCCTGTAAACAAAAGTAAACCTTAGCTATTCCTTCTGCGACGAGTTGCAAAAACATTATAAGCATATATTTTTCTCACCCTATAGCGTAATACTTGAAAATTATTTTGCTTTACTTAGAGATTCCTAAATTTTACTGCTATCAAAAGGAAAGGGGACAAAACTACGGTGGGTGGACCTCTTACAGCATTTCTATGATAACACAATGAAAATGAAAGTCCAGTAAATCGGTGGGTGTTCAATTCCTTGATCAAAAAGCTGATAAATAGCAAGGTAGGCTAATGTGGGCCCGAGCTTGAAGCCGGCCGTCCGACCCTAATGGCGAGCGCGAGAAAGCGCAAATAAGTTATGTCGTTGTAATTAACTGACTGAACCTACCATCTCTCGCTGAAAGGTTGATCTGTACGTCAGGTATATCACAGAATAAATGACGCAGGGTCTTAAACATGTGAAGACCTCTTGAACTTGTCACTATCACTACAACTGAAAAAATACACTCGCTAGAGCCGGGCAACTGACATGTCGCGACGAGCACGAGAGCGGAGGGTATCGCATAGTAGGCAATGCTGAAGGAGGACGTGAAGACTGCATTCCCCTCTCGCAGACGCACTACGGCTCAACTTCCCAAACTCGCGGAACGATTCTCTGCATGCATAGTAAATATGCATGCAGAGTAAATATGCATAGTAAAGGCTATTATTATCGGTAGTTCCAGGATGCTAAGTAACATTAGCCACATTACGACTACCAGTATCGTGGTTAATGGTATCCCTATTCCATACTCCAGTAATGTACATAACCTAGGGATTACGTTGACTGCTAACTTATCATGGGATTGTCATGTAAATAATATTTCTAACAAAATTCATTCTATACTTTACCAGTTAAAAGTTCACAGAAACTTACTTCCTTTTAATACTAGAAAAACACTTATATCGTCGCTTATTTTCTCTGTAATAGATTATTGCTGTCTTGTTTATAACGACCTCAACGAAGAAAATAACCTCAAACTTCACCGGGCCTTAAACTCCTGCCTTAGGTTCATTTTTGACCTTCGCAGGGACGTCCACATCACCCCCTATTATAAACAACTAAGATGGCTCAACGTCAAATCCCGTAGAGAATACCTTCTGGGATCCTTTTTGTTTGTTCTATTTAAAAACAAATCACCCAAGTATCTGCATGATTTGTTCCTAAGTTGTCCCTCTGTCTCCACAATGTCCACTAGGTCTGATCCTAATCAATTGTATTTTCCAGGGCATCGCACCACAGCATATAATAAATCATTTCTTGTAACAGCTTGTCACATATG
This sequence comes from Pyrrhosoma nymphula, assembly GCA_963573305.1. NCBI lineage: Eukaryota > Metazoa > Arthropoda > Insecta > Odonata > Coenagrionidae > Pyrrhosoma > Pyrrhosoma nymphula. The sequence continues at coordinate 58,924,828 of OY754330.1, forward strand.
GAATAAGATGCCAACTGATATTAAAAATTGTAGATCTGTTAAAACATTTAAAATGAAATACCATGATTATTTACTTTCCCGGGTATAACATAAGTTACTCTTATTATTATTTTTTTTCTTCAAATTTGTGTTCATGTTATTATGGTTCCTTATTCATTGTATCATTTTTCTATTGTTAGTTATTAATACATGAGTTTTTTTGTTAATTTACACTTATAAAATGATAAAATGTTTTTCCTTTTGTACTTGAAAAGTTGAAATGATGAAAAGTTTGTCCTTTTGTACTTATAAAAGATTGTGCCTGCAAACTGTTTTATTATTATCTTTGTTCTTTTGGATTTTTTGTCCTGAACAATAAATATTTTCTTACTAAATAGGAGTATAAAGGTCTGCATACATAGTATAATATCTTATAAATATTCCGTTACGGCACCGAAGCTTTCACAACACTGTTCATCAAAAGGCCTACAAAAGTACAATTGCGAACATCGAGGATACTGTGTCTGTTTAGACAAGTGGCTTTTAGATATTTTCCAATTATCTTTAAACATTGTGTACTGATCTGGTGAAATAAAAACTTGCATTGGAGAACCACCTTAATGATTACTATCTTTTCTATTTTCCCGGGAATTACGGGGGGGCGGCCGCCCCCCCCCCCCCTTAATCCGCCCCTGGCCATGATTAACACCATAATTACTCAACACTATAGGAGAGATATTTGGAATGGCCTCATAAATATCGAGATCATAAATTAGTTTGATAATCATACCTCACTCGTGTCACTTCATCAGTCAAGCAATAACAATGACAAGTAGGAATGCGGCCTAAGGAACTATGATTCATAAAATCACGTACGATTTACGATTGAGGATCGAATGAGGAAAATGGCATTAATCAAGCACATTAAACGACTCGGAAGAGGGAGGAAAATGTAATCAACGCGAGCATGAAGTCGCCAAGAAAAACTCCCTAGCTTCTCCAATCTCCCTAAAGCCTACACGTATTTAAGGATCGTCAAGGAGTTAGGACATTCAAATAGGCCACAGAGTCCCTTGTTCCTCCTTACTCGATCAGTTCCTAAGATATTCTCCTCAATCAGAAGACTGGTTAGGTGTGTAGACAAGCGTAATGCGAATGCATAAAACTGTTTGCAGATTAGCAAGAGGCCATTTCAGTAATTATGCAGACGCTTCACTTCAGTTTCAAACCGATCATGTGACGATCTGGTAAAAAGAAATTTACGCGAAAATTCTTCACTTACATGAAAATAACGGATGTATTTACATGCCCTGTATCCTTGCTGATACAAAAGTACGAAACAATTATTTGAATTGGGCGAATATATACAGCGGGTGTATTAAGTGATTGTAGTAGCACTGAGGCATATTTGTAGAAGAAGATTCAAAAGACCAGCCCATATACACCACCTCCATCGACCCAATGAAAGCATTTGACAATATGAATTGAAACCGAATGCTCACTGAAATAAAGGTAGTTTGGGCGAGATATTTCCCTAGCCATAATGGAGACCATATTTTAATTATATTTTTTTTATTTCAGCGTCTGAAATAAGTATTAAGTAAATATTCTAATATTAATGGCGCAAAAATATAGTTATATATGACAAAATGCTCAGTCACTAAATAAATATATCTTCATAAGTCTCTAGCTCGACTCATTTTTTCACGACGTATGGTAAAAACACATTCAAAACAGAAGGTTATTGCGATTTTGTAAAAATTACTACGGTGACTAATTGATTAATTTTTATAAACACTTGACAAAACAAACTAACTACAAACTTAGTTTTTTGACGAAATTTAAGAATTAGAAATTCCTAATTTTTTCAATATTCTCCCCCTGGAGCGCACTGCCGTAAACTATCGCGTGTAAAACAGCTTATGTAGAAATTGCCACAGGAAAAAATTGGCCTGGACCGGCAATATTAAATAATGAATATCTTCAAACTACTTATACTTTTACTGATATAAAACCAAAATTATGGTTTGAGGAAGAAATCTAGCAGAAAAAATTACCTCCCAACTAGGAAATAGCAAGTGGAAAAATTTTGCAATCTGGGAAGTAGGATCACCAGTGATGGAAGAAGATGTGAGTAAAATAGCTCAACCAAAGAAGGCATTCTACTACAAATAAAGTTTACTAACAGCCACCAACACAAGCTAGGAAGTGAGGAAGTAATTCATAAAAACATAATAATATTTGGGGCATGCTCTTATACGGCACCATGGCCAATAATAGCAGCGGAGCAAAAGAGATTCGATGCAATGGAGATGTGGTGTCATCGACGAATGATGAAGATCAACTGGAGGGACAGAATCGTCAACAGTGGCGAAACAATGGGGGGGGTATATTGCCCCCGCCCCATAAAATGTTGCGGAGGGAGCCGCAGGCGCTCTCAAAAGGGGACATACATATATCATAAAGGAAACGCCGAAGGGACCCTCATTTAATACGTCAACCTAAAGATACGGGGCTCAGGTACCTGCCCAACCTGATTCAGTATTGCCACTTTCGACTCGCTATGTGAGCCCTGGGAATGATCTCTTGGCAGTAAATCGCCCTCCTACCAACCCGAACTCTTTCAGCTAATTTCCAACAAGATTTGTAATTTCTTATTCACTCAGAAAAAAATTACAGCTCTTATTAACATACCTGTACTGTTAACACTGTAGGAAGAAAATCATAATAGGACTGAAATGAAATACAATTTATAAAGTTATTACTATAGATATATTTCCTACTGAAGTACCTATATACTAAGGCCTAATTGCAAATTTTTCACAAGAAGTCTTCTTGAACTGCATTGATAGAAACCGCTCATCTCAGAACCGAAGCAGTTGGGGCTGTAAGGCTCAGTGGCAACCCATTCCTGAAGTCAAAACAAAACGTAACCTACCAAGCCAAAGCAATGGAAGGACCAAGAGCAGTTAGAGATAAAGGAAATGGAATGGAATGGAATAAGGAGTTAGGAGAGACACAAAGCAGATGCAAACATTAGACAAGAGGATAGAATAAGATTCATCAGAAATATAACGAAGCAGAGGAACCATAACCATGAGATAGAGAAAGGATTCTTTGTTTCTAATTTTTGCTTTGCATAGTGAGTGGTTTTCTATGTAGCAGAAGTGAATGCTTAAGAAGAAACTTCGATGTGTTCAGCATAAGTCATAGATATGCAGAGTTTGCAGAGACGCAACAGTAAAAAAATCAAATTGGAAGGAGTTGGGGCTACATACAGCGCACGGATAACCACGAATGTTGGCCCACTGGCGATCATTAATGAATAACGTCAAACCGTGTGGAGGAGCCAACTAAGCCCTTCCGCGCATCATCTTATGAACCAGTCATATCATTGTCAGGTCATCCCAGTCTTATGCATAAAACTGTTTTTTCTTTTCATTGCTTTGATTTTATGAGAAAAAGACTTTACTTTACTCTAAAGCTTTTACGGTTGTTGTGATATTATACTTCAAACTTGGGTGACGGAATTTTGAAACGGGCACTAGTAGCACTTGTCGCGTGTGCATCATAAACGCACAGCAGATTACTGACTGGGTTTCAGAGAACCAACGTGCATGCTGTTGTGTTAACTTTATTATGATAGCGAGTACGCTGCAATGCTAACTTTATTCTGATAGCGAGTGATATCGTGAGAGGCGGTGGTTTAAAAAGTGAAGACTTTTACATTAAAAGTGAAGAATTTTGTAGAGATGACACTCTTAGTTGATAGGAGAGTGGAGAGGAGAGCTAAATCAAATTTGGATTGATTATAAATATTAAAGCTTATCACACAACTAAGAGATTGATTGCAGACAAATCTGAGGAAGGGCGAAAGAAGGCATTCGATGAATACAGAGAGAAAATAATGAATGTGAAGTCGCTGTGAAAGTGAGTAAGGAAATAATGCGATAAGAAGACTGATTTTTAATGCAAAAAAGCTATTTCGGAAATGAGTAAAAAGAGCAATTGGAGATTTCGGAGAGGCTGTCAATAAATTAGTCACAGATAGGTGATCCCCGGGGAAGGAAATCCCAACAACAAGCAGATCCACATACATGACTGAGATGCTTTGATGCTTTTATCCGACTGGAAATATCATTTTTTTTTTCTAAAATTTGATATTTCCAGTCTGATATGTAAAGAATGCAATCATCAATCCAAATAATTATAATTCCATTCCCAAACAAATATATCTTCAAATGAAAATTAGCTCACCCTTGCATAGACATTCGTGGATGAATTCGTACTCAATGAATGTCTGCCAGTGCTAAAACTTCAGCTTGAAGTCTCCTGAAACAAGTTGATCAGCCAATTCTAATACAGAAATAATTATCTGATTCTTTTATTAACCCACAGTTGGAAACATTAGCCAAAATTAACATCCACGTTACTGAGCTGAACAATCTGGCCTTATTAATTATTGCAAATTCCTCAGATGAATGGCAAACAAACGAGGAATAGATATACGCTTCTTGGGCAATCGAACTCCGACCCCTCGACATGTCATCAGTGGCTCCAACAGGAGCAAAAATGACTGCTCCCTGCCAGTCCACCTCTTATGTTAGAAGAACTCGATAGGACAATAAGCAACAAAAGTGCAAGCTTAATTTATCCTAAAAAAAGCGAAACACAAAATATTCAATGTCAAGACAGAGGACGGTTCAGTGCCACAGATTAATTACCAAGCGCCGTTGACCAAGTTTTCAGAAAATGGATAAATTCAATAATGAATTAAAATATATAGCAGCTTTTAAAAACCTCGTTGGTGGCAGCACTTCGCAGGCACAGTTTAGTATAAATAGCTTTTTATCACGGTAATCCATTACAACGGCAAGAATTAGTAATGAGAACGCCTGGTTGGTACCGACCATGGTAATTTTTTCTACCCGGGTAAACTTAACACATTTATCTATTTACAATAGTTGTTTTCAGCCATCCAAATGCACGTTAATTGCAATGGTTAAGATCAATCGTCAGCATCTTCAAATGACCGGTAGGTGATGAAGAACAACTATGGCGCACGTTAAAGGTAGTAAATACTAGTTGTGCCATGGTGATTAAAGAAGGCGCGAATGCGGGAAGAAATTTCCGTTTTGTACAATGGTAAGAAACCAGTACTGCGAACGGGACAAATGCTGCTAATCATGTTTTGCATAAAATAGAATCCGATGTTTTCTGATTATTACATGAGCCGCGATGGAGCATAGATATCAATGGGAGGGTACCATCCAATGAAGGTGATAGTTGGCGAATTTAATTTGTGGAATTGAGACAATTAAAAGGACTATTTTTCGTATAAAGCCATACTTATTTTTATTAACCACGGCCAGTTTCGACATGTACGAGTCATCTTCATGAGGACGACAAAGAAATTTCCGGCAATGTCTCCCATAATCTTGCTTTCCCTTAAAACGATATAGGTAACAACGATAATATGTGGAACTTTTAATGTTCCTGTTATGAATTTTTGGAAAAGGAAGAACTCTCCTGATAACAGCTATTAAATATTCACAACAGCAAATTAGAGACTGCAAAATCAGTAAAATAGGTACTTCGGAGTTAAACTGACTAATGATATATCGTGGAGTAAACATATTCGGGAAATTACTGGCCAAACTAATCGTAAATTGGGATTTGTTAAAAGAGTACTTCGCAAGTGCGACGATAAAGTTAGGGATATCAGCTACTACTCTACTCCCTTGTTAGACCCCACTTGGAATACGCAGCCAGTATTCGAGATCCTTATGAGGTAAGCTTAAAAACCGGGTTAAAACGCGTGCTGAGAAGATTGTCAAAATACGTTAAAGGCCGTCGTGATAATCTCGTTAGAGTTACTGACCTTTTGCAACAGTTAATTGGTATGTGAATCGCTTTCAGACCGTAGATTAAAATTTACTTAGTTTATGTAAAGTCCGAACCGATTTATTTTCGGACGACGTTAATAACATTTTACGAAATCCGACATACCACGTGAGATCAGATCACGAGAATAAAATTAGGGAACTAGACTGCAGAACGGGCAGATTTAAAATGTCATTTTTCCCGCGAACTATAAGAAAAAATAACAGCTGCCAACGAGACTTTTAACTAGGTATGTCGATAGGTAGTGTAGCTCTTAATAGTAATAGTACTCCCTAATACTTGTATCCTTATCTGATACTTATTGCTTACAGCACGCCGTGCATGATTGCAGTGAAACTCGAGTATCTCCCTCCATTTATGTAGTTGCAAAATACATTTATACAAACGGTCCCTCCAACATTAGTAGCATATTTATAGTGTAGTGCATGCTTGTGAGGCTTCGCTTCTTGACAAGCATTGGCGATTTATGCTAATACATCAATATTCGTAGTTACACTAACTTTAGGGTTTAGTGTAACGCATGTTGGTGACTACTCACCCCCTGCCACGCACCCTTGAGGTGGCTTGCAGGGTATTTTGCAGATGAAGAAAATAAATGACCAGGACTATACGCCCTGGAGGAGCTAGAAATATTGCGTCACGAACATGCCGAGACTTGTATTCTCCTAAATGAAATATTGTATCCTACCCGCTCTTCCCTTCTTCACTTTCCTAGTCCTCTCCCCCTCCTCTACCTAAACTTAACCCTCCCCCGAGGAGTGGTCCTCGGGGGAGTTCAGTCCCCACCACAATTCCCAAACACCATATCACCTAATCCCTCTCCCCCTTCCTGCACCTAACCACCTAGGGATTTCCCTTGATGTGACTCCTGACTTTCCCCTCCCCCCCCACCATCCCACACCCCCTTCCATCCCCCTCCCTCCCTCCCAACCACCCACTCTTCTCTTCCAACGTCAACGGATTTCCTTCACCCCCTCCCCTTACTGGTACAGGTATAAATAACAACTGATATTTGTAATATCACCTGAAGACACTGCACAGCAGCGAAACCTGGGTCGTGAAATAAAATATTTTATGTGGAATAGCAGTTTATTTCCTCTATTCCCTTCGGAGGAATCTTTTGCCCTTTTTATAGCATAAACGCTTACTGTATGGTGGTCCCTATTATTTTTTCCCATGCAACCGTACCTTAACCACACTAGAAATATAATTCAAATATTCTTTTTTATTAATGAATTCTTCCGTTACAATTGATTTGATAAATAAAATTCCATTATTAGAAGAAAAAAAACGATGCTGGAAAATCTGACGGAATGCTTTACTCAGCGATTGTTCGAGAGGTCCCATTTTTCGAGTCAAAAATGTAATCTTCATTATCTTATCTGTGATCCCATAACAACATGGAAACTCTCGCAATCAATATATCCCAACACTGCTTAAGCAGAGCTGTTTTGTTGTATATAATTTCTTTTCGTGTCAATCGCCGTAAGATTAGTGGTGGCTTTTTTCATCGTATCACAATACCTACTATGTTAGTTTCGATGACGAAAGAATGGAGAGACTTTTATTTCTCAACAAAGATTGGAAATAGAGGATATAAATTCCGGCAAGATGTGGTGGAAGTTTTCCATTATGGATAAATGAAAAAACGTAGTGAACTCCATAGTGAATTTTAATGCGACGCCCTAGGTTTCGACACGTTGTGTCATCTTCAGGTACCTGAAGATGACACAACGTGTCGAAACCTAGGTCGTCGAAATAAAATTCACTGTGGAGTTCACTACGTTTTTTTATTTATCCATAAAGATTTGAAACTTTCTCCAAGGAATGTCCTGCCAGCAGAGTGATCCAATGACAGCTGTCATCCCCAGAAGCAGCGCCACACCAGAAATTGGATCCGCTCCCTCGCATTCAATTGCATGTAGTTAACGTATTGTATGAAGTCGCTACAGGCAGCGCTACGGTCTCAACGGCCAGCCGCCACTATTTTCATAATAACCAATAACGATGCAACTTCCGTCGACGATGAATGACTTATTAAGATCAAGGTTATAAATAATTCTATCCACCTCAATTAAGAAATATCATAATCAGTGGTGGACGTAATGGGTGGCCCCCGCCAGGGACGCCAATCCAATTTGAAAAATATTGGGAATAGGTATATAGAAATAAAAAAAGAGGAAAATAGAGAATGAAATAAAAGAGGAGAGGGGGGCGCCATCACTGACGGATTACGGTCGTTATTTTTTGGGGGGGGATTGTTTGCGATTGCTAGTTTCCGGGGATCTGGGGGTCATGTAGTTAGATCATGTAGGAAATCTTACGACCACCATTTTTCCTATGTTACCAGTAATTACGGGGGCGATCGCCCCCCCCCTTAATCCGCCACTGGGCACCACCCCTTCAACTTTGCCAGGGGCGCCAGAAACCCTAGATCTCCAAGGATTACTGGCATCCATGACCAAGGTACCGTACACCACTGATAAAGGTCAACATCAGCAAAAAAACGATGAGAGGTTGCTGAGGTGATCCTCCGTGACACATCGAGGCTCAATATCTTATGAGTAAGCTGAGGACATTTAGGCACTAAAAATGAAGAAATAGGCAGCCTAAATAGGTACTAAAAATTTCAAAATAGGCACTTAAAATAGGCGCTTAAAATATATTTTGCATTTCGGAAAATTCTGTCTGTCCTGGAATCCCAAAAGACTAAGCCTGTAATCAGGTTTTCCAGGGACCAGAAAAAAAGAACTTGACATACATCTACGCCTTGGGTGGTAAAATACCCGCTCAGGCGGGACTCAAACCCGTAATCCCAAGATTAGCAGGCGAAGACTTTACCCCGCCACCACCGTGGCCGGCTAGAAACATAATGCGGCTTATTGCCACAAAGAAGCATCTGAAATTTAAAGCTTGGACTGAAATACACGTTTACTTTTCGGTAAAACTGATGGAGAGGAAAGAGGATAGAACTCCAAATCAAATTGGCGTATAAATTGAAGAAACATAAAATACAAAAGGTTTACTTATTTCAAGTTGCATTACATTTTACAACAATGTATTACTCTAAATCTTTTCCTGTAAACTGATGCCGAGAGTCAGTCAGGATATTTCTATAGTACGAAAATGACATCTCAATCTCACACGAAGTGATAGGGCAATACTTAAATGGCGCAAGTTCTTCTGCTGTCATCTTTGGTCCTGGAGCAACCGAAGTCCCTGATAAAATGTCTGCAATTTTCTGGACATCTTCCCAACCAGGGTTCCTTTGCATAACTTTCTTGAATTTTCAAATCAAGGCTTCTCCCACATCAGTTGGTATATTAATAAGTTCACTTTCCACCTTTCGAATTTTTTCCACATCTGCCACAAGGAGTAGTTCTTTTTCCTCCAGCGATGACATGATTGATGGTAGTTAACCAAAATTGCATCTGATAAACGTAGGATCTGCGTCGACATAGAGATTCAACTCTGCAGCTTTGGATTTGAAAATGCAGTTTGCTTCTTAATCATCCAGATATTCTGTTGCCTATAGAAAACCTACTCATGTGCCTTGATGGCTTAATTTTCTTATAGACAGAATTGACATGTAGTATAAAAGATGAGCGAAATCGGTTACAATATTGTACCTTTAAGTGGGTGAAAAAGACGTTCGAACTGATATATCAGAGGTGCACATTATTCCTGTCACATACCTCACGTATTTCAATAATTTTATCTGCAGAGTATAATGCGGTATTTAGCCATGTTCCCCATAATATCAATACTGGCTGTGAAGGCAGAGCAACTTCGGGCAGTATCTCTTTAAACTTAGCAATACTGAGTGGTGCCTTCACAAACAAGTTTTTGGCAATTGAAACCATCGTATGTACGCATCATGTAAAATGACCATAGTTGTTTTTCTACTCTTTATATAATAATACTTTGGATGATTGTTCTTTATGCATGTTTAATGACATTATTTCAACCTTGATAGATTAGAAAGAAACTGAAATAACAGACTAGCTCTGCACTAAGGAGATGTTTGGTGACGTTGAGAAGAATATTGCTTTTTTAGGACCTTAAATAGGCAATATTAGCAGAAAAAGGCTTAAACAGGTAAAATGGGCATTTTTAGGCAGTAAAAAATTGCCTACTTTCGCCATAAATGAACTTATAACTTCATAAAATTGGTTTCCTGAGTAAAAGAAAAAATAGGCATTTTAGGCAATGTCCTCAGCCTACTTATGAGTCAATTTTTAAAATCACACTGTGATATAAAATGCAAAAAATTAGTCGTAGCGTTGAATGGGGAGACTTTGCATCATTTTTCTGAATTGGACGTAAAAAATACTCGGGCCACAGTTTTGGAATAAAATGTATCCGTAGCAATAGCTTAATATTGTAAAAGCATGGTTATTAACTAATTTTTTGTTATGAATGAATGAAACTTATGGAACAATGCAGTTCAAAATCAACCCATACAGTACAGAGTTTTAATATGCAATTTATATGCTAATTTTACGCTAGAATGGCGTTAAATGTATTATATTGTTAAATATATATAATGTTATATAGTATTGTGCATATTATTACCTCTAAGCTGTAGGAATATTATTGACTTCAAATAAACTGAATTTGAGGTAGGTATTCCATATTATAAAATGTTTACCCAACAAAATTCATTACACTGAGCATGTCATATTGCATTCATAGCGTTATTGCCCGAGGCATACACATGATGTCTCCAATAACTCTTACGGGTAAAAGTGAGATGTAGGTATCTCCCGCTCCGCTTTGAGAAATGGCATCGCAGTTGTTAAAATTAATACGGCCAAATCTTTTATTCACATAAGGCTATTTCCTGGTTACACGAAGTATGAACCAGCGAGTGTCCATCATGCATGAAAATTTAAAGATAATCGTTTAACCTCAAAACCTGGACGAATGCATGCCAAGGAAATAGCCCGTTCAAGGTTCAAGCAGAGTTCACCTGGGATCCGGAACGAGTGCGGAAATTCATCTATCCAATCTCACTCCGCCTTTCCGCTATATTCTTGCTTGTGATTGGCATAGGTGGTGTTCAAATGGATCCGGAACGGGTGCGGAAATGCATCTAGCCAATCACACTCCACCTTTCCGCAAGTCCCTTGCTTGTGATTGGCTAGATGCATTTCCATGTTCCGCATCCGTTCCATGTGAACCCTAGCTTCATTCTTCCATGTAACCGCGCGGGTTCAAGCATCGTGTAACCAAGCCTTTATATAAATCTGCATTTATGCTTGTAATAATCTTTATATTAATAATCCCAGTTAAAAAATATGACGTCATGCGTCATATTTTTAAATGGGATTATGCCGAGGCAAATACATCCAGCCCCAGGCTAATGAAGGCACAGAAGATATTTCAAGATAATAAAAAAAATTCGAACAAAAATACATAGAGGAACTTACTTATCTCCGAAGTTTAGCTTCCTGTTTCGGCAATCTAAAAGGGCCCATACGGGTTTCCGGAAGGCACTCCATTGGCCCCGTTTTTTTAGCCATCCAAGTCTTCCACCACATCCTCTCCAAAAGCCTCCTCGCAAAAGTAAGATTCTGGACTCTAAATTTAACAGGTGCCACAAGAACCTTCATTTGTGCCCTCTACTGCCTCCTAAGCAAATTCACTCCCTAGAACAGTGTAGCAGGTAGGTACTTCATTTCGTGAAACGAAGTACCAAATTAAGTATCAAGCTGCATTGTAACACGATTAAACTGCATTATAAGCATGCATAAAAAACGGAATAGCGTAAAAGTATTACAACTGAAGTTACGCCAATAAAGTCAAAATTTAAGTATACAGCACCTGCATCAACGACTTTCCTCGAGAACTTGAAATGGAGCCCGCCGAAAACTGGTCAAATGAGTGTTGCCTGTTTTTCTAAATGACGTCGTGTATATCCTAATAATGTATAGCCTAAATATTAATTGAATGGCTTAATTTTAATTAATATTTCACGGATCAGAAAAAATTAGAATTTAGTGAACATTTCCCTTTTAGCACATCCGGAAGCTTCAAGAGGGAATGGGCCGTCCGGAAGTTAGTCGAATAACGTATTGTTTATCCATGGCCGACTTTGTTTATCCCAGCCGCCCATCAATGCTCAAGGGAGCTCTCTTAATCCAAGATCCTAACAAAATTGTACCTACGGGTACATCCCCGGTAGGCCACAGAAATTGCCGAGTGTGGAAGTATTTGAAGCACTGAAGTTAGTTAAACTGCTTCATTTCATTCCGTTTGCTTAGCGTCATGAGGAAAACTGCCATCTGAGCTAGCGTCGAATTGTGAATCAAGCATCGAGTTCAACCAGAGATAAATTAGTGCGATCTTTTTGGATTTTTAAATGCCATCAATCACGAAAAAATATATTGTTTTCTATTTGGGAATATTTGACCAGGAATAATATTGGGTACCTATTCATTAAGTATGAATAAGTTTTCCCACTCGCTATCATAGTCAGCTCTGATTAAACTCCAATCACAATTGCTGAGTAGGTATGTAAAACAATTGTTTGCTGTTACAGTCAGTTGATGCTGAATGGTTCCAACTGCCTCGAGGTACCTATGTTTATGTTGTACCTAAATTCTTAAAGCTGTCACCCTCGGAGCGTTGTCTGCTTACTACTCAGTACTTAATCATTATAAATTTAGGGCAGGTGCTTAAAGTGTGATAATTAACAAGTAAAATGAGAATGTGTACGATCGTTATATTTCACTCAATGAATAGTTGTGTTATCCCAGACGGCAAGAAAGCTGGATTTTGGCTGGAATAGTTCAACTGTATGTGGTGTGAATATAGCCAGATTCCAGCTTGAATATGCAGTTTCAATTCTGCTGGTCGTGGCAAACCTGGAATGTGCCCGGAAAATCCTGCTTTAATTAAGTTGGATTCATGTCTGAAATCCAACTTGTACATGGCTAGAACTGGGTGAAAAGCACAGCTGGAATCTGGCTCGAATCCAGCATTCACACTTGTTAGGTCCGGTATGATTCTCACCTGCACACTTGGGATGCTAGTTGGAATCCACCTATCTTTGATATCTGGGAATGGGGACCACACAGAGGGAGATAAATTCTTGTAATTCTGATATAGATATTGTTTGCAATCAAGCTGTTCCCCAATGGTGTTGACCCCACTGTTCCCTAACCTTTCTCAAAACATTGCTCTCACCATCCTCAAATTCACAATCACTATTTTTTCAACTATGTCCAGACTGCAGAAGGAAGGAAATATTCTGTAACTATGGCATTATTTCCCAGTGTTGTTCCAACAAAGTTAAAAAATAACCGACCACTCCCTACAACTCACAACATTTCCCATTGGCCCAGCAGTTTAAAAATAACTATACTTGTCGCACCATTTCCCAATGTTGGCTCAAACATAGCAAAAGAACTGAACTGCAGAATCCCAAACATGGCACCATTCTCCAATTTTGGCCTGATTGTCTATGCTACATGGGTCGAGAATATCTAATTAATGGCCCGAGCATTGGCACTGTTTAACCAAGCAGCTTAATGAGCTGATTCTTGATTGAATATGCAAAGCACTTTGTTGGTCTCCATTCTATCTCACTTCATGGAACAATTCAATTGTAATGCCTAGTTGTCACATGTTTTCTTGAGCAAAGACATATGAATTATTTTCCTCGGAGGTCAGATTTGATTACACACAGCCTAGTTTTCATATCATTCTAACATCTTCACATGCTACATTCCACTTTAATAGGTCCTTATTTGACAGAACCAAATTCATAATTATTATAATCTCACAGGCAACACAAGTTCCATATTTAACACAGTTACTCAAAATGGCATTTCAAAGGAAGACTTCAAAGACAAGACAAAATAGTACAACATATACCCTCTTCAGGCTTAGGAAAAATTGAGTTGGTTAATTAGTAAGGGAAGGGACCAGCAAAAGAGATCATTTACATCACTGAGGATTGTAGGGAGGAGAGAAACCTGGTGCATGCATAGATTAGTCTGATCTTAAGATTGCAAAGAGGTCAACAGCTTAATGCTCCACCTGACAGGCAGAGTGCTGCAATTGAAGACCTCTCCACTTGGCACCCACCTATCTTCTCTGGCATGTCTAACTCTTCTCCATTCATCTTAATTCCGGAGCACTTCAATAACTCCACTTCCACAATCTAATCCAATTGGGGATCGGAATTCCACCAAAACATTCCCCAGCACTAATAGGATTCAAACCTGGACCTTAGGGATGTGAATTAAATACTCCAGTCACCACAACAGCTTCATTTTCCCAGGGAAAAATTTTGAATAAAAAATTCCTTCATTTTTACCTCTAAAAGTTCACTCAAACCAAGTTGAACTACCATGACGAAATATCAAGATAACTGAGTGGTCACCTGTTTATTTACCGTAGTGTCCATCAATGAATTAGTTGACACATCAACCATTACAGCAATCTTTTATCTTATAAAATATTTGTACAGTTTAACAGAACAAAATGTATAACATTTAACTGCAGCTAATTCTGAGTCCAGCCAAACACAATGCTGCTTCATTCACGATTCACTGAACACTCATATTTTGATTCAGTCACAATTTTGTCACTATTTTGCAGATTCCTTTGTATTTAAAATGTAATACTAGGAGAACCAAATTGATAAACCTCATCAGAATAAACTTCTTCTGGTAGAGGCTCCGACAAGTCTTCTGGGTAGAATGTGGGAAAAGGTGGAGCTTCCTTCAGACGCCTGTAAATTTAAAAAAAGCACACCACTTTCAAGACCTACAATGAATGAAAATATGTACACAAAATGTATGGTCTAAAACTTCTAAGTGGCAGGTACAAATGAATGTTATGTTAATTATCAAGGTACTTCAAATACTAAAACAAATTCATTTCCAAGATAACCTCAGGAAATTAAATATTAATGGATGCTCTATCAACCATCTGTATTAAGTAATAATTAAGAAACTTCTGTGATTCCCTGTTAATTGTATTAACTATTTTGCACAGAGAATGGCTACTTGCAAATAAAGAATGACATTACTACCATTATTATTGAGAATATGATACAGAACATCTAGCCAAATGTATCACCAGAACAGCAATTTATACTAAGAAAAATTTGTTGAGCTGTTCAGCCTTTACTATCCTTATGCTTAACATTAGCTAGTGTCAGTTACAGTCGCTACTTTTCCCTCGGGGTAAACTGCCAGAGATTAAATAACATCCAGGGTGAAATAACAATGGCAGGACTAGAGCACACAACCTTAAGAATGGTAGGAGGGTTCACTATCCCCTCACCAGAATGAATGCAATGGTAGAAGCAAAACTTGGTGGCAGTCAACTGCGCCAAACACGGCATCAAGGCATGAGAGGTGCTCGCGGGAATGGTTAGCAAAAGAGCAGAGGGGAGAGAAGAGCACATGGCAAACAAAATACACTATATGTGCCACTAATCAGAGAAACCCATATAAAAAATTGAATTAAGAGTAGCAACGATCACTCCAATTGATTTAAAAAAAAGAAGAAAATTTGAAGCTAGTAACAAAGGCAAAGGCTAGTAACAAATATGTAGGAACTCAGGTGCTCAAATATTGAAACTGCCTCATTCTCCCACAAAGAGGTAGTTTGTAGGTAATGGACCCTTCCAATGAAAGGGGTTTTTGTGCCACTGCCACATTCCACTAAATCTGCACCAGGTTAGTAAATAATCGTACAGCAGATTATGACAAATTTTACACAGAATAAAAAAGCTACACAGATGAAACATACATAACAGATGAGAAAATACACTATGAATCTAGCGGCTACAAATCTACCAATTCAAGGGAGATATCTGTTCAAAATATAAGAATAATGCATTTTAAAGAACCATTTCCCACTAACTGATATTTTTCAATTTTGAAACTGACTTACAACATATTCTCAGATATTTTCAATAATTTTAAGCAAATCAAAACTTTAAGTTTATCCCACAATGAAGTTAAAGGCTTTTCTTTATGCTAAAAATACATCCAAGAGTCATTTAATCAGCTCAAAGAATTTAGAATCAAAATATAAAATATGTGCAGCAAAATATGCCAAAAAATAACAATGTTTCCGAAAGTGCAAACTCAATTTTCAAGCACATTCTCTAACATAACTTTTTTAAAGTCAATGAGGACCACAGAGTTACACCGTGCAGTTCTACATTTTATCAAATGATCATAGAAACAGAGTATGATGCCTAATTGGATGGACAAGATCATAAATTAAAGCTGAAATAACAACAATATTTTCCAACCAAAAAACATACCTCAGAGGAAGAACTGTATCATAAATATGAACAATGGAGTTGGTTTCCCCAGGAACCCCTAACCCTTGAACCCAGATGATGTTATATTTGGTATTAATTCTCCAGACCTGAAAAAAGTTTTTAACATTAAGCTGTTAAACCCTACAATAAATGCTAGCAAGACATATACTCAAGAAACTTAACACAAAAATGTGGTTCAAACAAACAGAGAGTATTAAATGCTTACTTGAATTTAAAGCATTCCCTTGAGCTGCTACTATCTTCACTAATCTAATACTTTTAATTACACAATTAACACATTCCAACCCTCTAGGAGAGAACTTCAGGGAATAATTTAACATTTACAAAAAAGTGTGGAAATTCTTTCAGGTTATTTACTTCAATTTTTAAAGGTACATTTGACAAAACTAGGTTTTGAACCAGAATCATAAAACATCTAATTGGGTGTGTATAAGTCAATAAATGTCAATTCAACCAGGCCTATAAACCACACGCCTGAATTCCAAAAAATTAGCTGAGGATACACTTCTTGTTGAGGACATAAACTTATGATTTCCTGAGCGTAATAGTTTGAGATATTGGTGCTGTAGTTTTTGTTGGTGCACCTTGGCTGCTGCAGCAGAGGTGGATTTACATTTACATTCATAACTCGACTTGTTTTCCAAGAAAATTTCTGACATTATTTCCAGTGAAAAATTAATATTTACAAAATAAAAATGAAACCCTCTCCATGAATTTTGACTAACTGCATCCATTGGAAAAGACAATGGGAGTCTAGACTAAAAAAATTGCTTTCAATGATTCTTATTGTACAAGTGATTTCCTGCACAAAGCCATGTCAATCCAAGGTGATTTTCTGAGAGGATTAATACTAAACTGGACCTTCTTGGCTTTAGAGAACATTTAGGCATAGGAGGGGTGCTTGTTCAAGCCGTTGTATTATAAGGACCCAGCTTTGTTTATGACATGTTAAAGACCAGACATTTTTTTTCTAACTTACCCCAGTGGCTGGGTATTTTTTTCAGCAGGTAAATTTTAAAATAGATACTCTTTGAAAAACCAGCATCCAATTTAAAATGGTAAATAAGCTAAATGAATTGAGTATAATACATTCATTACTGATTTAAACACCTAAAATGATGAAATACAGTAAAACCCCTTAATACACTTTTCCAGGGACCCTAGAAAAAAAGTGTAAATTGCAGGAAAATGCAAATTGTGGGAAAAGTAGAATTTTCACTTCTACATCCACGTTCTTTTACTCGAGTAATGGTAAAAATAACAAATGCTGATAAACTGAAAAAGAACAGTGTCATAATTTAATTCCTTGAACTATGTAGCACTTCTCATTAATTTATATGTGATGAAAAAAAGACATTAAGCATCTTAGACTAATAGAAATGTGAAAATAAGAAAGGATGAAGATATCAGGGGGATTTAAATATATTTGTAATTAGCAACCATTGAAACTATCAAATGAATATAGCATGATTATCTTAAAAAAATTGATATTTTCAACTGCTTACACTTCCTCTGCCTATTAATAGTATTATGCACTTTATTTTCAATTTTCTGCAGTTCCACAAGTATTTGCTCACAGCAATCACTACCTACTAACAATAAGTAATTTCTTAGAGTTTGAACAGCACACACTGTGTCTCGCCTATCATAGTTATAACTCGAGAATTGAGAGGCAGTGCAAATGATCTCAGTTGTCCACCTCGAGTTCTTTCAATTTTCATGATATCTGGATAAGAATCCATTTTCATAGTCTCTACTTAAGTAAAAAATAAATACTCCTCCACAGGTTTAATTATAATCGAGCACCCATAATCCAGGAGCACGCTATAGTCTGGCAGTGTGGCGAAAACAACCTCAAACATATTTCGATAAAACAGAAAATCTTAATCATAAACGTTGTTTTAAGAGATTTTGACTCTGAACTCCACAAAAATATTTCCTTTAATTGCTGGAATATAATGTAACTTATAAGTATATTGCAGAAATTTCATTAAAAAATAATTGTACACACAATCTAAACGAATTATACGATTAACTTACACACATAGCAGTTTGAAGTCCTCACTGTTGGCTGAGAAACTGTTACTTAAAAGTTTAGTGACTTGGTGTGGCTACGCTACTTCATGGCGCGCACATTTAGCCATGCTTAAATATAATGCTTTATTACTTATTCTCTGGCTATAAGGTGCAAGAAAATTCATTAAAATTCTTCGCTACGTACGCGCAGATATTATGACCATGTCCGATCTGAGCAGGTGGAGCGATGCCAGCGGCGTGAAGCAATGGCACAAAACTACTGGTCGCAGAAAAAGTAGAAGTTTATCCTCACCAGCCTCCTGAAACCAATGTGGACGAAGCAGACTAAACTGCACCATTGAAATAAACTTTAATTTCCTAACTCCCAATGCAATGATAGCATCAAAAACGATGAAACACCTGATCGTCAATCGCATTTATCAATCGGCCACGACAAGGAGTGTTGCGTCATGAAAATTTTCGTAGTTCTCATTTTTATTTCGGTATGCTCAAATTTTTCTCATTATATTAACAAATAAGTATATTTTTTCTAAAAATGATTGTTTGCGAATTAAAGCTTTTGGGGTGTCGAAACAGCCGAAAGGTTCAATTTTTTCCGGCAGTTCGATGTCCGACACGGCCCTCGTCATCAACAGATTCGCCGGAAAAGTACTATCTTCTTATGATTTATGAAGTTAAAACCAGATGTTTATAATCATTTTTATGCACATTTGTATGCATAGAAACAGTAAAAGAACGATATTATAGAAGTATCTCTAACTGGATTGAAAATGTCTTGCATAAAAAAAGCCATTACGCGAAACACCTGTTATCCCCAAAATATGTAATCCGGCATCACCTAGGTCTTGGCGGTGCCAGATTAAAGATGCTCTACCTAACATTGTAATAACAACTGTTAAAGTTTATACAAAATAGTTTAAATTAAACTTGCGGCAGAACACGACTACATCGCACCACAACCAAAACCAAGACTGCCGCTGTCTTGAACAGAACTGGGATACCATAGAAAAAACAAAAGAGTATCATAAATGCAACTGTCATTTAGTTCACCACTACTCCGTAGTGTCGCCAGTGTGCAGTGCACTTATACTTCAACACTTCCTCCTAAGTCACTGCACAGAGCTGACCTCTTAAAAAAAAAACAAACATTCACCCATTCATTTACTCATTCATTCTTCCTGACACCCATTCCACTTCAGAGCGTTTCAAAACGCACACGACCGAGCGATTTCGTCAGAATATCCGCAATTTGTTTTTCTCCGTCAATGTGATTGACTGCAATTCTACCATTCAAGTAACACTCACGCACAAAATAGTAACGCACTTCTATGTGCTTGGAACGCTTATAAAATTCCGGATTTTTTGTAAGCTTCACCACACTTGCACTGTCAATGAATAGGTTTGGCACTTGTTCCCTAAGGTAACCAAGCTCACCAACCAACCGCTTTAGCCACAACAATTCTTTAGCACCCTCGCTGGCTGCGACGAACTCCGCTTCTGTAGTTGACAGGGCCACTGACCTTTGTAGTTGACTAGACCAAGCGACAGCTGCTCCAGCAAGAACTGCCACAACTCCACTCGTTGACCTCCGAGTCTTAATGTCACCTGCAAAGTCGGCATCGCTATATGCTTCCAAGAAACCCTGGTCATCACCACGGTACAGCAGACCATGATTGACAGTTCCCCGAAGATACTTAAAGATTCGCTTGACACTCACCCAATCTGCCTTGGTCGGTTGTTCTATTACTCGAGCAGCTCTTGACACAGCAAAAGCTATGTCAGGACGTGTTGCAGTTGATAGGTACAGGAGGCATCCCACTGCTTCCCGATAAGGCACATTGTCTGCAACTGGTTCCTCAGCAATATCACCACTAACATCACAGGGTGTTGCCACCATATTTGCCTCATCCATATTAAAACGTTTTAGAATCCTTTTTGTGTAGGAACTTTGACTCACAAAGATCCCATCCGAACTTCGTTCTATCTGCAAACCTAGGTAGTTGTCAGGATTTCCAGTCGTAATTTTAAAGTTAAGTTCCATTTGGTAAATGAATGTTTTCATCTCATCAATATCATTACCCAAGACCATCCCATCATCAACATAAATCGTTACTATCAATTTTCTGCCATTACTACGACGCACAAATAAACATGGATCAGCTGAGCTTGCTTTAGGTCCCTGCTCTTTCATGAATTTAACAAACCGCGCATTCCAACATCTTGGGGCTTGTTTAAGATCATATAGACTTCGCTTGAGCCTACACACTTTTCCGCTACCATCATCAAAACCCTCTGGCTGAGCCATGTACACTTCCTCCTGAAGTGTGCCGTACAAAAAAGCTGTTTTTACATCAAATTTGCACAGCTCCAAACCCTCGATGGCTGCCATTGCAAGAACACTATTCGCACAGTACTATACCGTGACACTGGACTAAACGTATCGTAATAATCAATTCCTTCCTGTTGAGAATATCCTTTGGCAACAAGTCGAGCTCTGTATCGTTGAACACCTCCGTCTGCACTCAATTTTGTACGAAAAACCCATCGGTTACCTATCACTTTCATACTTGCCAGACGATCGACCAACTCCCAAGTATCATTTTCCTCTAAGGCATCCATTTCTTCTTCCATAGCTTTACACCAGTGTGCCTTTTGAGGACAACTCATAGCTTCTCTATAGGATTCTGGATCTCCATCACTGGCATTTGAAGAATATGCTACATAACATACGTATTCTCCGGAATTCATCCACTGTGGCTTCTTGATCGTACGCTTTGATAGTCGTTTTTCCATGGGTGGCTCCTCATCCGCTTCCTCAGACTCGTCCTCAAGTTCAGACATCTCGACATCTGTCTGATGTTGATGATCAATTTCTTCATTTAAGACCAACCTGTTTGAACTTGTGCCCATAAATGAGTCTGTACAGATGCACTCTGGCTTAAAATAAACATCGTGTGAATTAATAATCTTCTTGAGGGATGGCACGTAAACCTGGTACCCATCCTTTTCATTCAGATAACCAACCATTCGGCCAAATATACTCTTGTTGTCAAATTTCTTTCGGAACTGTTTTGGGATATGCACATAACACTCCATGCCAAAAACTCGAAGATGATTTAAGTCTTTCATCTCTCGCCTATCCCACAATGCCAAAGGAGACTTGTCAATGATTGACGATTTCCCTGTACGATTCAATAAATAAACCGCAGTCTCACAAGCATGTCCCCACATAGACTTGGGCAATTTCCCAACTGACAACATTGACCGTGCTAGTTCCACAATTGTGGGATTCTCTCGTTCTGCCAGTCCGTTAAGCTCGGGTGCGTAGGGAGCAGACAACACCAAAGCGATTCCTCGATCACACAGTACCCTACGAACTTCTTCACAGTTGAACTCTTTCCCACCATCGCACCTGAATGTTTTTACAGTATGTCCAGCTGTAAAAGCTTCATTTAGGAAAGCTAGCAGACACCTTGACACTTCGCTCTTTTGTTTAATAAAATATATCCGACGATACTTACTGAAATCGTCCTTGAAACACACAAAATATCTAGCACCGCGGAAAGTCTCCACTGACATTGGTCCGTTAACATCGGCATTTATTTGTTCACCGACGACCTGAGGTCTATTTAAGTGTGGTTTAAAAGGCTGGGCCTTTCCCAGGACACATCCATCACAGAAATCTCCTGTTTCTTTAACACCTACATGGATGTTCATTCGCTCGAGTACCTTCCGAACATGACGCTTATCCTGATGCCCTAGTCTCTCATGCCAAAGCTGAAGTATTTCAGTTGCTGTTGCCGTATTAACCTCAGCTGGCACTCTTGGGAATATCACACGCATGTTCATTATATATGCATCCGTTTTCCACTCACCTGTCGCAACTATTTGCTTATTTTTCCTAAGTGTAACGTTTTGGCTACCCATGCATACATCGATACCATGTTCCGTCGCACTCTTAACTGAGAATAAATGTCTCCCAATATCCGGCACGTACCAAACATTTTCTAAATAACCATGACTCCATTTTCCACGAGTCAACACTAGTACATTGATACAACCTGCGCCATAAGCACATATCTGCGATTTGTTTGCCAAAGATACGTTTACTGGGGTCAAGAAAAGGTTATAAGTAGTAAAATACTGCTTATTTGACGTCATATAATGAGAAGCACCAGAGTCACACACCCAAGTGTCAGCATATCTTGAGTCGCCCACCACTGCAAACGCAGTGCCACGATCACTGTCACTTGGAGCACTGGACAGATTTGTATTAGCCATCACTCCTCCATTACCTTTATCAGCTTTCAGCTTCTAACAGTTCTTTTTCAGGTGCCCACTCTTACCACAATAGAAACATTTACAGTCCCCTTTGTCATTCGTTGACCTCCTGGACCCCGGTGGTTTACCGCACACTGCCTTGGGTAATACTGATGGATTTTTTGAGGTTGACGCATGTGCCCCAAACGCACCAGTATCAGTCGTTCCTGACGATGACTTCATCCTCTTCTCAATTGTGCACAATTTTTCGAGCAAACTGTTGGTTGTCCTCTTATTGTCATCAAGAGACTCCCAAACATTGCTGAATTCTTGATATTCCTGCCCCACGGTTGCAAGAATTTGACCGTGCAGCAATTCGATTGGTATATCGTGTGATCCTCGTCGACGTAGCTCCGTATTCATGTCAGCGAATACCTTTTCCACCTTCACGACGTGTGATGCTATATCCACACCCGGATCGCGCTGAATCTTGAAAAACTCTGTCATGAGCATACTTAACCGCTGGATGCTGCTCTGTTCATATACGCTGACCAGCTTGTCCCATATTTCCTTTGCATTGGTATACGTTAAAACCAAGTCTGTCACTTGCTGACTTATAGCACTGGCAATCAATGCTGCCGTGCGCGTGTTGTCTCGTTTCCATGCACAAACACTCTTTTGGACCGCCTCCGTTACTTTGTCTGGATCCACGATTACCGGACATTTCCGCGTTCCATCTATAATAGGCATCATGTCATAATGCTCCAAGTGCATGTTAATTTGCCACTTCCATTTGGCCCAATTGCTTGCACCGACAAGCTTATCAATTTTAATTTCCGGACTCATCGCCATCGTGTCCTTTTTAACAAAACTCAAACAAACGCGAGTCAAATACGGCACACTGCGAGCTAAATGCAAATCTTTACCGATTGCACAAAATCCGGATAAACTTTTAAACTAATTACTTTAGGCACGTATTCTGGGCCCATAACCTGTTAAAGTTTATACAAAATAGTTTAAATTAAACTTGCGGCAGAACACGACTACATCGCACCACAACCAAAACCAAGACTGCCGCTGTCTTGAACAGAACTGGGATACCATAGAAAAAACAAAAGAGTATCATAAATGCAACTGTCATTTAGTTCACCACTACTCCGTAGTGTCGCCAGTGTGCAGTGCACTTATACTTCAACATTTATTTGCCTAGTAGATCGAGTTACAAAGTTTGTACACAATATAAGGCACGTCAGGAAATAATGAAAGTACCATGTGTCCTCGTTTAACGTTGTCCCGTTTAACGTTGTTTCGCGATAATGTTGTCCAACAATTAAAACCCTTAATCGTTCAACGTCGTCAGTGCTTCACAATAACGTTGTTCAAATTTTGCGCAACCAAAAGAAAATGAATAACGAATAGGACTTTGGCGCATCTGATGCGTAATTTCCATTCGCAGGAAAAGTTTGGCGTTAACTCTCCATAGCGTGTGTAAAAGGTTCACCTGAGCAAATAATTATTGTGTTATTTGTTTCATAACTGTTATATTTGCTTATTATTTACTACGCTGTTATTGGGGGCAATGCATCGGGTGATTTAAAACTCAAACCAATGTTAGTGTACCATCTTGAATGGCATGGTATTAATAATACCATGTCTGAATGGTACATTGATGGGCAGATATCTATGGAAAAAAATACCTGAAAATCCCATGCCGTCATAAGGTAGAATTGGTGGTAGAAAAAGTTGATTCACTCCTGCTTGAGGTGAATCAAAAACGTGTTTTTCGTGTTGAATTACTGTGTAAGAGGAAGTTTTCTAAATCCTCCATGATGCAGTAAATCGTCGAGGGTGATACTGTTTCAAAAACATTGTAACGAAATAACAAAACTTTTGTACACAGCACCGAGCTTCCCTACTTCACACACTATTTTAATTGATTTCATACATCTTCGCGATCGCAGCAAGTGAAATTTTTGCCCTTCACTACATTCGCATGCGCATGCTCCTGCAGCGAAGGACAAAAATTTCTATATACTCAGAGGGAAACCGGTGCTAACAGCACTAAATATCAGAAATATAGGAGGGAAACCTGGTGCTTATTATTTTTAAAATGCCTTTTCAGTTTGTTTCATCTAAGATATGAAGCTCTCTGACTAGTGGTGCCATCTGTTCGACTGCCCACGTAATTAAAATATGCCGTAAATCGGCATAAAATGACGCGAATTAGTCCATAAAAACACACAAATTTGTAAGGAAAATTGCATTTTTTGTGCATTAATCCATTGATAACGCCTTTCAACCAGCTCCCCTGTATTTTAAAATATCAGCAGTAAGTTCCTATCACATGTAGTTTTCATGCCGCCATGAAAGAGAATACATAATTCCAAAATTTGTTTTGTGAGTGAAAATATCAAAGTTTCACCATTAAAATGTTTTAGAAAATTAGTTTGAATGCTTCATTCAATAATGCCATACATCCAACCTTTTATCACTGTGCTGTGTGGAAATCGTAATTGTTATGAAATGAAGAATTGTTAAATTTTGGAACCGATTTTAATTTTTTACATTGTTTCTTATGGAAAAAACTGCATCGTTTAACGTTGTTTCGCTTAATGTCTACTTTTTCAGGAACGAGTTAACAGCGTTAAACGAGGACACACTGTAGTAAACTAAGTATACATAGATGGACAGCACTACAAAAAAGTTACCATTGCACAGCACTATAAATATTAATTCAACAGTGATCAATAAAAAGATGATTAGCTTGTAAGGGATCTGCCATAAGCTCATTGACATCATAGTAAAGCTTTTCTCTGATAAGAGTTTTCAATTGTCTTTTAAAAGCATCATCACTCATGGATCTCATGGGAATGGGCAGATGATTATATAATTGAAGTCCTAACCTCCTCAAACCGTGTAAACATTTAGTGGTCCTGACATATGTTACATGTAAGTCATTATGGCTTCTCGTGAAGTAATGGTGAATGTCTTGGTTTTTAGAAAAATATGATAGGTTTCTATGGATGTGCATGACAGCAGATAGAATGTAGATGCAAGGAATGGGGAGAATATTTAGCTTCCTGAAAATAGGACGGCATGGGGCATTGTAGGGCTCTTTGGCCATTAGTCGAATTGCTCTTTTTTTAATTTTAAAAATATTCATCGCATGATGGGAAGACCCCCAGAAAAGGATACTAAATAGTACATTGGAATAGAATTCGCCATAGTAAAAAGTAGAGAGGACGTTTGGTGAAACAGCATCTCTAATGAATCTGATTAAGTAGCAGATAGAACTTAATTTACTTAACAAGTGATTAACATGTATCTCCCAGCTCATGCATGCATCAAGGTGAGTACCAAGAAATTTTACATTGCTTACTTGGGGTAGAGATGAGCCATTCACATTAATTAAAAGTTATTGCAAGCTTTCCTCTTATACCCAAACTGAACAACCTGAGACTTGCTGATGTTCAAAGTTAATTGGTTCTGAGCACATTCAGATAAGTGGAGGGAGATAAGTTTACCATTAGAAATAGCATAATCAAGGTTACTTGCAGACACAATTACATTGGTATCATCGGCGTAAAGTATTGGTGTAGCCCCTTGTACATTACTTAGTCTGTTAGGGAGATCATTAATATAAATAATGAAAAGAATACGGCCAAGGATTGATCCTTGGGGTACGCCACAAGAAACCTTCTTCATTTCAGATCTGCATTTGACACCATGATGGGAAACTACAACAGACTGATGCCTATCCAGAAGATAAGATTTTACCCACTGGTTAGCAATTCCTCTAACACCGAGGGGGTTAAGTTCAAACAGGAGCAGATCATGATTGACATTGTCGAAAGCTTTACTAAAATCGAACATCAAACCAATTGTTGCTAACCTTTTATCAAGGGAAGAAAGAATGATGTCTATTACATCATTTGTGGCTGAGGTAGTAGATCTGTGACAACGATACCCATGTTGACTGTTGGATAACAGCTTTATTGACTCTAGAAATGTAATTAAACGTTTGTAAAAGGTCTTTTCAAACAGTTTAGAGAATTTATTTTGAATGCTGATTGGGCGATAAGTATTAATATCTTGAGGATTTCCCTTTTTCTTGTAAAGAGGAATTACTTTAGAGATTTTTAAGGGACTAGGAAAAATTTCTAGATGTAAATAATCATTAACTAAGTGGAGAAGAGGGACTTAGAATGCATCAACACATTTATTTAGAATCCAATTAGGAATTTCGTCAAAGCCAGAGCTGCTTTTAGAACCCAGGTTGTGAAGAGAAAGTTTTAATTCAGTTTAAGTACAAGGCGTTAAAAAGAGTGACTTTATAGCAGGAGGAAAACCAGAGTACTCGTAATTATCAGACAACTTTGCACCTGATGGATCAACAATTTGAGAAACTGAAAGGGGAGGGGTGCTGCTCTCGGAAGAGTTAATAATCTTCCAGACTTGTTTAAATTTGTTACTGGCATTCATAATCCTTCTTTCATTAAAAGAATGCTTAGCTGTAATTATAGCTTTGCTATAGTAAGATTTTAGAGATTTATATTCATTTTGAAGAGTGTCATCTCTCGATGACCAGACAAGAAAGGCATGTTGTTTGAGGTAGGTAGAGAGACAACGGATTTCATTAGTGATCCACTCCTTATGTTTTTGTTTTCTACTGAGCTTCTAGTAAACTGTGGGAAAGGCTATATTGTAGGAATGTACAAACTTGTCATAGAAATGAGTAAATCTAGTTTCAAAATCAGCACTGGAAAAACAAAGGGCCAGTTTTCGGCTTCAAGCAGATGAAAAAAGTATGCCACATTGTTTTTCAAGGTATTACACGGTATTTTGGCCAGCACAGCAAAGTGGTCAGAAATATTGGATTTTACAACTAGTGAGGTTATATCACATGGTTCGAAATTTGAGGCAATATTATCTAATAGTGACTTGGAGTGACTGGTGACTCTAGTAGGTTCAGACACATGGAATGCTAAATTAAATGAGTTCAGGAGGTTAACTAGGCTACGTTTTTTGCTGCAACTGAGCAACAGGTCACAATTAAAATCACCAGTAATCACCACGCTTTTGACGGTGTTACAAATTATACTAAGTAATAGGGATGGGTGATTATCATAAAATAATCGATATTTTGTAAATCGATTAATTGCAAGCAGCCGATCAATCGTGCCCGATTAATTGATTTTACTAATCGATACATCGATTCGATTATCACAACATACAAAACATAGCTTGCGAGGTTATGGTCCCTCAATAAATAAAGTAAAATATCTTTTAAATTGTATAAGGTTACTGTTATCATGAGTACAAATTGTAAAATCTAGATAAACTTCCAGGAGTCGTGTCAGGGAACAGAGTTGGGAAAAATTTATTAACTTAATTTAAACTTTCGTTAACTTCACCTGCTTAAGCAATTTCACGAGGGGAATGACCTTGCTGACTGTAGTAACTTTATCCACGCACATTTCCGTAGTCACTTTAGTAAATGGTTTCAGCACGGATATGAAGACACGGACGGTGTTCAGCTCCAAACCGCTCAGCATCGCCACGTCCCCAAAGTCGAGCAACACCTTGGCTTCTACGGGTGACAGCTCTACGACTCGAGAAAGCATCTCGTAGGTTGAGGACCACCGGTTAGCATTGGACTGGATGAGGTGTAGGACGGTACCCTCTGTCTTCCCTTGAGAGTACTGAATGCGTTTCAAAGCATCACTTGCATTGACACTGTGGTGAAAGACGGTAACAATATCCTTATTTTTTTAAATTAAATCTATAGTCCAGTCACTTTATGCACAAAAAGGGGCTCGACCTTGCAAAAGGTCATGTATTTCTAATTTTTTAATATGTTGTTAGGATCTATGCCAATAGTAAAAAACCAAATTTGCAGCTTCGAAAGACCCTTGCAATCTGCGCAGTGCGCAGAAAACTGCACAAAGTTTGCACTTTTTTTGTTTTTATTCAATATCTCCTAAAATATTTGACCTACAGAAAATAGTTATCCATACTTATTTAAAAAATATACATTGTGCTACAATTTAAGCCCAAAACAAACTACGTATGTTCAGAACTTTTTGAGAAACAGCTCTTCAAAAAAAGGCAATTTTTTTCCAAAAAGTGAAACTTTTTCATTTTGGTCATGTGTCTTGCCATATATCGGCAAAAGTAATCATCCTACAACAAAAACTATCGGGACTAAATATATAGTAAATTTTTTTACCTTTAATTTGAGCTGAAAATGACTCTTGTAGGTTAAACAGTTTCTTCAAAAATGGCATAAAACAAAATTACGGAAAAATGGATTTTTGGAAAAATCAACGTTAACTGTTTTGAGCACCACAGTTATCAATTATGCAGTAAAAAAAAACTTTTTAGGTATATTTAGCATGTGTTGTGTCATTTTTATGACTATTTTGACCCTCCAACACCATCCTATGTGCTCTGCACTGCGGTCCAGTGTCGTTTAAAAGGCTGCGACCCATTAAACTTCCCATGGAGCCATCATAAGTGCTGTGTAGCGACCTCGCACGCTGTTTTAATGTATTATTTGAGGCAATAAATATTATTTTAACGAAATATCTTCTGACCTGCTTATAAAATATGTTTTATAGTCTATTTTATACTTTGAGTTTTATTGAGAATTTTTCTCTAAAGATGTGGATATTTTAGACATTTTTTATTCCTTCCTCATGAAATAAATAACGTTTTCTCGTCTAATTTTCTCGAAGTTGTGATGAAAAGCTTTTATATTTTGACTTGGAAGAATAGCGTAAACATATTTGGTGCTCGGATGAAGATAATGCCACTTTTTCCGGCACCGGTCAACATAAACACGTCCCCTCGTTGACTACATTTTTTTCAAGGCAGTCATTGTGACGAGCTTCATTTCGGATTGGAGTAATGAACACGTCTGGTTTAGAAGGTCAGGCAAGAGTTACGATGTTTTATCTTCCTTTCAATTAACTCCAGTGTATGATCTTGGCTAAACATGGAAACCTTTTATTCGCCCTTTTGATGATACTAAGGCAGTGGAAGTCAGGGGTGGCTCGCACAGACTCCACTGCCTATCTCGAGTGATTATTGAGTCGAAATGGCTGAGTTGGAAAACCTTGTGGGCAAGCAAATTGTGGCGTGATGAACTCAGCTACTTCCTAGAAGCCCAGCCCATCTCACTATGTCAGAGGCATCTGGAACGAAGTTATTTCTCTGATAGGAGACCCAAGCCTGTAATATTCTGACACATCGTTGCAAGATAGATATGGCGCCCTCGCACGTGAGGGGTATACACTAAGCCTTCTTTCGTCAGTTTTACCATAGAAACCGAAGTGTTCGGACCTACGTGAAATGTGAGTGTATTAGTGAATAACCATAGCGAAATGTCTGTTCCACCGGGAGTTTGTTTTATATGTCACAGTGCATTGGAGGAAGGCCCAGCTGTAGTCGTTAAAAAACCAGGCCATAGCCAAGGCTGAGGAGAAATGCTTTGTGGCTCTTTACCGGGATGATATAAAGAGAGACACCTTGAATACTCTCCGCTACCAGCTTTTCATAAAGTCGGCATCCAACTCAAAAATTAACCTTGCTCGTTTGCCTCCAACGACCGATGCAGCGAATCACCATTCTTATAGAACTTACCACCAAGTTCAGAAGTGGTTGGGGGCTAATAAAAACCCTACAGATTGGGGGTGGAAGATCGACGATCATGGCCTTATCCCAGTCACTACCACCATGGATCCCGCTCCTCAGAATCTATTGCGCATGATATCTTGTACATGCAGAAAAGGATGCAGTGGGGTATGCAGCTGCCGCAAAGCCAGATTAAAATGCTCAGCACTATGTAAATTTTGTAGTGGCAAATCATGCCACAACGTTCCATATTACCATCTTGGAGATTCTCACGACGATGAAGACGACCCCGTCCCTATCTTCTCCGAACAAGTTGTGGAGCTCTCTCCACCAGCACAGGGAATCACCAAGGATTTCTCAGAGCCAGGGCCGTCAAAACATATGAAATTATGATGTAAGTAGTACCTGACTTTATTAGCATGTAAATATTAATTATGGTAATTGCATATTTTTTCATGTATTGCGTTATTACTTTTGCTATTATAACCGAAAAATCATATTTGTCAAAATAAGGTACCTTTGTTGAATCAAAAAGTAGGGAACAAATGTTTAGGTTCTTGCAAATAAATATAATTACCTACTCGTGTCAACTCTCTTGTGCAGCTTCAATATTTTACACCCCACCTTTTAGGTAGTGGGGGATGCAGCTGCCGCAAAGATGAATTAAGATGCTCAACTGTATGTCAATATTGCTAAGCTAAATCATGCCAGAATCTTCTATCTGTTCATATTGAGGATTTTGACAACAACGAAGACCCGTCTCTTTCTTTGTCGAATGAGTTGAAGAGCTCTCTTCACATGCTCCGGGAATCTCTGAGGATTTCTCAGAGCCAGGGCCGTCGAAAAAAATGAAATTATAACTAAGCAGATTAGCTCTTAGCATGTGAATATTAACTATTGCAATTTCATCTTTTTGTGATAAAAAATTAAAACTAGTAACTGTAGTATGTGACCTGTACCTGTATGTGACCTGTTTACATTGATTTTTCCAAAAATCCATTTTTCCGTAGTTTTGTTTTATGCCATTTTTGAAGAAACTGTTTAACCTACAAGAGTCATTTTCAGCTCAAATTAAAGGAAAAAAAAATTTACTATATATTTAGTCCCGATAGTTTTTGTTGTAGGATGATTACTTTTGCCGATATATGGCAAGACACATGACCAAAATGAAAAAGTTTCACTTTTTGGAAAAAAATTGCCTTTTTTTGAAGAGCTGTTTCTCAAAAAGTTCTGAACGTACGTAGTTTTTTTTGGGCTTAAATTGTAGCACAATGTATATTCTTTAAATAAGTATGGATAACTATTTTCTGTAGGTCAAATATTTTAGGAGATATTGAATAAAAACAAAAAAGTGCAAACTTTGTGCAGTTTTCTGCGCACTGCGCAGATTGCAAGGGTCTTTCGAAGCTGCAAATTTGGTTTTTTACTATTGGCATAGATCCTAACAACGTATTAAAAAATTAGAAATACATGACCTTTTGCAAGGTCGGATGTATCAAGTGACTGGACTACTAGGGCTCCAGGAACATACTCCTCGTTAGTCATTTTATTGATTGATTTTTTTTATTTATTATCAAAACAACAAGCGTAAATAACACAGGCTATGCCTGGCAAAGCGACATCTGACACATTACACGTGAGTGGCCAGTAAAAGGTGGTGCCGTGTAGAGTTACGTCATGCGCATTCTACATTCCACTACCTCTATGGCGACGTCATGTAGAGTTCAACCACAGTCGAATATTCAAACTGAAGATGAACGTGAGCCGCCGAAACCATCACAGCTCACCAAACACAAAATTCCAAAATAATCGATAATTGGTCAAATTAATTGGGTATACAATCGATATCGACTGTTGCATGAATTGATTCCAAATTTTTGATTAATTGACAAAAATAATCAATTATTCGATTAATCAATATCGTAATCGCCCATCCCTACTAAGCAAACACTCAAGTTTGTCAAGAAAAAGCGGAAAGTCGCCAGTTGGAGACCAATATGTGGAGACAATAAACAATTCAACACCACCAATTGTCAAATTCACAAAAGCACACTCAAAATTTTTGTCTTCAACGAGATGTTTGAAGGGGTGCTGGCAGCTTTTTGGGGCGAGATAATCGCACAAAAAGATTGCAACACCACCATTTTTGTACGCATTGCAGCAGTAACTGTCGGCGACATAATAGCCAGGAATGGCAAAATTAGCTAAGTCACCAGTAGTGAGCCAGTATTCACACACACAATATTTCCAGCGTGTGACTATCTATGAGGATTTCAAATTCGATAACTTTATTTCTAATGCACTGGATATTGAGATTCAAGAGAGAAAGCATTATTGGACCCTAGTCAACTTCTGCCAGTGGTTGGAGCTTCACCATTAGAGGTGTTCTCCTTGCATAAAATACATAGTTAGCTCCTAGCCTTACAATGTATTCATTTCATAGCTTGAATCATATCTGGCAGATTACAAGTTGATGTAGTTCAAATTTCTGTTCCTAGTGGCCATAGCTGGGAAAGTTACAAAAAAAATAACTGATTAAAGTTAAAGTTAATCTCTGTAAAAAGTAACTAATTAAAGTAAAAAGTTACTTTTCTGAAAAAGTAACTGATTAAAGTTAAAAAAAGTAACTTACACGTTAAAAGTTACTTTTTCAGTTACTTTTAAAAAGTAACTTTGAAAAGCGATTTTTCACAATTAGGTTAAAATAAATACAAACTTCAAATTCAAGAAAACTGTATTTAACTTTTACTTAACAAGTCATTAACTTAAGTAACATTCTCATTTCAAAATTTGTATCCGACATTCGCCCCGGTCGACAAATTTTTGCGGTCCCTCCACTCAAACCCCGCTGATGACGGGATGTCGTCGAGTAAGTTATGTGTAAACTGGTGCATTTTACAGATAAGTTACTTTGAATGAACCCGCCCCCCTCGTCACCTGTCATAGGTTTTTTGGTGACCCCCTTTCTCGTGTTCAACTATGCAGTATTAATGACACGACGTCACCGAGGGCATTCGTGCCCTTGCGGACATGGTCTTCGAGTGGTCTCGTGATTTATCTTCTGAGGGTGCGTTCCTAAACTTGGCGGTCACTCCACTCAACCCCGCTTTTGTTTGCATGTACTTGTCTGGGCCTATTCATTGCATTCCTGCACTACTACCCAGCTATATTGCATTCTTAGATACCGTTTTATTTTCCTCTTTGTCTGTTGGACAAGCTTAGTGCACAAATTCGAACAGGTCGATATTCGCCAAAGATTAATGAAAAAATTAACTGAAATTAGTTTTGTATCAGTTAATGTACAGTTTTAAGGATTAAAAGTTAACACTTCTGAAAAATAAGTTAAATAGTTAACTACATTTTTAATGATTAATTATAATCGTAAATTTTTTAAAGCGTTAATCCCAACTATGCTATTGCGCTGTATACTATCCCTGCCACATTCAAATTCTTCCTTAAAACGGGTCCTATTGATGCGAATGAATTTTATTTTTTGAAAGAGCGCGGTGTGGTGCAAATTGTGGGAAAACTGAAAAATGTATAGTCTAAATTCGGGGTTATTCATACGTTGGAAGAAGGAAATTGAAAGGGACTTTGTAAAAGTGGTGTAAATTGTGGGAAAACGTAATTTGCGATAACGCAAATACGAGGTTTCACTGTAGTTACAATATATCACAGCAGAAGGTATCTAAGGACGATTTGTAGAGAAAATAAGTTATCTGGTGATCCATCCATAAGAAATGGCGGACAAAACACAAGTAAACTCATGATCCATTTACAACATCTTAAGAGCAATCAAATTTTTAAACATATGTATCTAAGATAAAATTACTATTTTGCTGTTCCCAGTTATGATTTGATGGCCAGAGGTCTAAACTGAAAATGCCATGAAAATTTGAAACCTATGCAGGACAGTTAAATTTCACTAATATACATGGTGCATTATCAAATCAAGTGAAATAAATCAACATTAACACATTATAAAGTATATATTACCTTGAGGCCTCGAATTGTTCGACTTCTATTTCCCATGTGACCTGGCATTTTCTTGCCAGGCCATACACGACCTTTTTCACCACCACCTCCTATGTTCCCAGGTCTTCGATGTGTTTTTGTTACACCATGAGAAGCGGGCATCCCTGAGAAGCCCCATCGCTTCATTACACCTTGAAATCCCCTGTCTATCCTAGAGAAAAGAGTAAAACCAAAAAAACTATCAACATGTTCGTTCTACCTATGTTTAATAAGACTGTTCAGTCTTATAAAGACCGGGTAGATAAATATGCTAATACAGTAAGTAAATAATTTAAGTTGTGATTTATGTGATTAAATTCAATAAAGAACACACAATCAATTTTCTCACTTCATTTGAAAATAAGCATGTCAGGCAAGTGAATATAACTGCCTAAAATAAAATATAAAAAAGTGAAGTAAATCACGGTAAGCTCATTTTACCAAGTAAAGCCTACCGTAAAATACTTACCAAGTAAAGCCTACCGTAACTTCAGAAATTTATTTGTACTTTTTGCATTCCATATGTGGTATTTTTTACACTAAAAATTTGAAAATAATAATTTATAATATTTAAACCTCCATTTACGAAATACTAAAAATTCACAAGCTTACAACTTTTTTTGTTACTTTTTTATTCAAATAAATACTGTCCGGTGTTACCCCATAAAATGGGGTAACTTCGGACAGCCATATATCTTCAATGATATCCCAGTGTATGGTAACTTTGGAATTTCATAAATTTAGATAACTTTCTCAGTCAATATCATGGCCTTAAGAATTACCAACATCATTATAATACATAAATACACAAGTTTAAGGTTGAAAAAAAATCAGGTAAATAGAAGGATTGCGAAATCGACCAATCATGGCCACGCGCGCAATGTTGACAGTATTTAACTTATCCAGAGCTTTAGCCATGCTTAAATATGCTTAATTGCTTGTCTCGGGCTGTAAGGTGTAAGAAACTTCATCAAAAGAATTCTTAGATATGTGTAATGTATTTGGCTGAATAATTGTTAATCACTTGTTATTTTTGCATTTCGTATTTCATTTGTTGTATGCATTGGGGTTTCTCTTTAATTAAAAAAGACGTATCCAACATGGTTTCACTTAAACCGCACGTGTATTCATTTTGATTGTGTCCCGACTGCTTTAACCGTCAAGCAACATAACATTTTGGCGACGAGGATTATTTTCGTACCCAGGCGTGCAAGTGTTGTAAAAAACATGCCTAAGAAAGTTCAGATATGACGTGCAGTAAGGTGCATGGGGACCGTTCGTGTGATACAGCAAGGTGTATTACGATAGTTGCAGCTTATGTAGTAAGGTGCATAAGTGTAGCTAATTCCACTGTACTTTAAGGAATGATCCATTATATTTAGGCGATGTGTTAACCGATAACACGTAGGCCTAAAGTAACAGAACCGGTATGGCGGCTATGCTAGGAACTGTGGGACAATTTGATAGCTCAGAAGAAACATGGAATTCGTATATCGAATAGTTTGAGCTTTTCTGTGAGTGTAACGATATCAAGCCAGAGAAGAAAGTGTCTACGTTATTAACTTTAGTCGAGGTGAAAACCTACACATTACTGAGGAACTTATGTTCACCGGATAAGCCAGCTGCAAAGAAGTATGGAGACATCGTGAAGAATGTTGGGGAGCATTTGTGCCCAAAACCTTCCTTCATCGCGGAAAGGTACAAATTCAGCCTCCGCAACCAACTAGATCAGGAAAGCATTGCACAGTACATAGTGCATTTGTAGCAATTGTCCACTCACTGTGAATTCAAGGACAAACTATCGGACTACCTTCGTGACCGCTTAGTAAGTGGATTAAAAAATGAATCCGCTAAGAAGAAGCTGTTGAGTGAACCTGACCTAACCTATGAGAAGGCGGTGCAGATTGCAACAACCATGGAGATGGCGGACAAGAACGCAGTGATTCTGACGGCACAGGGCAGCGCAGGGACTTCACGGCTGCATAACATCAACGGTAGTCAACACCGACAACAGCAACAAAACAACAAACATCATGGCAAGGGCCTTCGCAAGGGGAGGAGGAAAAGTGTCAAGTGGTGTAGTGTGCTATTGTTGTGCCAAAATGGGTCATATGACCAAAGAGTGCAGATTCTGCAGTTATAGCTGCAACTATTGCAAAAAGGTTGGTCATTTAGAAAAGGCGTGCAGAAACAAAAATCCAAGTAAGTTTGTTCCAAATAATTCAAATGTTAAAACGAATGTGAACAGACCTAGTTCATTGCATGGTAGGCAGGACAAGTTTAGCAAAAGCAAGCAACATTACGTTGAAGTAAATGAAACCGATGTTTCGAGTAACGTGGAGGATAACATTGACTATGACTTGAGTCAACTATTTAGCATTCAAGACAATGCAGCTGTCAATAGAATTAAGGTAGAACCAATAAGAATTGAAGTAAATGTAGAAAACAAACCGGTGATTTTTGAGGTTGACAGCGGTGCTTGCGTTTCCGTTGTATCGGATAAGTATTACAAATCACACTTCAGCCACCTTTGCAATCAACTGACCTAGTACTCAAATCATATACAAATACGCAGTTCACGCCCACGGGTAAAATTAATGTTAAGGTTTATTACCAGAACTTACAAACAAACAAAGATATAATATATATATATATATATATATATATATATATATATATATATATATATATTAACAAATATATTTTTTCTAATTATTTTTAATTAATCTATTTTTTCACATTTGTATGCATAGAAACAGTAAAAGAACGATATCAAAGAAGTATCGCTAACTGGATTGAAAATACCTAGCATAGAAAAAGACATACACGAAACACCTGTTATCGGGAAAATCAATCCCACCAACCAATTTATTATGAGTTTTTTATTTTGTCCAAAATAGTACTACTAGGAACTTGAAATTTTTCTGCAGCAGCCCGGATGGATGGTTTTTTATCCGCAACTGCCATCACAACCTCTTGAAGTTGTAACTTAGAATAGTGTACATATGGACATCGTCCCATAACCTTCACATACTTTCTCCCCCCGAAGTTACCCCAATTTTTCTGAAATATTATTGAAGCTGCTATAATTTTTTTACATAAAAACAAAAACCTGGAATGTTCCCTTAGGCATGTTAATTAGAAATGTGTTATGCACAAATAAATACATAATGCTTCAAATAGGTACATACCACTTTCAACAGTACTTTATTCTTGAAGTACTCCAAACTTCAGATTTGAGGATCGCAAGTAAGAACATCTGCACTAACTTCCAGGGCTGACAGGACTAACGAAAATCACATTCTCTCTACTTATTACAACATTGTAAAGACATTGAAACCGGCCACGTGGTAGTAATGCAATTTTGTTCCAAAAAAGAAGAACACACAAAGTCGTACTAATGTCTGAATTTAGACACAGTGATCGAAGTTACCCCATTCTACAGTGCCTATTACATTTTAATCACACTCATGGAGTCCAGGGGGAGTTCACCAAAATTGTGAGAGCCAGAGTTAGGAGCCTTGGGTTTCTCCCAGGGCTTCCTATGATATTGCACAATAGGCTGGAGTTAATTTTTCATCCAGTTTAGGCAAGAGAAAAATTTATTCACTCAGATGAAAATTTGTGGCTCGGCAAGAACATGCGAAGCCATCAATCATAACCAACTGCCAGTGTGATATTCAATCTGTATTAATAATACCTCGTGTGTGTTAATGATGCGAGAAGGTAAGGAGAAAATGACCGCATGATCTGAAAAATGATAGCTTGAGCTGTCATTTTCATGGTCCCTGAAGAGCTAGAGCTTCAATGATCCCTTCACACATGTTCAAAAAATGATCGTATGATTGAGGCTTAAGTCACAAAACAATTATCTTCACCTCCTTGGTTTATGTGGCTCCATAATTCGATACATGAATCACTATAACGAACATCCTTTGCATTCAAAACGTCTTGATTTGAAACAAATTATGCATCACCGAAAGTCCCTACTCAAAATGTATATGAGATATTTGTGAAAATTAACTCATAAACGCATAAGAAACTGTGATTTGGTAGGAATGCCAGAGAAAAGTGTGAGGCTTTATGAGACAAAGTTGCTGAAGAATACCTCATATTTTCCCTTCCCTGAGATTTCAAGAAATGTGAGTGAGACATTCCCATTTCTAAAATTTTCAACAGACAAAGAATGGTTTTAGAAGAGAAGTATGAGATATCAAGCAGAGAGCCCTAACATTTAGGCATATCACACTTTCTCATAACTTCCAAAAACTAGCGAAGTCTCATACTACTTTTCTCAGTAAAATTAGGAATTAAAATCTGAAGTGTCTTTGAAACTTTACCCTTTAAAAACCACAGAAATGGCAATGTTTTCCTAACACCTTGCACACAATACATTTAGGATAACAGGAAACCCCGAGAGCACACCAAAATATTAGACATACTTGAATGGAATATTTCAAGTCTATGGAAAATGGTTCCTCTTCAAGATCGAGGTAGCCCACCAAGGTATAGCCATTAACACGGAAAAGCTGTATCCTCAATGAAGAGCAGTAGAAATGCCAACCAAGAGATTTTTTAATATGCCTTTGAACAGATCGTGTAAACCTTGCACTACGTAAAGAACGAAAAACTTTCTATATAAGTAAATAATTTTTAAATTAGTTATTCTCATTTATCTTTCCTCATTCACACTTCATGAGCAATTACAATTTTCTTCAATAGTTTATTGGTCATTATAAAAATTGCAATTTCAATTTTACGCTAATTTTCACTGCTACGATGAGTTCCACAGTAATTGGAATAAAATATTTCTCTAGCAACAGAACATGAATCTTTCCTTGCCTGATTTGTTACTATATATATTATCTAATTCTATATTATTCATCCGCACATTTTTCTTCCGGTAATTTTTATATATATTGGAAATGTCTATTGAACCGTTCTCTTTAGATAAAATGGCGTAAGCGTAAATGTCTTGATGTGTTGCGAATGTTATTTCATCAGCCCCTTTCATTTTTCTACTTTGATTACTGGCAGAAGTGGGGAAACATATTTACGAAAACAGCTATATGATGAAGACGTCTAAAGGTCGTACGTTATCAATAGAAACCAACACAAGTGCCCTGTGTATGTGTTACCCTAGCCCACATGAGTACGGGAAAAAGGAGAGATATAGATAAATCCCAAACATGTGTAATTCTTTCTATTGTCATGTTTGATGCTTTCCTGAGGGCAGAAAACACCCGCTTGAGAGCTGATGGCTCGCTAAGCAACCTGGCGCCTGGTTTCATGTCGTGCTAATCTACCACCCTTTGCTCCCCGGACTACTTTCCCACCAGCCAACCCTTTACTAATGGGCTTTTCCCAATATCAATTTACCGTTAGTTAGAAAATCCATGCTGTTGCGGTACGCACACGTGTGTTTATTTTTTAAGAAATGGTAGGAACGGAAAAGAAAAATTTTATGATGAGCATGGAGATGGGCTTTTCACACTAGGGGAAGAGAAGGAGGAAAACAGTGGTAAAAATAGGAACTTGGAACGTAAGGACCATGATGAGGGCCGGGAAGCTTCAAAATATTAAGCAGGAAATGGAAAAATAGATGCTTTGGGATTGTGCGAGGTGAGATGGAAGGATAGCGGATACTATTGGAGTGATAGCTACAGGGTAATCTATAGTGGGGGAGATGAGAGTCAACAGGGGGTAGGCATGGTACTGAACACAAAGTTGGGACTGAGGGCAGTAAACATTGAACAGGTGAGCGACAGGATACTAGTGGTAGAAATAAAAGCACGCCCGACGATTTTTGTACTGGTCCAGGTACACAAGCCTACGAGCAACCATAGGGAGGAAGAGGTGGAAGAGGTGTACGAGCAAGTAGAAGAAATAATTAGAGGAGTTCCGGGAAAGAAAAACCTGATAGTGATGGGTGACTGGAATGCAGTGGTGGTGGAAGGGAGGGACGGATTAGAAGTAGGAGGGTTTGGGCTAGGAAGAAGAAATGATCATGGTGAAAAGGCAGTTGAATTTTGTAGAAGAATCAAATTAGTAGCGACAAACACTTGGTTTAAACATCACCCCAGGCGTACACATGGAAAATGCCGGGTGATACTGGAAGATACCAAATTGATTATGTAATGGTAAGGCAGAGATTTAGGAACAGTGTAAAAAACTCTCGTAGCTATCCAGGGGCGGATGCGGACTCAGATCATAACTTGGTGATGATGAAGTGTGAAGTTAGATTCAAAAGGCTTTGTAAAGGTAGGAAGATAAAGAGGTGGAACCTTGAGGCATTGAAAGGGTTGAAAAGGAGGGAATAACAAGAGCTGGTAGAAAAGAACATGGATGGGAACAATAGAGAGAAGATGGGAGCTTATAAAAACAGGCATCGCAGGAGCGGCAGAGAAAACAATAGGAACGGTGGAAAAGAAGAGGGTTAAGAAGCAGTGGGTTACAGAAGAAATGATAAAGAAAATGAAGGAGAGAAGGATATGGAAAAACGTGAACACCGACGTAGGCAAGAGGAAGTACAAGGAATTGAATAATTAATTCAGGTGAGTGACCAATCGGGCAAAAGAAAACTGGTTGAAGGGACAATGTGAGGAAATGGAAAAGAAGCAGGAGGAGGGGGAAGTGGGCACTTTGTACGCCAAGGTGAAAATGCTATCGGGTGGTAAGAGAGGTCAAACGATACCAAAGGTTAAGGAGAAAACAGGAAAGATATTAATCGAACAGGAAGATATCCAAGAAAGATGGAGAGAATACGTAGAGGAGCTATATGACAGCGAGAATAGACCCCTTAGCCTAGATCTAGAGGATGAAGGAACAATAGATAAAAATAAAATCGGACCAGAGTTACTTGACATCGAAATAGAGAGGGCATTAAGAGAGATGAAGGGTAGAAAAGCCGTGGGAACCGATAACCTACCTTCAGAGCTACTGAATAATCGAGGTAGTAAGGGGAGAAAATCGTTTTTCGAACTTGCAGGATCTACGAGGAAGGAGTATGGCCAGAGGATTTCGTGAAAACAGTATTAATACCTATCCCGAAGAAGAAGAAAGCGTCAGAATGCGAGGAGTATAGAACAATCAGTTTAACTTTGCACGCGACAAAAGTGTTGTTTAGAGTACTAAATAGAAGGTTGGAGAGCAGAGCAAACTGCTATTTAGGCGATGACCAATTTGGGTTCAGGAAGGGGAGGGCAACCAGAGACGCGATTGCAGTAATGAGGCTACTTATAGATAAAAACATAGAGCATAATCAGGAGGTTTTTGCTTGCTTTGTAGATTTCGAAAAGGCGTTTGACAGAGTAAACTGGGAGAAACTAATGCAGAAACTGGGGAAAATAGGAATAGATTGGCGTGATAGGAGACTCATCCGAAACTTATATATGGGGCAGAGGGCCAGGTAAGGGTAACTGACTGTGAATCAGGGTGGGCAGTTATAGGTCGCAGGGTACGGCAAGGGTGCCCGTTGTCACCTTTACTTTTTAACATCTATGCTGAGGAAATGGTAAGAGAGGCATGGGATGAGCTAGATGTTGGAATGAAAGTAGGAGGCCAGTGGATAAAGTCGGTTAGATTCGCAGACAACCAGGCGTTGGTCAGTCAGTCATCGAAAGGATTGCAAACTTTAGTAGATGCACTGGAAAAGCAGTGTGAGAAACACGGAATGAAGATAAATAATAGGAAAACAAAAGTAATGAGATTCTCCAGGACAAAGAAAGCGAAGCTGGTGATAAGAGTAGGAAGTCACAAACTGGAGCAAGTAGAACAATTTAATTACTTGGGTAGTACGCTAGAAGAAACAGGACATAGTAGCAAAGACATTAGGAGGAGAATAGCGCTAGCGAAGGAAGCGTTCAATAATAGAAGGGAGCTGATGACGGGGACCTTAAGTAAGGATGTAAAAAAGAGGCTGGTGAAGAGCTTGATATGGAGTGTGGCATTGTATGGGGCAGAAATGTGGACCTTGAGAAAGGAAGACGAAAATAGGATGAAGGCTTTCGAGATGTGGGTGTGGAGGAGGATGGAGAAGGTGCGTTGGACGGAAAGGAAGACAAATGAGGAAGTGCTTGACATGTTGGGCGAGGAGAGGAAACTTAGAGATGAGATTAGGGGAAGACAGGGTAGGTGGCTGGAAGGGGTAATGAGGGACGATGGTTTGCTGAAGGCCGTGATAGAGGGTAGGATGTTGGGTAAGCGGGGAAGGGGAAGGAAGAGAATCGGTTTTATGGACGGGATGAAGAAAGGTAGGACATATGCTGAGATGAAGAAAGAAATACTAGAGGTAGAAAGGGCACGGCACATGTAAGAGTTCGTTGGATATTCTCTGACTTTCATCACAACCTAACTCTAACCGGTAGATTACTGTAATGAATGAATGCTTCTGAATCTGAAATGAAATGACTTTTTTTGACCGTTTTTGTAAAAAAAAACCTGTCAGGAAAGCGGTTAAAAAAATAACTTTCCTTCTCAATTACAATGATGAGGTGAGCTCTTATGGCTGGACAAATACCAAAAATAAAGGGAGTCTCCAATAGCCTTAAACAATTGGCACCACTGGTCAGAAATCACCAACCTTGCTGTGTTGGTTTGCCAGGATGGGACTTCCACAGCAGAGACCAACCCCAGCCTCTCCACCAGAATACCCTCCTGTGGTAGTTTATGGGAAGGATGCTTCCACACCAGTGACCAACACAGACGCACTCACACAACCCAGATAGGATCCTTTGCAAGGGCTAATGAGACCCCACTAAGGATGCATTAGGTTATAACCTGGGATTCTTCGCAAGGCTAATGGGACCCTACTAAAGACGCCTGGTTATTAACACAAACACACTCACAAGCACTCATTCACACACACAAATAGGCCCAACTTCTGGGATAAACTGCTCCAAATGAGCGTGGTGCACACAAGAAGGGACGAGTGTGAGGGTCGAATACACGTATTCCGGCTACCAAGTAGCTCACTTCAGCAATCCAAAGGAATAGCATCACGACAACGCAAGGTTGAAGTGAGGAAAGGTATTGACATCCAAGATGTATATACATATCAGTAAAATGAGGAGGGGGGAGTGACATAGGTAACAGAGGGGGAAGGGAGACAGGAAACGCAAACGAAGGCGGAAAGCGACAAAAAAAAAGGGGGGGGGCAGTAACGGACATAAAAGAAGGACGTTGGAGGGAGAGGGGGGCTGGGGCGGGAGGGGAGGAAGAGAAAGTTAGCGTGTGACTGCGTCTCCCCTCTACCTCCAACGTCCTTTACTGCCCCCAAGTGATTTTTAGTGCTTGTGAGTGTGTTTGGGTTAATAACCAGGCATCTTTAATAGTGTCCCATTAGCCCTGCGAAGGATCCCAGGTTATAACCCAATGCATCCTTAGCGGGGTCCCATTAGCTCTTGCGAAGGATCCTATCTGGGTTGTGTGAGTGCGTCTGTGTTGGTCACTGGCGTGGAAGCAACCTTCCTCTAAACTGCCACAGGAGAGTATTCTGGTGTTGGCCTCTGCTGTGGAAGTCCCATCCTGGCAAACCAACACAGCAAGGCTGGTGATTTATGACCAGTGGTGCCAATTGTTTACGGCACTTGAAGGCTCTCTTTATTTTTGGAACTTTTTTCAGGAAAAATGTGAGAAATGGAACTTTTCTTGGAAAAGTCCCATTTCTCACATTTTTCTCATAAAATACGCTTCATAATGTTCTCAGATATATCTCATGGAAACATTTTGAAAAGGGATATATCATATTTCTGGAACTATGTATCAATTGCAAGGCGTAAATGTTTTACCTTCCTCTACAAAAGGTTGACCAGGAATTGATTACTGAGCCACAAATCACCTCACACAATTAACAATTAGCTACATCTTGAATTGATCAAATGAACTCATTGCCGTGAACTCTACTACTTCTAAGCTACATGGAGTACAAATTATTGATTCTAGGACAACATACACCTTGATAACTTAATAATTTGCAAACAACCTGAAATGAATTATTGAAAATAAGCCTCACAAACTTAATGTATTAGGTCTCTTCAACTTCTATTGAGATTTGTTCAAATCATGCATAGAAACTGTTAGTTATCCTTTGACTAAGAAAATGTTTCAGGAAATGAAACACCTAGATTCAGATCAAGTCAAAAATAATGTGAAATAATCCATGATCCACCCATAAGTAAGCA
Source organism: Pyrrhosoma nymphula (assembly GCA_963573305.1). Taxonomy (NCBI): domain Eukaryota; kingdom Metazoa; phylum Arthropoda; class Insecta; order Odonata; family Coenagrionidae; genus Pyrrhosoma; species Pyrrhosoma nymphula. The sequence continues at coordinate 58,969,153 of OY754330.1, forward strand.
AAAAGACTATATCACACAATCCTGTATTACTTTAGCGCAACATGCAAAGGCCCTTCTTGAGTATATATCTAACAATTGCTTTAATTTTCATGTATACCTGAAAGTGACCTCATGGGACACTTAGCTTTAGCACCTGAATATCAAACATTTAAAGTGCAATTCCTACCACACATGCAGTGCCAGATCATCTAATATATGCATTTTGGCATTGAAATTATAACATCAATGCTTACATGAGCAAAACTTAGCAGAAGAAAAAACTTACGTTTTCCCATTTACATCAACATATTGACCAGGTTGGAAATGGCTTGCAAATAAAGGAGTTCCAGGCTGAATGGCTGCTTGTGGTGAAACATAGAATCTTGTGATGAATTTCTTGGGCATCAGTCCACTTTCAGAAAACAATCCACAATACTCTTTGGTGAACTATGAGGAACAATAAATCAACAATCAGCCAATATTTATTCCAAATCAAACTAAAATTCAAGGAAACTGGTAGCAACTAAAAAAAAAAGGTTAGGCTTCCTTAGGATAGGAAATATCACCATTTCTAAAGATACATGGCCATAAAGTTATTGCCTTAACTAAGATATATTATCCTGATAAAATCAGTGAGAATATTAACAGTAGTCTCGAGTTAACAGGACCAATCCATTTTTTCCAGATGGCATAACAGCCTTGACGTAGCTTAGTATTGTAAAAAATAAATCAGTCGTAAACACAAGTGATGTTCATTTAATTATGAAAAAATTTCACAAAGCCAGATCCTAATTGTATGATCATAGCTGTCACAAGTTCAATCAACTACAATGGGTATGGAGCCCTAATGCACAGAATTGGTGAGTTAGACACCAACATAAAAAGGAGTACCCCAGGTCAACTTTAATAGCTTTCTTTGCTACATATGTACTTCGACCAACTTACATTCCGAGGATCAGTACTTTCTGCTCCCACCAAAAGGCAACCATATTTCAGTTTGTCCTTCACCGGTCTTCGTCTCCTGTGAGGCCGATCTGTCATCACAAATTCCCCAGGAGGCTGATAGCTTACGACGTGATTATCTACAACCTACAAAGAGTTGTGTGAAACCTTATTGTTAGTAAACAATTATAATGGTTTTGTTCAATTTATGCAAATAAAATGAGCAAAGATACGGAAAGTGCAACACGAACACTATAATAACTAAAGTAACAATCAACTACTCTGCATTTGTGACATTCTTCAGTTAAATATAAATAAATAAAAACTTGATATTTTCTCCCAAGTAAATGTATACGCACACTGTCATCACTAACCTGTAACAGAGTGGTATTTATTTTCGAACCATCCTTAAGCCACATTGGATAGCACCCGATCTTTCTAGCAATGACACCAGTCCTTTTGGCTCCCGCTACCCATTCTCCTCTCGAAAGAGGTGGTTCCCTCAATGGGCTAGTCACTGAATAGCGATCGCGAACGACTTCATCGATGAATAACTTATTCTCTGGTGTAAGATTTTCTGGATATTTCTGTGTTGAATAGCAGAAAAGACACAGGTCATAAAACAAAGAAAGGGCCAGAAAACCGAAGGAAACAATAAAATTAATCCTGGATGAAAACTCCTAGTTTACTTACGGCTCTTTCTTTCTTTAATAACCAAGTAGGAAACCGTAATTTGGGTGTGTTCAAAATCCTCGTCCCACGAACTTGATTGACTGAGGCATCGAAACTGGAAAATAAATGACATTAGATCAGGTATCTGACGTATCTATTTTGATGGACAATGAATCTTAAGAATGTCAACATTTTTATACCTTTCGCTGAGCAAGACTCTCGTCGATCGGCATGCACGAACCAAACCTGCAGAAGCCATGCCTGATGTAAACAAGGCTGCCATATTAGCGACAGTGCTGCCATCTATGTAGACTGTTTTACGGACGATGGAGTAGGCGTAAAATGAATTTATTAGACAATATTTCTGTTACTGCTGTCCAATGGTGAAAAATGAGCATTCCAATAACTTCTTTTGGTTCCCAAGTGTTCGGTAAGGCATTTTTTAGTGTTTTTCAAATTTTCATTAGTGATTTTACAGTATTTTTAAGTTCATATTTTGCGTTGTGCTTGATTGAGGGCCCTCCATTCTCAAGTTCTTTTCATGAAATGAAGATCAATTCTGCACAAAGGGGCTCTTTTAACGTCATGAAAGAGGTTGCAATGTTGATGTTGTAGCTTAAACTTGGGTTTGAACTGTGTCAGTGTTGGATGAAAGTCAATGGCCTTTCGCATAATAGGTGAAATACATGAAATGGAGTCCAGATTGTATGAAACTATGCATTAAACTTTTTCATGTGAAGCCGAAATTTATTAAAACCATTATTTCTTATGTCAGGCGAAATTAAACGTGTGACTGTGTGTAACAGAAAGATTTCTTGACCTTAATATGCAATCACGGAGTACTTTGTATTAGTTTCGTGAATGTATCAACTTGGTATCAGAATAACAAAAGCATTCCTGTTGTATGACACTACTCAGTGTTGCTGTGAATCCCCTCCAAAGATTCCTCGTATCTTACATCATATGCTAACTGTGGTATTGACGTCTCTTTACTACTTAAGGGCTAAAGTGTTAGAAAACTTATTCTTAAGACTGGCCAGTGACTATCTAACTTTCTATCTTTATATAATAAAGATAAGCACTGGCCAGTCTTAAGAATAAGTTTTCTAACAGATTATGAGACTTAGTGGCGTGGTGCATGTGTGTTGAGACTCAAGAATAGATAGAATAGAAAAGTAGTGTGAAAGAAAGAAAGCTGTTTTTTCACCAACTCAAGAATAGATAGTCACTGGCCAGTCTTAAGAATAAGTTTTCTAACATAAAGAACTAAAAAAGAAGAGCTATAACAATTTTTAATTGAATGAGCATATCTCTCTGAGGATTTCTTATTCCAATTCATCTAATTCACTCTTTAAGTTCACCTGGAAATTAAAATATCAATGAAAAACCAAGCATTCTGCTTCCGTTATCTTAGTGGCCAGTGAAGGAATGAGGTGCAAACACAGCATGTAGTGATGTCTCTTCTAGGTATCCTAATTTTTGTATTATCCGTCTTGCAAGGGTTTATGCCTAAATTTTTGGGGAATTGTGCCTCTATGTATTCTTACTCTAAATAAGTGACGAGTAATCGGTGGTCCCCGCGGATAATGGCATGCCATGCAATTCATTACTTTCAAATATCAAGGGTTCTTTAACATAAATTGTCAATGGTGTTACTACCTTCATGTCACCTCCATCAAAGTTTGCCTTCAAATCACAATCAAATACCAGGTCCAAGGCATGTTATGGTATATTAATTGTCAGCATTCATCATTCAGAATATCTAAGCATGTGAATGAATTGGATTTGATTGTGTCTTCTTACCAAAATTCAGAATTATCCTGCGTGATTTTTGCAGTTCATCTTCCTGGGATGTCTAGCCAACCCCATGAGCCATGCCAAGACATTCATATATGTGGAGTTTGCAAGCTGTCTTTCACAAGTGTAGACAACTTCCTCACTCACAAGAAGTTAGAATGTGGTAAAGATCATGTAGTTCAGCCACATTCACCATCAGAACTAAGCCTCTCAACATCATCAGCCTCTATCACAACCCAGGAAACAGCACCAGCAGCAACATCTATTCAAACCATTTTGCAACAACCGACGACATTTATTACACCTGCCCTCACCAGTGCCAGTGGTAGTTTAATTCAATCTTCAGGAGAAGTACCTTTGGGAGGTCAAATATTAAGAGTTCTCCTGGGAAACAATGAAATACTTTTTGAGAGAACTCCTGAGAACCAAAGCTCCAACATTAGTGATTTAATGCCTGATGAAACGCTGCAGTTATTACCAGATCTACCAGTCAGAAAGGTAAGTACCAAAAGTGAATTATGTAAGTGGAGAGCAAATTACAATGCTGTCTCACATGGGGGTATAAGGCTCATGTGTAAATATGGTTCTAAGAATTGCTCATATTTTTCCCAAAAAATCATGGAAAGTCACATTAAATATTAGGGCAGCAGCCATGAGAAATAAATATAACTAAATAGAGAATGTAGGTCACAGCCTTCCCTATAGTCATGAATGAACTGTGATAAATGAAGCTTGTAGTAGGAAAATACATATTAAAGAAAAATATATACATTTTGAAGATTCCACCTTAAATGCAGTTCTATATTTTTAAATTATGATGACAAGGCTTCAAAGTAGCGTTCTAATTAATTTGAATATACTATGAACTAGCTGAGGTATTATTTTTATGGCATCAACCACGAGCACACAAGAGAGTGAAAACTCCACAAGATAAATCATCCAACTTGACCGGGAATCAAACCAAGATCACTTGATATCACACCCGAGTGCTATAGCCGGTTAAGCTACTGAGGAATCCTCCCCTGTGGATTTTTGTTGGTAGGAAAGGAGATAGGTTTTTCCCAGACGGCAGTAGAATCATACTTGATATTAAGCCAAGGGGTCCAAGCCAAACTTTGAACGCTAACATTGTAATGTGCTCATTAAAAGTGCAACCCAAACCTCACCCTTCCTTTTGAGTTCGAGGGCACCAGAGGTCAAAGGTGCTGGAGACCATAGGAGTCGTCTCTGTCTTAGGAAGCGAATAAGACATGGCCTAAACCTTTGAAGGAAATGATTCAATTACAATAAATAAACCTAGAGGTGAATCCCTTAAAGGACTGGATAGGACTTGGTTGAACAGAGAGTGCAACAACCAAAATTACTTCCTTAGCCACTGCTCTCCCACTCTCTTCCCATGAAAAGTTCTTGCACTGTGCACCATGGAGAACGATTTAAAAACCCCCAAATTTCCTTGAAAAGGGGGCAGATCTTCACTAGATGCTGGAGGCTATGCCGGTCAGTACAATCCCTCTTTATAACCATGGTTAATTAAGTACTTGAGAGTTGAGTGAGAGAGTCTTTGGTGTCATACCTCTGAAGCACTGGCTTAGCCGCTTGGGCCAAGTAGCTCTTATTCAACTTGTTGCCGTGCACCAATCTCTCAGGACATGACAGCATGTTCACTTTTTGACAAATATTTTGTATATACATATTGAACTATCCATGCTATTGCTTTCACGGCATCACTGGCATCTTAATAGAAAATGTATGGGTTATTAGGTTACAGTGATGGCAGCTGACTGTGAAATGTTGGCTATAAGTTCAGGGGAGGAAAATGAATATGTTCATAAATTTGCTCAGAATGTGAGCATCTTCAATGAAAAATGTGGAGTAGATAGTCAAGTCTGATATCAGTATAGTCTTTCTTGGGTGAAGATTCATTCATGAAGTTAATGTTATCTCCAATCCTTAGCTCGAAAATCATCTTCTTAACTCGCCTGTGAAGGCATTTTATTGCTAACTTTAACAGCTCCCTAATTTGTCTAATAAAATGACACTAAATGAACAGAATCACAAGGCCATTAGGAAATTGCTGATATGGAAGCCTCCTATTGCAATCTTACATCTTAGAAAAGGAAAAAACCTCTGGGGAATACATGTAAAAGATAAAAATTTTTGAAAGAGTTAGTGACCTAGAGAAATGGATCTAGAGTAATTATTAGTTGCTGCCGTATTTCTTTTTACAATTTTGAAAATTTCTAATAGATTAATGTTGCATTAGGTATGGTTTAAACATTGTATCCCCTTCCTTTTGCTATTAGCATTCTTATTTAACCATGCATTTTCTGTTTAATGCTTAAAACTGAAAATTACGGTAATTTTCCCATCTCTAGCTATATACAGTGAAAACTGCCAATAGCTGAATCGCACGGTGCCGTAAAAATTTTCCATTGTGGACAAGTTTCCGTCATACACAGGTTTGAAGCACTGCATAGGGATAACATATTCTTTAAGATAAATCAACTGCTTCAGCATTTTATTCACATATTAAAATACACACAGACAACATTGCCGTTAGATCGTTCACACAAAGTAATAACTTACAATGGACTGTTTAATTTTCTCGCTGCACATGTCTTTTCTCTGCGTAATTTCTACAGTCATTTACCAAACTTAGTAGACCAACGTCGTTGTTAACGAGACAATTTTTTTTTAATTTCTTCCATTCTCTGAACAACCTCTTTATAATTGTTAAGTCTTGTAGTCACATTCTTTTCTTGTTTTGTTTTCTTCAATATCGTCCTCCCCATCATCCTTAATAGACCTCTTTTCGCGTACTCGGAATACAGTATTAAAATCACCAGAAGTGATCGCTAAGTTTTCGTCTATCTTTGTAAAGTCTGTCACACTCATTACATCACACTCCAAAATAGAAGCGAGGTCATAAATGTCTGCATTTAAATCACTGTTATGTTCGTCGATTATGTCTCCATCACAGCAAACAAGCCAGCTCTGCAGAAACATTTTATGACACTTTCACTTTTGACACTATTTATTGCTCTGGTCAACCAATTTATGGCATCCAGAACTGTTATTAATTTAGCCACTTCACTAATTTTGTCGGTTGACTCCACAGCAGTTAAAAGAGATTGCATCAAAAACTCTCTGTAATGAACTTTCACGTTACAAATAATCCCCTGATCCACGGGTTGAGAGATGCTTGTGGTATTCACTGGGAACCACACAAGTTTCACATTTGATAGATTTAGATGAGGATGACGCGTGGTATTGTCCAAGAATTATCTCTCGTCCGGCTGATTTCATTTTCTTGTTGAAAAAAAAGGCCTCCATTATCTTAGCCGTGTTCCAAGCTTTGGTGTTGTGTCGCCAGATCACAGGAAGCTCTCCAATGTATCAAATTTTAAAACATCTGGGCCGTGCGGCTTTACCAACTACAAGTGGCTTTTCTATATCTCCCTCCATGTTTCCGCAAATAAAAGCAGTAACTTGCTCTTGGGAGTATTTACCACCACCACTTATTTCACCTTTAAGAGACAAAGTTTTAGTTGGCATTGCACGGAAAAACAGTCCCGTTTCATCACCGTTAAAAATATACCACGGATAGTAGTTTTTAACCAAATCTTAAATTTTCAATTTCCAATTGGAAACTACTGCCATTTGCCTCTCCGCTCATAGTGTTCCACAAAATATTATGACGATCTCGATAACTTTCTTGACAGCCATCAGATGCTTTAAACTCTGTATTCCCTAATTTCACAGCAAACGCTTGCTGTGAAATTAGGGAATACAGGGTTCAGACGAGATAAAAAAACATGCCACTTAATTGGGACCATTGGTCCCAATAGTGGTATGTTTTTTTATCTCGTCTGAACTAACAACTCCCAAATTAATTCGTTTGAATTCTTCGTTCCCAGTATTTCTTATTTTTCTTTTAGAGTTCAAATTTGAACCTGATAGAGGAAAAAGATTTAGGTGCATTGACGCATGCATTCTTACTAACTCGAATATAATGTATACTTTAACCAATATCTGAAATAGCTGATTAGAATTGTCCGATATTAATGGAAGATCGTTCGGCTTGATGACTGCATGTAAAAGTATGAATCAAAATAAAGTAAAAGAAAGTCAATATCTCATAAATTGATTATTTTTTCTGAAAATATGTTTAATAACCAATGATTCACAATTTTTCGTTCATATTTCATTAAAATGTTCACTATAAACCACATGAATGGCACTTTGAAGCATTAACAAAAACATCGAAATAAGTCACTGTTAATTAATGTCAATTTATTTAAAATTTTCCTATTTCGAGATCGAAGGGAAAAGTGACTGTAAAATAAAGTAATTTTTCAGTGCACTTGGGGATGATTTCTTTTCCAATATGAATGATTAAGTTCATCATAATAAACATTACGATATGAATGAAATCATAAATGTATTCATGCTAACACCAACCTTTAGCTATTCAGCGCGTAGCACTTCTTTATTCTTCAACGTACTGTACACCTGCGTTATTCCACATTTGAATTTCTTTTGCACCTCTTTTGCGATGCACTGATTTCTTAAGAAAATCAAAATTTCATTGAGTTCTATGATGGCAATTTTGTCCTGCAAACTCAATGCGTTACTTTTAAACATTTTACTCTCGTTATGGATCCACCTACCCCACTAGAGGTATTCACTGCGGACACCAGGAAATGAACTTATTTGCGACGAGTGCGAATTTATGTGACTCAATCAAGGGGAAAATGTGAGAGAGGGTTAGGGGAAAGGCTTGTGTAGGCACGTTGATTGGCTTGGTCTACTTGGTGGGTGTGAATGACAGTTGGCCTATGAAGAACGGGCGTAATGGCAGAGGGATGGGGGAAGGAGGAAGAGATGGGGAGGGAAGGATTGGGAAGGGAGGAAATGTGGGGGAAGAAAAAAAGGGCCAGGAAAATCAGGTGCGTAGCGAGCAAGATCAGTCATAACAACCGAAACAATAACAGCACGAAAAGACCCCCCAGTTCAAGGATCAGCTATTTTCAGGAAATAGCACCAACCTGGGCATCCCGTGGCGCCTAGCAATCGAGCAAAAAATAGCAGAAGCGCGAGAAGGACAGGAGGATGGAAACATTTTCGTCAACCATCGAACCCCCCTACCGTGTTCCTCTACCAACAGGTAGTGGCATTCCCTTCTATTCAACTCTCTCCCACACATTTCCCTCCTTGAGGTTATCCTTTAAAATTCAATTCCGGGAAGACAGCATGGCAATCCGTAAGTGTGTCCGAGTGAAAATTGCAATTCTGTAATACAGAGGTGAAAATTTCAGGTCTTAGAACAAAAATCGTTCCGTTGCTGCGTTGAGCAGGTTCCGCTAAATGCAGGTTCAATTATATGGGAATTCTTATATCACAGGTCGGGAAAAACCAAGAAAATTTTCTGTAATGGACAAGTTTCCGCTGTATACAGGGTCCGTTATAGACAGTTTTCACTGTATTAGATAGTTAAACCAAAAAAATGAAGGTAAATGTAAAGTAGTCAAAAAGGAGGGTGATGGTTTCAGGTTCAAACCCTGGGTCTGGATGTTATTTCTTTCCTCTATGGTTTTGTTAATTGATCTACCCAGCCTAAATATTTTTAAATTAAACAAAATGTGTTAAAACAGTAAATACTGTTTTAACAGTAAAGCTGACCTTTCATCTCTGACACTACAAAAACCTCTATATCTCATTTTGGCCCATAACTAAATGATATAGCAATAGCTGATGTAATAATGAGACTCTATTATTGCAATCAGCAAGAAAGCTTTATTTCAACCCTGCAACACATTTTATTGTGATGGTTCATTTTTTGTGAAAGACATTGGTATATTTATCTATTTCCAGCTCTCATTTGCTATGTTGATGTTGTATTAACATACAGAATGTTTTCTGGGCACCTTTTACAGTCGTGGATTAATTTGAATTTCAGAGTTTGAATGAAAAAAACGTTTTGAGGGATCGACTTACAATTAGCCGTAAAGCAAACATTGAAGAAAGTAAAGAAGGTTGTTTACCTGTAGAACAAGAAGCTGTAATTGAAGAGGGGTCTTCAAAAGAAGACTGCCAGTCAGTTGAGCCAGACAGGGGACAAATATTTCAGCATGATGAAGAAAATGTGGTGTCATTGTTGGCAAATCAGCTGGTGAGCACTCCAGGTGCCATGGAGAAACAAGGTTTGTTGTTTTTGGACTGGCTATGCATTGCAGGGGAAGGTGTTTGCTTACAAGAAAACCTGGAAAATAAAGTATTAATGTTTAGATTTTGTTATTTTCATCACTTGTTTTCTAATGTCTTTGTTTAGATTGTACTTATTCTGGAGCCATCATTAATGTTCGATGCTTAAGTGAATCATCGACTTCACCTTCGAAGGAAATATCCATAACCACCTCAGCTACCACCTCCTCATCTCCAACAGTCACTCAATCTAACTCCCCTGTAAAAAGCAAACCAGGAATCATTGGGAAGAGGGGAAAAAGTAAGATCTCAGAAGAAGCACAAATTCCAAAATCAGACAATTGTGTGACGAACAACTCAGAAAAATCAAAGAATTTGTTGAAAGATACCAAAGATGCAATGGCAAAGGTTTGCATTTTGCCTGAGGGAACTGAAGGAGATGAAGAGGAAATGTCTTCAATGAGGAAGAGAATGCCCAGTTTGTTTAAGCAAAGGAAAATTCATGTTTGTGCTGTGGAGGCTTGTGACTTCTCAACCACTTTTACCAAGGATCTTATCCGTCACATGAGAAAACACACAGGTAAAGTTTAGTGAACCCATCTTTGACAGTTTGTATGTTACCTACGTTCATTTGTGAATGAACTCGTATTCTTTGCCTGGGAAACTCTGAATTTCATGATGAGAAAACCACCTTTGTTATTTCCACAAACTTTCTTACGCTGGCACGACGCACGTTTCACCACACTGTGGCATACTCATGAGTATGCCACAGTGTGGTGAAACGCCCGTCGTGCCAGCGTAAGAAAGTTTGTGGAAATAACAAAGGTGGTTTTCTCATCATGGATATCCATAATTTCCACGAGGTCAGGCCTGAGATCATCAGTTTTACTCTGAATTTCACTCAAAATTCTTATGATCAAAGAGAATGAATGGTGTTTTGATAAATTTTTTAAGTCTTTTATAGATAGAGACTTAAAATAAGGATATCCCATGACAAACAGATTTTCTTCTCATTAGTGTACAAACTTAACTAATTTAGAAGGCTACTTATGTATGTATGTACGTAATAAATATGCCAATAACAACAATTGTGAACCTTAGGAATATACTACTCATGCAGATTTGTCGAGAAATTGAGAAAATGATAGGTCTTGCTTTCATTTTCCTGTAACTCATTCTTGTCGTTGATACTTTTCAGTTAGGGTAGTTGATGATTAGTTTCCACAAACTTTGACTGATATTCTCTGATTTTATTTTGCCCAGGTGAGAGACCATTTAAGTGTGAAAAGTGCTCTCGTTGGTTTAGTCGTGGTGACAAGTTGAGGACACACCTAAGGATCCATGCAGGACTCAAGCCTCATGCTTGCAAGCTTTGTCCATACAAAGCTGTTGATTCAGGAAGCCTCCGGAAGCATATGAGAGTGCATACAAATGAGAGGCCATACAAGTGAGTCCTTAATGAAATTCATCACATTAATTGTTTTATTGTCCTTGCATCCTTTCTCTTTCCATATTCTGTTTGTGCAGGTACACTATGTATTTAGTAGCTGCCAGAACACCTTTACATTTTTGCCATCTTTAGTTCACCTTGCCTTATCATTTAGTTCATCTTAGCCTGCTTACCTGGTAATTTGAAGGCTATTTACTTACATATCCTTGAATCCAAAATTTTGAATTTCCTTGAACTTTGTTGCACAAAATATACAAAATAGCTTTGCTCACTATAAGAGTATCCATTAAAGCGTAATTTTTTCTTGCCTTCTAATCCTCTTAAACTTTAAACTCTTTGCCTCATTTCTCTTGGGCATATTTAAATTGTACTTAAAATGCTTAGGTATATCTCTTCATTTGCCATCATGCTTAGCAGTTGCATATTTAATAATTTATTGTTAAATGCTGGCCTAGGTGACATGGGCGACTGCCCAGGGCGCCGCAAAGGAAGGGGTGCCGTGATTTTGAAAAAAATATTTTTTTACTAGAATGTTTAACTGGTGAATATGTTTTATAAGCGGGGAGGGGGGACGCTGGAATACTCTCTCACCCGGGTGAAAATTTTGTTTTAAGCTGGCCCTGGTTATATGTATGTACATCTATATAAATTGTTAATTATGTAGATTATCAGCTTCTTAATTTTTAGTTGTACACACGTGTATATTTTTTAAGTTACTCCAATATGTCTTCTTTTTGTAATCTTTAATTTGCATTCTTACATTTAAAAATTTCCATTCATTTCCATTAAACATTCCAATGAACAGTGTAGGTATCTAATTAATTTTTTTCTGTCATTATCAGGAGATTTTATGGCATTTCAGGCCATTAGACTTTTATATGGTGTTACATATATTATTTAGAATTAATTATACAGTTAAATGTTTTGCGGCAGAAACTGGTGCAATTTAGTTCTTATGATTTCACCTGTGTGTGAAGTCATCCAAAACATCCCTAGCCACCTGAGAGTCATTTTTGCATGGGGCTTATGTGAAAATGAATTATGTGTGAAATAACGTAAGGCCACCAAGAGAAAACAAAAGTATGGTACCTACTTTTTCTATTCAACCCATATATATTGCCAGCAAGGCTATGATTAGTGTGGTATTACTTGATCATTATTTGAAGAAAAACTATTTAACTACAATGGGGAATGTGCATAAAATGTATTTCTCATATTGAGTAGTATCATAGAGTAAATAGTAATATGCTTACTCTATGGTAGTATGTATGATGGAATATTTTCTAACTCAGATTTATGATCCATTTGTGTGCACATCAGCAGTACACATTACAATTAACCATTTAAAAGTTTGAAATTAAAAAAAAAATAATGTGTTCCAAAATGACATCATGGTTTGATGTCACTGCCTGGTATCACTTCTCTGTTCTACATGTATTTCTACAGGAAGGATCAAATAAATGTAATTCATTGTCTTCTACAAAAAAATAAAACTACCTACATATTGCATGAAGGCTTCTCAGGTTTCCATCCAAGTAATTGGGTCCTTGACCGACGTCTCGGCAGCATACTCTGCTACCGTCATCTGGGTGATGAGTTGAAACGTCGGTCATGGACCCAATTATGCGGATGGAAATCCGAGAAGCCTTTATGCAGTCTATTCACCAGGTCACCAGGAAAACCTAAAACCATTTATTAGGTACCTACATATTATTTTTGTCATATGAGGATAAACCAGTTTAATTTCACATGGAAACAAGGTTTATGACTGACAGTGATACTGCTTTGTTTCCTTATCTTCCAAGTGAATATAATTTTTAGCTAGAAATGTTTTCATAAAACAAAATAGTTTGTTGGCAAAATATTTGCCATGTTTATTTTAGAATATGAATTTTCATACTAATGGTTTTTTAAATAATGTATGTTCATCATACATGTATGTATTTTATCCTCCTAATGATCAATCATATTTTGGGTTTTTATTATTGATTCCACCATATTCTGAAGGCTCTGTAGTGAAATGGGAATTAACTTCTACCACACCAACTATAGCCTGCCTGAAATGTCCTTGGTTTAATCTCACTGTCTAAAAATAAATGCTCAATTTGATCATTAGTGGAGCTTTCTGATTTTTAGTGATTTGCTATGAGTTGATGCACTAATGAACAGCATGATGCAATAATTTTCATAATAATAATAATGTCAGCAAGTTTATATAGAACAATACACTATTCTTTAATTGTTTATCTTATTTTCTATCATGTTTCTTCTGCAACTGGCTATATTTTTTGTAGATGCCAGATCTGCCCATATAGTGCCAGAGACTCTTCACAGCTCACAGTTCACTTAAGGACGCATACTGGTAATGATTTTTTGCTATATTTGATGAGTAGAATTAAAATTTTAAAAAATCTAAGCCTCAGTACTCTTTGAAAATAACTCATTCATTTATTATGCATGCATGACCCAGTTTTTTGTATGCATGACATTTTTGATAGGCCTGATGACTGTTGCATTTTGTTTCAGCTGTAGTGCTTTTCTAGTGTAAATTATCTTCTGAAGTGTTTTCTTGGCACTCAGTACCCGTGTACATATAAACCATTGTTCATTGCCATTAAATAATAATACCTTTAATGCCTTACTTACTCACGAGGATAAATATGTAACTTTCCTGGGAGAGGCAGTGAGGAGGAGAAGAAAGGGAGAACACGCCAAGGGAAGAGGGCAGAAAGTAAAAGGAATCGGGTGGGGGGAGTTAGGTGGGGAGGGGGGTGCAAGCGGGGGCGTGGACGGGAGGCCTGAAGCCCTGCCAACCAATTAGGAAGAGAGCGCCGAGGGGGCGGGAGAGGTATAAGTATGGATGGCGAGGGCCCAATAAGAAGTTGCGATCACGCTGCAAATACTTAATAATATTCCTCACTTTATTTTTCTGTAAAGGCTCAATGTTAATACCTAACATTAATAGTGATGTGAAACCATAAAAACTGGGCAGGTTAGAAAAATTAAATGTGGAAAATTATAAAATATTTTGTATTCTTTATCCTCGTGATCAGTAATGTGTTGATTCCACAAAGTTACATCACCAGCACTTGCTTCTAACCTATTATGCCTTGTATGTACTTACTACTTTTGTAACATAAGAGAAATATGCATGATACCAAGAAAGTTATTCCATGGAATTGGATAGGAATGCAAAGGAAGTACCTAAGAAAGTAGGAGTATTGGAAGACCTGAAATTGTGTACCTTCTCTCCAAAGGGGACCATCCATTTGTGTGCACTCATGACTCATGCAGCGCTTCCTTCAAGACAAGCTCTGACCTCAAACGTCATATTCGCATCCATACTGGAGAAAGGCCATTTGAATGCAAGCTGTGTCCATACAAGTGCTCGATCAGCTGTGAGTACCTCTAACCTACTGAAATTTTTCTTAGATGATGTGATGTTGATACATATTATGTAAATAAATGAGGAATGCTGCCAGATTTACATTCTGTAAACTGTAAAAGTTCTATCTGTCTATTCTAAGCTACATGATGCTTTCCCTGTGGTTTTCTCATAACCTCACCTTGTTTGGCTTGGCTTCCTTGATTACAACATAATAAGCCTGATTTCTTTATGTTGACCAGTGCTACTGGAAGGGAGATCATCCAGTAATCAAAGTCAGTAAAAGGAAGGAAGGATCGTGAGTTCAAATGGACCAATGGGAAGATGCCAAGCCAGGCCATGTGGGGTTGATGAGAGAATGTCTGTCCTCCAGGGTTGTATAATGGGTGTAGTTGTTTTAATGTTTGTTAATAATTTCTCTCATGTTAAGAAAAGTCATAATATTCCATAACTTGGAACAGAATATGTACATAGATGAATGTTTGAGACAAAATGGACCATCTATGGAACTCTTTAATGTTTGAGTGATGAGTGGGTTACCCAAATGGAATCCATTTTAACCAATTTTTTAAATTTCATACAGCTTTGCTAGTGTCTTACGTCATGATATTTCTTTACAGCAAATCTACGAGCCCACATACGCCAGAATCATTCAGAAAACAAGAGTTTGAACTGCAGTATTTGCTCCTTTAATGCTACATCTAAGCATGCACTGAAAGAGCATGAAAAAACACATTTTCGGATCATAAATGAAGGTAGCTATTAAAATAATTTTTAAAAATCCCTTTAGGCCTGGCCTAGAGACATAGGTAGATTTCGTATTTTTTTTTACATAGACAGCTCATTTTGCTCACCCCTTGCAGTAAGGGTTAGCCATTTTTCTGGGGAAAGGGCCTGGCCACGTTAAAACACCGGTTCCCATCAGATCACCGAAGTTAACCAACGTTGGGTCAGGATGGGGGCAGGGGCAGATTAAGGTCGTTGTTTTGGGGGGGGGGGGGGGGGTGGTTCACTACTTTCCGCGGCACCTGGGGGGTATGCAATACCTCTCAACGAAACGGGGGTCCGGGCAGACCTCCCTCGGAAAGTTAAAAGAAATGAAGTGCTTGGAACGTAGTTTTGGTGTGGCTATATTATAAAGTAGGTGCGATAAATTATTGAGTAAAGCTCTCTAATCACAGTTAAGAAACGTTTGCAAATGATGTATAGAATGCCATTCTTGTGAAGATGCAGGTCTCCCGGGTTTTACACCACATTCCAATTATATTTAAATATTGTATACTGAGCTGGTGAAATAGAAACTTCTATTGGAGAACCACCTTAATGATTAACATATTTTCTATTTACCCGGGAATTACGGGGGGCGGCCACCCCCCCCCCCCTTAATCCGCCCCTGGATGGGGGTTGGATGGGTGACCCTCCTCCACACCTCTAACGGGTGTGGATGGAGAGGTGACCCTCCCTCCAGACCTATACCAGGAGGCTGGAGGGAGATATACCCAGACTGGGAAGGTTGGAGAGAGGACACTCTCCATACCTGTACCTGGAAGGTTGGGGAGGCCCCTCCTTCATACCTCTACCTTGGTGCTCTTGTCCCCTGTCTGCAGGTCAAATGTGGGATGGCATAATGGACTAAGAGGTCTGAGTGCCAGGAGGGCTCCAGAAGGCCCTCGTCCACCCTTACAATCAATCAATTAAGGGTTACTCGTATCAAAAATTGTTTCCAGAAAAAGTTTTAGATAATATTTATAAGATCTACAATAACTGAGAACAAATCTAATATTGTGCCTGTTATAATAAAGTTGCGATATTTTTTGTTCGAAAAATCTTATTTTTTCCACCCCTCGAGCTAATGGTTGGTGTTATAAAAAAATCTTTCTGACAAAAAATTTTTTTAGTAGTCATAGGAAGTATAATAAATTCAAACGAATGCAATATATTTCATATAAAGGGAGTTTTAGTTATTTTTCAGTTTTTCAAAAAATCTTCCCCATTTCCACCTCTTATTTCCTGGCAACTCAGACAATATTTCTTTCTTCAGCTCACTTGGTTATCAAAAATAATAATTGGCATATTTGGTAATACCCATGTTCTTGCATGACAGAGATGGATATGAACCTTTAATATTAACACTGTCTCCCAGAACTTAAATACCAGTGACATGCGGCTGCCAGAATAATATTTGAGAAAATTCTGGAATTTTAACTCTTCCTTTCACCCCCATTTGGACATATAAAGGTTCACTAAAAATACTATCTTACTTTGATAGTCAGCAACCACTAAGAAATCTTGGTGAAATAATTAAGGCATAAAAAACCCCAAAAGAAACTGCTTCTGTATCTATGTACAGTGTTTTACCAAATTAATGCATTTTTAACAACTTCCTGATTATCAAGTTTGAAAGTGGAAGTATTGTGTGGATTGCATGCATTTTATTTGTTCAAGATATGGTCTTTAAAGAAACCCTCAAGGAGAAAGTAGACCCACATGGGTGGAGGCACATAGGTTGATATGATTCAAAATGTTGAAATGCTAAGGCTGACCTGTGAAACATGCATGTTTTTACGAAAATAATTTGCTTTGTAAACAAGTTCTAAACATCACTTTTTGCATTAGATTTAATAAATATCTCTTTTACCTATGTAGGTGTTCTGAGATGCAGTACCTGTGGCTTTAGCTGTGTGGGTCTTGAAGGGATGGCAACCCACTTGAAGTGCAATACACAGTGCGAAAAGGAAAATGCTGATTTTATAGCCAAAGCAAAAGAAATTTCTTCAAGTGTAAAGCCATTCCGTTGCAGTGATTGTGACTTCTCATGCATGCTAAGAGGTTAGATTTACCTACATCATGTAATGTACATAAATCAATTTGTTTATTGCTTGAGCAAAATGCATATGCAATTCTTTCATGTATATTTGTGCTCATTTTGATTACTATGATTGTGGACTACTATTTTGTGAACCTAAAAACCAGCTGAATGCATAAAATGTGAGTCATTGATGAAAGTCTGTTGCAAGACTAGGTCACTCTCTTGTATTTGTAGTGTGTGTGTGTGTTTATTTTTCTAATTTTTCACTCTATCACTCTTGTATCCAATTTAGGAAATTTGAAAAATCACATCCAGCGAAAACATTGCATTTCTGAAGATTCTGCTGGCGATGCTGCCAAGAAGAAAGCACGAAGTGGGAACAAGGGAGGTGGTGGTGGATCAAACAGGAATCGAAGGGCCAAAGCAGGGAGGCGTGCCCTTGGAGAAGGACCACCCTTTTGCCTCAGGAGCCATCACTGTCCTCTTTGTAATGTCTCATTTGTGCGTGAGGATTCATGGAGGAGTCACATTCGACAGCATCAAACTAAAGGGGAAGGCTTGAACATTCCTCTGGGTCCAATGATGCCCTCCCTTGTGGATGGCTCTGCTGCCAATTTGATTGGTGCTGAACAAGAGACACCGTGTGACAGCCAAGCACCAAACTCTTTGATTTCATTGCCAGAAAGTGATGGGAATAAGATTATTGATGGCAGGCCATTTATTATCACATTTGAAGGAAATGGAAAGGTTCACCAAGGACAAGGAAATAACCAAGGTAAGATTCTTCAAGGTTTTTTTCCCTTTATGAGATTAAAAGTGACTTTGGAAGTACATACTTATGTAATTGTTTTCTCGGGGATAGAATCTATTGAGTTGTGAACTCCACTGGAAATGAAAGTCAGTCTGTAATTTTTCACTTCTCGAAAACTTGCTTTAACTATTTCTTTTAACGCATGAGCATTGTCTTCAGGCGTAGATTAGGCAATTTTTTTTCTAGCTGACAATATTTTAACCGTTAGGGAGAGGGAGGGTCAGGGTAGCAGGAGATGTCGGGGGAAATTTCACTTCTCAGGATAAGGAGGTATAGAGGATTACTCGTTCTCTTGGATCTTTGAGTTCATTATCGATGGGAGAACATATGTATTAAATTTGACTTTTATACTGAGAAAATCTTTTGCCTTGGACTACAACCTTGTTGTGGTGGAAGGGCTTGCGTGCTCCGATGACCCCTAGAGCTGCACTGGCAGTAGTAATGCTCCTGGTAGGGTCGCCCATGCCAGATTGGTCGAAGGTTAGGAGACAGACGAATGGTAGTCCAAGCAGCGTCTGTACCTCAGTGAGGCGGCTGCAAAAAGAGTCTGACCCCAGTGGGGTGGCTTCTGAAGTGATGGTTTCACGTAAAAAACACTATTGAGTAAGGCCACGGAATACCATCTCAATTTTAAAAAACCTTGAAATTATGGACAGTTCTCAAAGGATAATGAATCCTGGCAACTACGGGACTTGGCCCAGAGGGCCGGACGTCGTGCCCGGCAGCGGTGGAGCAAGGACCCTGCGGTCGTCATCACACGAAATTCTTGCTCAGACGTAGTAGTGGCAGAGGAAAAGAAGAGGAACGAAACTATCGGAATAGGCACATGGAATGTTGGGACTATGCTGAGGGTGGGGAAGCTTGAGAATATAAAGCAAGAAATGGAGAGGGTGGGCGTAGACATCATGGGTCTGGGTGAAGTAAGATGGAAGGATGGCGGGGAGTACTGGAGTGATGACTATAGAGTAATTTATAGTGGAAGGAATGAAAGTCAGCACGGGGTTGCATTCGTAATGAATAAGAAACTATGTTGGTAGAAAATTAGTATATGCAGAACAGGTGAGTGATAGGATAATAGTCGTGGAACTAATGGCAGATCGAATGAATTTAGTTATAATCCAGTTTTATATGCCTACCTCTAATCATAAAGAGGAGGAGGTAGATCAGCTAGAGGAAATAATTGGTAGGATACCTAGGAGTAAGCACTTGTTAGTAATGGGGGATTGGAACGCGGTGGTGGGTGAAGGATTAGATGGGTGGGAGGTGGGTGATTACGGACTTGGAAGGAGAAACGACCACAGCGAGAAAGCTGTGGAGTTTTGCCGTAGAAATAACCTAGTACATAATTACAAATACATGGTTCAGATATCATCCTCGAAGTAGGTACACTTGGAAGAAGCCAGGAGACACAGATAGGTTCCAGATAGATTATATATTGGTACATCAAAGATACAGGAATAGTGTAAAAAAAAACTCGCATACTTATCCTGGAGCTGATGCAAACACAGACCACAACTTATTAGTCATTAAATGTCAGGTAAAACTGAAAAAGATAAGAAGGGGAAGGAGGTTACGAAAGTGGAATACGGAGGTATTAACTGGGGCAATGAATAAGTATCAAGAGAAGGTGGATCAAATAAAGGGTGAGGATCATGGAGTTAAATCAGTGGAAGATGAATGGGGAAGTCTGAAAAATGAAATTGTGGAAGCGGCAAAAGCAATGGTAGGCATACTCAGTGCAACTACAAGTAGAAAACCTTGGATCACTAAAGAAATGATAAGGGAGATGGAGGAGAGAAGGAAATGGAAGAGGGTAAACTCAGAGTTAGGTAGGAGAAAATATCGAGAATTAAATAACAGGCTTAGAAGAGAAACAAAGAAAGCAAGAGAGGCATGGTGGAGAGAACAGATTGACTCGTTACAGAAATACCAAAAAGAGGGAAGAGCAGATGCATTGTATAGGAAAGTAAAGGAACTGACGGGTGGTAATAAGGGAAGGGGAATTACAACAATAACAGACAAGATGGGAAAGGTGATAGTAGAACTGAAAGGGATCCAGGAGAGGTGGAAGGAGTATGTTGAAGAGCTGTATGGTAAAGAAATAAGGCCCAATATGTTAGATATAGAAAGGGAAGACGATATCGACAGAGATGGCATCGGACCAGGTATCCTAGATAGCGAAATCAAAAGAGCTCTATGAGACATTAAAAGTAATAAGGCGGTGGGAATAGCTGTCATACCTGCAGTGTTTTTAAAGAGTATGGGGAAGAACGGAAGGGGAAACCTTTTTGCAGTTATTCGTAGGATTTATGCAGATGGTGTGTGGCCGGAAGACTTTCCGAAGACTGTACTAATTCCTATACCAAAGAAGAGCAAGGTAAAAACGTGCGAAGACTATAGGACAATAAGCTTAATATCCCACACGGCCGAAGTAGTCCTGACAATTATAAACAGAAGGCTAGAAGAAGGCAAATAAATACCTGGGTGACAACTAGTTTGGGTTTAGGAGAGGAACGGGAACGTGAGACGCTATAGCAGTGATGAGGACGCTAATAGAAAGAAACCTAGAGTATGGGCAGGATGTTTTTGCATGCTTCTTAGATTTCAAGAAGGCGTTTGATCGGGTGGACTGGACGAAATAAATGGGAGTGTTGAAGAAATTAGGCGTTGATTGGAGGGACAGGCGTCTGATTCGGAATTTGTATATGAACCAGATGGCACAGGTTAGGGTAGCCAAAGAAGAATCGGGATGGGCCACGATAGGATGGGGAGTGCGGCAGGGGTGCCTACTATCGCTGTTGCTTTTTAACATGTATTCAGAAGAAATGGTAAGGGAGGCATGGGGGGAGGAGGAGGTAGGAATGAAGGTAGGAGGGGAGCTGATAAAATCAGTGAGATTTGCAGATGATCAAGCATTGGTTAGTCAGTCTGCCAAGGGGTTACAGTCAATGGAGAATTCGTTAGAGGTGCAGTGTGAAAAATATGGGATGAAGATCAACCACAAGAAAACGAAAGTGATGAGATTTTCTAGAAGTAAGAAGGCGGGGCTGAATATAAGAGCGGGACGGCAGAAGATAGAGCAGGTGGAGCAGTTTACGTATCTGGGTAGTATTTTAGAGGAGAATGGGTTTAGTGGTAAGGACATCAGATGCAGAATTGCGCTTGCTAAAGAAGCATTTTCGAAGAGAAGGGAATTGATGAGGTGTGGTCTGAGAAGAGATGTCAAGAAGAGGCTGGTGAAAACTTTAATATGGAGTGTGGCACTATATGGGTCGAAAACTTGGTCATTGTGAAGGGAGGATGTGGGTAGACTTGAGGCGTTTGAGATGTGGGTTTGGAGAAGGATGGAGAAGGTGAGCTGGATGGTGAGGAAGGCAAACGAGGAGGTATTGGGCATGGTTGTAGATGAGAGAAAGCTTGTGGCAGAGGTTTGGAGAAGGCAGAAGAGATGGATGGAGGAGGTTTTGAGAGGAGAGGGCATGTTGAAGAGAGTGATAGAGGGGAGGACTCTGGGAAAGTGTGGAAGAGAAAGGTAGAGGAAAGGAATTGTGGAGGAAATAAGAGGAGGTAGAAGATATGAAGAATGAAGTGGGATCTAATGGTGAGACATCCTTAGGAGGGAAAGCGAGACAATGTCTATGAGGTTGGGATGCAGAATGGGGACTGTCCAATAACCTACCAATCAGATGGTAGAATACTTGAATGAAATGAAAAACTGAGAAAATATTTAGCCATAGATTATAAAACATAGGGCGTAAGAAGGGTAAATGGAGTGAGAGAAGAGCTAAGATGGTATCTTGGTGAAGTACCAGCTTACCTCTACTCTATTTGGGGTGATTTCATTAGGTCAGGAAGTGTTGTGAAGGTGGGAGTGGGACTCGGAAGCTTATGTTCTTGCTAAAAAATTAAAATTATTAGATTTTTTTAAAGTAGTCACTTTCTTTGGGTGTGGTCATTCCTTCTCTAGGCTGTTGTCACACATATTTGCTCTCACAAATATCCATTTGTACAAGCAAGAATCACACTTCATCTTGTAATATAGTGAGAGAGTTCAAAATATAAACATAAGGTAAGAATTTTTGTTTAAAATTTAGAAAATGATAGATTTATGTAAAGTGTATTCACAAGTTTTTATGCATTCTGTAATATTGTAAAGTTCATGCTAAAAAATGTATTTTGCAACTAAATCATTGATATATGTCTCTGCTTTTATAGGGGAAGCTATTAATGCATTTGAAGAACCGAATGAAGAAAACCATTCAGTTTTACTCTATGTTCAAGCAGATCAAGAAGGAGGCCAGAACCAAGATGATGATGAAAACCTTCGTAATGGAGCCGAAATTCTTGCATCTCTCAATCAAACTCTACCATTGAACTCAACATTAGCAAACTCTTCTAAGCAAATGACTATTGCTCCTGCAACTAGTAATTCTCATCAACATACAATTCTCCTTACCACACCTCAAGTATCAAATCAAGCATTGAAGGGACATCTCTCAAATGGAAATTCGAATACCTGCCAATACATAGCTCTGCCTCACGATCAGACTGCTGTTATGGACCAGCTGACAGCAACATTGCAACCAGGGCTCCAGTACATGATATCTGGGCCTCTTGAAGCTATAATGGCTTTGCCCTCAGCTTTGGAAAATAGACAGATAGCTATGACTTCTGAAAATCAGAAGAGTTCATATGAGAGTTCTATAATATCCCTTCAACTGAATAATGAAAAAAGTGATGCAACTAGTAAGGGAAACTAATATTTACTAAGCCAAATACTGTTGGTGTTCAAGCCCACATATCACTCATACATTCTAGTCAAATTGGGAACTTTGATTGCGTGGTGGATAAACATTTTCCTAATTTTTATAAGTTTGTATACATGAAGATCACTATGCGTGGTCTGGGTTGCAAGTATTTTCAACTTTGTGATTTTGGAGAAGTTTTATGTCAAAAGACTTGTTAGATATGTATTACTTCTTTACATAATCTTTGTGTTATTTATGGTTTGTGTATAAGCATGCATTAAAGGCCTCTTTTTCCGTACGTGAAGATGCAATAGAAAAGGCTTTTCATAATCACCAAAAATAGTCTTTTAGCAAAACTGTAAGTTTTTAATTTGATTATGGATGAAGATTAGAGTATGCTGTATGTATGTATGAAGTGATTTATTGCATGAGATTTAAAATCATCTTTTCTATGAACCTATTCTTGTTTATGTTACATTTTCTGTTGTGAGCCAAAACTTCTGCGCCAAGTATTAATATAAAATATGGCACATTCCCTGTTTACCTTGGAATATGAATAAAAATGTATCCTTTTTATCAAAAACTTTCATTGAACTCCCTGTAATACTTACATATGAACATACCATCATGCCATTCCCATTTAGGGTAGGCGCAAAAGAGCTTAGTTATTTCTGTTAGGCCTATGAAACTATAGTACATGAAGATATAGCTTTCCTTTTATAATATCCTCCATATTACCCATAACCGAACAACCAAACCAAAACCCAGAAATATAACATAATTTATATAAATAAAAGCATAATAAATCACAAAATAGCAATAGGAAACTAGGGACGCTGATTAAGAGTCAATATTTACGTAAGAGGAGTTATGAACAATGGGAAAAGTTAAACAACCAACAAGAGGAGATAATGTGGGGAATCTGGAGATATAAGGAGGTGGAAAGCAGGCAACATGAGGTACTAAACGTTCCTAAGGAAGGAACATTATTGGAGATATTTGTGAGACCGCAGAAGAAGTGGAAAAGATATTTACAGAGGATGCATGTGGCTCAGCCGACCACGAAATTACATAGGAGGGGAAAGCCCACGCCCGTAGCCACAGAGAGAGAGATCCAGATCACGATAAGTGAAACCAAAGAAGATAGTAGAAAAGTTAATTGAAAGGATTCTTACGGACTCTAAATCACATCAATCACATATTAGGGTGACCAAACTTCAAAAAGAAAGACTGACCTTAATCAAATTGTTTATCATTTTAAAGTAACACTTTAACTTATGGAGCTAAAAATCAAAAGGTTGCAATTGTAAATTGGGCCCAATAATAATCATTAAGTAAATCTTCATATACTGGTGTTTTGAAAAGTTGAAACTTATTAATTAAATGTGTGTTGTGTTTCAAATGGCATATGAAATTTTTTATTTATTTATGTTTTAATTACCCTTGAATCCCTTTCGGTAAGGAGGTAAGAGTTGGATTATTTTGCTTCTTAATGTGGGCGATACCCACGGGAGAGGGTTACATGCCCTATCCATGCTTATTTACATCCATTTTTTGCTTATTTACATCAATGCATTGCATCATTCAGACTCATTTTCTTAAAGGCTCCTTATATATATTCCTCTTCTTAAAGAGCATATGCTCTATGTCCAAAGCCAATGTCAGCACAGTGTCGGTTCAATGTTGTGTAGGTCGGCTGACTTTGCCGACGTCTACTACTAGGGCATACACCGAGGTTGTATTCCGATGCCGATGCATAAGTCGGCTGTAGCATGGCCCAAAATGCTGTAAACCGATGTCGGTCAGATGTCGTATACGTCGGCCGACTTTGCCGACATGAAAACTATGTCGGGCCGACTTATTATGCTACTGGGGGATATTTGATGTTCAGACTCCACTATGAACATCTCTCGGCGAGTTGTACATAACTTTTCAAGAGTAAATAATATTGTATTTGCAATCATACCTCAATTCAATCTACCTAAAAGACTAAAATAATTTTTTAAAATAAAAATTCAGACTATATCATTTAAACAGTAACCATAAATTGGTATCATTCATCTTCCTGTTGCACTTTCATTTATCATTTTTCCACATCATCCACATCGCCCATATGGACTTTTGATATGGAACATTTTGACCAGGGATTCCACCACATTATTTCATGACTTTCTCAATGTATGCCGTCCTCTCCCACCATTCACTCCACCATAAATCTGTTTCATTATTTTACTCTCATCCATTCTATCAATGAGGCAAAACTAGTTAAACACTCCTTTCATTTATGTACATCACTGAAGAACCAACTCAACATTCTCTCAACCCACTCATTCCTAACCCTTTCCTTCTACTTTTACAATGAAAAGTAGTGGTATCAACAGACCTCAATACAGTTTCAACATAGATAACATTTAAATATACCAAACACTTTTTTAACACACTAAAAATGTGTTTTCAGCACAGTAGGGACATTCATTTCAATAACGTGTTCAACAAATTCCAATTCATTACAACACCAGCTTCTGATTAAACTGAGCTAATTACTTTTAGCTGTCTTGATAGTTTCAACCAAGGTTCCTAGGGCCATGGTTTCAACATGGATTTATCCAGTAATGCCCAGCATGGTTCAGATAATTACAAATATCAGGTTAACTTCTATTAAGTATATATAATATAAGTTAACCAGTGGGGTACATATATATATATATATGTACCATCCATTAATAGTTGCCTGCAGGCAACTATTAATTGGCACCACTTTAACTTATGCATCTAAACATGAAATCTTACCTTTTTCTTCCTGTCTTTGAATGGCTGAATCAAAGAGTATAAAAGACCATGCTGGATATATTCCAACAGAATTCTGTTTTGAGTTACTAACTTACTAGAGTTCCATTTTTGTTTTTTTCCTTTCATTCTAGGTTTTCTTCCTTGTTTTTTTCACTTTATCCATCCAAAAATCCTGTCTAATTGATCATATCAAACTCTTCTTAATGACCTCCCACTTTTCATTCAAAAAGTAAAAATCGCATAATCATTTTCAATTTTACCTGGATATCTTCTCGTTTAAAGGTAAATGTGAGCTTCCGTCTCGCACTCGTTTTCGCGATTTTCACCCACTTTAAACAGAGATATCGGAACCAAATTCACCTGACATATTATGCAAACCTTGCAAATTTGTTTAATACTTTCAACACAACAATGTCAGTTTCCTACATTTTTCAAAATAAAATTTTAAAATTGCGAGACGCAAGCTCACCTTTACCCGTTTAAATTTTAAAATAAACACTCTAAGGTGCGGTAAATATATGATCTGTAAACCGAAGGATATTTTCCTTTGAACACCAGCACGTCACCATATTAGCTAATTTTAAATAGGGAGATGAGTAGATTTGCGGAAGTTCATTGGTGGCAATGAAGATGATGAGAAATTCATTGAAATCATCAATAAAAATAATTGATAACACATATAATCACTCATAAATATCCTCTTTGCCCTTCCGAATGTAATACTGATGAAGAAATTTCGGTTAATAGCATTTCCAAGAGATGATAAATATTTTAACTTCATTTTAATTTCATCGTGGAAAAACCTTTCGCTTGGCTGTTTTCATCCATCTACACCCATCTACACCTATTTACGCCGACATAATTTCGTGTTGAGATTGTTTTCATCCCGAAATTGTTACAGTTGTGTTTGCTGACAGTTTTCGCTTATTCCAGAGTATATTTTGTACTTGTCGAGTATCCTAAACTATTAATGGAGAATGTTAAGGTTGGTTAATAAAAACGTCTAGAATTTTTTTGCGTCTCCTCGAAGCTAAGCGAAGAGAGGACTATTTTCGGGTCCCTCGACAGATCACCAGCATATATGACATTTTTACTTCGGCAAGTTTTTCTGCCAAATGGACTTACAGGAAGTTTGGTTAATCTCACGGGTAAGTAAGTAGTCATAGAATGCTTGCAAGCTTATACTGCAGGTTAACAGTGCATAATAATTTGCAATTTGAAAAGTGAACTCGCGCAGGCAACTTTGTTAGCGATCCGGCATTCACTTCAATTGCTCGTACACTATACTACGCGGAATAAATTTTAATTCAGACATTGCTCTCACTCTTTTTTATGCCAAGAAACTTAAATATTTCTCCTTGTAGTAGATGTTGAGACTTCATTTTTTAAAGTTCCTGTGGAGCCTAATCAGGAAGTATAAAAATAAATTAAATTGTTTTACTATGGCTCTTGTGAGATGCATCGTTATTATCAATTCCATTGCTTCCCATGAGCCATGCTAAAGTGATAATCAATCCGAGAATCCGTGTCTAAAATTGAGAGAAAGGAGTTGAAAAATGTAGTTTAAGTCAAAAGTTATTTACCCCTATTTTGATTGGAGGAATAGCATTTGATGTTAATCATGCAATCTTATTTTATGGTATGCACAAGTATTGTATTAACTTTCATTTTCAGCTCAAAGAGCTATCAAAAGGTGGGTTGCACCCACTCGCATGGAAATGAAAAAGCGTAAGCAGAAAATGGGCCCTCTACCAATTCCCCGACGGTCTTCATTTGTGGAATGGTAAAAAAAACTTTTTGCACGAATAAATTAGTGACTTATAAGTAATATTTCGTCAATTTTCTCTCATTGTAGCAGGGTTCTACTAGATTTAATTCATTTCTGTATCAGGTGAGATAGTTTGCTTGGGATATCTTGAGATTGTTTGCAGAGTGGCATATTTCATGCTTTTACCCAGCCCAAGTAGGGGCCATGCACCTGGTGCCGATTGAATCAGAATTCCATGTTGAGGTCATTCCACGTCAGTTCAAACACACCATGACACCTACCGACTGGGATTTTGACGAAACTTGGTACATATCATCCCTTCACTAATTTAAGAAACAACTCCAAATTTTATTTATTTTGCTCCGGTAGTTGAATGCCAGTCCATCAGATGCCACCTGATGATGGCATGAGATGCTGAAACCCAGGTCGTGTTGTTTTTAATTAAGTGTGGAATTATAACCAAGTGCCTGTTTTTTATTAATAAGGAGAGATACAATGTAACCTATTCTTAAAGAAAACTCAGGAGGAGAAAGAAGATAACTGAGTAGTGGAGCTGTGCAGCGAAAATAGGAGACATTGTATCTTTTGAACTTATTAATGTAAGGGGGAGTTTTGGTGATTATAGAGTATCTTTCAAATAGGAAAATACTGTGGTGATTTATTTTCTTTCAGTACTTTGAACACAACTATAGAGCTATAGGCTATAGCTAAATAATTGTTTATGTCATTTGAGACAAATATTTTAGTACACTTCTACATAAAAATTAAAATCAATTTGTCAACAATACTTAATAGTACACCAGCTAAAAATATCTTATTCGAGTACCACCTATATGATTCATGGTGTGCAAAAGAATGTTGCATAATCCGTGGATACATAGAAAAAGTATTTTAATCAAACTTTTATTATAAAAGATAAAATGTAAACTATTTTCCCCAACTTTGAAAATCATATGCTTGGGTTCAATGAAAAAATAGATATTGCTCCAGTGCTTTAGAATGACAGCACTCACTTAATGAAGTAGTGTTGTTCGCGCAAAAATCTTAATACTAATGCAATTAGAGGTGCTCAAATGGTTAGGTAAAGATTAAATATTTTTTTCATGTAATTTGCATTCTTTGATTGTCCTGTGATAAAAATTTCAATGTGGCTGTCTAATTATCCAATGAACTATGAATTTCTACAGTATACACAGTACTCAGAAAGCAGAACCTTGGAAGTGACATATTTGGGAAATTTTCCATAAAATTGACCGGAATACCTTGGAAACTATGGGGTTGAGGACTGAAGAATTTTGCATGAATTAATATTTTGGGTACAGCAGGTAGTGATAAAAGTATCATGGAAATCTGAGCCAGTGGAAGTCATGGGCTAGGTGAATTGACATGGAATGACTTCAATTTTTCATCTGTGGCTATAAAAACTTTTTTTAAATTAAAATAAGTCGTATTGGTAATCAAAATCCCACTATTTTTTTCTTTCCCAGTAGCACAGAGTACATGTCTGGGCTCAATTAAAAAAAATTGATTCGATAATTCCTCAGCCTTCAAGTGATAATGCCCATTAAAAGAAGTAATGTTTTGGTGCTGAAAAACGAAATTAAGTAATAATTAATGCACTTTTAGTGGCTCACAGAGCAAGGAAAATTAAATGAAACTTGTTTCAGTTGAATCTAGACACTTTGACTGACATGTAATAAAAATTTGACTGTGACAGTCTAATTAGTCCATGAATAGTTTCCTTATTCACTGTTCTTTAAAAGTGGACTCTCGGAAGTGTCCTCTATTAGCAATTTTCTAATATTTTGACTCCCTATATCTTGGAAACTATTCCACCTAGAGAGGAAAAGCTTTGTATGGCTCATTAACTTAATGATATCAGCAAGTGAAAAAATGTTCACTAAAAGCTGAGACAGTGGGTGACATGGACTGGGTGAACTGACGTGGAATGACCCTAGTCTCTTTTTGTTTGAACTCTATACTTATTATAAATAATGAATCATTATAACAAGTTTAATTCAATGATAACTCACAATTAGCAATAAAAATGGAACATTGCAATCTTGGAAGATATATTGAGAGCAGTTCTTTTACCTGCGTGGGCTGAAGTGTTGCTGTTATACCCTTCAAAAAGTATTCACAGCTGTGATCTAATGCATTCAAACACTCATCAAAGCAATATTTTATGAATTTATAAGGACAAAAACTTTGTTCCATCACAATAGTTTCATTAGGGTCTCTTATTCTATGGAAAACATCACAAAAAACTGTGCTCCAGAAGCCATTTTGTGAAAATTAAACTAATATAGGTAGCATTAATTTTTAATGAAGGAGTGAAGCCATAATTTTTATTCTTGGGATGACAGTACATACTTAC
Organism: Pyrrhosoma nymphula; assembly: GCA_963573305.1. Lineage (NCBI taxonomy): Eukaryota > Metazoa > Arthropoda > Insecta > Odonata > Coenagrionidae > Pyrrhosoma > Pyrrhosoma nymphula. The sequence goes on from OY754330.1 coordinate 58,998,885, forward strand.
CTTTATGATGATTATGATAAAAAAATGTTAAGATTAAAAAATACCCTTTTAGTGATAATGGCACTATGTAGTAGTTAACAATGTTTTTAGCCAAAAAATGATGCTAAGACTTAACGTAAGAATTTTTTTAAGACTGCAAAAGACGCTTTAAGGGCTCGTGCTATTTTTCCTGAAATCCTCATAGCCTTGTGGTCATAGCTGAAAAATATCTGGAGAACTGATCCACAAATAAGTGAGATAAAATTTTTTGAGTCAAATAGTACACCTTAGGAGGCGAGCCTCCTGAATGGAAGAAATTGCGAGAACTTGCTTGAAGTTTGAGATGCTGTACCTAAAAAACTACTGGAGCAAAATAAATAAAATTTGGAGTTGTTTCTTAAATTAGTGAAGGGATGATATGTACCAAGTTTCGTCAAAATCAGAGTTGGTGGGTTTGGAAACCTCATTTTTGTGGTTGAATGGACATGGAATGAACCGTTGATGACTATAAATTATGTAGAAAAGTAAAAATTCTTTTATTTTTGTGGATTTTTGATGGACCATGCTGTTTTATATTTCATTGTAAGATGTCTTGTCCTTGCGCATTTTATGCTAATTTGTCATATTAGACCCTACTTCATTCATCCTCCCTTATTTTATTAATTTCTGCTATTTCCCTTATGGTAACCTTGCCTCCATATTCACTCATGATTTACCCAATCCATTGCCATTCACTACTGTCATACAAATTTCATTTTTGGACTCTTGTTCATTCTGTAGGACTAAGTTAACAAAGCTCATATTTGTCTTATATGAACCTTCAATTCAGGTTCTTCAATGACCTACTCATTCCTCACCCTATATCTCCAATTCTTACCTGACATATCTTAAGCACCTCATTGCTTCCAAGCCAACATGTATCCCATCGTGCTTAGGATTCACTCCCATACGATAAGTGAGAATTTAACCCTTTCATTGCGGAATTACTTTTCAAAGAGTGTTCATTTGGGCGGCAGAATAATAAAAAGGGCATTATTTGCCATTACAAGCTTGACTCACGCGGTGAGTCATCCACCCCTGGAAAGCATACATCCGTGACTCACACGTGTGAGTCTTCTCCACTGAAAGGGTTAATATGTATACTCTGCAACTGTGACGGACATTCATTGTTCGATGTGCCCAGCACAATAATTTCTTCAATACATTTTGTAAGACTTACCACATCTTTTTATCTTTTCATCGATAGTGTCATCTTCCGCAAATGATTTCAATGCAGATGGAAAATCTGCATTAAATAGTGCCCTTGTTACATCATTCACTCTTAATATGCATACATTCAATTCACTCTCCTAATAAAATGCAATAGCTTTGTTTACCCATAATTCTTTCTGAAAAAGTGGACTAATACATTGCAAGATTCTATTTACCATCCATTATTTGGCAAAAAATCCTATCTCGAGCATCATACCCACTTTGTTTTACACCTAATTTTAAAACTTCTCCTAAAATTGCTAGTTCCTTAACCCTGTGACTGCCAGCCCATTTCGGGTGGGATGTGTGAAGACTGCCACGACTATTTTCAGGAAGTTTGCATGATTCTGGATTTTGAATTCTTTCTTGTCCTTAATTTTATTTAATAAGTACATCTAGTTTTTTCCCAATGTTGAAGATATACTTGAATCTTAAGGTCATGGAAGAATTATGCATGTTGACTTCAATTTTTAGATAAGAAATATATATTTGTAACGATGCATGTAAAAAACTCAAAATTTGGTCTATTTCACATTATAATTAGAAAAAATAATATTATCATGAAATGAAATAGTACTCCTTATTGTTAAAATTTAGTTTTATCTCTATTGGTACATTATCTTGATGATCAATTAATATTTACAAGAGACAAAATATTTTATATGACTGTACACTAGGGTGTGGCTTATTTTTTTTATTTTTTCTCGCATTTTCAATTTAAAACTCTCAAATTATGCTATGAGGCAATGAAAATATATCCTAAAAAATTTGGCTCGATTAGTTAACATTTAGAGGTTGCTCAAGAGCCATGAATGTTGTGACGTTCAATTTCATTAATTGGAGAAAAAAACACAATTTCTAGGGGTAATGTGCCAAGTAACAGTTTCATAGGATCGAAATTCACTCCATTGTTACGTATGTGCAACCGTTTTCCACGAATAAAATATTTTTGCGGGGGCTAGTGCTGCACGCCCCACACACAACGCCACACCGGGTGAGCACGGGCCGCAGTCAGCTGATTCCCCGTCCTGCTCCCCTCATTCCCTGCGTGCCCCTCGTGCCTTCCCGAACTAGGGTCAAGGGAGCCATTTCCCGTAAGTGACAATTTTACAGACTGCTAGTGATATGCATAAAGTTACAATCCTAACAGGACCAACTTTTAGCCCTAATTTATGCATGTGTATGTAATTATTTACTAGGAAAAAGATTTTCCTGAGGGATACTTCAGTGATATTGCACATCGAACATCAGACATGAACGATTAACAGAAAACATTTCATAGTGCTATATTGTTACAAATCAGGTGATTGCTAAGTTGCAACACACTATAAATTGACGGAGTCATTTGGAAGGGTGTGTTCATGCTACTTTTTACACAAGTTTACAAGTGTCACGTCTCCTTACAGCCCTACCCCTTATTCTGATAATATCCTAGTCCGATTCCAAACAGTGTGCACTTAATATCAGGAGTCATTTCTCTTCTCTTGTTTGTGTAAGCAACGATGTGTGTTACGAGGCGTAGGTCTAATGCAGTGCCTAATCGGCACGCCTGGAACTGTAGCCGACTATTTCCCTGAAATAGGATTATAGATTTTGTTCGCAATAAAACAGAGTTAATTATGAGTACTGAGTATGACTATAAATTACCTTACATTGCCATTTAAATACAGGTTTAGGACATGCTTTTTTATACTTTTTGTATACATTCACGGGCTGGTCAACCGACAGATGATTATGTGTAGCTTTTGAACCTTGTAATCATTATACTTTTGGCAGATGCCCCACCCAAGGCATAAAGTTTAGAGCTCCCAGAGCTTTCCATAGGGCTAGATGGATGTCCAAAGCAATATATCCATTAAAATATGGATTATTAGATTTCAGTTTATTTTAATAGAAGGAGAAATCAAGGGACTTCTAACTGTTAATATATTCATTGTTTTGGTGTATATTTTTCCATACTACACAGCCACTAATGCTCCAGGCACACCAAAAAATGATTTGGAGCTAATCACTCGATTCAAAGAGTATAGGAGCGTTGACAGTACAACCGCATCCATTGCCCTAAAGAAATTGAGCGGACACTTGTGTTATCTAGGCGAGCAATTGTCTGCACTGTCATTTTTTTATGACAATGTAAGTCCATTTGAAGAGAAGGAACTTGTGTAGATCTTAAAATACAAAGAGGGCATTCCACACCCTCCTAAACAACTACCGTTGAATTTTGAAGAGTGTAATAAGTTAGTGCTGGCAGATTTTGTCGCGGGCAATAGTCTGTCTTTCTTTCGAGTGCTTAGTATTACACAAGAGTTTTTGGAAGAGGATCCTGTGACATGGCCCAAAACAGCGACTACAAAAGGGGTCAAGATAAAGTGAAGGCTTTGCGCGTGGTTAACAATCATGCTGAGCACGTTATGAAGTTGGTGCAGACTTTTAAAAAGAGTATTATGCCTAAAGAAGAATGTATCCAACATTTGCTTCTCGGCACTGCTGAGTATCAAAAAACTATCAAAGACTCACTCACTACAAACGACACGCAAGTCCACCGTTAAAGAGCAATATTGTCTGGAATTGTGACAATAAATGTTTTCGTAGTATGTTTTACTCATGTTATGATGAATTTGTGACAATATAAAACTATGAAAGTTTTTCTGTGAATCATTAATGTTTCATGTACTAATTCGTCAGTTTAAAAGGTAGAAAGTTTTCAATGCTAAGCAGTATTCTCATTTATTTGATGACAAATACATAAAAGTGTGTCTTTTAAAGTCTACCGGTTTCCATGAGACAGCTGCTAGGATCACACCGTGTGCAGTATCACTGAAGCATCGCTCACAAGAATCTTGTTCCAAGTAAATGATTACATACACATGCATAAATTAGGGCTAAAAGTCGGTCCTGTTAGGATTGTAACTTTATGTTTATCACTAGCAGTCTGTAAAATTGTCACGCACAGGAAATGGCTCCGTTGACCCTAGCTCGGGAAAGCACGAGGGGGGCGCAGGATGGTAAATCAGCTGACTGCGGCCCGCTTGCACCCAGTGCGGCATTGTGTGTGGGGTGCGTGGCAGTAGCCCCCGCAAAAATATTTTATTCGTGGAAAACTGTTGAACATACGTAAAAATGGTGTGAATTTTGATCCTATGAATCTGCGATTTGGTGCATTACCCCTATAAATTGTGTTTTTTATCCAATCAGGAAAATTGATGGTCACTACATTTATGGCTCTTGAGCAACCTCTAAATGTTAACTAATCGAGTCGAATTTTTCAGGATATCCTTTCTTTGCCCAATAGCATAATTTGAGAGGTTGAAATTGAAAATCTGAGAAAAAGTTAAAAAATAAGCCACACCCTACTGTACACTTACACTCTCATCAGCTGATGCTCACACGCTTATGGAAGCGTTCACTGTGAAGGCCTCTATTACATTTACCAGCTGCAGTTTGGAAGCTTTTTTCTTGCCCCCTCTTATACTGTGCACACTACAGTCCTTCTCTTTTTTTGATTGTTTCAGGCTTGACTTCGTGGAAGTAATAGATATCCATTTTTAATAAAAAACTTTGTACTTTTCCACACTTTATTTTAAAACTGCGACCGGTTTCACCATAAAATGGCACAGAAGATGCCATATTATGGTGAAACCGGTCGCAGTTTTAAAATAAAGTGTGGAAAAGTACTAAGTTTAAAAAAAAACGGACTTATCTTTTTTATTTGGCAATTTTATATGTTTTTTGACTCCACATGTCACTGATGATTCAGCTTGTCTGACTCCGTTTTGCTATTCTTGAATCCATTCTCCACCAAGTTCCTCAATTATGCTGATATTAAAATGTTGCCTAACAATTTCATTCAATAGAACGTCCATCAAAAATAAATGAAAGTATTGGATTGGTTGTGTATTACTTGGAGGAGCATGCTTCGGTCCTGGTGTTTCTAGAAACTCAATGGGTAACGTTGGTGGGTTATCACCATTCACTCTCACTTCAACCCACTGGCCTTTGCCTGAATCAGCATTTCTATTCTCTTCTTGGTCAGAGTCAAATGAGTCATCTCCCTCGGAGGAAGGAGAGATTCAATGCCTTTTAGACCCTGGCCTTGACGTGTAAACAAATGATTCTTCACTTCTAGACAAAGAAATCTCTTCATTGGAGGTCTCTTATGACAAATCAGGGTTATTATCATTAGCAATAAGTGCATTTTCAATATCCTTACTTTTCAAACTCTTTGACATTTGTCATAGGGGCAACCCAAAAATAACATATCAAAGTGAAAAATCATAAATTGCAAATTTACCATATCTACTCGTCCAACACTAAACAACTTGTTGAAAGAGGGGCAAATAGTTCAGGAAAACTTAAGTATTTACTTGGATTCATAATACATAACTATTTTCCAATAAGACGCAGTGCTGTAAGAATTGAACACCATGAGTTTTGCACTGATTCTTGGTAAAATTAGATGTCAGTAAAGGTCAAGTAAAATAAATAATATGGCTGAATGTGATAAATAGCAAGTTCATAAATGTATATGAAACAAGGGAAATTCATTAAATTATAATAAAATATAAAAACAAAAAAACTCTTATTTTATTAATATGTAAAATTGTAAGATATATTATTCTTAAATAATTACTTACTCAATATTAGGAGAATATCTGTTAATCTTGCGGGAAACTGACACTAAAATAAATACTAAGAGCCACAGGAAACACAGTCTAGCACGAGCTCTGATCAGCATGAAAGGTAGTATGCTACCTTTCATGCTGATTCTAAGGTAGGTAGCGAAAAAACACGGGAGAACTTATGAGGCAAACATAAAGTGCGCAATCAGCATATATCTTGAGGATAGGGGGAAACCATCTTAGTAAGCAGCAGAGATAGAGCACAAGCTGTTAAATGAGTCAGGAGCATTTAATTAGGCCGCATATCGCGAAGTAAAAAAAGTCAGCTGATAAATCGGTCCATGTTTATTTTCGTGCTACCAATGAGGGCCAATATATAGACCCCTGATGGCAGTAAAAGGGTTAATGTATCCATGAAAATACTATCTATTGTAAAAAAAATTCCTTGAAGAGAAAATCTACCATACTGTTTACCATTTTGGTGGCGATTTAACTGAGCTTTTAAATGGGTTTTAAAAACACACAGAATGGTTATTATACAATGAAAACTTTGGTGAATGATATCTTAAGAATGTTTCATGAAAATTCTTCAATATTTCTGAATCAAAGACCAACTAGTGTTTTTATGGTGTCAGTATTCACCCTAAACCAACCAAGTAACCAACAAAGCCTGCTATAATTGGTGCTACGTATAATTGAGTCATTGATGAAATAATGTTAAATTTATTACTGTAAGGAAACTTTTACAAACCACAGAAGAACAAAACATCGCACCAACCCAGGTTTCAGTGTATAAGCATTATCAGGTGATGATAATACTCATACACTGAAACCTGGGTCGTGGTGATGTATTGTTTTCTGTGGTTTGTAAAAGTTTCCTCACTGTGATAAATTTAGTGATGGAACACCATACTGTTTGTGAAGAACATGAAATAATTTTAAATAGTCTTCATGACATTTTATTAATCCCTTGGCCAAAATTTTAATTCACTGCCATATGTCAGGAACTATACTGCTGAGTTGTATGCCTTTGGGAAAAGGCTGAATGAAGATTTTGAAGAAGGCTTACTGAAACAGGCTTTAACCCACAAGTCTTATCTAGATGTTGAAATAGAGAGGCAGAAAGAAGTTGGAATTGAAGATGCTCACTTGACGCTGAAAGATAATGCAGGGTTAATTGAAGAAGGTGACAAATTTATGACATCTTATATTAAAGGTTATCTCAGGATTATGTTACCCCAATTTCCAGAAGAAGGAATAAGGTAAGGGACTACTTCATGTTTCAAAGTACTTCTATCATGATAGTGTTAGTCTTAATTAGTAATCTATGTTTAATCATTTTGATTTCCTTGTTTTATATTTCAGTGCTGTACACGACTATTTAATGACAAATGAAGTCCTTGCACATGTTTCTTCACATATTGGAACCAAAGACCTTGTATTGTGTGCTGTAAGTTGACTGCTGTAGCTTAGAAAATAAAATTTTGCTCAATACTGAAGCAACATCTTTCTCCGATAAAGTAATAAAATATAGCCTATTTATTTTTAAGCTGCATTTATAATGCACAAGAATGCTCATTTGTCCATAATTATGAAGTGTTTTTTCAATAAAGCTTCATATTAGTCTGGTGGGATTTCAGCCAATATTTATGTTGTTTCCAGTAATAGCAATTTATCTCTGAGTGAGTTTCGATGCTCAAAATTCGTTTGATGAATGAATGAGACTTTTTCATTTTCAACAGTATGTACATGCAGATGAATCCCCATATAACGTGTAGGGCATATAACGAGAAGCTCGAATATGCAAGGGATGGCCAAAGAACGATTTAAAACCGTATGATTTACATATAAAATAAATCGGTATTAGCGAAGACATCAACCAGACTCCCCTGGGGTTGTTTACTATTACGAGTGGCAAATGTTTGCTTCAATCTCAGCAAACCTGCACCAACTTGTGCTCATGTCCTCTGTCATTGAAATTATATGTCTAGCAGTACTTACTCCGCACAATTTGACGTTTAAATGCACATTTCGGACATTCACGGCATACCCGTATTGACACAAATTCCTCGCAAGTCCATGCATTTCATTGTTCTTTTGTCATTGTCCTGCGTTTTTATTAAGTTCAGTCCGACTGATACAACATCATGGCTAGGAAACGAAAGTTGTTGGATCTGAAAACTAAAATACGAATTATCAATCAATGCTAAAGTGGCGATGGGTCCAAAAGCGAGATAAGGAGGCAATTTGGCATATATTCCTCGGCCTTATTCACAATTCTGAAGAATAAGGGAAAATTTCGTGCCGCAGTGCTTCAAGAAGTACGTCCAAGCAGCCAGAAGCATTGGCGGCCAGGACTTCTGTAACTCTATTTCTTGATCAATAGTGAACATGATATAGGTAAGGTGGAGATGGTAACTGTTTCCAAGGTTATGTAAAAAAATTTTGCTATGACCTTTTTGCGGAGCAATATATTATATTGAAGCGAAGCCTGTATCGTGGGAGAGGGGAAGATTGATATTTTAAAGGTACAAAGGTTTAGAGAAATAAGAAGCCGTGCATTCTTTAGTCAGACAACAATACAAGAGACGATACACACGTATCGAACCTTTTGTTTATTTTCATTAGAAACGTCTTATAAATTGATAGAATTGCATATATTCCAACACTCCACCTCAATTCTAGCAATGTCCAAAAAAAAACAAAAAGAAAAGAAACAAGCATTCAAATGTGGAAACACACATGACACAAAAAAACAAATTCTTTTAAATGTGTTCACAAAAACAGAAATATCTTTCTTTCTGAAGAAAAAGAAAACAACAATAAATGGAATCAATTTATAAAAGGTCTAGTTCAACCTATTTGTTTCACACCCAAACCAGTGCGATGATTGAAGAAAGATTCACCCACTAGTCCTTTAGTTAATATGTCTGCCTTCTGTTGAGTAGTTGGTATATATTTTACTGAGAGAATTTTATTCTCAACTAAGTCTCTCACAAAATGATACTTAACATTAATATGTTTAAGTCTTTTGTGTTCCCACTTAGTTAAACAGGCAATACATGAATTATTATCTTCATAGACCAGGGTGGCGATCGTCAGGGAAAACCTGGAATTGTCAGGGAATTTTGAATTTCTGGAAAAGTCAGGGAAATGTCAGGGAAATGTCAGGGAATTTTCGTAACTGTCAGGGAGAAACTGGGGTAGGAAATTCTCATTATTTTTCTACCATTACGTTTATCGGCCAGTCTTTCCCAACCTTTATTTCACCAAAACATTTCACCAACTAAAACTAATGTCCGTCGCTGACGTGCATGGAATAAGCCCCATCAATTCCTGACTCATTCAGTTGTGAATCTTAGATATTTAGTAGTGAATCAGACGTACAATATATCCCTTTTGCATATCCTTATTGCGATATTTGCCTAGTGATGTCGAAATTCATGATCACAATGTATTACGCTAATCACAAGGAATCCGAGGCTATGCTGTTCGGAAAATTTTACCTCGCATTTTTTTTTTTAACTTCTGAGACTTAGCTTGAGAGGTAGCTGTAGCGGATGGAGCATACTAGCTCATAGTAAATACATGCTTACAGTTCTAAAAATATGATACAATGATTATTGAAATGGTAATACAAGTACGTGTAAACAAAATCTTACGCAAGATCATCTTCGATTCCCATATCCCCCTTCGTGAAACAGTAAGAAGAGCCCTCCTCCCCTCCCCTCCTTTCACGCTCGACGTAATTCTTGAATAGCTCCCTCTCGAAGCAATTTAGTCAGGTCAAAAACCACCTCAAACATGGTATTCCTGAATATGATGCTGCTGTTGCCAATTGCCTCCTGTCTTCGTTCGCAGTGGCGCGCTTACGTTTTGTTTGTGTATCCAAATAGTTTTACATCGCAATACTCTTTGCGATTTGCAATACTCTTGCAATCAAGGGGTTATAACCACGCTAATCAAATTGTTATTCGCTTCTGAAAGTCACTCACGCTATCCGATTTTGATCCAGTCAAACAACTTTGCTTTGGTTTGTATTTTTCGCGCACCCTAGTGATACATTTGCCGGAGTCTGACACTTAATTGGCCATTGACTTTCCCTTCGATGCCTTTTCACTAATTCTCAGCTTCTCAGAACTTCCTAGACGCGACTATAATTTGGATGAGAGTTTAACTTATGAAGATTTAATATATTTGTTTTCATTAGGATGTACATGTAGCTTTTAATGTATTGATTTCAGCTTTTAACATTTTCTGAGTTTTGACGAAAATTTAATTCAGCAGAAATAAAATATTCCAATAATAGGTGACCTTTTGGCGATCGGTCAGGGAAATTGGTAAATCCATCAGGGAAAGGTCAGGGAAAAGTCAGGGAATTTAAAAATTGGATATCAGTAGCCACCCTGATAGACAATAGTTGGGTCCTCTACCCTAACACACAAATCAGCAAGAAGATACTTCAACCACAAAAATTCTGTACATGCCATTGCAAGGGCTACATACTCAGCCTCAGTTGTAGAAATGGCTACAGTGGTTTGTTTACGAGTGGCCCAGCTTACAGTTACTCCATACACTTGGAACAAGTAGCCGGATGTTGACTTGGAGTCTGTAGTGTCTCCAGCCCAATCTGAGTCTGCATATCCTACTAATATTGGTGTTGAGCTTCGTTCAAAAACAAGACCATAGTCATTGGTTCCCTTTAAGTAACGTAGGATTCGCTTGAGTCCCACCCATTGGGCCTCTGTGGCTGTAGTTTGATACCTGCTAAACATGTTGACACAAGCACTAAGATCAGGCCGTGTGGTGTACATCAAATACATAAGACATCCTACAAGCTCTCTGTATGGCTTCTCATTAATTATACAAGTGCCTTCCAAGGTTGTTATAGGTCTGGCTTCCATTGGAATCTTGGTTGGATGACAATCTTCCATGCCAAAACGCTGCAGCAGATTGTTGATGTAGGACTGCTAGCTGAGGATGATTCTGTCACTGTACCTGTCAATCTTTATATTCAGGAAACATCTCAGAGGGCCTATATCAGTCATTTTAAATTCATTCTTGAGTTTCTCTTTGATAGTTTGAAGGTCCCCTTGAAGACTAGCTGCAACAATAATATCATCAACATAACATAAAACATATAATACACTATTATCGTTACCTTTAATATACAAACACCGATCATGTTGGGACTGAGTGAAGCCCAGTCGTTTTATGAAGGAATCAAACTTCTTGTTCCATTCTCATGGAGCCTGTTTGAGACCATATAGGCTTTTTTTAAGTTTGCAGACTAGTTTTTCATTGCCTTCAGTATAACCTTCTGGTTGTTTCATATAAATATCTTCATTGAGGTTCCCATGAAGGAATGTATTTTTGACATCCAGTTGTTCTGCAAAGAGTCCATCTTGATTGCATTTTGCTGGCAGGATTCGTAGAGTTACAAGACTTGCTACTGGTGAGTAGGTTTCTTCGTAATCATACCCCTTGCGCTGAGCACATCCTTTCACAACAAGACGAGCCTTGTAGCGATCAACATCCCCATTTTCAGTCCGCTTTATTTTGAAAACCCACTTGCAATCAATTGCCTTCCTTCCAGGGGGAAGTGGAGTTAAATACCAAGTTTCATTTTCATGAAGAGCCTTCATTTCTTCATTAACTGCATTGTACCACTTGTCTTGATCCTCTCTCCCTTTGATACTTGAGAAATTCTCGGGTACATCATCAAGGAATGCTTCAACACTCATAGCACAACCTATTCCATATTCTGTGTCATAGTCTTCTAAATAAGCAGGTCTTTTCCTTTCTCTGGTTGACCTTCTGACTTGATCATCTATTTCCCATTCTCCACCTAAATTCTTATCTCCACCTGAATTCTGCTCTCCACCTGAATTCTGGTCTCTCTCTGCCGGGTAGTAATCTTCGTTTTTAGTGATACCTTGATTTTCATTCCAGTATCCTAATTCCTTCTTAGCTTGGAACTTCTTTTCATCAAAAATTACATCTCTTCCTCTGACAATCTTTTTTAGTTCTGGATCCCAAAGTCTGTACCCATTAGTACCCTACAAAGATGTACTTCTTACATCTGGGTTCTAGCTTACCACTCATTAATCCTTTGGGAGTATGCAGGTAGGCTGTACATCCAAAAATCTTCAGTTTATTGAGGTCTGGTTTCTTTCCATACCAGAGGTGAGCTGGAACTTCCTTTTCCAGGGCTTTTGTGGGAGTCCTGTTGATTAAGTATACAGCAGTAAGTACTGCTTCTGTCCACAAAGCTTTTGATAAGCCTGAGCTGTGTATCAAGCATCTTGCTTTTTCAAGCATTGTACGATTCATTCGTTCCGCCACCCCATTTTGCTGTGGCGTGTATGGTATTGTGAATTCAAATTGTATACCTTGTTCTTCAAAGTAGGCCTTAATTTCATTGGTAACTTACTCCCTGCCATTATCACACCTAAAACGACTTAGCTTTGTACTAAAATGAGATGTTGCCATTTTTTCATAAATCTTAAGGTAATGAAAGGCTTCTGACTTTGATTTCAAGAAAAACACTGCAGTAAAGTGGGTATAATCATCCACAAATGTCATTATATACTTCATCCCATCATATGACATTGGAGATACTGGTCCAACCAGATCACTATGCACAAGTTCTAATGGACGTTTTGCTCTGAGTCTTTCATGCAAGTGTGGTTGTTTCGTTTGTTTTCCAGTCACGCAATGCTCACATGTACTCTTGAATTTATCTTCTTTAATTCCATCCACCAGTGTGGTTAATTTCTTCAAACCATCTTTGGAGATGTGTCCTAGTCTTTGGTGCCACAGATGTTCTGCTTCTGTTGAAAGGCAAGCTGTGTGTGCCCTCTGAAAAACAATCCTGTATAATTTTCCACAGCGCCTAGCAACTGCTACTGTTCGACCACCTTTCAATATTTTTCCTATTCCATCTGCAAACAGCACACCATAACCATAAGAATCCAATTTTTGGACAGATAGAAGATTCATCTCAAGATCAGGTACCCTTAACACGTTGGCAATGTGTAACTTAACCCATTTTCCATTAGTAAAAATAATACCATTAATATCCCCTTTTTCTTTGGCAGTCATCAGCTGGCCAGTTTTAGCAACTTTAATGTAAATGGGTATCTTCAGTGGAGTAACATTACTGAGAGGAGTTAGTTCCCCAACTAAATGCTCGGTAGCTGCAGAGTCTAGAGTAAAGCTTATTTCACCTTCAGACTGTGAGCTTGTTCCCATAGCAGTTGATTCCTCCTCCACTGTCTTCTCTTTATCTTCTATTTCCACGTGTGCTGCAAAACTGATCCCGCTGATCCCATAGTCATCTGCTAAAGATTCCTCATCATCGTTGGCTGCATAAGCGTGCCCATTTTTACTTTTACCCTTCCAGCATTCAGCCCTCAAATGACCTGGTTTACCACAGTTGTGACAGCGAATATAAGATTTGTGATATTTATTTTCATTCTTTACCTCAGCGATGTCATTCTTCGGTGTATTCTGAGGGTTGTTCTTTACTCGTTTGGACTGTATAGCGAATGCTGTCGAAGGTTGAACCTCGGAATTCATGTGCTGCTCTCCGTTAGCCAGAAAAGATCGCTTGGATTCCTCATCAAGTAATCTGTTCTTCACAAAGGCTAAGGTTAGTCTTATCAGTAGAAATGGTCTCTATGGCTGTGACAACCACGTTATATTCCTGCGGCAGGGTAAGCAACAAATGACAAATAATGTCTGGCTCACTCACATTGGCGCCCGTTGATTTTAGTTGACGAATCAGTCGATCGAAATGAAGAAAGTGAGTTTCCAGATTTTCCTTTTTGGGGTTATGATGACAAGCTGGAGATAAAAGCTGTCTTCTAATTTGTAGCTGAGTAGCTAAACCTTTCCTTTCAAAAGTGTCTTTCAGCTCCTTCCATACGCTGTATGCTGATATTTTTCCTTTTGCATATTCCAAATGACTGTTTGCTAGCTTCCGAATTATAAGTCCTTTGCATCTTTTGTCTCGACTCCGCAATTGAGTGTTCGCTTCTTCTCGAGCTGTACATTCCGACGCTGTTTCATTTAGGATTGGTCCTGGATAAACTGGTTCTTCCTCGATGAGTGGTAAGATATAAGAGATCTAGTTCATCGAATAATGTTTCCATACGAAATTTCCAGTCGTCGTATTCGGTTCCGTCGAACAAGGGAACTTTAAATCTGTCGTCTTGATACTCCGCCGCCATCCTTCACAATGGATATTCCAGCACAAAAAAATATCACGTAATGATAACACTATTTCTTTTCCAACCTCATGTTTATTTCAATTGAAGGAATTTAACTTTTTGTTCATGGCTTGGAATTGCATACTTTCGGATGATAAATGTCGTTACTCGATCGCGGCTCCTGGGAAATTGTGAGTACATCGTTGCTAATTAAAAAGTAATTATCCGCTCATTATTTACGGCCTTGAGAAAGACCCACGACCAATCAAAGCTCATCATATTCATGGAAGTATCCTTGTATTTTCAAAATATAAACATACTAGGTCTGTTAGCATGTGAACCCTCTTTTCGGAACAAGAATCCTGGAATTAGCTTCGAAAGTCTCCCAAGGAGGTTTATTAAAAATCCAGCAAATAGGCTGAAAATTTTAAAAAATTGTTACTACTGCCATAAATGCATGGGAGTGGGCAATTTACAGTAATTCCGTAAAATATTCGAAAGAAAAAAAATGCCACAACCTGAGATCGACCCCTGCCACCATATGTGGATAACCAGCTCAGTGCCTCAACCCACAGGGCTACTAGCTCTGTTGAGAGAGGCGTGAACTTTAAAGTATATGTACGGAGGAAGATTCTTTAATAGCGTTTTTCTCTCGAACCCAGGCCTATGGGGAAGAAAGCCGCGACACTTTTCTGGCATTCTCTCTATAGTTTCAGAAAATAATTGCCTCATTTGGATCCCGAACATTAGTCACGCGATGTCTCCTTGTGAGTTGCTATACAATTATAATGTTGCCATGAAGGAAGATTAATTAAATAGAAAATAACTTACCATTCATTCTTTAAAAAATAAATAGTTCATTATTTACTTTATGAGTTATGTTAGTGCATAATTGCCTATTTTTCTCTGTTATTCTGGGCTATTAGCCACAGAATTTGTGTGGTTGTCTCATTTCATGCTCAAAATTAACCCTCCCTTGCCCTTTTGACAACCGACATGTGGCCAAAAATGGTGGGCTTGTATTTGGACATACACAGTATATATGTATATCGTTTTTATTTCTTCCGTAATATGGAAGAGAGACTGTCATATTGTCGCCGTAGTTATAAGACTTTGAAATGCCATCCCCCATGGTAAAAACAGACAAAAATAACAAATCAATCTTCAAATGTAAGATATTATTCTGACACGGGTTATGACATATGTACTTGTACATAATATTCTTTCCTAAAAATATGTTATGTATTGTAATCTTCTCCCCGGTCACATTTTTCTTTCTTATTACATAAAAATTCAAAAACCTTCGCTATTACACAAAACATGAAAAGCTTACCTTCTTGCTGAAGGTATTAATGGTTATTATTACACAAACACATAAATAAAAACACTTCGTTCAACCATTGAAATAGCATGACACTTTTTTAAATGGGAAATTAAACCTTTGTATAGGCAACAATGACATTCAGAACTTTGTAAGTGATATATTGGGCCCAATTCACAATATTAATCTTTCTGCTCCAATCTCGTTACATTTAAGTTACTTTTCAGATAAAACAATTTTGGTTCATAGAGATTATCATAGTTATTTCTTTCCTTTACTGTCCTCATAGGCTACACTTATCGTTCGTCTGAAATTCTCCTCCTCACTTCCAGCGGTTAGGGGAAGGGGCTTGCGTTATCTCTCCTTCCTTATTGTCAAATTTATGGGCCGTTTTGGTTTATCTCTTGGGCCTCCTGCCCGATTCCTTCCTGGCCATCCAATAAAATTTCTGGTTCCTCTTTCGTAACCTTGATACCGCATACCGCCTAGTCTCCGCTCCCTGCCGCCTTAATCTCCAAACTTTTTGTACTTCTTCTTTCCGCGTGCCTTTTTGATCTTATCTCCTCCACTTATCTCTCCTTATTCTTATCCTTTTTCCTTCTAAGCGTCCCCCGTTACTCATTGTTACTTATTTATGTATTTTCGTCGTCCTGAACTCCTTTGATGTGAATATTGATTTATTTAGGCATCCTTGGTTATCTATTGTTATATTGTACTTTATTATGATTTTTCTACTATTTATTTGAATTGCAATTTAATTCCGGATTTTGTTTATAGTAGTTTGGTTACAGTATTTGTCAATATTAAGAAAATATTTCCCTTTTGAAATAGGCCCTTCTAAAAAAAAGTTTACAGTGCCATGCTTTTGCGCGGACTGAAAAGCTTTTTTTCCTGAATATGTTCCAAAAAAAATGAGGTGGCCTAAAATGCTATCAAATTTTATACTATGTACTTATTATTAAACCGTGGGTATTCATAATTACCTAAACTTTAAATTAATTTATATATTATAATTTTCAACCTCCGCTACTCTCAATTTCTCTCACCTATACATTTACATATTTTTTCTGTTTGATGTGGTTTTACATTTAATTTGCCACTAGTGGCACGTCTGTACATATAAGCTTTTCCTTTAAAAAATATATATGCACATACATATGTATGGTCTAAGGTAATGCTATCATTTGCAGGAGCACCCACCAGCAGAAAAAACATTAGCGAGTACACTAAAGGCTCTGGTAGGGGCATTGCTAAAGGGAGAGGATAATAAAGAGGAAGCCCACGCTAGAGCAGGTGGCTTGGTTCACGATCTTGTGATCACCCAGCTTGCTGGAAGAGATTTAAATGAGCTGTGGGTTGGAATTGATGGCAATGCAGTTGCCACTCTTGCGGCCATTCTCCATCGAGATGGAAGGGGGCCACCTGAACCCAGATTGCTCTATGAAGCTGGGCCTACCACCATCCTGGCTTCCTATGCTGTGGGAATTTACTCTGATAAGGAAATGGTTGGATGTGGTTAGTATTCAAGGCCTGGCTACCTCATTTTCTTGTAGCAAGCTAGGTGTATCTGAAAAATGATATCTGAAGGAAACAGAAATTCTATCATAGAGCATGAATATTGATCAAACTTGCATGTAAGCCTCCCTTGAGTCGATATCCAACAAAGTCATGCCTTCCCTGAAACTCTTATGTGGGTGTATATAAATTGAATTTTTAGGCACATTGATTCCCTTATGCATGTGAACTTTCTTTTAACAGCATATTGTGATATGAAGTTTCACTAACTTGTACAGTTCTCTTAGCCTAATATTGGCCTCGCCCGTAAAAGCAGAAAAAAAAACTATTCTACGTACAGTTGTGTATGTAGATCCTACACTGAAGTAGGGATGTGCGAGTAGTACTTTTTGATCTCGAGTCAAGTTGCAGTTACTCGTGAGAGTCGAGTCGTATGAACTATGGCAATTTCCCAACCAGGCAATATAATAATGCATGCACCAACATATTCTCGTTTTCCCAATCCCCTAGTGCATTTTCTGTTCTGAACATATGGCCTGATTCAGAAGGGAAAAGGTGATAAGGAATGTTTATTGTAATCGTGACAGAATTAGGAGATGAATTAAAATTAATGTTTCTTGAACAGTTCCATTAGGACAATTGAAATGAACTAACCTCTTGTAATTTGTCGACAGTTTAATTTAATGACTGCATTGGGTTGAAAACTTGTGTATCCAAAATTTCTAGGAAGAGCCTAGAGTAGTCGTAGCAATTAAAGTTAGACAACAAGCCAACTAGCAATATCTGATACAGTAAAAGTCCGTCATTACGAGTGTGTTATTTAGCGAGAATCTGGCTGTAGTGAGTGATTTTTTACCAATGGTTGGTCTCATGGTAATTACTTACGAAGTTGGACCATTGTAGCGAGTGGTTAATTCTCTCGTATCACCATAACGAGTACAATTTTTCTTTTGTCATCAAGGTTGCATAATTTACAGGCGCCTTTTGCTACAAGCAACAAAGTTATTCAAATAGAAATTACTTTGCGGCAATATATCACCTTGAAAAGAAAATGTACCTAATTTGAGATCAGAGTTACGATTCTCTCTTTGCATGCTCCAATGCTCTAGGTACGTTACTTGTCCTATTGATGAGACGATGCATTTCAAAGCTCTCTCGGGTGCTACGTGACATAATTTCAGATTGTGGAAAAATCACGAGGAAGTGCGAAATCTACCTAACTGCTACCTCTGGGGTAAGGTTACAATTTGAATCGACTGAAATAATGGCTCCCCTCGATTCATTCAAGCACCGGCCGTATCAACCAGTGTTGGCTTTCGCCATACTTCCGAATCATCCATAAAAATTATGACACAAGTAAACAATGAACATTGAAAATTGATAATGGCAACATTCATTGTTTACGTAAGATGAAGGAGCGATCTTCTGGCATGAATCCCATATTGTTTTCGCAGAATGTGTCCCGCGCTTATAAATTCCTTCTTGTACAAAAATTAGCGGTGATGTTTTCTCATCCTAAGCGAGAGGGCGGCCTAGGGAGGTGTGAGAGGGGCACGCGGGGGAATTAACTGTCAATGCTTTTTGAGTCAGCGAGCCTCGGAACAGCAGGATACGACCCCCTGATGATCCCGGGTGGTGTCAAAGAATCACCCAAGCCGAAATACGAGCCGAGAGGGGGAAGACACTGTCAGCCTGTGCTCATCACGGAATGATTTACCACTGTCCTTCCGAAGGGAACCCAAAAAAGTATCTGGTGTTGGAAGGGGTGGGGGGAGAGAGCAAAGATGGAGTCAGCTGAATCAGAGGCCCAGGTTAGCCTTGGCGCTACCATTGCAGCAAACCGCCAATGAAGAAGTGCGACATGCTTCACGCCTTGATGGGTGTGGGTACCATTGAAATCGTCCTAAATAACTGTCATGCTGTGTTGCGGCCTATGTTGGAACTAGTTGGAACCATGGAAGTTGGCTGCTGAGGCTCCCGAAAGTATGCCCCCTTCCCCCCCAACTAGTGGAAGCCACCTGAGAAGTTAGGGCGTGGGAAAGCAATGAGTGAAATGTGATACTGTTGATGAAATGTGATGCTGACTCGAGAAAAAAATATTGCTTCACTCCGACCCTCCGATGATTGCTGAGGCAAGGGTGGGGGAGAGAGAGACCCTGGGTGGTGGAGGGGAGAGCGAGAGGCAGGCCAAGGATGCGTAGCAGTTCGCTGGACTACCGAAAGCACTCAGCACGATGGCCTGAGGAAAAAACCACTGGGCATCCTCTTTGCTCTACATTACTACAGTACTTGTATTAAACTTACATACTTGAGCAGTATCTGTATTGAAAGTAAAGGAAGCAGCTAGAACTTATATCAAAGCTCATTTTCGTATCACTTCTCATAGCCGAGGAACATTTCCGCTAAATGATCGATTTTAGGCAAGTTTACTATGATAGCACTTCCTGTCGGCAGATTTCTGAACCTATTGGCCTCGGTGGCTCCTTCGACTTGACTCGACTTTCGTAAAAATACTCGAATTTTCGAGTACTCGCACATCCCTACACTGAAGTGTTCCATGCATGTATGCTTCGCATCGTGCCCAATATAGAGAAAAAAAATAGTGGCAGAATCTTAGATGGAAACTTGTATAATTATGTATGCTAAATATGATTAATTTCTTTGAATGTTTAATTGTTCTTTGCCATCGAATTTCAGGTAGCTTAAGCTACAACTACCAAGCCCTTGTGGTGTAGTTTTTAATAAAAAAAAACTATTGTTGATTATTCTTCCTAAGGTTAATTTTTTAAAGATTTGGTACAATTTGGGGTATGATGAAAAGTGCCTTATTATTTAGGGCAATTCTGGAGGTAATGAATATAATAAATGAGGGCCTGAGAGTCAAAGTAATACAAGTGACAAACATCGTCCAGTGTCAAAGTAGCTTAAGTGTTTGGCAGCTAGATCGCTGCACCATACATCCGTACACTTGTATTCCTTTTCCTGTAGCTACTTGACGGTACCAACTTAGACCATATGCACTCAAATCGTTTTTCGTGTTGATGTTAATTGTATTACTTTGACTCTCAGGCCCTCAAATTTATATTTACATGCATAAAAATGTCAGCCAGTACGTTGTAGTGGATTGGTACAGTGTACTAGTAGATTGGTCTACTGAAACCATAAGAGTTGAATCTCTTTCAAGTTGCTCAGTGTAACAAAATCTGTGACATAGATTGGAAGAGGCCCCTGTATAAATTGATTATACGTATAGTTTTAATCATGATGCCTTATGCTATTTAGTTCCATAAGAGGTACCAAATTGTCGTTTTTACTGTGGAGGTAATCCTTTACTTGTTGGCATGATATTTTATGGTGTAATCATCAAGAGAGTTAGTGAAGATCTCATAAGAATCAATTGGCCTTTTGTCCA
This sequence comes from Pyrrhosoma nymphula, assembly GCA_963573305.1. Classification (NCBI taxonomy): domain Eukaryota; kingdom Metazoa; phylum Arthropoda; class Insecta; order Odonata; family Coenagrionidae; genus Pyrrhosoma; species Pyrrhosoma nymphula. The sequence goes on from OY754330.1 coordinate 59,019,195, forward strand.
TTAAGGTTTGAAGAATTTTATTCAAAATACATATATAAATAAGTATTTTGGAAAACTCACCATTAAAGCATGAGGATATTGTAGTCGAATTTATGTTTTAGATTAGCGTCCCCTTACAATCTCCTCATTTTATTTAGCTTTAACTTTCGTCCTAATAAAAGTTTAGCTGTCATACAGATAATTTTCTTTCCAAATGTCTTAAATATGCTGATGTACAGTCAACCTATAGCAACATTTTGATCTAAAGTTGATTGATGTTCTGGTCTATTGCCAGATGGAGTTTGGTGTAAATGACATTAGCAAATCTGATGACTTAGTATGGTTGTCAAACTTCAGCTTGTCTGAGGTTGTATGAAAGCCATTGTCTCTTAAGGTACGTTTTCCTAGCGACGGGTTATTTCCGTCGCGTGGTGCATAATATGCCGACCAAACTCCGCTACCCACTTAAACAATGTAAATGTATCACATTGTTTTCCTAAAAAGAGCAACACATTATACGCCAACGTTCTCCGTCGGCGTGATAAGATGGCGTCCTCCATAAGAAGTTTCTTCCGCTGCAAACCGCGTGTTAGAGGTGGTTGCTTTAATTTTTCTCCCAACTTCTATTCGTCTACACAACCTCTGCCACACGCGTCGTCCTTTTCAAATCTAGAAAGAAAAAAAACGCGACGTGATACATAACGTTAAGTTCGATGGGATTGGGAAGCGTATTATTCCTTCCCACGTGTTGGAAAGAACCCGTCGCTAGGAAAATGTACCTTAAGGAAAAAATTAAGATGAGCGTGTGAAAAATTGATTCTCTTAGTTCCAATTATTTTCTTCTGTTATTAGAAGTTTTGTACATCTCTACTTCAAGGTTTTGGTGAAAATATTGAAATTGCACAAGATATGGCTGCAAGAGATGCTCTGAAAAGGCTATTTCATACAAGAGACAACATGAAGCCTCTTCCATTTAACCAGCAACCTAGTTCAGTTCACGTTATGCAAATGAAGGAGAAGCCTAATATCAGTGTGGGCAATTGGGCATCAAGTGAGCTGAAGAACATTGTGAAATAATTGTCTAAAACTTACTGGTATTTAAAATGCTTCTAATATGTGTTACCTTTATAGATATTGTTATGTGATTTTTTAACAAAAATTTCTACATAAATTGTGTATCTCATATTTTATTGCATCAGTTTAGCACATAATGCCAAATTTCAATGGTATAAAAACTATAATACTAAACTTATAAAAACAAACTTTACATTTAGATGTGTCACCTTTGGTGACAGAAAAATATACACAGTGGCGATCACCACTTCTTTGGCTTACATCATACGTGAAATAATGGACATTAAAGTGACCCCTATCTTCTTCATGAGTCATCACCATCTGGATTCTGGTCCATCACTAAATTTCCATCAGCATCTCTGAGGCGTATGCGACCATTTGAATACCTCGTTTCTTGAACACCATCAGAGTATACGATTTTTACCGTTCCATCAGGGTATACTCGTTTCTGAAAGATGAAACCAAGAAATTGACAATGGTGACTACCAGAATACAGCTTAAAATACCATCATGCACCTCAATCAAAACTCTTTCATGAGCATGTTCCCAGAGTGAATAGTGAAGTCTTCATTAGAATTACAATTTTGGGCTGAGCAATGAAACAAACTGAATTTCCATTGCATGAGAATCAATCAGAGCAATATGGGAATGGAATTACAGGTGGTAAAAATTATACATGTATATACAAAAGGGCTAAAAAGTCACAATATAGGCCCTTCGTTAATTTATGCCCTTTCAGACACGAACTATTACCTTCATAGTGTCAGGACATCTGTTGATGGGCTACAATGTCCGTAGGTATCAGAGACATAGGTATCATTACACTAGTCTTCATGATATCAGATGACTGAAAACTAGTCAGTGATAAAAGCTAACTTTGATATACTGATTTCAGGACTGCTCTTAGTTTTCTTCTATCACATACAGTTTTTTTCAGAATGGATCCAATTTAACTTTAAGATTTATTGATAAGTGCATTATATGCACCAGTGGGTAATTCTCAATACAAGCTTATGAGTCTTAGGTTGGCAGCTAATGAGTCTTAGGTTGTTATAACTGCTGGTATTGTTATGTGACCTTGGAAGTGTTATTCATCCTTTATTCCTTTTTGTTAAGAACATTGTCATTGCGTGAATTAATGTTAATATAACTGTGCTTACAGTAGTTAAAATCTTGAAACCATAATTCTTATTTTATGCAAAAACCTGACGTGATAGAACAAAATGGAAATCATTTTTAGAATCCGCATAAAAAATTGATTCAAGAGCACCTATTTTTAATATATCATCAGACAAAAAGTTTCAAAATGCAGACTGGTGCTACCATGGAATGAATGCAGCGATAATGTTCACTCATAGCTTCTTGAGAGAGCAGCTCAGTTTGTACATTGTACATATATATGTTTTCAGTAAGAAAATTTCTCCATTGATGATTGACTGAACACTAAAAAAACTTAAGCATCTATGAAGGGTAAGCAAAAGTATGAATATCACTTCATGAAATTATATTCTGTGATTCAGTAGAATTTTTTGTTACGACAGGATTACACATGTAATAGGACAAATGCATTAAAATATATGTGGCTGCAGAAACTGATGGCCAACAACAGTGAGTATAGTGCATAAGTTCAACAAGAATAATAATTAAATCACAAACTTGGGGCTAGGTAATTATTTAAAAAAATTGTTATGTCATTATGACAAATACTTTAAGATACACTTTAAAGCCATATTTATGCAACAATTCAGATTATTAAGACATCCTCTTATCAGGGGAAATCCATATCTGTTCTTATAATGGGCACAACTGTGTTGAATCTAAAATCAGGTCTAGTACATAAAATTTTATTTGTCTAGCGATCAAGATGTTACAGCTGTTACACTTGATATAAGACACACTGTAAATTAACAAAATACATACATTGGGTACAAGACACAAACATAACAGGCATTATTAAGAAATTCTGTAGTGGAATAAAACATTTGTAATTTTCAGTAGCTAAGCAGATTAGCTTTCAATGCAGCCACACTTTTTTGAGTTTTAAGCACAGCCGGGAGTTTATTATAAAGCTGAAGGCCCATACAATTTGGTCCAGTACTGGCATTCCTTGTGCGTACAAATAAAGCATGCAGCTGATCACTCAGCCTTGTAGAATAATTATGAATATCATAATTTTTTAACATAATTGGATAGATTTTTCCTGGTATGTACAAGTACATGATAAATTAAAAAAAATGCCACTGACAATATATCAAATTTTTTAAATAGGGGACGGCAAGAGGCATCGTACTTAGCAAAGGTCATGAGCCGAATGACTTTTTTTGGACCCTGAAAATGGCCAAGGCCTTAGAGGATGAACCCCAAAAAAGGATATGTACTATAGGCTATGTGTGAATAAAATTCTCCATAGTATAGAACACGAGGAACATCTACTGAAACAGTGGATCTAATGGACCTTATTAAGAAGCAGGCTGAGCTTAAATTACTTGTTTAAGTGTTTATGTGGTCTTTTAGTGTATTTCTCCATTTCCTCTGGGTTTTCAGAGCATGTATTGGCTTCATAAGGCAGGAGTTTCACCAATGCTAAAGATGGTGTCTTCTGGTCAAAGATCTAAAAACTGTGGTCTGATAGCCAATGAACACAGTGAAAACCCAGAAGAAATAGGGAAATATGCAACACAGAAACCTGAGAAGCATCAGGGTCTGTAACTTGAAGCGCCTCAATGAATGGATTTTAATTAAAAAACTGATAAAGATTTGAGGAGCTATGCAGTCATGAGGTCCACACTGGTGCATGCTAGATGAAATGAAGTCAGCAAGTTTTGCAAATGGGACATGAAATGGGGAGATTATGATAACATTTCACAGCCAAAACTGCAATTGCTGCCCTATTGCATCTTGGCATTGACATACCTTGTACTCCTTGGTCTGATATTCCTTCTGACCATTTGGCAATTGGATGACCTGATCACCATTTTGCTCTATTGTAGCCACTGTTCCATCTAGAAGCATTACTTCCTCCTTCCCATTAGGATGGATGAGACGAATGGTACCATCAGGAAAGGAAACTTCTGTGGTGCCATTACAGTGACGTTCTACTTGCCCACTGTAATTACAAATAAGATATTTATTATGAACCAGCAATAACAATGAATTTGTACACACTATCATTATCAGCTATCTGAGAGTTTGGTAATCATTTGCTTACTTACCACCACCCTTTAACCAATTTAACTTGCCTATTCTATTCCTTACTCTTCCCCACTTTCCTAGAATTCTACCTCCTTTGTTTTTAATACAGTTTTAATACAGTACAATTTTAATCCCTCCAGCATCCATCTTTCCTTCCCTATACAGCCAAGTTTCTCCCCATCTTTCATACCATTTCCTCCACATCTATGCTGAAGAGCACAGGTGATAATAGGCAACCCGGCCCTACTCCCTGATCTATATCTGTCCACCTGCAATAACCATCTTTTTTCTGCTCTGCTGATGCCTTCTTGAAATCAACCATACAGGCAAATGAATCTACATCATATTTTAGATTTCTTTCTGCTAATTTTGCAATTAACACTGGGGAGTCAGGGCTGAAAGGGCGACTAAGATTGACACTATGGTAACAACTCCCCCGTGGTGTCAAGCAACGTTAAATGGTGAAACAGTAAGGTCTTTACGTCTATGTTCCCAGATTCGTCCTTCCAATGATCATCTCTCGTACATGGCCAGTCGTACCAGTCTTACATTCAATTTTAAATGATTGCATGCTACTTACATCGGCACTTGAGTGTTTTGGTTTGAATTTGTCACTTAGTAATGAAATGTATGAGTGTTGAGCTTAATAATAATGGAGGATGGGAGACTGGAAAGATGTTACTCTATGTAGGGAAGGTTTATAACATGGGACAGACTGACTACTATTCGTCATAGTTTTGCTAACATTAGTAAAAAATTGTGTGCTAGTAATAAATCATTCCTGCAGGTGAAGAGCTTTAACCTTGAGTCTTTAGGTTGGTTGGAGTACTGAGAGTTGTTAAGCGCACATGTTATTTGTATTGCATACTTTCAGAGATGAATGAGCATTTCTCAAGGCCCCTATAGTGTGAAATAAGTTGGGAAGCACCCAACAATACTTCAAATGTGGTAGGCAGTTTGTGTTTGAAACCCTTGCTCAAGACTTATCTACTTCAACTCATTATAAAACTATGATAATAAACAAGAACTCTTGGTGCAAAAAGCAAGACGATGAGTTCAGCTATGTGATAAATGATGAATAAAGTTCAATTTAAATACCTAAGGTAGCAATAATATTGTATGTGGGAGGAACGCTAGTTGTATTTCAATGGCAGAAACATATCTTGAGCAAAACACAGAACTATCTTGTTGTGATGGGTGAACGTTGACCCCTTCTTCTGCCAAGCTACATTACATAGTAGAAGCTGCCTTGGTACATAGGCAAGCATGCCAACACTTTGAGTCTTCTTTGACTGATTAACACAATGGCATCATAAGTTACCCTCCCCTTACTGAACCCAAATTTATCACCCTCTAACTAATTTGTCCTATTCTCTAACCTTTTGAAAGAAATTCCAAGCACTTATAACTTTTGCTGTGTGCAATATCCAATTGCTTCAGGTTGGCCACTGGATTCCTGTTGTCACAATCAAGAAATATTACTAGTATTCCTCAAGGAAAACCCACTTTTCAGCTTAAATTTATTTGGAGAGGATACTGAAACCGAAGTCATTTGTGCCATAGAGGACAGGTGGGTAGGTTGATATGGGAAGGGCAATTTGGAGCATGGAGAAAAGAAACCTAACATCAAAACCATAACCAAAGAAGTTTATCCTCAAAAAGTCCTTCTGCCAAGGGCACAAAAATATGCAATGTCTTGCTCAGTACTGTATAGAGATGGGCCGCTCTGAAAATTACCTTGGTAATTTTCATAAATTTCCGCTGTATTTTTCGTAATTTACTGCGCCCCTTGAAAATTAGCGTAATTTTCTAGATAATTCACCTATGTTAGAGATAATTTTGCTTCCTTCCTATTGCTATTGGCTTTCTTATTTAACCATACATTTGCTGTTTAATACTTAAAACTAAAAATATTGGAAATTACGGTAATTATAAAAAAATTACCGTAATTTACCTCAGCTGAAAATTACGGTAATTTTCCCATCTCTAGTACTGTAAAATCATCTAACACATTAAGAATATTTAAAATATAGCCAAAAAAGATTTACTCATGAAATCTTACTATTCCACGAATGAATTATTTTCTGATAACTTATTTTCCTTTGAAACAGAGAGCATTAATTTATATTTTTATAATTTATTTTATTAGATATGTATTAGATGTATGACAACCCATGTTAAAGGATTTGTGTTGAAAGCATCTTGAACCTGTGATGAAGGGCTTTAATCTGTCTTGAAACTGCCTTGAACTGTGTTGGTCTCCCTTGTTCCAAAGGCAGGAGCATGTGGCTTTGTTGTAACTGCCTTGAATTATGTCTTGATCTCACTTGAAATTCTGCATTGAACTGCCTTGTTTTTAAGTGTGTTGGGACTACCTTGAATTCTGTCTTGATCTCACTGATTAAATCTGTATGAAATCTAGATTCAACACCACACGAAAAAGATTAAAGTTGGATACATTTGGGGAAAAATGATAAGGCATAGACGTGCACTTATACACAGAATCAATCTATATTTAATCTCAAATTTCGTTATCTCCAGGACATATTGGAAGTTGTAAATGACGACTAAGCGTCCGTTTCATGAAATTGTCACTACTGGGAACAAAATTTGTCTTCCGATGTTTAAAGAATATTTTTTGAATAGCCCTGAAATGCAAGATACAGCCTTTAGTTCAATGTAGTTCAAAGTTCAAAATTGTTCAGGCAGTATTTTGACACTGAAGTAAATGTGGTTTGAAATGCATTTTCTTAAAAGCTGTCTTGATAACCTTCCAAAGATGTCTTTCAACTGATTTGAATTAAAAATTAGTTTGATACGGTTTGGTTCGATACTAAACGGTTCACCCTTATCGAACTCATAATTTGGCTAGAAGACTGGCAGAGTTTTGTGAAAGGATAGAGAGATAGATCCACTTGTCGGTGAATTTTACAATAATTTTTCCATTGTGAGTCCATACCTATGCTTCATTGTACATAATTTATCTATTACATGCGCTGAAATGAGCCTGAATAATTTCATTACGAGGGAAGGCATTCTTCATGAGGTTGTATGTATGTACATAGTTTAACCCTGTCATTGCTCCCTAATCCTCCAAGCTTGGCTGGCTCAACAAATGTGAATGCGGGGACGTTATATATGCAAAAAATGGTTCATCAAATCAGGTAAGTGTGGTGCGGGAGTTTTATCATTGACGGGAAGGGAATTTCAGTGGAAGGAGCAAGGGAGTGCCAGCTCATTAGGCAGCAAGCAAGTCTGCAGTGAAAGGCAAGAAAGTTTAAAAGGAGAGTAAATGTAGATCATAAGTAGGTATATTGCAAAGTCTTTGCAAGAGAATGTACTTAATGAGGGGGATAAATGGTCGCAACCTTATGCTGAGCATGTTTTGAGAGCATGATTTTATTATTTTGAATGGAAAAGGGAATTTCAAGGGACTGGGCAAGGAGAATTTCAAGGGAGCCTCAACAGAGAATTTCAAGAATCTCCACAGAGACTGCGTTGGATTTGTGTTTCAATTTTCAACACAACTTCAAGAGAGATTCAAGGCAGCTATTTCAAGATTGTTTCAACACATTATTCCACTAGTGAAATCCCATGCCTTCAATGACACACTAGTCTTTGGAGAATAAAGATTATTATTAGATTATGTACTCTTGTTGAAAGGGACTAAGAGGTACACAGTATAACGTCCCATTCAACAGATGAAGTACAAGACTTAAAATTCTCTCTGCACTGTCCCCAAGTACGGATCAGGATTCCACCAAAAAACCTCTTCCACTGCCAGGATTCAAACCAGGGCCCTCATGATGGGAAATCAGTACTCGAGCCACCATGCTTTTCAAGTAGGTTGCCATGGCTGGGTTGTAGAATGGCATGGAAATTTTCCACTTCTTCAAATTTTTTATTTACGTAATTGTCAAGGGAACTTGATAATGTAGTAAAACATCAAAAAGCATTGTGAATAAGACTCATAATAAATAGAAAATTGCCATGTCATTGTTTAAACATATCAAGCAAAAACAGATTCACTGCTGCATTGCTAGTTGATGGGTGAACATTATTTCCATTAACCTAAGTGCCTCACTCATATATCTCGGGTATGTTGAACAATTTCAATTCAACTGAATATGGTGTGAAGGTGTTTAAGCAAGGGTAAAGAAATGCCTATTGTGCTAAATATCTTATCCAGAAAACCAAAAGCAGTTTTATAGCACCTACCATTGCCAACTAGGTAATACAACATACATACTTACTTTGGAAATTCCAAGACTTCAAGACCATCAGGCAAAGTGGTGTGCCAAGTCCTTGTTTCGGAGTAGTAATACTTGACAGTCCCATCCGCCAAATTTTCTTTCACATCACCATTGTAAAAGAAAAATTTAGAACTTTTTCCATCAGGAGAAATGTGCTTGAAATTACCATTTTCAAAACGAACTTCACGGCTGCCATCAGAGTTTATTTTTTCTAAGGGGTACACTTTCACAGGAGCTGGCTGATTCAGATCTCTTCGAGCAGAAAGAGTTTGTGTTTTTGGTATTTCTTTAGGGTACAGGGAATCACATACTATTTCTAAGAGGGACTTATCCAATGCTTCGACCCTTTTCCCAGACTCCTCAGGGTAATTTTTCAATGTCTGAGCAGCAAATTCTGGCAATGATCTAGGCTTCACTGACTTACCTCCGGCAAAATTAGCACTCAATCTCACATTCCCTGGATCAAATAAACTATCTGACCCCTTTTCACAAATCACTTGGTTGTCAACTTCAGCATCTTTGTCACAATAACCATGGTTATCTACATTATCACCTTCTGCATGCTGCTCAGCATTGGAAACAGCATCCTCAGAAACTGATTCTTTTCTAACAAGGTTGGGAACACTGTTGATTCGACGTAGTGATGAACCCTTACCCACTACATGCTTGCTTGAAGGACCCTGGCTGTTTCCCACAGTACTGCTACGCAGCAAGGGTGCTCTCCCCATTTTATTTCGATTAAGCTGCAGTTTCCCTCCCGCCTTGGCTTCCTCTCGGAGCAAGGAGTGAGGAATGGGCTTTGTGGGAACAACATCTCGAATGGTTAAACATTGATCTCTATCAGGATTTTGCAAGCTACTTATCTGATTGTTAATAGCATGAAGATACTTGGTATTTGGCTTGCTATTCAGTCTGCACTGGTACTAAGAAATGAATGAGAAAGAATAATCAGAATGAATTAAGAAAAATGAGGAGGCAAAAAAAGATATATGAATTCACAATTCTGAAAAAATGTACAGCATGATAGACAATAAAATGAATATAACAAAAGTTTATTACCTTCTTTGCTTCCAGAAGTTTCTCTTTTTTGAGTTTCTCAACTTCCTGTTTCAATTGTAAATTTTCACCTTCCAAAGTCTTGAGCCTTGTGGTGATCCGAGCCTGTGCAGCAACATTTCGGCTTTCTTTCTGGCGCATCTCCTGTTGCAAGGCAGACAACTGTAAAATTATTGCAGATTAGGAGAAGATAATAGTTCTAGACATGTGAACAGCAACATAGAAGACAGCATTCAATTAATTTGGGGACATTGACACCTTTCAGCAGAAGATATGATTTAAATGACTGTTATGACTTATTTTTAGAGCATGACATTACATCTGCATTCACAGTCATGCACTCTAACCTTTCAGCTTGGAGAAAGGAATTATATCTGTGTGCACAAATTCCAGGCAAGCCAATTACAAACTGGTGACCATAAGATCCAGCTTTACAAGGTCTGAATAGTGTTAACTATGCATAAGATGACATAGCCTTTATATTTACTTGACGTTATCTGAGAGTTTGGGTCTTATATATTACATTCGACTGTTAGTTAACTGATGTGAGGATTATCAACAGGAGAACATATTAGCGTCAGTTTTCTTACCAAGAAAATATTCAACCAGGGATTATAAAACCAGGCACAAGAAGAAGAATTACATACGCATGTGGAGAAGAGGGGAAGTTTTGCTATTTTTCCTGGTACCTCCATGTATTTCAAACATTATAATTTGTGCTAATTGAGTTATAAGAAGCTAAACTTCTAATTACAGCCCCATAGTTCCAGAAAATTAACAGCTGGTTCACAACTCCATTTACAGATGAAAATTAAAAAGTTGTCGTTACTCACCAGAAAAAGTTATCCCACTAGAGATATGATGACAGAACCAAAAACTATCTTATGTTCACAAAGCATAGCACATCAATGAAAATAGGAACCAACTCACGTGAGAACAAGTTAAAACAGGCTGCATGGAAACTCTACGAAAGACATTCCATAACAGAGATTCAAATCAGGACATGGAATCCCTAGTCTACAAAGCCAACTAAATTCATTTAAAAATTGCAAAATACACTCTAACTTTCAAATAATACAATCATGTTTAATGACCTCTGGCAACCATCTTACTCAGGGCTCTGACTGTAGGAGCACATTCTGGAGGACTAGATTAATGAGCACAACAAGGATGAAGTTCATTGAATCAGGCATAAACAATGGAAATTCTGAATATCTAGAATAATGCACAAAATTTGACCCAGTTTCCACAATTACACAACACGTTACACTAACATGGCACACATATGGCAGAAGAGCATGCCACAGTGCAGTGAAACACCTTTTCACATAACGGGGGAAACTGCTAACACTTCGTGTTTATATTCATCAACATGTAAATTCTATCCCATAAGCCACCTCAAGGGCATGTGGCAAGGGGGGAGATTAGCCATGAAAACTGGAAGGAATTTGGAACAAGAATAGAAAGAGGGAAAGGAAAAAGATGAACTTTTCAGCAGTACAGAATTCTTTCAGTGTGATTAAACAAATTAATTTATATTTATTAGATGCACTTACCTTTTGCTGAAGAGTTTGAATTTCTTCCCTTTCTTGCTTTGTTGGTTGATTGCGTAACTCCTTGCAATATCTTTCAAATACCTGCTTCTCTCGGTTGAACTTTTTACGCTCTTCCAAGACAGTGTTTTTCAATATTTCTTCCTTCTCTTGGAGTTTCTTCTCAGTCTCTCTTTTCTCCTTCGACCACTGTGTATGGTTTTGTTCATGCTGCCTTTTCATGTTGTTCAATTTTTCATTTTCTCTCCTAAATTTTTCTATTTCATGTTCTAGCTCTAACATTTTTTGTCTCAATAACTCACTCTTAAAGACTACAGTGGGATCTTGTGTACCTTGGTAGTCATTATCATGGGATCCATCTTTAAAATCCAAAGAGGTTGAACCAGTGATTTCTGTGGCATAAAAACGACATAGTAAATTTAAAATCAACTATTTTCTCGATTATTATGTTAAATAGACAAAATTATAACAAAGTGAAGAAGATCTAAAGCACCTAATTAGCAGTATTCTCCATTTTACGGCACAAGTGTTAATAATTACACCACAAAACAAGTTATATATATACATGCGCAACATTAATCATTTCAAATCCTGTTGCACACAACACAAGGAAACCTATGGCCTATTAGCCATACTCTAATCTAAGCCATTAGCATTTATCCAAGTGATTAATTTTAACACATTAAAAAAACAAATGACAGCACTGATAGATCCTGAGAGGGGCTAAGGGGGGGCTGCAGCCCACTCCTTTGGCTTCAGACACAATGAATGACAAGGATATTTGGTGTAATGGATAGAGTAATTTATAATAGGTACTTAATATTAAGGAATATAAAATTTTAAAGAGGTGGTACCATAAATTTGTAGAAAAATAGGAATGATATCACGAGAACTAAAAATTTATGGTCAACTAACCCCGAATCAGAACAGGCAGCAAGACTGCGAGACGCAGACGACCTTGAGGGGTGGGTTGCATGTGCCACTAGTTTATTTTTGGCACAATACAGGGTGAATTAGAATAAAGGCTGGGACACAATCAATGTTAACGTGTGACGCGAGCCGTTGACGGGAATACGTGTAGAGATGGCTAACGGGAAAGTACCGGGGACGGACACAGCCAACGTGTCCCGGGAGTACGTGTACGTGAGGGATGGGCAACTTTCATCTCTCAACGTTTCCCGTACACGGAGAACCAATCAGGACCACAGAAGTCAGAAGACACAAATTGAGAAAATGGCGGACGTCCAGTCCATATTTAGCTTTTATTTGAAGCTTTCAAAATATTTCGCGAGTTTCTCCAGCCATCTTCTTAACCAAGAGTCAGTGCCACGCTGCTTAGTGTCTATAAATGCGTGAATACAAGATAAACGGTATTTTTGGCTCACAGTTTACCTTAAAATATCCCGAATTCGCCGTTGCTCTTACGACAGTCAATTTTCACGGGAGGTGCACCGTGACGTCAATTGTGTCCGGTGGTTGAAATTTCCCGTCCCACGTAATACGGTTCACGGTTCCCGTCACAGGCTAACGTTGATTTTGTCCCAGCCTTAAAGCTATGTACCATCTTTATCTATCAGTCGCATGTCTCTGTGCAAGTGTTAACATGTTTAAATTTGATTGTTTCAGGCTTGACTTCGTGGAAGTGATAGATATCCATTTTTAATAAAAAACTTTGTACTTTTCCACACTTTATTTAAAAACTGCGACCAGTTTCACCATAATATGGCATCTTCTGGCACATTCTGAAGCTTAGGTCATACAATATATACCCAGAGAAAGTTAAAAATGGTGGGGGTTCGTTTGAAATGGGTTCGTGGCCTTTTTTGAATCATTGTTTCAGCAGATCTTAGCCTACTTTCCTTGCTCTTCAGTCACAGATGTTTGGCCTGGGGCTTCAACCAATCTTCCTTTTTTTAAAAAATAGAAAACAGTATAACTTGGTGACCTTCTACTCCTCCCACTGTCTCCCCTCGATTCACTTACCTTCCTTTCTTCTCGATTTTTCCACTACCCCTTCTCACTCTGCCATGCCCCAACCACCCTGCTCCTCTCTCCCCATTTCAAACCAACCCCCACCATTTTTAACTTTCTCTGGGTATATATTGTATGACCTAAGCTTCAGAATGTGCCAGAAGATGCCATATTATGGTGAAACCGGTCACAGTTTTTAAATAAAGTGTAGAAAAGTACAAATTTTTTTATTGAAAATGGTTAACATGTTTGTTGATTGCTCTCACACCAAGCATTGCACTTGTCATTTGGAGAAGTGTGATTGTTTAATATAACTTAAATAAAATTTTGTTTGATTATTAAATAAGCTTGGTCATTTTCATCACACACAAGATGAAAAAGCTGACTATTTACTTTTCACATGTTAGTTGAAGACAAAAAGTAGAAGGATATAAGAATAACGCCATAATCAATAGTGAGGCAAGTACCTCGGACAAACAATCCCTAAGGAGTTTTTCTTTATTGAGAAGACTGAAGACAAAATCTGCGATCAACCATGACTGAGGACCACTTAAATAGACTTGATCTTGCTAATATTCATAAGGATCAGGGGGAAGTTGACTTGGAAAAAGTCTTGCAACACTTCAGCCAATCAAAATCACGACAGATGTATTTCTGTAACTGACCACCGATTAAATTTTAATTGTGATTAAAATATATTGTAAATTTGTAATTTGAATTATACATATAAACATTAATAATTAAATTTACGACGAGAAACATTATGGACATATTACAATTAAGCGTTATTATTTTGTACCATTACATTTTTTGAAACACTTTGTTTCTTCATCCTTGAAAATGAGACAAATGTTTGTGAAGCAATGATTACTCTATTTTTGTATGCTACAAATAGAAATATGAATAAATTATTTTTTTTAAATATTATTCTGAGGCAAGTGTGTCCCTAAGGAACATACATGATTATACATATCTTTAGAGTCAAATAAATATGTATAACAATAGCAAGATATACGTACATGACATATCAATATTTTTAGTTATGTTTTAAATAAAATTTAATTTCAAAAATACTTTTTCTGAGAAAAAATTATAACTAAAAAGCCTAAAAATATAAATGCATGTTCAGAATAGTATTTTTTAATGGTTTTCCAGGGACCCTGAACACAATGGATTACATTTTCTCAGAATTTCTGTGGAGGACCTCCACCCCTAGCCCTACTGGGGTTGAACTACATGACCCACACAAACCCCAATTAGCCCCCACCTCTTTGAAAAACCCTACATCTGCCACTGAATGTCAGCGAAAAGTAGGTTGTTATTGAGCTATCAACTCAGTAATCTCCAATAACCAATGCTCTCATTACAAATTGAAGCAACTTACCTGTCATAGATTGAGAAGCTGTTGTATTTAACATCATATCTGCAGGTTTTTCTTTGAGTTTTGAGCTGTCTGATTCTTTTGAAACTACTGAGTGATCATCATCACTGCTGGAATTACTTTCATCATCACTCCACGCCTCAGTGTCACCAAACTGCTCCTTTGATGCATTAAGGGAATCTTGCACAGATGAATCCTCTAGGCCTGGGTCAAACTCTCTTTCTTCCACATGGTTGGAAAAACGCACTCTAGCAACGCTCTGAGTGGCTGCTTTAGAGGCAACAGACGATGCTGCTTTAAGTGCTTCTGAATAGCAGCTATCAGAAGAAGAGTCAAAATCACCTTTGGAATCATCGCTATCCTCACCACTTGTATCCAAGCCAAATGGCAATTGCTTACTGTTCTTGGATGGCTGTTCCTGGAATACAACATAATTATCAACTACTTGTTTAAAACATTGAGAAAATAACAGCTGTATTAAAGATGAATGTTTAAATATCATATATGATATGGTAAAACAAACTTCATGATATGAATGCAGAATTTTCAAAAGCAAATACATATTAAATTGGTAAGAAGATCCATCAAGAAGTTAAAGAACTATTATGAATGCAAAAATGTAATCGCAAAGAAAAGATAAACTTCCTTTGGTCTCATTACTGGTTTTGCTATCCATTAAGAATCCAGGCTAGGTAAAGGGATACGAACTGTGAAAGTTCTTTAGTTTATATTGAGAGAAAATGAGCAATTATTGAATGCTACAAAAGTAAAGCAAAAGTAGACGTGAATGGGTCCTTAGCTGGTTTCAAATCAAGGAGGCACAAAACAAGGATGTTTGTGCCATTATGGTCTAGTACGCTTCAAAGAAAAATGGAATGCACACAAAAAGATAAAAAGTAGGTGTAATAGTTTAATTACAAGTTCTTTCCTAACATGATCATGAGGTATTGCTGGCTGAAGGCCTACAATTTACTAAGGCCCATAAATACCTCCTTTGAAGTAAATGAGATTGGATAAATGTATTAAAAAATCTAAAGCCTTGCTTTGTTGGAAGAATAGAATTAATGATTGATAACGATAGGCAGGGAAGAATAATGCCTGTTTGGAAATTTACTGCCAAGAAAATATTTGAATTGAACAAGTAATTAAACATTCTTCAGTGAAAGATGAAAGGGTGGATGAAGAGATTAAAATACACAAGGATGCTGATTAAGAAGTTTTTTTGTTCCATTCCTATTCTCAATAGTACCTCTTACCTTTTTCTCCAAGATAGCTTTTAGAGGAGTTGATATAACAGGTGCTTCCATTAAGCCTAGCAAAGTAGAGGATGTAGAACAAAAGCTAGAATCACCAGCCATTTGCTCCAATAACTCAAAGACCTGCAGATCCACCCCTTCATACTACACAGGACACAAGGAAAGAAAAAGAACTACAAAGTCATCATGAGCAACAGTGAAATTGATACAAAAATTATATGACAAATCTAAATTCATCCAGTCATTGGATCACAGTTTCTATTTAAAATTCAGTGTAAGCACCAATAGAATTAACCTCATAACAGTAGTCTAAACTTCCACATAGAAAAATGTACCTTATTCTTTTTATATTCTCCAACAGCCTTTTTTTCAGCGCCTTGACATTCATTCCCTACCACAGGTTTCTTCTGCTGGGTCAAAACATTAGCCCATGTTGTGCTCTCAGATAATGCAGACCCTACATCAGCATGCAAACTACTCTCTTGTTCATAAAAGAAATAAAAAAATTTAAGTACCTACATAGACACTTACATAATTTGATTTTATTGTACACATTAAGCCATAGCCTATGGATCCATAAACTCTACTCAGAGGACTTCATCAGTTTTTTTGTAACATAGATGCAATTGTGCCTGCCAAACATTAATATGCCCACTTGTACCCACAATTTATCTCCCTTAAATAGGCACCTACTATGGGGGAAAAAAGTTTCCCAACAAACGGAGCACCGCCACTATCGCTCTGGAGAAAAATCGGCTTTCTCTCTTATGACATATTATTCCAAGGCAACGACGAGGGAAATTCGAACACAGTACGGTGATGGACTCATTGTCGTAGTCAGTGATGGATTACTGGCTGCTTGCCCTCCCCGAGCGTTATTCGTGCTGGCTTCCAAATTGAGGTGCATTAGACAGCCATGTATGCATTTAAAACATGTCATTGAACGCTCTTGTTCTCGCCGTAACTTCCTCTGCATTCTTTCTCTTTCCTCCCTTTTTCTTCTAGGCTTCGATCCTCTTGCATTCTGGCAAGGTCCTGGGATTCACCCGGTGTCCACCTTTCTCCTTATTACCTACGATTCTAAATAGAATAACACCATGAAAAAGGGTTTCCTCTTTTGACCGTGAATAAAAATGTATGCCCAATGCACCTTTCAAGCATGGTGGTAGATTTTGAATGAATACGAAAATAAATAACCTGTTAATGCACAAATACTAATTAATTAATAGGTACACAAATAAAAAAGACAAAAAAGAGTAAGTAAGAAAGATATTACATTTTCCTTATGACTTATTGCCTTTTTGAAATGTTGAACTATTTAAGCTTCTACGTGGAGTACGTATCCGCTTTCAATTATATAATTTGAGTTATCATTTATTCCAGTATATTAAAAAAAATTATTGAAGACATTTATTTAAGATGGAAGAGTTACTTTTTTATACCGTAGTATTCGTAAATTGATATATTTTTTCAGTATTTTAAAGTAACTCATTTGAAATAAACGCAAAGAGAATTTAATAAATTCTTGGTAGAATTATGCACTGTTGGTCAAATTATCAGTCAACTTCATGAATAACTGCAAAGGAAATAAATTTTCCAGCCACTCAAAATCGAGATGCATAGCAGAACCATGTCCTGACTAATGGCTTAACTCATACTTTACAATTAATCAGTATTTATTTTCACCTACATCACAATCAATGACTCCTTGAAGTCTTTGTCTCATTGACCCTATATAATACTGAAAATAATGAAGGGCGCTGACCCAAAGACGCCCATACCTCCTAAACGTAACCTCTCAGTCTCTTGGTGCCTTCCATTGGCATTCTGCCATTCCTCGACCATAAGTCGCAAATAATTTGTATAGGATTCAGGTACTGTAAGTTTGGAGGGAAGGGTTACACTGTACTGTGAGAATGCTCCTCGAAATATCACCTGAGTTTTGCACACTGTGGATGGGACAGTTGTCCTGAACATATAATATTTTTTCGCATTATGATACTACGTCGTATATGTATGGAAATGATGAAAATGCGAAAGATTCGGGCGTAGGTAATCCTCAAATGCCATTTGAGGTGGTGTAATCAACAGCAGCCCCGGCCCAACAGCAGAAATAGCTCTCCAAAACGCAGACATATATGCCCAGATATATTTTTCCTGGTTGTTTTTATGTGATACCTGACAAACAGGAGGGATGTGAATGAATTCTTCACGGGTTTCCCACCAGGTGAGATGTTCAGCCAGAGCCGGCGTTTCAATGGCTAACTCTGCCATCGTCCTCAGGGCGTTGAGTTTTCATTGAAACTTCGGCTCTGGCTGAACATTTCACCTGGTGGGAAACCCGTGAAGAATTCATTCACATCGTGCGCCAGGAAAGCACCAAGTCTTACAGGAGGAATGTAATTTTTCTAAATAGGGAAATGTTCTAAAAAGTACTATCAATTTATAGTTATATTTATCCACAATCGAGTTTTCTTAAATGCTAAACATGTCCATAACCAACACTTCTAATGCCTAATCTTCGATGAAAGTTACGATATTCTAATATGATTGGTCCATATCCCGGTACGAATGACCGAATTCTAATCTTGCCATTTAATTAGTTTCCCTAATTGCTGGCTTTCTTGCCGGACTCTAATTTCTCATACCGGCTTCATGGGGGTGGTTTCTCACCATACAGGTGCTTTTAAGTTTAATGTCCTCTTTATCACAGCCACCCCACCAACAGTAAAAGAGTTGTCAGCAGAATGATCACTTATGCTGCCACATAATCTCAAGACGTGCATCTTGGTATCCGCTCCTTTGTCATATTGCCATCGTCTCATCCTCTCCCTCTAACATTTTAGGCAGCAATATACTGTGTCTATTCAAATCCATTGGCCTCGATGTCTGAGCGAAGTTGAACCTATCTTAACTGTCTCATCGATTTATTCCCTCTCTCCTGAACTTAATGGAATTTTGTGAATATCCCTGGAAGTTATCACAGAAAATAGTGTCTTCAAAATCAAATGCATTCAAATCCACATTTCATCTAACCTACCGATCAACTGCCATTAGTATTTTAGCAATAAGCTGCCTGTGATCTTACCTACGGAGTTTTTCTTAAGGAAAACTATTTATCATTACCTGGTTTTGGTTGAGCCATACGAGAGAGTTCAATGAAACGTTTCAAATGCATTCAAGGTTATCTAATGTGTCTTCATTCTTGTGGCCAGTGCGAAACACACTCTGGGCATGCGAGCGGCCGGGAATCCATCACTGATTCTGACAATCAGTCCACCACCTTACTATGTTTGAATTTCCCTCGTTGTGGCTGAGACCTAAGATTAATATGCCATCAGAAAGGAAAGTAATTTTCCTCCAAGAGCGATAGTGGCGGCGCTCCGTTTGTTGGGAAACTTTTTTCCCCCATAGTAACCATGTAACTCGCATACTTATCCAGGAGCTGATGCAGACACAGACCACAACTTATTAGTCATGAAATGTCGGGTAAAACTGAAAAAGATAAGAATGGGAAGGAGGGTACGTAAGTGGAATATGGAGGCATTAACTGGGGCAATGAAGAAGAAGTATCGGGAGAAGGTGGATGAGATAATGGGTGAGGATCATGGAGTTAGATCAGTGGAAGATGAATGGGGAAGTTTGAAAAATGGAATTATAGAAGCGGCGAAAGCAACGGTAGGCGTAGTGAGTGCAACTAAAATTAGAAAACCGTGGATCACGAAGGAGATGATCAGGGAGATGGAGGAGAGAAGGAAATGGAAGAGTGTAAACTCAGAGCTAGGTAAGAGAAAATACCGAGAATTTAATAACAGGCTTAGAAGAGAAACAAAGAAAGCAAGAGAGGCGTGGTGGAGAGAACAGATCGAAGCGTTAGAGAAATACCAAAAAGAGGGAAGAGCAGATGCATTATATCGGAAAGTAAAGGAACTGACGGGTGGTAATAAGGGAAGGGGAATTACAACGATAACAGACAAGACGGGAAAGGTAATCGTTGAACCGAGAGAGATCCAGAAGAGGTGGAAGGAGTATGTTGAAGAGCTGTATGGTAAAGAAATAAGGCCCAATAGGTTAGATATAGAAAGGGAAGACGATATCGACAGATATGGCATTGGACCAAGTATCCTAGATAGCGAAATCGAAAGAGCTCTACGAGACATGAAAAGGAATAAGGCGGTGGGAATAGATGACATACCTGCAGAGTTTTTAAAGAGCATGGGGAAGAACGGAAGAGGAAAACTTTTTGCGCTAATTCGTAAGATTTATGAGGATGGAGTGTGGCCGGAAGACTTTGCGAAGACTGTACTAATTCCTATACCGAAGAAGAGTAAGGCAAAAACTTGCGAAGACTATAGGACAATAAGCTTAATATCCCACGCGGCCAAAGTAGTTCTGAGGATTCTAAACAGAAGGCTAGAGAAGAAGGCAAATGAATACCTAGGTGACGACCAGTTCGGGTTTAGGAGAGGGACGGGAACGCGAGACGCTATAGCGGTGATGAGGACGCTAGTAGAAAGAAACCTAGAGTATGGACAGGATGTTTTTGCATCCTTCGTAGATTTCGAGAAGGCATTTGATCGGGTGGAATGGACGAAATTAATGGGAGTGTTGAAGAAATTAGGGGTCGATTGGAGGGACAGGCGTCTGATTCGGAATTTGTATATGAACCAGACTGCGCAGGTTAGGGTAGCCAATGGAGAATCGGGATGGGCCACGATAGGACGGGGAGTGAGGCAAGGGTGCCCACTATCGCCGTTGCTTTTTAATCTGTATTCAGAAGAAATGGTAAGGGAGGCTTGGGGGGAGGAGGAGGTAGGAATAAAGGTAGGAGGGGAGCTGATAAAATCAGTGAGATTTGCAGATGATCAAGCATTTGTTAGTCAGTCGGCCAAGGGGTTACAGTCAATGGTGAATGCATTAGAGGTGCAGTGCGAAAAGTATGGGATGAAGATCAATCACAAGAAAACGAAAGTAATGAGATTTTCTAGAAGTAAGACGGCGGGGCTGAATATAAGGGTGGGAGGGCAGAAGATAGAGCAGGTCGAGCAGTTTACGTATCTGGGTAGTATTTTGGAGGCGAATGGGTTTAGTGGTAAGGACATCAGATGCAGAATTGCGCTCGCTAAAGAAGCATTTTCGAAGAGAAGGGAATTGATGAGGGGGGGTCTGGGAAGAGACGTAAAGAAGAGGCTGGTGAAAACTTTAATATGGAGCGTGGCGCTATATGGGTCGGAAACTTGGTCATTGCGAAGGGAGGATGTGCGTAGGCTTGAGGCGTTTGAGATGTGGGTTTGGAGAAGGATGGAGAAGGTTAGCTGGATGGCGAGAAAGACGAACGAGGAGGTATTGGATATGGTCGGAGAGGAGAGGAAGCTTGTGGCAGAGGGTCGGAGAAGGCAGAAGAGATGGATGGAGGAGGTTTTGAGAGGAGAGGGCATGTTGAAGAGAGTGATAGAGGGGAGAACACTGGGGAAGCGTGGGAGAGGAAGGAAGAGGATAGGAATTCTGGACGAAATAAGAGGAGGTAGAAGATATGAAGAATTGAAGAGGGATCTAATAACGGGCCATCCTTAGGAGGGAATGCGAGACAATTTCTATTAGGTTGGGATACAAAATGGGGACTGTCCAAGAACCTACCAATCAGCTGGTAGAATACTTGAATGAATGAAATGAGTAACCATGTACCACTTTGGTATTTATATGCTAAACATCCTATAAAAGTAAATGATTTGGTTCTTTCTCGGCGAATTATATTAATAAATAATTCTCGGGTTTCCAGCCGAGTAAGGTTTTGGTTTGCTAACGTTTCAATGGAATACTCCTCCATCGTCTTCAGAGCAATAAAGCTTGCAGGGCCTTTCGCGTGCGCTTATATAGCCGTCTCATCTGGGGGGCATTGTTGTCTCCTGTTTTCCGTTATTTTTTGAATTAACGGTTTCCATTCTCTGCTAAGGATGTACCCAGAGTCTCGATTTAATGTGTTATCTTCCAGCCTGATTTCAACGGCCTCTTTAAGGAGACGATCCCAATATCCATTAGCTTTGGAGACCAAGCGAGCCTCATCAAAGGAGATGATGTGATCTTCCAATAAGCTGTGTTCAGCCAAGGCAGATTTTTCCGGGTGGAACAACCTAATACATCTCCTGTGCTCTTTTATTCGGGTCTCTATCGTGCGCCCTGTCTCTCCAATGTATATTTTTCCACACTGACATGGGATACTATAAACACCAGGTGTTTTGAGTCCCAATTCATCCTTGACTCGCACTAAAACGCCACGTAGTTTTTTCGGTGGTTTATGAATTGTTTCGATGTTCCATTTCGATAGGATCCTAGAGATTTTTCCGGCGACGGTTGAAACATACGGCAGACAAGCTCTCACGGTGGGTTTTTTCTTTTTGGGAGACATTTCAGGACTGAGGAGACTATCAACGCGGATTTTCTTGTGACTTGCTCTTTTCAGGCCCAGCGAAATCTCTCTCTCCGTATACCCATTTTGGCGGAAAGTTTCCTGTAGGTGTTTAATTTCCATTGGCAGGCTTTCCTTGTCTGCTACAGTATCTGCACGATGCAGGAGCGTAGAGATAACAGCTCTTTTTTGGGACGGATGGTGGTGACTTTGGCCATTTAGGTATAAGTCCGTGTGTGTAGGTTTTTGATACACTCGGTGACCCAAAGTACCGTCCTCCCTTCGTTGGATTAAAATATCGAGAAATGGTAAGCTGTTATCTTTCTCCACTTCCATCGTGAACTGAATACTTGGGTGCTGTTCATTCATGTGTTTAAGGAAGTTCTCTAGTTCCTTGGGCCCATGTGACCAAATAATAAAAGTCCAGATCGTCAGAATAATCGTCTACGTATCGGAAGTAGTGCTTCGGCTTAAGCGTGGCTGATACCAGGGCTCTTTCTTCGAAATCTTCCATATAGAAATTCGCAATGGCAGGAGAGAGTGGTGATCCCATTGGAACGCCATCAACTTGCTCGTAATATTTTCCATTGTGAAGGAAATACGTAGAGGTCAGCACATGATGAAATAGACTGACTGTCTTTTGGTCAAACCGGGCTTCCAGGAGCTGAAGCGTTTCTTTCAATGGAACACGAGTGAATAAGGACACGACATCGAAACTGACCATGATATCCGTTTGAGCCAGGTGGAAATCTTGAAGGGTCTTCACAAACTGTGCCGAGTTCTTTATGTGATGCTCACCCGTTCCCACATAGGGAGCTAATACCCCGGTGAGATGTTTGGCTAGGTTGTAAGTGGGAGAGTCAATGGCACTCACAATGGGCCTCAAAGGTATCTCTTTCTTGTGTATTTTTGGCAGGCCGTATAGTCTTGGTGGTACTGGAGCTTGTGGCACAAGATTTCTTCTGGTTTCTTCCGGGAAATTTGCTTTCTTAATCAGCTCAATAGTCTTTCTGACTTTGCAGTCAGTGGGGTCACGGTTTAAAGGACGATATGCCGCGTCTTGAAGGATCTGTTGAAGTTTTTCCTTGTAATCATTGACCTTCATCACCACTGTTGCGTTTCCCTTGTCAGCTGGAAGGATGGCGAAGTCAGCATTTTTCCGTAGTTTAGCCATGGCAAATCTCTCTTCTTTGGTTAAATTCGGTTTTGGAAGAGCAGCTTTTTTCAGGACCTTCGAGATCTCCCCTCGTATCTCCTCCGCGGTTTCAGACGGAAGTTTTCGAACGGCTTCTTCAATTCCTCCCATGAAATCTGTACATGGAAAACATCTCGGGGCAGGAGCAAAGTTGAGCCCTTTCGAGAGGACCGAAAGTGTAGGTTCATCAAGGACTTCATCCGCCAGATTGATCACAATTCGATTTATATCCATCGTGGGAGCAGACTTCTTTTTTGGTGAAAGCCGAAGAAATTTATTTTTCAGCCTTTGAGTATCTTGGCGAAACTGGATGTCAGCTTGGGCAGTGGTGGTGATATCAATGTAATCCCAGTCCAAAGGAGAGAGAAAGGTCGCGAGGCGTAGGTGTAACGGCATCAAATTCCTTGAAATTTCATCTAGGGCTCTTCTCTTGTCGTGAATACGGTCCCGGACTAGAGCAGCACCAGCCCTCTTCATGATCTGTTTGGCTGAGGGTGAGTTGACTCCAGTACGGACTTGGGCGAACTTCGGTAAGACATCTTGGTCCCGGCATCTTAGGAGAAACGCGAGAGAGCTTAGAAGCTTCGCTTTTTCTTTCCGTAGATGTTCAAGTCGGCGAATTCTGTGGTATGTTTCCTCCCCGTAGAGGTGCGTAATAAATGATTTGGTTCTTTCTCGGCGAATTATATTAATAAATAATTCTCGGGTTTCATTAAATCAAGACTCTGGGTACATCCTTAGCAGAGAATGGAAACCGTTAATTCAAAAAATAACGGAAAACAGGAGACAACAATGCCCCCCGGATGAGACGGCTATATAAGCGCACGCGAAAGGCCCTGCAAGCTTTATTGCTCTGAAGACGATGGAGGAGTATTCCATTGAAACGTTAGCAAACCAAAACCTTACTCGGCTGGAAACCCGAGAATTATTTATTAATGCTATAAAAGTGTAGACAAACCACTGATTCCAGTCAGTCATGCATAACATACACGGCCAATAACCTACTGGATAGTTGCATTCTAACTCCCTTTAAAAGAATTCTTTTTGTACATTGATCTTTAAGTATAATACTAAGCTACAATATGATATAAACCAAAAGCATCCAACAAAAATCAAGTTTTCTTCATATTTTGTGAGGAATGGTGATTTCATTAGCCAAATGTTTAATTTTAATTGCCTGGCAGCAGTTGGAGCAAGGCCCCAGAGTCATAATGTAAAATTCTTGTGCGGCAATAGAGGAATATGTAGCTGATGGAAATAAAACACAGAAGAGGAGTGCAGCAGTCAGAATAGTCTAATGAAATGTTAGGATTATGCTAAGGAAGGGGAAATAAGAAAATGTAAAACAAGAATTAGAGAAGGTGGGCGTAGACATCCTAGGTCCTATGCAAGTAAGGTGGATCCTAGGACTACTTAATGTACAAAATAAAGCAGAGGAAATTAAATTTAGCATGGTATTGCTTTCATAATGAACAGGAAACTAGGTAGAAGAGTGGTCAATGCATAGTGGGTGAGAGGTAGGATAATGCTCGTCACGGTGAAGGCAGATCCAGAAAATTCAGTTATACTCTAAGAGTATATGCCTACCTCTGATCAAAGAGAGGAAGATGTAGATGGTGTACATGATTAGCAGGAGGATATAATACATATCATATCTAAAAGTAAACACTTGGTCATAAATAGGGACAGGAACACAGTGGTGGGTGGAGGAGATGGGTGAGAGATAGGGGAAAGCAAAGGAAGCATGGTGGAGATAACAGATAAAATTCAAAAAGAGAGAAGACCAGAGTAGGTAATATGTAGTACAAAATAGAAGTGGTCTAACACTATACAAGAATGTTAAAGAACTGTCCAGCAGTTGTTGGGGACAGGGAATTCTGACGATAACAGAAGAGAGAGGAAAGATGGAAATAAAACCAAGAGAGATCCAGGAGGAGTGAAAGGGATATGTTGAACAGCTTTAGGTCAGAAACAAGACCCAGAATGTTAGGCATAGAAAGGGGAGGTGAAACCAACAATACAATAATCGGACCAGATGTATCCTTCACAGTGAAATCGAAAGACCACAAAGGAAAATGAAAAAGGATAATGCAGTAAAAACAGATTATTTCCTCAGGACGGGGAAGAGAGTAGCAGCTAGGCTTTTCTCAGTGGTCTAAAGGCTTCACATCCCTACCATTCCTCCTCCTAGCTGGTTTTTCCAAGGCATGACAAATACTCATGGATAGGGGTACAGACGTTTGAGACTTCAAGAGTGTCAAAAGCCCCTCCTTATGAAAGAGTGACATTAAATAGACGTGTAATGGTTCTAATTAAAACAACTCATTTCTTTACAGGCCCCTCTTCACTGCAAACCAGCACTAAAGCTATTAGTTGTAATAGTGATCGGCATGCAGATACACTGGCTTACATAATATTTTCCAAAGAGGATGGTTGGGTTATGTACACAAAGAGGGAGGCTAGGAGAACCTGATTTGCTGAGAGAAAATTAGTGACAAGATTAACGTTAAGCCACTTACAACATGATGTGTTCAACAAATCTTCAATAAAATGAAAAATGCATTTGAAACTTTCACTGCTGAAAACTGGAATGAACCTCAATTGTGTTGAAAAACCATTCTGTATAAGATTTCCATAAGCAATGGCCTCCTCCTAGCCACCACCATGAAAGGCTATAAGTACAATTGCCATTCATAGAGCTCCTTCCTTTAAAAAGGGAGGTCAGTCAGTTTAGTAATAGCCAAATACTCCACTTGATATTATTGAGCATAAGAAAAATTACCCTTCCCATAGATGTAGTGGAAGAGCTAGCATACTCCAATGACCCCAAGAGATTAACTGGTAGGAGTAACTACCATTGCTCCAGGAAGGGCCACCTATGCCAGATAGGTTGAAGGATAGGAGCCAGACAAAAGGTAGTTCAGGTGATGATTCACATATAAACACTGTTGGGTAGGGCAATGGGAATTGCCCCCCAACTCTCATTCCCCAGACCATGGAAATAAATCACATTGAACAGAATCCTGGCAACTAAAGGATGCTGTCTACTACGGCAGGTGTTGTGCCTAGCAGCATGGGAGGCAAGGCTTCCTCGGTTATCATCAAATTAAGTCCTTGTGCCACAAAGTCATCGGAGAATACAAGGACTACGAGAGAGGGGGTGAAAAAAGAAGAATAGAGGAAAAAGAGGAAATGATGATGACTGGAAAACTAGAAAAGATTTAACAGGAAATGGAAGAGGGGAAAATTGAGGCTTTGTGACTGCGAGGTGAGATGAAGGGATAGTGGGCAGGGCTATCCCGGGGGATTGACAGACCCTGTGCAAACAAAAGTCGGGGGCCCCCTTCACTTTGCATTACCTTATTGATATAGTAGCATCTATCAACCATACTCATAAATGACAAACTGGCTAATGATTTCAAGAAATTTACATGTGTACCAAGTAGTAGGTAATTTCGGGAAATAGGCAGGTTTCCCCATGTCTGCTGAAAGAGGCTTTCCCGGACGGAGCGCCCATAGGCACGGGGCCCAGTGCAGCTGCACCTGTCGCACTACCCAAGGGAAGGCACTGATAGTGGGGACTATTGCAGTGTTAGTTACAGGGTAATTTACAGTGGAGGAGACAAGTCAACATTGGGAAGGGAACACCGAGGGAAATTGGGAAGAGGGTAGTAAACATTATACACACGAGCGACAGGGTAATAGTGGTTGATATAAAGGCATATCAAACAAATTTCGTAGAGGTCCAGGTGTGCACGCCTACAAGTAGTCATTGGGAGTAAGAGGTGGATGAAGGGGTCAAAGTGAGTTTGATATGCCGTGTAGCATTGTACGGGGCAGAAACAGACTCTGAGAAAGTAAGACGACAGTAGAATGCAGGCATTCCAGGTGTGGGTGTGGAGGAGGATGGAGAAGGTGCAGTGAATGGAAAGGAAGATAAACAAGGAAGTGTGGAGGGTAGGGAGAGGAAGCTTTTGGAGGAGATTAGGAGGAGGCAATGAGTGGCGAAGGATTACTTAAGGCCGTGATAGTGGGGAGGATGTTGGGTAGTAGGGAAGGAGAATAGGTTTTATGGACATGATGAAGCAGGGTAGGATGAACCCTGAGATGAATAAATAAATAAGAAAGGTAGATAGGGCCCAGTACATGTAAAAATCTATGATTATAATTCACCTCTATTAAAACCTACATTTACCATTAGATTGCCATAAAAACAAGGAAAATGAGGATAAAACACTCCTATAAGGAACGAATCCAATAATCAGTTTTAGACAAAAATATTTTTTACTGATAGCCCAACTCAAAGAGAAACACAAGGGACAGGTGCAGAAATTTCAAGCTTTTTGAAGCTTATTAATATGGGGCAAAATAGTATAAATGTTTTTAACAGGGAGATTGGGATGAAAAAATTATCAGAAGAATGCTGCTCCTAAACATTACGACCTGAATACGCCAACAGCTTAGATGTTCTCACTAGTTGTGAGCATCTTTAAGCAGCAGTTAGTTATCACATAATACAGATAATCCACCGATGCAGCAGAACGCATATCAAGATGAAGATAAGTCGTTGACCGTATTTGACGAAGATTAAATCCTAAGTAAAATGTGAGAAGCATTTGTCACCACAAACCTTTTCCAGCTCCAGTGACTGTGATGTGACGTTTGGTCGATGTTTTTTTCTGACTTGCAGCATTCACAGATGACACCGAAGTGGTAGGTTTTCTTTCTTTCGAGAGACACTTTGTATTTGCTGCGCCGTCAGGTTTCAAGCAGAATCTCTTAAGGCCCTCTCCTTTCTTCAAAAATTTTCTTTTCGGTTTCGGGTCAGTAGTTGAATTCTTCCCTCCTAATTGCATAATTCCAGGATCGTCTTTCTTCAGCTTCTCTTCAAGCAATTCTTTGAAATCCACCTGAACGGACTTAAGTGGTACATCGTCCAAGGAGACATTTCCAGCAAAGTTTTCCTGCCACATAAATGGATTAAAAATGTAACCTCAAAAAAGGGCAAAACATAAACTGCGAAACGAAATATAACGTTGAAATAGTTAAGACATTTATGATCACCTTGTCGACATCTGAGTAATCTGGCCCTTTCTCATTCTCTCCTTCGATTGATGTCACCGAGTCTGCCTTTCCAATACTATCTTCAAATACCGGGTCAAAAGGGTACTCCTTGAATGGAATTGCTTTCTTTCCCGCTAATTAAAAACAATTACAATGAATGAAAGCAAGTTTAAAGAATTCAACCAATACACATAATAAGTACAAATGGTGATTTTGACCTTACCATTTTTCCGAAGTCCAAACATCTCCATAGTTTTCTTATGCTGTCTCATCAATGCCTCTTGCTGTTCTTTCTGCTGACTGTGCAACTTCTCTTGCTGCTTCGCTTGCCATTCCTTTATTTCCTGAAGTTTCTTAAACAAGTCCCCTTTGTATATATCTTCCATTCTCAGAGACAAGTTTTGGAGGGGTTTTTGTTTATCCCGCGCAATGCGCATACGATTTCATATTCTGCTATTTATACTTATCTTTTGATACCGTCACATGAAAGCACGAATGCTGAGAAAAATTCTCATTGTTCTTTTACATACTGTGACAAGTCAAGCGTTACTATTACAACCGATTCCCTCAAAAGAAATACCCAAGTTCTCTCCCGTCATTTCTTTATTGACAAATAAAAACGCGAAGCGCACGAACAGTTGGGGGGGTTGGGGGAGAGGAAAAAGGGGGGAGGGAAAGGGAAACGGAGCTCACGGATATGTGATGTGTTTTGTCTTGAACAGCCGGAACGGGGAAAACGAGTTCTAAACGTGGTGTTGTTGTTATCATGTTTTAGATAAATAGAAACCTCATTTAACCTGATACCGTACCAATAATTCCATGCATAAGTGTGTTGAGTGTCCCTGAAAGTATTTAGCTACTTTGAGATGGAAAGTGCAAATTTACCTCGTGTAATCCCATATGAAGAGCTCATTGGAACGGGGAAGAGTGAGACGACGAACAAAGTAGACGTAGAAAATGTGGAATCCAAAAGTGAAGGTCAGAGTCAAGAGAAAGTTATCATTCCCAAGGGTATACCGAAGTCAGGAAAGTTTTGGAAATCCAGTAGGAGAAAGTAAGTACTAGCTTTGCCCAGTATAAATTAATTCACAAACACGCAGCTATACCTCACCATTCCTCCTCAAGGCAACTGTCCTCCCCTTTTTCCACCCGAGTCCCTCTTATGTGTCCGAAAATTCTCTTATTTTCGTATTTTTCTAGTGGCTTAAAATATATTACCAAAAAACATAACATCGGCAAAAACGCTATCCACTTCTAAAAAAAGTTTTAAAAATCATCTGCTAGCATGCTTAAATGTTCATTTGGAATTTTTCTAAAATAAATTAATTATTAAATGTTCATTATGGAACGATTGATTAAAAATTAAAGAACTACACCAGTACTCTGAGAATTCTATTCACCACTTAAATATGTACTTCCATGGAGTAGGTTATGTTTTCCATAGCCAAACAGATTTCCAGAGCTGAAACATTTGATAACATCAGGATTGCATTAATAAACTAACAAAGCAAAAGAAATATGGAACATAGTTAACACTAACAGAAATGTTGCCTAAGCCCATCATCTACCCAAGTTGATTGGCTCTCATGGTCATTCGGCATCCTGTTTCTCTCCACTTGCAAGTGCTTTTGTTGAACATTTCTATCAAATTCCAACCCTGCAAACATCATCATATCTCTGTGCACTTCAGTGTTCAACACAATCCTAATTCATCATTTCTTATGACGTGTACAATCACGGAGCTGAAAACAAAAACTCATAGCCTGAGTTCTGAGCACAATGCTTATTTTGACGAGATATGTGATCAAATATTTTCTACATATTTCTTTCCCTTACTTTAATTGGTAATACTTTCGAAGCCCCACTGGTATGTGTCTTGCATTTCCATAATGCGCATTCATTACACTTTCAGTTTCCATCATGATATTTTCCCTGAAATTGACACGTTTCTGGAAAAAAATTTCTTTGAAACTGGACCCTTTGAAATGTTTACCCTTTAATTAATTAATGAGTCCCTGATACTTGGAATATTTCCAAAATCAACGAGGGTATCAACAGTTATCCCATTATATAAACAAAGGGGTTGTACAAATGATTTCCTGAACTCATCCAATCACACTACAGTCACAACTTGCTAAATAATTTGATAAAGTGTTCTATAGTACACTTAGGTAGTGGCCGGGTAACGTTCTCTCCTACCAACCCAAAGGTCAGGGGTTCGAGTCCCTCCTGGGTGGTTTTTCCCCATCCAGGGCATGGATGTGTGCGTGTTGTCCAATTATAATAAATATGTAGTAATTGGCGAAAGCTACCTATAGAGAAATTATTTTCGAATTTTTCACTTCTCAGCCTGAAGGTTGGGAAACATTCACCTATCCCGTGCGCAAAGTAACTATGCTCAAATACAGTTTTTTTTAAATGTTCATTCAAAAAACTTCTTATTAAGTATGGAGCAAGTATTAATTATTGTGGTTTATTGAATTTGCATGTGAAAATGATTGTCTATTCCTATTGTTTCCAAGCTTTTGTGCAGGTTCTTGGGTATTACACCAGTTGCTGATATTATTATTGGTACATACAATTTTAATGGAATTTTTGTTACACTTTTCTTTTATTTCTTCAGCTAAAGATATTTCTGTATTTTTCCTTGTATTTAGCCTCTAAATGTTCTGTGTTCGGGATGGAGATATCTATTAGATATGTTTCCTCCTCTTGTTTTGATTGAAGAGTTTCATCCAGTCTATTGTTTGGGTGAGAACGGTCTGTTATTATACTTCTATTGTAATGCATTTTGACAGCTTTATTTTTTATTACAGGCAGTGGTGTCATTTGGTACCATGGTTCATTTTCATGGGATATGTTGTACTTTCTTACTAATGCAAGATATATTTGTTTACATTTTAGTATCATGTCTAAGTGTGTATTACACGCTTGCTAGTATACTGCATCCACTTGTGATGTGTTCTATTGTTTTTTCCTTGATATTGAATTTTTGACATTTATCAGGCACATTTGGCTCTTTTATTATGAACTTACTGTAGTTTTTTGTTTTAATTATTCTATCTTGTATGGCAATCATAAATCCTTCTGATTCTGCAAAGATATCTTCTGTTAACCATTTATTTGACTCCTCTTTGTCAATATGTTGTTGCAGAAGATGGTTAGTGTACCTCTTAAGTAGCATTTTGGCTCCCCACCTCTCAATCTTCATTCTGTCAGAATCTCTTTTTATCAATATACATGTTTCTTTTGATTGGTTGTAAAGGAGAATTATCTATTTGTATGAATACTTTATGCATTTGGGATTCTTTTTCTCTTGAGTAGTGCATGTGAGTTGTCCAAATACATATAATAAATAGGTAGTAATTGGTGAAAGAGCTCTGTTAACTATAGAGGAATTATTATTATGAGTTACTTAAGTAACATTCCCCTCCAAGTCCCCGGCAAGCATCAGGTTTCATTGCTGTCATGATGACCGGAGACTCGAGAGGGTTTGGGCAGTATTCGCGGTCATGTCCAATGCCCATCGGATGGGTGGCTTACGCTGGGTTTGGGTCATGCATATGCAGTAGACGAAATGACCTGAGGATGACAGCCTTCTGCATGTGTGCAACTAGTGATTCCACCTGTGCCATGCAGGACGGAATGCACTTGATGCTATCTGGCTCATTCCGCATTAGTTCACCCAGGCCATGTCACCCACCATCTCAGATTTTCATTAAAATTTTCACTTGCTGATATCATCAAGTTAATGAGCCATAGAAAGGTTTTCCTCTCTAAGTGGCATAGTTTCCAAGATATAGGGTGTCAAAGTAATGCAAAATTGCTCATTAAGGTCCCATCAAGGTTCCACTTTTAAACATAAGTAATCATTTCAGGCTTAACTTTGTGGAAGTTGGTAACATCCATGATAGAAACAACTTGGTTTTAATCCACACAATGTATTTCAAATGACCCGGGTTTCAGCAACTTACATTTGTGCCATCTTCAGGGCACAAATGTAAGTTGCTGAAACCCAGGTCATTTGAAATACATTGTGTGGATTAAAACCAAGTTGTTTCTATCATGGATCCACTTTTAAAGTACAGTGAATAAGGAAACAATTCATAGCTCATGGACTAATTAGTCTATCGTAGTCATATTTTTATCACGTCAGTCAAAGTGTCTAGATTCCAATGAAACAAGTGGAAATTATTCTCAAGTGGATTATTCTTGTGGAAAATTGCCAATCTTTTTCTTTCATTATGATATTCCACCAAATCAAGCCTGAAACAACTACTTTTAAAGCTATGGGTCATTTTGACCTATTACTTTTTTTCTGTATTGGAGTCAAGTTTTCTCACCATTGTCTTTTCCTATAGATCACTGATATTTATTTACATCAACTAAAATATATCAGCGCACATTTGGATCAGTACTTGAAGCCTTTATATTTCCTGTGAATGCCATTCATCGATAGCGGAGCTCTCCTGGTTGAGGTTTACCAATTTTATGGAAATTTTTTACTTTCAAATCGTCTTTGAATTTTACTTACAATTGAAATTGCCAGGGGAATAGGATTTAAAATATGTCACTTTCATTCTTCCATTGTATATGTTATTACTGTATTCATTATTAAAATACGTAGCGTAAAATATAACAGCTAGATGATAGGAATGTGATCAGCATTGCTTCCATTCCCAGAAGGAGAGGTTAGCAGCCAGTGGTGACATTGAAAAAGGATAAGTCCTGACCATCTCTCACCAAATTGTTTTGACCTCTCACTAGAGATACGCACGTTCTCCCACACCTTTTTTGTCGCAAAAGTGTTGTCACACTACTTCGGAAAGCCATCTATATGATGTGCCATGCTCAAGTTGCAAAATCATTTCTGAATCCCCTATTCTTTAGCTTTAGGGAAATCACTCCATGGGATGCGAAAGAGAGGAAAGAGTTTTGGCTCTTATGAGTGCAGAAAAGCCTATTGCTTTTGTCCCTCCTATGATTAGTGGGTACATTTTCCGATCCAAATAGAAAATTGCCAATGTATATACTCAATGCTATAGAAGTGTTTTCGGAAGCTGTGCTGAAAAAATAACTACACATGTAAGTTGTGCAAAAAAAAGTGATCTTACATCTTTCCAAATATATGCACATGTAGGTATATGTCTATGTATGGATGTGATTTTTATGTATATTTTTTATTTGAAAAAGGTTTTGTAAAATTAATTTTTATCAAATAAAAGGATATTTATAAAAATATGCAAATTATTCAGTCAGGTGTCTTCATTTTCAAACTGTTATGCTTGAGAATAGCCTAATATGAGCGCTTCTGAAGAGGATCAACTGAAATAATTTTAATTATAAACAATTAATTAATAAAAATAATTTTTATTGCTAATAATTTTTAGATAAGGCCTTCCTAATGTCATTTGTGGAAAAAAATTAAGTTCTGGGAGAAAAAGTAGCTATTTGTGCTGAAAAACAAAATGAGTCAAAATGACCCCGACCCGTCCTTCTCGGTAGTGTGAAACTCTCGTCCTCCTAGTTTTAAAGGGCATTATCACTCAATGGCAGATGAATTATCGAATCAGTTTTTTTTAATTGACCCCCACACATGTACCTATTCTGTGATACTGAGAAAGAAAAATAGTGGGATTTTGATCGCCAATATGACTTTTTTTAATTTATAAAGAGTTTTTCTAGCCACAAACTAAAAATTGAAGGGTCCTTCCAAATCAATTCACCTAGTCCATGACTCCCAGTGGCTAAGAATTCCATGAAACGTTTACCACTACCTGCTGCAACCAAATTATTAATCCATGCAAAATTCTTCAGTCCTAAGCCCCATAGTTTCCGAGATATTGTGGCCAATGTTATGGAAAATTTCTCAAATGTCGCTTCTAAAGTTCTGCTTTCTGAGTACTGTGTATACTGAAGAAATTCATAGTTCATTAACTAAGTCAACAGACACAGTGAAATTTTTATCATAGGACAATCAAAGGATGCAAATTACATGAAAAAAATATTTCATCTTTACCTAACCATTTGAACACCTGTAACTGCATTAGTACATATGTACCTATTTAGATTTTTTGTGAAAACAACACTACTTCATTATCTTAAAAATTCTGCTGAAAAGGTATCTGTCTAGCAAACTGTATTATTCTTTGAATGAATTTTTAAGAATGATTTTACAATCTCTAGCCATTTCATTTTTCTTTTTATTAACTAATGTGTGAAGTTTCGATGTACATTCGTCCATCGTCATCAGGGCATCGTCAATGTGCGTAGTATAATCTGTATTTTCTTTGTGAAAAGTCTTGTGTGAATATACTTTTATAGTGCTGCATTGCATTTTCTGAATTTGTATACTTTTTTGTTACGATGTTTAACATGAGATATTTTTTAAACTGCATGTGTAGCAAGATTTTTCTCCGAGATAACATTTATCATTATACACTATAACTCGATCTCTGGGAAAATTTAATTATTGCATTATACTCATTCCCTATTTTAGGGCTTCCAGTATGGTGAAAACTCGTGGTCTCCGTGATTCATGGGAAAAGAAAGAAAAAATTAGGCAAGACCTTAAAAGAGTAAAGGAAAAATCCAGGGCATTGAAACAGGAAAAGATTGATGAAAAGGAAGCAAAAAAGGAGAGGCGTCGGGAGAATCTGAGACGACAAGAAGAAAATCGCAAAAGATCAGAAATAGTGCAAATAGTGAGTACTCATTTTTACAACTACCTTTTATCCATTGGGTGTTTACCATTACCATGTAACAAAGCATTGCTTCATTCCTCAATGAAAAACAAGGTCTTATAAGATGAAGAAGGTCTTATAAGGTCTTTAAAAAAGTCCAGATTTGCCATCAAATAGGACTTGATTTTATTGGCTGTGACTGGGTGGAATTGCTTCATGATGAAAATGTTATTCACTTGATTTTCCACGTATATTGTGGGTTTCTTCACATTGTGACACCATCAGGTACACATTGTAAAACAAACATGCTTTTTAAGTCACAAGAGGGAGGGGAGGGTGGTCTTCAGGTAGTGGGAAAGAAGAGGTGATGGGTAGGATGCCTAAGTCTGCATAAGATCATGCCAGTGGGTTGTCTCCTTCAAAGTGGATTGCACAATTTAAGATGTGGTGACTGCCCAGCGACTCATATCGGCCAAACAGGGAGGAAGTTTAAGGAATGAGTAAGGGAACATGAAGCTTGTTTCCAAAAAGGAAATTCTGCTTCTCTGTTTGCAAAACATTGTTTTGGTTAAAATCACTGACAGCGATTTTAAGTGAACCGTATTTTTGAGCATTTACAGGTTTTCATCTGTGTTACATTTCCTCATTTAAAGTACTTGTGTTTCTGTGATTCATTTAAGTTCTTTGTTTTCTCATTAGTATCATCTACTCCTAGAAGAAACATTATTAATTTATCATTGCTTTAGTACAAAAGCCTTTATGAAATATTTTGTGTTAAAATCACACTCGTTTTGTTTTACCTATTTCATTATTTTTTGTCATAATAGTAACAGTGGCATTCATTCTGCAATTACTATGCCAGAATATTCAATTAGTGCTGCATTGTGGTGATTATATATTAAAATTCAGGGTGCCCAGCAGTCAGGGAATTTGTAAAAGAGGAAAAAGTTCATTGAAAATGGACACCCAGTCAGTTCTCGCTTAGTTTTTCAATTCGTGTGTGCACGGTTTACACTAGTTGGCCTAAATCTCTGTGACTTTTTGGTCACCTGTTTTGGTTTAAAAGTTTTAATTGTTGAACACGCCTAGACTGAGGCCAAATAATTTCTTTTTCAATGTTTTTATTTATGAATTTTTCTCTATGAATTTACATTCCTGTCACACCTGAAACTGCATTTTGCACGAAGACACCCCAAAAAATATTGATAAAATGGTTCATAAGTCAGGAAAAATTAAAATGGCTGGGAACCCTGATATTGCCACCTTTTTCTCTATATGGCATGCAGCATTTATGCATCATCTCTTTAGATTAATGGAATCCTTACCCCATTGATTTAGCTGCCTGGGGCAATCAGTTTTTTTCCCCATTAAGTGGAGTTTTTGACTGAAATTGTGTCCAGTTGTTGGTCAGTTTTGTCACATAAACCTTTTATTTGGTGGTCTTTGAGGACTAGGCATTTTGATTAGATATTGATCTTGAAACTAACATATCTCAGTGCAATTTACAATCCTAAGTAATTTTTGTACATCAAAGTTGTCTGAAGAAATCACAGAGCTTATTAAGTAACTGGTTGAATTTAAGCTTCAATTTCGAAGTACATTTTGATCACAGAGAAATTATAAGTGCAGTAGTCTTGTAGTATTAATTCTCTATGTATTGTAAAATGTTAATTTTTAAAGCATATATAATTAACTATTACTGAGTTTACGTGAATCATTTAGACCAAATCCTACTGTTGGTTCATATGTAGGCTATAAAATTCTTATTTCCAAAATAAATTAAGACAGTTCAACTTTTCTTTTGCAGATCAAAAATCCAAACAAAATCAAGAGAATGAAGAAAAAGCAATTAAGGATGATAGAGAAGAGAGACACCACAAATGTAAAGAAGTAGTAAATTATGAATTTTAACTAATAAAATATGACACTGAACATGTGAATTGTTTATTGATGGTTTAATTTCCTCCACAGCAGTAAATGGTGACATACATATAGTTTCAACAGATAATTTTTACTAAGCTTAACAGTGATACAGAAAACACTAAGAAGTATGTACATGTTAGATCAAAACATCTGCATATCTGCTTTCCATTCATCAGTTGACAAAAAAAATATTTCAACATGAGTATGCATTTGAAATCTATATGTGCAATTTTCTATTCAAAATCACAACAGTATTGTTCATTTTTCCTATTACCAACACTATAAGTGGGCTTCAACATTTAACCATAATCTAAAACATGCCCTGGTCATGTTTGGAGCATTATGACAAATTGATGTCTTTATAAGTTTTTAACTGTCAACACACAAGTATTTTGTTACCGGCAACTTACAATGCAACTCACAAAATGCTGCAGCAACATAGACCACAGAACGAGATACATTATAATTTGGGTTTTCTTTGAAGGAAAATAAGCAATTTATTTGAAGCAAATTAAGTTCTTTTTAGTAGTTGTGATCCTTAATGAACAGACCAACATCAGCTGCAGCTCCTTGTATGCTTCCGGGGTTGTATTTTCCAAGAGAAGCTTCTCCATTTGCCTATAAAATGTAAAAACAATCTATTACAATGCTACACCATCTCATACTCCAGATATTCAGTTAACAGAAATAACAGATATTATATACAACCACTATTTCTACAGAAACAAACCATTCAAAATCAACACCATGCTTAAGCCTAATAAGCATGTGCTTTCACAAAATTGGACTTGGCTGCTGCAAGGCTCTGGATACTTCCAGCAACATACTTGCCTTGGCAAGCAAGAGCATTAGCCTGGAAATGGTGCACAGCAAATAGATAGGAAAAAAACACAAAAGCTCTAATTACAAGCAGGGTTGTCATACAGGTAATGAGTAGTAAGTAATATAATGTAATGTACATGCAACAAGAATTTTTGCTATTTACTGTGAGGTATACAAAATATAAAAGGAATTATATTGATCCACAAGGCAGAGGAAGATGGGACAAGTGCTACCCCAGCCGGCACAAGGGATACATATATTCTTCCAAAGAAATCAAGGAGAGATGAGGGATAAGCGTTCCACACCCAATTCTATCCCTAAATCATCTCATCAGGTGACACAACATTAAGTCTTTCGAATGGGAATATATTGATGAAAATGCATATTATTTTTTATTTTTTTCACTTAAAAATTTAGACAAAAATTTCCAGGCAATTGTTTTGAATTGATGTGACTGCTAACAAATATCTGTATCAATATAGGGACTTCTTCCACACTAAGGGATAAATAATGGAGTTTCTTTATTATTACTTTTAGGGATAGAATGTCCACTATTTTCCATGATCTATCCCAAAGTCCTGATCTAGTTTACATTATCTCGGATAGAGCTTAATTAATCATAAGGTGGTATAAAGAAATATATTTACCAACGAAAAATAAATAAGTTTTCATTTTGTTGTTTGAGTAGTAGCATAATTATTTGCGCTCGCCTGAGAGCGATCAACGTGTGTGACTTCAGTAGTCTTCCCTGCCATAATGCACCTAGTTCAAAGATTGAAAGAATGCAGACGGAGAGTTTAAGGACATTGCCCGTTGGTGAACTAAGATTTCCTGCAACAAGGAACTACAGAAAACATTTTCCGGCTTTGTTCGTGCGATTTCAGGTAAGTTTGAAACGAACTTATTAAGAAGAAAGAAATTCTCATTTTCTATTATTTTCAACGAAGTCACTATATTCACCACATGTCTTGGCTGTGATAAATTAAAACATTCCCAAATTGATTTCGAAAAGAGTTCCTATTTTTATTATGAAAGTGGTATTTAAATATTTATATAAGTTAGTTAATGCATCATGCAAGAAAGTTATGACTGGTTATGACGTTACGTCGAACATTGTTGAATGGCATAGGTGCCTCCAGTGACGTATTAAGTGCTTACAGTAAAGGTTTACATTATATTTACATAACTGCTTATGACGATGCCACATTGAAACAATCCTATAAAAGTATGCATGAATTTACCATGCTAAGTGAACCCAGTCGAAGTTTACATGATTTGCCAATATAATGTCCAGATTGTATGATAAAGAATCCTCCTTCATACTAATATTTGAATAGTGTACAAAGCATTTTTTTAAATATCAGAGCGATTGAAGGTAACGAATTTATTGCTCGTTTATATTTTCCAGACCATTTTGAAACCACTCGAGGGAATTATGGAAGCCATTACACCTGATTGAGTACGATTGCTGAATTGTTAATTACACTGCTACTTTCATTGTTTTAAGTGAATCTTATGTCAATAAACTAATTTTTGGAAAAATCTTGGTTTATTCTTTGAAATCCTTTCCTATGGATTTTTTATTTATTTTTTCATTGGTCGTGCAAATGCACTTTTTTGTACTGTTTCTGGGTGTTCTCTGATTTCAGTTTAGGTAATGATGGAGGCTATTTGAGAGTGGAAATTGGTGCATGGAACCCCTTCAGCATCATGGCTCTGGATGTGGCTGGTAACAGATCAACAAAGAGCCAACTTAACGACTGGTTAAAATTAAAATAACTATTAGCTGTGTAATTACATCGCAAGCAGTAGAATGTGAAGTAGGTTCCTAAAACTTCCAGCAGGTGGAACTGAAGACCAACCCACATCGCATAGTTCCATATATTGCCATTCGTGGCACTGCAATCATTCTTCAGAATCCCTTTGCCCTCATGGGCTAACCAGAGCCAATCAAAGAAAGGGATTTTGGGATAGATTCCCCACGATCTCTCCCCGATTTCTCTTCTCTCCCAATCTATGCAGACTTTCATTTCTTCATGATCCCTCCCCGATCTCTCCTTCATTTTAGGGAGACCTTATCCCTAACCAGGATGATATCCCTAATGACATGGATGCTATCCGTGTCGTTAGGGATATGTGCCACCTTGTGCTGGCTGGGACAGAAGTAGGTAGATTTCATCTTGTTACAGATGATTGTGACTTGAATTCAAAATTAAATTCAAAGAAATTACTATAAAGCCATCAAACCAATAACAAAGGCCAAAGTGACTCCATATATGTTATCTACATATATCCCTTTCCAGTTAAGTGTTATAAAAGTTGATTTCCTCCCAATTCACAATCATAATTTTCTCTGTTCAAATTCGTTACATACATACTGTTAAACTGAGTAGGTAAGCAAAAATTTAAATATTAAGAAATGACAGCCTCAATAAGAATCAGGAAATACAGACTGGGTTCATTAAGATCCATATTCACATGGTGTTAAAACTTTTTTCTCAATATTTTGTAAAATAAGAAAATGAAGTTATAAACAATGTTTACTCTACAATGCATATAGAATAAATTTAGCAACACTGTACATAAAAAATATAAAAGCAAGCATGCAAAAATAACTGCATTAAAGTGCTTAACAAAAATTTACTCAAATACGTACAAACTTGTGCAATTCTCAAGAAGAGTGGATTAAGCACAAAAAGGAAAAAAATAAAAGCATAACATTACTTTGGCTCGCTTAATCAGCTCATTTTGACCAGCTTTCACACCATCAGCTTTTCCTGCCCATGCCTTCAACACAGATGCCTGGAGTGAGGAAACAAAAAATATCATTAAAAATTTGTAAATATGTATGTACCTACTGACATTTGGTGGGTATTTTTCCAGCTGATAGTTCTATTTTTGGACAGCCACTAACTAAACATTCCCATTTCTGGGCCATATTTTCAGTTTCCTACTTATGTCTTGCATGACATCAAGTTTCTGCATAACCTCGGCATCTCCCTACATCTCAAGCTGATGAAGGACATAGGACTAACAGAGGATAAAAACAAAAAAATTGTGACCTTGAGAGTCATTTAATGCCCTGCATCACAAATGAGAATCCAACCCAAAGACCAAGATCCCCTTGGCTCCTCAAGCAGAGCGAATTGGGGGAACCCATAAGGGAATCAAATAATGCCAAAAGATCAGAAAAGTGCCACAGTTTTGAGTATGGGAAGGAGAGAAAGACTTGGGTCATATTAAACAGAGCAGAGGTGCAGCTAAGACTGGCTCTTAA
Source organism: Pyrrhosoma nymphula (assembly GCA_963573305.1). Classification (NCBI taxonomy): domain Eukaryota; kingdom Metazoa; phylum Arthropoda; class Insecta; order Odonata; family Coenagrionidae; genus Pyrrhosoma; species Pyrrhosoma nymphula. The sequence goes on from OY754330.1 coordinate 59,060,280, forward strand.
ATGGGCATCAGCAAAAACAAGTGTAGTCTGTTGTTATACGTATCAGTTTCCTGGATCCTCTGTGGGAGGATGCTATTGTTAACATAAGCTAGTTCAGTATCAACTTGTTCCTCTTGAGTCTTTAAGACTAGATGCAGAGTGGAGCTGAAGGGCAAACTTCAAAGAAGATAACCAAGGATCTATACCTCATGTAACAAGCATAAATTATAAATAAACCTAGGCTTCTTGAATATATGTATAAAAACTTCTTTAGAACATCTCTCCCATCCTGACTGAGATTTCACAAAATACTAGGAACCCAGGAGGGCTATTACGTATCATGAGTCACCTGGAGACATCTCTCTTTGGGCGACTCCTGAGTCGCCCAAAGAGAGATGTCAGTTCTCACTTCTTGCGTTTACGTACCAACTTTACCCCGTCGTCCTCGACGGAGGGGGTAAGAGACGAGTCGCTGCTTCAGTTCTTATACACTTGGCGATAGTCTCTTGTTATGTTTACACGTTTACTATGCTTATAGTGATAGCCCACTGTTTATTTACATTGAAAACATATGGAAATGGAGTACCAAAATCGCTGACCTTCACTGAGTTATCTTTATTGAATGCAGATTACTTATCTTTGGATTTACTGTTAATGAAAAGCTTGCGATTAGTCAAATATGCCTGCTATTGTTGTGATGCTTCTTCAACTTAAGTCTGTCACCCGATATATGTACCGGTTTGTTGGCCTTCTTCACCTTTAAATGTTCTGCAACTGATTTTGCCTTCTTTGCCTGCTCATTAGAAACAATTATTGAGAGAATATGAGAAGTATAATTTTTCCATTGTCCTTACTTTCACCTTCTTCGACTGCTAGACTGATTTTGGTGGGCTGTGGCAAGTGTTCAGATTAATGTCCTTATTCCCAGACAGCTAAAATTTGGTAATATTACTGGATTACAGTCATTTTACAATCATATTACAAAAATTGGGTATTTGTATTCCAATTGTATCACAATCGTTATACTGTGCCAAATATCTGCAATAGTACATTTGTATTAGGGTTGTATTACAGAGTCAAATAATTATTTTACAAATTGTATTATGGTGGTATTACAGAGCCAAATTACTATAGGTTGTGTTACAAACTGAATTTCTTTGGTATTACTATCCAGGTAACACGAAAGAAATTCAGTAGCTTTGACTAGCGGAAATGTTACAAACATGAATATATAAAAAATATAAAATTCGTAACTGTACAAGAGTTTTACAATTTGTATAACAGCGGTTGTGCTGTCTGGTTTCATCTCCTGAACTGTTATTTCATCATGTATATCATAAGTTCCTACCATTCAATTTACATGTCCATTGTAACCACTTACAATATAATTATGCTCACTCCTGCCGGCTAAGCACGATATGTGCATAAGTTTAAAGACATAAAAAGAAATGGGCAACACAAAAGTGCACACTTCAGACGAAATGTAATATTAAAAATAGCGAAGTGATGCTGTCACATAATGCTGGTCACTTACCAGTCGTCTGCAGCTACATGTGACTCGTATCAGGCTGTTCATTGGCCTGAAGCATTATTGTGGGACTTCTGAAAATTCTCATACATTGAGTTACCGCCCGTTAACCCTTTTGCTACGAATGACGTGATAGGACGGCATAAATTTTTCTACGCAAACGAACAAACGACGTGATAGAACAGCGTGCCGCTAAGCTAGCCCTAAGCAAGCCTAAAAGGTGTGTGTTATAAAGGACTTCATCTCGGGACGCCGTAGGTACCCTTTCTCGGTTTGCGGGAGAGGATTACCTCGACCCTTCCTCGCAGTACGCGCCCCACTCACAGCAGGGGTCCACAGTCAGTTGCTTGCTGGTGTAGTGGAATTACAAACTTAAAAGTTATTGTGTAATTGGCAAATTGAGCATTATAAGTGCATTCCTTATGTTTAGCTCTACAACTACAAATTTTAAACGGAGTTCTACTGTTATTTTTAACGCAGTTTGTGTGTAAAGAAATCTTTACCATTGATACGATTTTTGTTGCTAGAGAGCTTAATATTAACGATAGAATTTTGTTTAAAAGCTGTAAAGTCATTGCAAAACAAGAAGAATTCATTTACAATTAAATAAATATCGAGGCTGTAGCAACAATGTTTTTAGCAAAACCATCGCATAAAAAAAAGTTGACCGCAACCGCATGCCGTAATAGGCACCCCAAGCGGAACAGGGTGGAGATTTTCTCAGCCTGGTGGCCAAGAAGAAGGTTCAACACCCCTCTGGCCCCCGACCTAAGTTAGGGAAATAGGTACCTGTGAAGATCCTAGCGTAGTGAAAGCTCCGTACTGGCAAAGCAAAGAAATTTTTTCCGTCCCCGTCGCGAAAGGGTTAAGTCGCCAGCTAAAATGAGTGACCCCCTGATACATAATAGCAAAGAGCGACTCGGAGGAGGTGAAATCTAGATGGCGACAAAAATCATCCCTATGATACGTAATAAACTCTCCAGGTTAAATTTCAGAGCAGAGTTATGATCACTGAACTGTCAAAAATATTGGTGCTTGCTTTATCACCTACCCCTCTGCTGTCCCTCCCCTCTTTTTAATGCTTTATAAATGACCAGCAAAACAGTGACTGAAGTAGAATAGAGTGGAACTGCCCACCACAGAGCAGCAAAATACCTTTAACCCCACACAGCACACTCAAAATTTATACCGTATAAAAGTTGCGTAAATAGTATAGTATAAATTGTAAATAATATTCCGTCGATTATGTACGTAATATGTGAATAATATGCAATATATGCAAATAATATGCAAATATTATGCCATCGAAAACTGTAAATAATATTTGCATAATATGTACATATTTTCAGAATATCTTGGCGAATGAAATGTGCATCATTTCTTAAAATTATGCCCTAAAAATTGGAGAATGCCATAAAATGCCCACTAAATTATTGTCTTAGGTATATAAATCTCCAGCCTCATAATTATGCGATAGCAAAAATATAGATATATATTCGCATAATATGCGAAATATATGCACAGAACGAAATGGCTTATTATGTGCATAATATTTGAATATTTGGTGAATAAACATGGAAGGTATACACATGAAGGTTGAATCACCAGTTCCTGTTTTTATTATTCTGTAAATGCATTTTTTGTTCGCTTTTTCCGCCGTAACGTAGGTATATGAATTTATCTTTATGAGCGCGAAGGAAAGATGTTAACAAAACCATAACTTCACGAAATACATGGTGTTTCAATAGAGTTAGGCATATCACGGCAGTGTATGCTGATGAAAATGGTATAATAGTTATGCGCATAATATGCCAAATATATGCACAGAACGAAATGGCATATTATGTGCATAATATTTGAATATTTGGTGAATAAACATGGAAGGTATGCGCATGAAGGTTGAATCACCAGTTCCTGTTTTAATCATTCTGCAAATGCATTTTTTGTTCGCTTTTTCCGCCGTAACGTAGGTATATGAATTTATCTTTATGAGCGCGAAGGAAAGATGTTAACAAAACCATAACTTCACGAAATACATGGTGTTTCAATAGAGTTAGGCATATCACGGCAGTGTATGCTGATGAAAATGGTATAATAGTTATGCGCATAATATGCCAAATATATGCGCAGAACGAAATGGCATATTATGTGCATAATATTTGAATATTTGGTGAATAAACATGGAAGGTATGCGTATGAAGGTTGAATCACCAGTTCCTGTTTTAATCATTCTGCAGATTCATTTTTTGTTCGCTTTTTCAGCCGTAACGTCGGTATATGAATTTATCTTTATGAGCGCGAAGGAAAGATGTTTACAAAGCCATGACTTCACGAAATACATGGTCTATTGCACCTCCCCGAAAATTATCGTAGTTGGAAATGTTACCGTCAGGGACCGTAGAGTCGTAAAAAAAGAAGATCGTATTTAACAAGTTGCCCACGCCATGGTTGCTATCTCGTTCGCTTTGCCGTTCTCTCGCCTCGTGCCTGTGTTTCGACTCGTGCCTCGTTTTGTGCTTCGCCTTGTGCTACACTTCCTTCCTAGAAGATATGTTCTTTTAAGAACTGCTATTTTGCAGTACCTTTAAAGGACTATTTTTTAGATTTAGCAATCGACGCTACGCTTTCCCTTCCTTGCCCACTTATCATTTTTGCCTACCATACATTTCCCTTCTTTCGCTACCTTAACCTGTTCACCCTTCCTCTTCATTCTTCCAGCATTTTCTCAAATATCCTTTTCTGTCACCCCTGTGAACAAAGACCCCTGCGAGTAACCCTTGAAAATAATAGTGAATAATATGCACATCGTATTCAATTATTATGTAAATATATATTAGGCCACATCAATGGCATAAAATGTACATAATATGTACATAAAATGTGGATATTTTGGTATAATGTCTTCATAAATTGCGTATATATCTGCACAATATGCCACATCAATGGAATAAATTGTGCGTAATATGTACATAAAATGTGCATATATATGGTATAATGTCCTAATAAATTGCGTATACATGTGCATAATATGCAAATATATATTATGCCACATCAATGGTATAAATTGTGCATAATTTGTACATAAAATGTGTATATATATGGTATAATTTCCTCATAAATTGCGTATATATGTGCATAATATGCAAATATATATTATGCCACATCAATGGCATAAATTGTACATAATATGTACATAAAATGTGCATATATATGGTATAATGTCCTCATAAATTGCGTATATATGCGCATAATATACAAACATTATGCCATTCCATTCAGTTCATATATTTTGCATATTATGCGCATATATCGCAATTTATGGGGACATTATACCATTTATATGCACATCTTATGTACATATTATGCACGTTTTATACCATTGATGCGGCATAATATTCGCATAATATTTGAATATTATGTGCATATTATTCACTTTGTGCTGTGTGGGACGTACCTGAAGAGCACGACCATAGCTGAAGGTCAAAGCCCACGGCTTCTTTCCATTGAACTTATTAATGGCATTCAAATTTACAGATGCTTCCTCTTCAGTTTGACCTCCAGACAAGAAAGTGATTCCTTTAAAAGATGAATTAGCAATTAGTAAATATGCTATCAAAAAAGTAGTCACACAAAAAGTGAAAATTCATGAACAATTTTAATGAGCTGTTCATGCAACATGTATTGCCTCAATTATTTATTCTGTTAAAGTCATCAAGGGAAAAGGTGCACCAGAGAGAGAAAAATAAATGCATTTAGATGTACTAAATGGACAAAAAGGGGGGTCATGAGGAGAGATACTGCATCACTGTAGGAACATTTAGAAATAGCAGGGTCTGAACCATAGAGGGAGCTTAACAAGAAAGTAAAGAATAGACTAAGTAAATATTATTAAACAGCATGCAATGGTTCCAAAATTTCAGTTTAGGATGGGACAAGGCAATTTCTGAGCATTTTAAAATGTATAAAAATCATTTTATTTATTTATTGTGCTTAAGTTGATTTTTTAGAGATTACATGTGCATTATGAAGTACAATTATGAAAAGTAATGAATTAATATTGCATTTTGAATTAGATGAAAATTAACTTATTTTTTCTGACTAATTTATGTTTTGCAAATGATGGAGTCATTGGATACATATAATTTTGCACATAATAGAATATTGAAAGCCACTGCAGAGACACAGGACTCTTGCATAACAAGGCATGTAAAAATACAAAGATAATACTGATCTGAAGAATAAACTGCTGAAGGAGAAATAGACAGTGTTTCACCATGGACATCATAGTATATCTGCTGGTCACTTCCATTTGATTTACCACAAGAACCAATATTTGAACAAATGGGAGGCAATCTTGTTGAACCATTCTGATTTATCTTTTCACTATTTTAGACCTCTAAAACCTGGTCTTTCAAAGAAATACAAACTAATTCTCTGGTAAGAGTGAGATAATCAAAAGCCTAACTATGATACCACTTGAATTTTGCTGGTAATAAAGGGTGGCCACCCCACCCAGAAATCTGTGAAAACTGCAATAGCCCATTGAAAATTTAGGGCATTCTAAATAATTTTCCTGAATTTGAAATGTCACAGGTCATCGCCACGGTATTTTTAGAAAATTATGAACTTACTCATGCACAAGGTTTTTCAGGGGAATGCCATTTTACATCAAGTTATGAAATTGTATGTACCAAGTTTGATCACCCCTGTTGAGAACATATTTCTTTTCAAATAACTTATTTTTGTGAATGCTTGCACCATGGAATTTTAGCTGCATATTATAGAGAATTTCTTTACCAATTTTTCTATAAGAAGACAGCACCACACACTGCCAACTACAGCTTTCAATTATAATAAGAAAAGATTAACATGTTGTGTTGTTAAAATATCTATAACACTACATATATATTGATAGAGAGTACTGTGCCCATAGGATATTTCAGAAGCAGTTGAAAATGAATATAGATGCAACCAGTCCTGCAATGAATTTCCACCATGACTATATTCCAGGAAAACTTCTAATACACATATATTTTGAAAATAGAATAGTGACCAGCCTGAATCAACGTCCATGCAGAAGTTTTCTTGTAGGGTTTGATTTTCTCCCGGCGAATAGCTGTGGTAAATTCTTCATGGGTTTCCACCCAGGTTAGTGGCTCCATCTTCTTATCTGCCGACATTTTGAAGGAAAACTTATCCGTTATCAATGGCCCTGAAGGACCAGTCTTCTTCCGAAACGTCAGCAGAGGAGAAGATGGAGCCACTAACCCGGATGGAAACCCGTGAAGAATTTACCTCAGAGGTTTTCTTCCTTGAGCTAATAATGTTTAGCATGTTACACCGGACTATTAAAAGAAAATTTCTCTTCATGGACAACAACAAAAATCCTATTAAAAAAAATTCTTCACAGTATTCACAGTATTTATGAGAAAGCAGCCTACCTGGAACAGCAGGTGGAACTGTCCTAGAAAGTGCAGTCACTGTGGCAGCAGCAATATCTTCTGGACCATACTTCTTTGGACAGGACTGGCCGGCAGTGACCATGTTGGGCTTGAGGAGTGTACCCTCCAAGAAGACGTGATGGTCGTTCAAAGCCTTGTACACTGCAGCCAAAACAGTTTCTGTCACCTTCTGTGCCCTTTCTAGATCATGTTCACCATCAGGGAGAACCTAGAACAGAAAATACATATGTATATAAGTACTACTCTGAACCAAATATTACCATCAAACTTGTATTATGATTTTTTGAAAGGGTGCGAGGGTGGGGTGAAAGTGAAAGGAAAATGGTGGACAGGAGGAACTTCATACTCTCTCAAAACTTCATGATCTATACACTACCCGGTGAGCTTCTACAAGGGCATGTAAAAGAGGATGTTAGGACGCCAGCCATGACAAAGGGAGGGTTTGGGGAAAAGGACTTAGAAGAGGAAAAGAACAAAAAGTGAGGTGTAAATTGATGGATTAGTTTCCTGATATTTTCATTGCTGAAAGGGAAGAGTACCTTTTGAACCTATAAGTTCAACAGTATCTCTCATATTTTGCGACATTTGTCAGTGCAAGAGATGCAGAGTGGGTTTAAAATAGCATCCTCAAATTTGAGGGACCTGAAATTTTCAAGTATTCTTAGCCCAGCATGTAGGCTTCGAGTCTCCAGAATATTTATGTTAATCCATGAACAGAAGTAGGAAATTGATAGTTAGGAACATATTTATAACACAAAAAAATTGTTGCACCCTTCAGCAATAATTCCAAGAGGAAATAAAAACATTGAAATCACTGGATATGTGCACAATATATGTAGTTGAATAAATTGAGAACCATGAGAAATCATGAGCCACATGGAAAATTTTTTTATTACCCTCAGGGCCATGAAAATTTTTATGTTTATCCCAAGAAGTGCCAAGATGATTTTGGGTATTTTTCTATTGCTCTTAAAAAATTACATTCTGTTTACTTTTTGTTTTTAATTTTTTCATCCAAGGTAAATCATATTAAAATTAAAGTAACTAAATTTTCGATTGTTCAATTTTTTCCCAAAAAAGTAAAATCCTTGTTGATAACCGGTCTGGACAATATATCATCATTGACACTCAGATAAAAGGTGCCAAACAACGATATATCGTTCCATGGCCTTCAAAAGGGTTAATTAACAAAAAGTCCTATTAAAAAATTTATGAATGATAGCAAAAATTAAATTGGGCATACATACATTACACTAAAAATTATTTCAATGAGGTCATGTAAAATGCTGCCATAGATGCACTTAAATATTTTTTGCAAAAGCAAATAGAGTCCCAGGACCTAGAGCTCCAGTGAGTACCAAATAAACTCTATACTGCATGTTATTTTATGGTTAATGTGAACCAGGATTAGGCATTTATTTATATTTCAGCAACACGCAACCATCATCTGGCAGAAGAAAATTCACAATAGTTTAGGCTTCAAAGTGAATTTTCCAATTCACTCTGATGAAAGGAATGCCTCAACGAAATAGCTTGTGCTGCAATAAGGCCATAAATAATAGGTTAAAATTAGATATAATTTACCTCAGGCTCAACAATAGGTACAATGCGGTTAGCTTGGCAGATTGAAGCATAGCGAGCCAAAACATTAGCATTTTCCAAAATAGACTGGTAGGAGGGTGTATTCTTCTTGATTTTCAGCACACAGCGCCACTTAGCAAAATGGCAGCCATCCTTCTTGTACTGTGCACAGCGCTGAGCCAAGTTGTCAAGACCTACAATTTAAATCACCATGAATCACTAAGCAGCACATCAAGCATCAATAATAGCTCAGTGCAGACATTTTTATTGCAAATGTAATTTCATTTTAAGAGACTCATTGAATGCGAAGGCTCTCATTCAATGTAAATGTATCTATTTAATGTGGGGAGAGAAGTGAAAGACTTATGTCGGCATTGCGAGGACCAGAATCTCGGAACCTGACACTGTTGAGCCAAGCTACTCAGCTGATCGCTGGGTAGATGAAAGGGAAAGGAATTGTGGATCCTATAAGGATGGAGGAAGAGGATTACCGGTGACTTGAGAGCAGCCTGTCCACACAAACTAGCATTCCACAGGGAGTTGACCCTGGACCTCGTTGCTCCAGCAGCCTGCTGCCATCCCAACGACATGATTCCCGAAAGCATCCATCCAGAAGTTATTTATTTCCTTCATTAGCCCTTTACTCACCCCGGTAGAGTCAAAGCGAAGTGATATTAGCTGGCTGTGATGAGTGCTAAGGTCCCATATCAGAAGATTTGACTGATTGTGAGTGTTCTCTCCACTCAGTGACTGCCCAGAGTAAAATCTTCAGGGAGGGTAGAGGAGAGCAATCTTTAGCTTTCTAATGATAACGAATTGCTAGTTAGAGCATGAGAACTTGCAGTCCCCACATTTGAAGGCCTTTTCTTTGTAAAAGAATTCATTGTGTCCAGTACATTTTGGTGTGGAAGATGGATAAATTGCATTTTTTATGTGCATTTTGGTGGGGAAAAGGGATCCAAGTGTACTTTTAAATGTGTATTTTGAAGTGTAAAGAGGCACGCATTGAATTGAACAGTCCCCTAAGATTCAGAGGGCCCAGTCTGTGAATTGACAACCACGTGTAATGGTATGTTGCATTTTGATTTGGAAGACAAAATTAAAGAACTGTTGTTAACCCTTAATCACGCCCTTGTTCTTTAAAAAGGCAACCATTACAGCATCCCAAGCCCTGCATCTGCCAGACTTGAATGTGAAGCATTGTTTGTTAAAGCCATTAAGTCCCTAATATTAACCCTTAGCCGTCATCTCTCAAACGCCTACGGAGGGGGCCTACCCAGTTACGTGACCGCACCCTATGAAAAGGGAAGTCCCGTGACATAATCGTGTATGAATGGTTTTTTAAGCCTCTCTCTTGGTTGCAAGTTTTTTAAGCCTCTCTCTTGGTTGCAAGTTTTTTAAGCCTTTCTCTTGGTTGCAAATTCCCCTTTCTGGAGGAATTTGAGAGGTAGGTAGGGGAGGAGAAAGGGGTTGGGAAGAGCCAGTCAGGGAGAGGCTACAGGAATGGGATTTCTAATGTTAAAAATACTGTTTTTTTTAAAGAGTGCATGTTGCAGAATGAATGTGTGCATTGTGATTAAGTTGTGATGGATCAGCTTTTCTTCCAGGTAAGTATGTTGCAGCACCTAATGCATTAACCATCTGCTGTGTGAAAATTAAGCTCGATAAAGATAAGCAAATATCACTATTAATATTGTGCCAGGGATCCCTTGGATCTCATCATGGTGTTCCCTTAAATTCTGATCTTCGGTTACCTCTAATTAAACAACTTTATCCGTTGAAATTTATCAAGTAAGTCCTTATGTCCAAAGGAAGTTAGATTACAAGTTTTATAGTAAAGCATTGGTATTACATATGTACTGTGCGCTTTAGAACTTCAGAGAAATTAAATTTATTTTGTATGTATTAGCAAATATCAATAGTGTTGGTTGGGTTGCAACTATGATTCAATTTGGAATGGGTATTGACAGTGCAGTCCTCGCAAAAGCTTACGCAGCGTTGTGCAGCACACGATTTTGGGACTGGAAGGTTCTATTTTCTAAAAACAGGTTGCCATGGCTGGGAGGGTAGTACCGGCGGGCTAATGTCTACGATTTTTGTTGCCAACATTGAAATTTCTCATATGCCTTCAATGAAATTGAATGCGCCCAGCTATTCGCCAGGTTATGGAGTGGGCGTCGCCCCTTTGCAGTACCTGAGCACGCGCCAGGGGGTCATGACCTGGGGATCTCAGGCCGATGACTCTGAACTCAGAACTTATAGTTGCAATAAGTACTATCTTTTTTCTAAAATATTACACAAAAACAAATATCACATGCGTATTGGTTGCGATTTTAGTTTTTTGAAGTGCAAACTTATATAGGCGCACCACGCACAGAAAATTCTGCAGGCGGTAAATCAGATTCTGGGTATCATGCTCTTTTTCTCACGTCACGCTTAGCATGCCGAATGTAAACTAAAGAGAACGCTCTCTCCGTAACAGAGTAAAACGTAATGGTTAGAGTCGTCATCCCACGTACCAAAGGTCCCAGGATCAAATCCTAGTGGTGGAGATTTTATATATTATATTTATATATAAGTATACATGGAATGAGAATGAATGTGGGGAAAAGCAAGGTTATGGTAGTGTCAAAAAATAAGGTACAGAAAAGGCTGAACATATCGTGGGAAGAGCAAGAACTAGAACAGGTTGACAAGTTCGAATACCTGGGGACACTAATTACCAATGATGGAAGGCCAGACACCGAAGTAAACCACAGAATACATAAAGCAAACCAGGTATACTATCAGATTAGTAAATCAATTGTGGGAAACAGGGAAATATCAGAAAAGACAAAGATGAGAGTATATAAAACCATTTTCCAGCCGGTATTGGTATACGGAACGGAGAGCTTAACCCTACTAGATAAACATCGGAGCAGATTCCAAAGCTGTGAAATGAGGTATCTAAGATGAGCAGCAGGACGCACTAAAAGAGATTGAGTGAGAAACACCACAATCAGAGCCCAATTCCAGCAAGACCCGATGGTGGAGTCGATGGAAAGAAAAACTTTAAGATGGTATGGGCATGTGGTTAGGATGAATGAGGAAAGGAAGCCAAGAGAGGTGATGGAGGCAAGACTAGAGGGAAAGCGAGGAAGAGGATGACCAAGGATGGAATGGGAAGAATATGTGGAGGGATTGGCAGTCAGGCACGGAAAGAGCCTGAATGAGGTGAAGCGTCTCTCTCAAAACAGGAAAGAATTTGGAAAGTGGCTGAGGGACCCCAACGCCTAACAGCAGAAGGGGATTTGAGAAAGAAGAAGATATTTATCAGAATATCGCCATAGAAGTTTGTATTCTCCAGTGTGGCCTTGAGCACACCAATTCTTTTTAATAAATTACGGAAATTATCCAAATTATTTTTCCATAAAATGTATATGTTCTCTCTGTCTATCTAGAATATATATATTTATATTTCCACTCTGTTGTGTTCTCAATGTCCCATTTATTCATCGAATATACATAGTGCCAATTTATTAAATTATCTCAAGTACTTTTCATTTTCTTATTTCAATGACTGAAATTATAGTCTAGTGGTATTCAAAGTCTGATTCAATTCATTGCATTAGCTAAATAAGAGAAGAATATAGAATGCACTGTTGTTTTGTAATTTTATGGGTCATGTCTCAAATCTGGATCACAGAATTTCACGCGGCTGAAAATGTTAGCAACGTTACTGGAAATCAACAGAATTGTGCAAAGTTTAGTGTCTACTTATTCAGTGTTTCAGCGGAATCACGGCTATATTTGTTATTTTTTATTAATGGTGAATAAATGTTATTGCATTTAAAGTAATTGAAATACCCAGCTGTTAGTCATCGCGTAAGACCCTCCATTCCACAGCCCCGGCCGCGGAATGGAGGTATGGCAGGGAAGGGTCGACTACCTGCTCCATGATCCACAATGGGTCGAATTTTCCAATACGGCTCTGAATTATATTTCTACCCTGAGACACTATGTTGGCAATTCTGCCTGCCACACGCTCACTTTCTCCTCAGTTCCTTTCCCTTACTCCTTCCACACATTTCACCCCCTCTGTTCTGCGCATCTAAAGGCCGTAAGCTTTCGCGAGAACTGTACGATATCCAACAGTTTCAATTGACTCCTAGCATATGGCTCTAAACATCAAATTGGGAAGTGCTAAGTGGAAAATTGCTGAAATTTACTGCCAGAATACCAGTTTCCTACCCCATGTCTACCAATTTTCTTTATAGATAAGTTATGCGTTCACAGGTGTGTTTTACTTCCATGTTTCACCATTGTCTTATCTGTGTATTCTAGTGCTAAGGATGGTGTAATCTACCTTTTGTGCTGCTTGGGATAGATGAAGATAAGTTAGTAATATCAGAAGGATGAAATGTCTGGGCTTAATCTCAAACTAACATCACATGCAAGATCACAGCTATATTTTGAATGGTCACCCAGTCATCCCAGGCTGAGATATCATAGTTTTAGGCAAAGGTGATGAACAACAGTCAAATCATGGTTTACAGTACTGCAAACAATTATAGAATTGAGCCATATTTAATCAAGCATTTAATTTTATATCACAAATGTACCACGTTTTTACAATGGTCAGCGTCAACACTAACCAGGGGAAGGGAGGAAGCTGGAAGGCTGTGGGAGCTCTCACTAAAAATAGCCAAAAGTGCTGAGTTTCCTCCCAAGTTTTATGCCAGGACCACAATTATAATAGATAATAGATATATTAAATGCCATAGATTTTTTTACATACCCTGAGTGGTACACTCATCTTCAGCACCAAACAAAGGAACAACACCAGTATCCACCTTGATTCCTGGGATGATGCCACGCTCTTCCAGAAGTTTCACAAATGGAGTTCCATCGTCAGCTTTTTGGTAGACTGTTTCATGAAAGAGGATTACTCCAGAGATGTTGTCTCCAATAACTTTATCTGCTGAGAAGAGGAGCTGTAAGGAAAAGATTGAAAAGATTAATATAAAAGTAAAAAAAAGAATCATTTCATTCAAGACTCATTTAAAACCAGATTAGTGCATCAGATATCAAAATGCACATTTTTGGTTAAGTCAAATAAAATAACACTCATGTGCAACATAAAATGGACCAATTATTAGGCTATAATTTAGGTAAAGGACTAATACACAGTGGCTTATTACATAAGCAATGTGTAAACCCTCATTGCTCCATAAGAAGGAAAAGATATATTAAATGAAAGGATAACTTTGTTCTATTCCACCAATTTATTCTCCGGTACAACTAGTTTCGACGCAGCGGCGTCATCTTCAGGTACAAAGTGTAAAGCAACATATGATCTTTATATACCATCCAGGGTAGGCGTTGGGGTGGGGGAGGAAGAAGGTAGTGGAAGGGGGTGGAAAACCTCAAGGATACAAAGTAGTGAATGTTTAGCGGGTGGATACAATGTAGTGGCGGGTGGTGGGTCGGAAAGGGGGGGGGTGGGCGGATGACCATTGGCAGGTTTGAGTTTTGAAGGGGTCGTTGGTGACTAAGGTAGCGGTGAGGTGTCCGTGGGAGTGGGGGGAGGGGAAGGATTACGGGCTACTGTCTTTTCCGTGAGGGTCAGGGAGGCTTCAAGGAGGGGGGAAAGGTTTTCAAATAATATGTCACCTTTCCCCCCTCCTTGAAGCCTCCCTGACCCTCACGGAAAAGATAGTAGCCCGTAATCCTTCCCCTCCCCCCACTCCCACGGACACCTCACCGCTACCTTAGTCACCAACAACCCCTTCAAAACTCAAACCTGCCAACGGTCATCCGCCCCCCCCGCTTTCCGACCCACCACCCGCCACTACATTGTATCCACCCGCTAAACATTCACTACTTTGTATCCTTGAGGTTTTCCACCCCCTTCCACTACTTTCTTCCTCCCCCACCCCAACGCCTACCCTGGATGGTATATAAAGATCATATAAATTCAACAGATTCAGGCGAGATATCGTGGAAGTTCTTCATAAAGTAAGAGAAACAATTGCACTTTTCCACAAATTGGTTTATTGCGTACAATGCGTTTCGGCTCACAGAGCCATCATCAGGTACAAGACATGTCTTGACAGGTCTTGTAACTGATGATGGCTCTGTGAGCCGAAACGCGTTGTACGCAATAAACCAATTTGTGGAAAAGTGCAATTGTTTCTCTTACATTATAAAGATCATATGTTGCTTTACACTTTGTACCTGAAGATGACGCCGCTGCGTCGAAACTAGTTGTACCGGAGAATAAATTGGTGGAATAGAACAAAGTTATCCTTTCATTTAATATATAATGAATTTCCACAAAGTTGAGCCTGAGACGATGGAGATGAAGGAAAAGATACTATGAAAACCTCACATTTTAGATTATGATACATAAAATTTAGCAGATCCTACAGTAAAAGAGTGTTTAATTGTTCAATTATACCAGACTCAACAACTACATATCAAATCACTGCCTGTATAATATTTTACACACTAAGCACCACATGGCAGGGCAAATGCTTTAAAAAATTTTAATTTAATTTCCACAAAGACTTGTAAAAACTGATGATATCCATAATAAAATTGTGCAGTAGAGAGGAAATACAGTGAATAAGCGGGTCTCCGCGCAGGGTTCCACCCTTCGTCCCCGGTCTGCGAGCTTCCGCTCATTACCGAGGACTAGGAAGGGCTGCGGGAATAGGAAGGGAAAAAGGATAGGAGAAAAGGTTTCGGGAGAGGGGAGCTTCCGGCCCCAGAGCCATAATTAGACTAAGGGGTAGAAAACGGAACGCGAAACAACATATAATCTCCAGCGTTTGCTGAGGTGAATTCTATAAATAAGAAAACACCGGATCGGCAGCCGTCCTAGCCCGGCCCACTAGATAAAGAGGAAATACAATGTTTATCAACATAATTCCTTAGCCCTCTTAGTGCGGCGGGCCGATATATTGGCTTTTGCATCTAGGGCGAAAAGGCCGATATATCGCCTCAAATGTAGGCTATTGTTTAAATCACCATAATTTATAAAATTTTAATTGCATGTTTCTCTTATCAAAAATATGAATTCTCTGCTTTATATAACATGTTTTTTTTATTTTTTATCTTATATTTTAAATACTATTAATAAAGTATGAACCTTACTGTAATTTTGACGTTGAACTGTTTACATGTGGGGAAGCTCAGCCTCATCGTATACTCATTTTTTTCCCTGAGTGGTCTTTTCACTCTGAGAGCCTACTGAAAGGCTAATCTGCAACCTCATGAATGCGTTATGATGAATCTGTTTTGATAAAAACTGCTATATAAGACTTGGGCTTTAAAAGGACGTTAATGAAACCATTACCTTGTTATCATGTTGGTTTCTCTTGCCTTCCATCCTAGGTAATCATTTGGGCCCTTAGTAATGGAATTACATTGTCAGCATTCCTCTTTTTGATAGGGATTTTTTCTTATTCAGCCTTGAGATAGAAACTTGATTGAAGATAGTGCACGAGGAACGCAGTGGGTTCTCTATTGGCTTTGAAGCTCAGTGCGGTTTTTCCCTTGCGAGCGTGCTGTTGAATCAAGCGCGATTAGAAGCAAATACGTACGTTTTTATTTTTGTGTCCGTTTTGATTACCTGAAATGGCAACTAAAAAGACTTCGAAAGATATAGTGGATGAAGAATTGATGAATTACTTTTTATGGCTAAGTGATGACGATTGCTCTGAGGAATATGACGAGAGCGAGTGTCTGAGTGACGATGTGAATTCGGATTCAGATGACTCTGAGATTGTGACGCCGAGGAAAAGCCTATATAGAGGAAAGTGACGAAGATGATACAAGCAGTGACGAGACCGATGTAATTCCGCCACCGGAGTTTAACGTAATCTCTGAAGGCCATGACACTTTAGAGTGTTATAGCCTTCAGTTACGCAGTAATACCGGGTCCCAAGCATGTGCCATCACCGACTTCAGAATGCATAGCATACTTCAATTGGGCAAGGGCCTAGCCATGTTGAAACAATGGTTCCTGTCAGAACACCGAAGTTAAGCAACGTTGGGCCCGGACAGTGGTTGGATGGGTGACCCTCCTCCATGCCTGCACCAGGCATGGATGGAGAGGTGATACTCCCTCCAGACCACCGAGAGGCCGGTGGGAGATATACCCAGACTGGGAGAGTTAGAGGGAGGACACCCTCCATACCTGGTACTGGGGTGAGGCAGGGGGAGGCCAACCCTCCATACCTCTACCGTGGTGCTCTTGTCCCGTCTGCAAGTGGCAGACAGGTATGGGGTTGGCACAATGGACCAAGAAAGGTCTAAGTGCTCGGGCTCCTGACAAAGGCCCCCACAAATAACAATCTAATCTAATACTTCAATTTGTTTTTCACCCCTGTGCTATGGAATCTGTTTACATCAGAAGCCAACAGGTATGTTGCACAGTTCCTTGTCGCCCATGAAACATCTCCTAGATCAAGAGTGAGGCAGTGGCGGGAAGTGACAGTAAACGAGATGAAAGGGTTCATTGCTATTTTACTGGAAATGGGTGTAACTAAAAGGCCTAGTATCTTTTCCTACTGGTCAAACAATTATCGCACCATACCATGGTTCGGTAAAATGATGTCTAGAGATTGCTTTCAATTGCTTCTGAAGTTTTTCCATCTCACAGATAATTCCAAACTTTTCCCACCTGGCAATGAAAAGTACGATCCTTGTGCCAAATTTCAGCCCATTGTTGACCGAGCTAATCGACTTTTCCACTAAGTGGGACTATGCAGAGGCTGACAAAATGTAGTATTTGCCCATTTGCTAGTTTTTCCATATACATATATTTATAATTTTTTCCACATGTATTTTTTGTTATTTCTTTGATGTAAAAGAGCAGTTTCATTAAAAAATGTGAAAAAAATTATATTACTATTGTGTCCGAAAATCAAAATATTATTGCTAAAAAATAGTTAAACTTTATAGCTTAGAAATACATATTTTGCAGATGTCAAATAATAGTATTATTATTAAAAATTCAATTTATATAAAATTGTTAAAAACCGCATATCGATATCTAAAACAATAACTTCATTATGTTATTTTTCCTAAGATGATACAATATACTAAAATACCTTTTTCTCACTAGTACCACTGGCGGAAGTTAACACTAAAATGGTTAAACTGCATTTTAATCTCATGAACTATTCGAAATAATAGCTCAAAAGATAAATAAGTCCATGAAATGAATAACAAATAAAGGGTAATGCTAGGGAAAAGGCAAAATTGTGTCAATACCTCTCCCCCAAGAAAATAATACACTGATTAAGATTTGAAGGAAAGTAATCAGGGAGCTTTGAAATGCACAGGAACATGATGTATGTACATACTATGAAAAACTAAGTAGGAAAGAAAGAAAATATGCACAGGAGTTTGCAGTGTTGTAATTACTACAGGAAGCTTAAGTAGAAAGAAAATTAGAAGTACCATGTGATGCATAAAATAAGGTGAAATCTCTTAAGGCGAACATGTCCATGGAGTTAATTGCATTGGTAGTTAGGGAAATATAACATGTGGAAAAGGAAGGCAACGGTGGGCTAACTTGCAATGAGTATTGCTAATCAACCCATTCAATACTTACCCCTATTTTAATGTACCTAATGTAGGTACCCAAAATTTATAATTTCCTATTTTTTCTCTTTCTTCCTGTAATAAAACTTAGTGACCTATTTTCTTTCAAAAAGTTGAAAGAGAATGCATCACAGAATAAATTCCAACTCATCTGTCATGAGGAGATAAGGCAATGATTGCATCAATAAGGGAATCCACCCAAAAATGTAGTCCCAGTAAAACAATTACCTGCCGATACAGCCTCCTGTTTTCTTCGGTGTTCTCTACTCCAATGTCAGTAAATCTCTTGCCAATTGTTGCAGTGGATTCATCTGCTGCCAAAATACCCTTCCCAGGGGCAACAATCCTGTTTGCAATGGAGCGAAGTTCCTCCTGGAGCTCAGGGGGTGGGTAGTTGAAGTAGGTAGTCATTGTTTCGGTTGAGGGTGTAAAGTTTAAAGAAGCTGAAATGAAAATTTTAAACAATAAATTTTATACCAAAGATGTGAAACACTGCATTACACTACTACAATCGGACAGTTGTTAATTTCAATACATATGCATTTAGATTTTAATCTACAACTCAGTGAGGTTATAAATTAAAAGAGTAAAATTTTGGTAAAGCAGTCCAACTTATGAGCAACAATTAATACATTAGTGGATGAAAATGATGTTTAACCCCTAAATAATCAATGAAAACAATGGCACCAAATTAATGGAAGCTATCACTTGAATCATCGCACATATTACTATATGACAGAAATAAGGACAATTCAAGATGGTTGAAGGGTTGACTTTGTGGAATTTCGGCATGATATAATAATTAAAACTTTGTAATATAGATTATAAGGATAATCCTTTCGCCAGTCCCCGGCCAAGTACACAACAAATCACAAACATGAATGTCTGCATTCAAAAAAGGACTTCCTGCCAGACAATACAGGCCAAACATTTTATGGATGTAACGCAATAAACCTAATTTTTGTTTGGAAAATCCAACACTTAGTTAAGCCGAATACTGCCTTAACCAAAACATTATCATGTTCCCAAGAGATTCTATTCTGCAAGATAGGTTTCATTGATATAAATCTATCGAAATTGAAACGATTACAATAACTGATTAAATATCCTTTCATATACATGTTGTGTTGAAAGTGTGACTACGGAGATAACAGGTAAAAATGAATGACAACAAATATTTTACAAAAACTTAAAATTTTAAAGTTTGAAATGAAAAATACCCACGTTCGAAGATATTCGGATAAAGAAATAGAATACTTTCCTTGATTTTCGCGGTTTCGGAGGAGAGGATTTTAAGGCAGATAAAACAAAAAACTTAGAATTGAAATCAACAATGGAGTTGAAATACGAACCAAAAATGCGCTCGAAAGGAGAAAAATTGATAAACTATAAAAAGGACCTGGTTCCATAATTTGGCTAACTATAAAAAATACGTAAAATGAAATATTTTAAAACCTTTACATCCACTGAAAACGCTATCACGTTCACATACCCGGTGAACGATCGAGCGACGTTAATCTGATGCGCGACGAGTCAGCCGAAGAATGGGAAGTCGCCAGCCGGCATTCAGGCCGCCGTAAAGGAAAACGCCAAGCAATTCCTAAGAAAGGTGATAGGGGAAACGTTATATGACGACACGCTGTAGCACATTACTCAGCTTAGTATCCCATTCTGAGAAAACGAAAACGCGTAAAACAGCACGCATGAAAAAAAGTAAAAACTGGGAAAACTAAAGACTTTCGCTAATCCTATTTTCGAAAATGAAAATGACTGGCATTTTCAAGGCTAAGTCGATGACCAATGCTTGCACCAAGGTTGGACTTTCAGGAAGTTATGTCATCATAACAAAAGCTTCTACGGCTTACGAAATCTGCAATTGAGTTTCGTTTGATGCAGTCGCTCTAGGTCAACCCAATACCGTAATCTGGGAGGAGCGATGCCCCCCGGTAACGACAAATTGCGTAATTCGAGGAGCCGCGGGAAAAATTGTTCACTTATTATAATTTTTGCATTTACTACGATTGTTAATTCCTCTGGGGACCAATGCGATTATTTTCCTGAAGCCTTTTCGTTTGAGGCAACCGTGAACATACTGGGAATTATTTTATTTCAATTTCGGTGGTGGAATTACTCTTCTACATGACACGCGTATTTGTTCGGCAGAACTTGGTGGCACACTCCAGTATCGAGCCAGAGGTAATGGAGAATGAAACAAGGGTGGTTGATAGGGTACAAGAACCGAATGCCACATGCAGCCTCGGGAGGGACCATCGGTCATCTTATTCCAACACTTTCCTGTCCTTGCCGTTATTATTCACGCAAGCGAAGCCCAACAAGTTCTGCGATACCCACACTAACGTAGACAGGGGAGAAGTTAAATGATATTGGGCGACAGGTCACAGATAAACTTTTGGTCATACACTTTACACGCATCACTTGCGATAAAATATTAGTATGATGATGGCGTCAATCTATTCAGTTATAGAAATACATTTCGAACGGAGTTATATTTTTCTGGGAATGGCTGGAGCAAGGAAAAACTACCTTTATCCGTGTCTTTAGCAACGAAAAGATATTAAAACCAGTACCAGGGCTTTCTTCGTACTAACTACAGTGCGTTTTTTATAATCATCAACTCCGCGGTTATCGAAAAAAAACGATACAACTTACAAATACTGAGTAATATGTTACGGCAATACTTCTGAATTAAGGAGATAATTTTTACGAAAAAAAATCGAAAGAAGTACACTGATGGATAAAGATAAATTGGGTTCAAATACCCCAGCTATAAAAACTTGCTTAAGTTGAAAAAAATCGAACGATGGTGACCAAAATATTTTATACAAAACAAAAATAAGCTTAAAATCCAAGAGGATGGGGGTAAAAAATCGATAAAAAATACCGCATGGCAGTAATCTAATGAGATAAAACAGTCGGCATTACCATACGCATGCCCTCTGATAACCGCGTCAGATGAACCTTTTGAACCATCTCGCTCTTTCGCGAGGAGATTGAAGAGCACTGCTTAAATTCCCCGACATTTGGCCCACAAGTTGGGATAACTATTTTCCGCTTTTCTCTTCTTATTTACGTGAGATATAATGAAAACAAATTCCACATATTGCATGCATTGCAGGTTTAAACCTCACGCTCTACGAAATAAAACCAACGCATACATCCAATTCATTTTAACATAATTAAGAATTAATTATAAGAATTATTAGACAATACGAATAAAACCAATGTTTGCACAAAAAAGAACAAGTGATAAAGAAGGGCGTAAATTTAAAACTTATTCTAGAAGTTAGCTTGATGAAATTGCGCAGCTTTAGCCTATAGCGGGATATACCCAAATAGCAGCAACCTACATCCGATTGAGAACGACACGATAAAATGATACACTACAGTCAATTTGCTTTCATATCTATCATTCCATCGCTCTACCCTCACCCAAAAAAATGAAACACGTTTCATTATTTCAAAATTGGGAACATAATAAAATAAAATTGGGAACGGTGAAAAAAGAGCTAATGAAATTTTATGAGTATGATCATTGACGCACAAGTACGGGTCATCGTGGGCTAACCCCTACCAGAGACGCACGCACGCGAGCTTACATAATGCAAAGTGATAATGAAAGAATCAAGGCAAAATGCCATGCAATTTATCGTTAACTACTGCACAAGATAGGCTAGGCGCTACGGTGTCGCTCGCTTAAAAATACACCCAGAATGGCGAAATAATGTATTCATTTTATAGGAAATTTCAAATACGACGACATTATTATAACAATGCAAATGTGCTATGGAGCCAGGGGCGGATTAAGTGGGTGTAGGAGGGGCGGCTGCTCCCAACTCGTAATTCCTGACAAATTGGAAAAATGGTAATAAGATATTCCATACCCCAGATCTCCAGAAAGTATCAATCAACCCCCCAAAACAACGACCTTAATCCGCCCTTGTACGGAGCCCAGACAATATAACAATTCCCCGTTTCGAGGAAATGCCAGAGGTTATATTAAGAATTCACACCGCATGTCCTTTAGAACATTTTGACTGAGCAAAATCTTGTCGTACAATTCCGGTCACAAATACAAAAAATATTTTATTCCTAGAATGATTTAAACGTACCACCTTGACGCAATATATAAAACGAAAAATCGCAAAAATATATAAAATGGTTTAGATCTCCTGTGTCCCCTTCCTCATCGTTGGAAACACTCATTGTCAACATGATCGGGACTGCAATCGATACGCTTAAATATGATGTTCTGAGGCACCTCACCCCAACAAACCACCCAAGTTCGACGAAAATGTGAGTGCGATCGCACTCCCATTTTCGAGTATTGAGTTTTCCCGGCAAAAATCGATGTTCTTAAAAAGAGCATGTAATACTACTGATCAAGAAAACGAGGCGAGGTCGTTCGAAGGCAATTAATTTCACAAAATTATTTGCAAGCAGCACAGCGATGAATAAATCATACGATTCAAACCAACTGAGTGTAACCCACTATCTCATAGGTACCAAAATTGCGAGAGCGTTTTTAAGTATGACTATTAAAAAATTTCTTTTACAATTTTAACACGCAAAGAAAAATGCGGATCCAGTTCTTGAAGCTAATTCATTCGATGGTATAAATATGCACTCTTAATTAGCAGACAGTCATCCTACAGCAATATTCACTGCGGTATAAAGCAGCTTGCTCCATTCAACACGAATATGAATAATTATCGCAAAGTTTATGCCTGATATCCCTTCTTACTACGGAGCCATTGACTGTCTTTAAAAAACACCTAAAAAATAAAAAACAGCCAAAAAATATCACGTAAAACAATGCACAACGATTTTCTGAAGAAAAAACCTAAGAATTCGAGGCTGACTTACAGCGCTCTAGCAGGGGTTCAATGGAACGTCTAAAAAATATCCTTAGTGACCGAAAAGCCCCAGGGTTAATCCCTTGTATTGGAGGCAGGTGCATTGGAATTCCAGGGACGGGTAGGATTGGCCAGGGGCAGCAGGTAGTTCGGGATCGCTCAAAACACCAAGGCTTGGTCACCCTAGAAAGCAAAGCACCCGACTATAAATCACGAGGTGGAGAAGAATGGCTACCTTGTCCCTGGCCGTCTCTGCTGGAATGTCTTCACAATAAGGCCTTGACGCAAAAGTGTAAGTTTTCACTTTGGATCGCTTCTTCAGTCAGCCTATACCGATACGCATTTAATCCACCTGAAGGCCGTTACGCATTATTCCAATACGCGTTGCATGAGACAATTTGCATTCTAAGGATACCAGGTTTCTTAGTAAAGACTTAATTACGAGTTACCAAATGCATTATGAAATCGTATAAAACGTCATCAATATACAATGAACTAGAATCAACCCCCCAAAAATCTCTTTTCACTATGGGACTTGTAACTACGCAATATGACAATGGGACCAAAAACGTCCTGTCTAAATCCCAGGCAAGGAAATTTATATGTTCTTAAAACTTAATTCCACATGAAAACTTCTTCGATCACAGACTCAATCATACAAACCTTTCCCTTAGCATTTTCGGGAGCAGCGTCGCGAATTAAAATTGAACGAATTCATGAAACGTAGGTCCCGTAAATTGACGAAGGTGTTGCGTCACACGTTGTATGAAAATCTCTATTCAGAGGAATACTTGCATCTTAACGCAACTCGTCTTACGGTCCGAGACATCCGAAACAGACTTAAGCTATGTCATCGTGCTTTGAGCGGCATTTCTCCTAATTTTTACCTCCACATCTACATCCACATAATACCCTGCTGGCCACCCCAAGGGTGTGTGGTAGGGGATGAACAGTCGCCTACATGCATTAAACTATGCCCTATTAAAGTTAATATAACTACGACTATTGACGCATTAGGATAAATCGCTAATGCTTGCCAGGAGGCGAAACCTCACAAGCATGCACTACACTACAGATATGCTACCAATGCTAGAGAGACCGTTTGTATAAATGTATTTTGCAACTACATAAATGGAGAGAGATACTAAAGTTTCACTGCAATCATGCACGGCGTGCTGTTAGTACTAGTGGCAGATAAGGATCAGGGCCGGCTTTTGGGATTGAGAGGCCCTGTGTGAACGAAAGTTGGGGGCCTTCTAACTTTGCATTCATTTATTGATACAGTACAGTATTTCAAGCATATTCAATGGAAATAAGGAAATTATCCCACAAACCAGCTAATGATTTAATGACTTTTAAAAATGTACACCCACAAGCGCGGGTTTCCCCGCACTATCTGAAAAACGCAAGCCCGGGCGGGCCCCCATAAAGGAGTAAATAAATTAACTAGCTACATTAGGGGTATACCTAGTTAAAAGTCTCGTTGGCAGCTGTTACGGTTTCTTATAGTTCGCGGGAAAAATGACATTTTAAATCTGTCCGTTCTGCAGTCTAGTTCCCTAAGTTTTTTCTCGTGATCTGATCTCCCATGGTATGTCGGATTTCGTAAAATGTTATTAACGTCGTCAGAAAATAAATCGGTTTGGACTTTACATAAACTAAGTAAATTTTAATCTACGATCTGAAAGCGATTCACATGCCAAGTAACTGCTGCAAACGGTCAGTAACACTAACGAGATTATCATGACGGCCTTTAACGTATCTTGCCGATCTACGCTGCACCCGTTCCAACTCGGTTTTTAAGCCTACCTCATAAGGATCCCAGATACTGGAAGCGTATTCCAAGTGGGGTCTAACAAGGGAGAAGTAGCTGATTTCCTTAACTTTACCGCCGCACTTGTCTAAGACTCTTTTAACAAATCACAATTTACGGTTAGCTTGGCCGGTAATTTCCCGAATATATTTACCCCAAAAGAGATCATTAGACAGTTTAACTGAGAGGTATTTAACTGATTTTAAAGTCTCTAATTGGCTGCTCAGTACGTAATAGCTGGGGTGAGAGTTTTTCCTTTTCCAAAAATTCATTAAAACACATTTTTTCAAATGTGGCTGCCACGCATCGCATCACTCCTGTATTGCCTCGAGGTCCTACGTTAGCGCTTGCTTATCATTATGGCTACGGGTTTACCTATACACTCCTGTATCGACGGCAAATAATCGAAACTTATTGTCAACTACTACACCTATATCGTTAATATACAAAAGGAACAGAAGTGGACGTAATATACACTCTCCTGTGGGATTTTTACTTAATTAGAGACAACACCGTCAAATGCAACCCTTTGTACGCGAATGCTTTAAAACTCTCGAATCCTGGAAATTATGCTGTCTAACCCGTAAGATTTTAAATTTATCAGTAAATTTTTATGGGAAACTTATCAAATGCCCTTTAAAGTCAAGAAAAATAGCGTCAACTGGAACGTTATCTTCAACCAAAACTAAATCTGAATTCGTGTTGCGTTTTTATTAGCAAGTTCTTCACATCGAGGTGCCTCATAACTAAACTTACTATTACATAAACGTTCAAGGACTTTGCACGAGATGGATGCGATGGATATCGGTCGGTAATTCGATGGCTGTTCCCGCTTCACCGCCTTATCACCGCTTTTAAAAAAGGGAGGGACATTTTCAATTTTCCAGTCTTTGGGTACTGTGTTCGTTGGTGGATTTACTAAATATTTTCTAGAAGTAGGGAGCTATTTCTCATGCTAATTCTCTATATACGCGGGCAGGAATTTCTTCAGGACCTGGGGATTTACTTGGACTAAAGAGATTTTAAAAAGTTTTATTCCGTCAGTGCAAATTGATCCAAGTTTTAATGGGTAAAACCAATGAGCCAAAGGCCTCCCAGTACTGAAGATTGGGAGGTTCGTAGAATAAGATTGGCGCACAAATCTTACGTCCGTTGTACAGCCAAAGGGTCGACTAGGTCACGGAAAACGATGGATAGTTATTAAAAATAACTTTTACAGAGATCTTGCCCAAAATAAGGATCCGTTGAGTAGGTATATAATCGACGAGTTAAATGATAAAGAAGAATACAAAATTCATAATAAATTTTGAAACTTTTTCCTGAAGTACCTAGACACATTATGTACTCTATGTAGGTCCATACTGGTTGACACAGAGTCAAATTCGCTGCCAGTTCTGCAGTGTTTATAAATTTCAATTATAAAGCAGACAGAGCCCACTATTGTACAAAACGAAAGATTTGTATCGTAAAGGGATGTATTCGGTGAACAAAGCTACGGGATGAATAATCCTCCAAAATAAGCCAAGAGTTACATAGGAATATCGTTCTGTGATACATGCATGGAGCTTAGAAGCCATACCGTATGCGCTATACCTCAATAATTTTGTATTTATTAACTTTCTACCAACTCACGATTTTCAGCATCATCCGCCTCTTGGGAGGTTGTTCGCGCAGGCTTCAAGACCTCAGGCGGTATCTGCCCTTGGTAATAAAAAGCTCTGTCTGTCGAGGGGCCATCACAAGGAGTAGCAAACAGCCTCGGCATGTTTTCTATGTTTTCGTTACACGCTTATTTGGCGCAATGGCAAACAATAGCCATGAGCCATAGATAAACTGAGTACGAACGAATTGTTGCTGAACAGTCACAAACGTAGCCTCCGAGACCTCCGAGGCTACGTCACAAACCATGGATTGAAATTCGTCTGGGACACGGACTGGGGATACATCCTTCATAGTATCCGACGCATTTAAAGAGTATACATATTTAATCACTATGATTGAAATCCAGAATACGTTAGGAATTAAAGGAAGTAGATAAAATCAAAAGGACGACATGGCGAAATAAAATCGAATAGCAACTATAACAACGGGTATCACAATGAATACACCCTATGAAATGCACAGTGTGCACATACATTTTCATTTGAATGCATAAAATTTATCAGGGAAGTCACAATGAAAATATCACTTCCATTTCCGCTATGATTTATTTAATATACGACCACTTTCGTGTCCTACCCGGCTGCTAAAAAAGAAGCTGGTATCCGGCTGCTGGTAGCTAAGTATTGTGACGGGGGATGGAGGAAAAATACATTTCTTGAGTGGCGACGGTGTGAAAGGGGGCCAAATGGTGGGATCGATATTTATAAACTGGAGGGGCTCTAAAATACCTAAAATTAAAAAAAGACCAAGTAAAAATATCTCATTCAGTTAAAACATGAAATAACTATGACAATTAACACCGAGAAAAGTCCGTATTTGAGAGGATTTCTTTTACCATAATCTTAGCCAAACTGACAAAAAGGGGTAGACCACAAGTTAAAAGGGTAATACAGTGATGACATTCACGTGAAAAAATATTCGAGTAGACCGGGATATGAAGAACCTCTTAACTGCCAGGCAGGAATGTTTAGTCCGTATTTTACCATTACGCGGCATTTACAGTATTGCAGGCCAAGATAAATAATTTACAGCATTCGAGAAGCTAATTAATGAAACAAGTTAGAGTAGAAGTAATAGTTTGAATAGGAACGTAATCAAATCCCCTTCCTTCGTGTCCACCGAAAACAAAACTTAAGTGAAAGTTTATAAAAGACGAAAAATCTAAATTTAGCCTTTTCGGTGCTCCGTATCCAGGAAGTTCAAGTGATGATAAGGCACGATGTACCGCCTGAACCAGCACAGCAGCTCGCTAAAAAAGACATTCAAGCAGGTGATAAGATCATGAGATCCTTTCCGCAGGATGAAATTCGGAAAAATGGATAGCCCGGCAGTAAATATGAAAAAAATAACCTCAATACAAACGTTTAACACAAGGCTGGGGATATTTAGTTTACCAACTAAATTCACATAGGGAATCTAAGTGCTCAAGTGTAAAATAACAAATTACCTTGAAAAAATAAGAGCCACGAGCTGTATATCCGAGTGCTATATCACATTGGGCCAAAGTGAATATTTTGTAAAATATTAGATATCTCTGAGATAGCCTTGAGGTCCGTTCCTTAGAATTAGACTAAGGCCCCTCTACACCGTTAACTTTTGAAGTAAATTCAACAAACTGGATTAAAGGTGTAAAGCGATAAAAATGAGATAATCATGCATCCCACATCCAAATTTTCTACTTTTAAAATAACTTAAGCACAAGACAAAACTCAATCAAGTAACGAACATAATCACGAGGGTGGGAACGAGAAGTAACTTCCGCGTGAAAAATATGAGAGCTTTTGAAGCCTTATTTATGATTGAATAAATCTGCCACGATATATGACATCAAGTTTACACCCGCGTACCAACAGTGGCGCTTATCAAGAGGTACAAGGAGAGTTTGTCAAACATCGACGAAATGTTACAGAACGCAGCGGTAAAAGGCTAGCATTACAGTTAGAGGACACTAACTTCTTAGACCTATGGTATTTATATTGATCTTTTGTCAATCTGAGGCTACGTAAAGTAAACCTAAAAGCGCGTCTAAATTGAGTTGTAGTTAAAAAAAATCCAAATTGAGAGGTTTAAAAGACAAATGGAAAAAATCTTGGCCAGCGGATACCCTTCCGTAAAAAAAGGAATAAAATTGCTTAATACACTCAGAATAATTCTAAAGCATAAAAAACTACAGTAAACAGTCAAAGAAAAAAATTCATTTCTCAATTTAACTCGTGAAATCACTTTAATTCACCTACTAAGATCAGATGCATTCAACAAATATAGGTGTCATTAGACCAGTGAATCAGCGAGGAAGACAGCTACCGGACAGATATGAAATTTTAGATCAAGCTTAAACTTTTGAAGAAATAAATAATAAGTATTCTTCCATCACCCGGAAAACGAATTCGTATTACATGCATACAAAATTGACCGAAATGTATGGAAATAAATCGCACATAACTTATGGCCATTGTCTCCCCAGTATTTCAGAGGAGTAACTGAAAAAATTCCAATATATTACTGTTGTTTAAATGAGACGAACTGGTCAGCTTTGAAGCACGGAGATAAAAACTAAAAGATCCTGTAATTAACCCGTGAAAAAATACAAAAAGACTGCAAAAAAATTAATCACGAAAATATATCACATATTTGTACGTATTCCAACAGCGAAGACAATTTCAATCAATAAACAGCATTGATCCGATATCGAATTACAAAGTGCTAACTAAAATTTTGACATTTGAAAATTTTGACCAAATCACGGGAACAGGATGCTCCAAGCGAAAAATAGTGACATCAAAAAACTTATAAAAAGCTTCAATTTATATCCATTTTGAATAAAATTTCAATTTATAGTTTGGATTTTGTCAAAAATGTAATAAGTATTTTAAAAAAAACGATGATATACGGAATATCCGACATTTATGATTCGAAAAAAACTGAGGAACTCGAGATTAGTTATTAAAGTAAAATTAGTCCAACAAAAAATTAATTAATAATAAACGGTTTAAAAAAAGGAACGTGAAAAACCTGCATCAAAGGCATGCATTAAAATATAAAATGGAAATTACAAGAAATAATTCCACACAAGAAGCTTATCCTAGAAAATGTGCATTTCCCTTTTTTAGTTTTGACGCATCCAATTTATCAACCTTCGGAACAAAATACCTGCACAAATATTGATGTATAACTTTTTTACCAGGTTGTCATTTGCTCGAATTACAGAAAGAGGCGAGCATTTCTTTCCGACAGAAGTTAACGATGGCGAAAGTCTTGAATAAGGCCGAACTCTAAAATATAATTACTCTTGTTTCAAACAGAACCGACCTTCAAAGAAGGCAGCAAACAACAATCATCTTAGTGTTGCCGAGTGGGAGGAGGACGCCTTGTAATTATGAAAATGTCGATATTTCCAAACTAATGTTTCACTTTTAGCTACTAAAATATGAAGCTACCTCTCCACAAAAACATGCAACTCTGTGGCCATGAAAATAACAGTATCATTAACTGAATGAGATTTAATACACCATAATTTATTTAGTAGTCCATAAGGTGAAACAATAACGATACTCGAATGATACGAGATTTCCACATATCATTTGCAAAATTTTAGCTCGGGTGAATAGGTAGTTTAATTCCAGTGGACGTATTCAAAGCTATCGATAAAAACAAATCTATTATGAACCAGCCATGACGAGTTTTGTCCCTTTAACGACCAAAAATACAGCTTACTTTTAAGACAATATGATACGCGAAAGCGAGGATTAAAATCTGGAAATCCATTACTTACTGAATGCGATTGTAGCATTAGTATAATATCCGCATGCTTGCACAGACAACAAAAACGGGTTCAGAAGGGTTTGCCACGCAGACGCCTTTTCCGCCGGATATCCGAAACAAACAAAAACATCCACGCAGAATCAATAACATACGAAAGAATCCTTAAATATTTTTTGTAAACACGCTAGGCTCTTCGCGAAATTTCCTATGAAAACGGCGTTTAAGATGCTTCAATATCAATATGATACAGAATAAGGGAACGGAGGAACAAATATCACATGAGGGCAACAAGAGATAGGACAATTTGCGGGCATGGAAAGTGGACGGAATAAACATGGCTGCTTAACGCATGAATGAGACTATAATATCTGGAAATACTCTTTCATCTAGTCCTGTAATTTTACAATGTTTTAAAACCATGTGCGCCGAAGCTCGCTGAAATGAGATAAAATTACGAAATAATGAAGCTAGGGAATGAAACAAAGGTGAGGCTCACGAAGTCCCTGTGAATGGCTTCTGCCCACAACTGGCTCGAGACCAGGCCAGTCCACCCAACCGACTCGAAATAACATTTCAAGCGATCGGTATTGAAACATAAAACCAGGCATAGATGAACATATTTTGCCCCACGATCACGAGCCCAGGTAAATCATTTACTCGTAACGTAAGCACAGACCCGAGCCGGCGATGAAAAAAAACGACAACAAATGCGGCAGATGATCGAGACCGTTCGCATCGCAATTCTGGAACCAGTCGGATCCACTTCGATCCGACGTGGAAGAAGAGTTTAAAAACCCAAGGCAAAAACAAAGAGAACTCACCAAATCATAATCGCTGCCGCCAGCGACACCTCCATCACGCCGTTCTCGCATCATAATCACCATCTTCTCCTCGAGGATCGAAAAAATGCAAGAAGTAACCCTTTTCGTCGACCTCCACGAAGTAACAAGATATTCCCTCCCTCCCTTCTCAGTAAATTGAAGGGAGGGAGGGATATACTGGACGAGACCTCTCCCAGATGAACAAACTCACTGGGATACGCTCACGGCAAAATCAGACACAAATAAAAAAAAATAAAAAAAGGATTGAAGTGCACAGGGACCAGCTCCGCTCTGTGGCGGTTCCGACTGATCACGACCCTCTCGGCCTGGACTACTCTCGGACACTGATTCTCTTCGCGCCAGGGGCCACCTCCCCTCGTTCAGACACCACCGCCGCCCCAGCCCCTCCCCCCTGACGCCCTGCTATCCGCGCCGTACCCTGACTCTGCATTGCAGCTGCGCGCCCGCTCACTGCAGCAGTCCCCCAGCAGAGAGAGAGAGAGAGCGATAGGGATACGGAAAAGGAGATGGGGCGTCAAGGGTTCGGTCGGCAGGCACGCGGGCGGGAAATGGCGCGGGATATAGAAGGCGGGGTGAGGGGTCGCACAGCTATAACGGTTATTTATCAGTCGGAAAACTGTTTAGGAGGATAATTACCGTTTTAGTGTGGAGGACCGGGGCACACACACACGGTTCAGGCGTGGACCATTCCCCACCGTGTAGCTGGAGGGCGATTAGGAAAGGGTCACACCACGAGTGGGAGTCGGGGATGGAGAAGAAAAGGGGCTCGGTCGCACTCTTAAATCAGCAAAATATGACTATGAATAATCCCCCCCCCTCATCCAAATACTTTCCAAAATGTCTTCATGCATACAAATAGCGATATTCACGCTGTAAATTATTATGTTTCGTACATATCACAATCATTGAAACGGGAATAATTTTTTTTTAAAACTGAAAATAAGTATAGAATTCGAAAAATTGCTATGCCCATACACAGTTACCAGTATCAAAACTAGAAAAAACTGCGGACTTAAATTAATGAAAAAAAAACATTCTAAAGGTTTGGGATTCGAAGAGTTCTTAAGTGAGTCCTTCCATCAATAAAGCTACCAAGACGTTCTCACCACTGGATTTAACACTGCTAATACAGGGGAAATGAGGGTTCCAGTCCTAGACCCAGTGAATTATTTCTTTCGTAATGTATATCACATATTCGTGTGCATCTCATTGGCTTCAAGCTGATCAACTAGTTTCTTCTTCCATACAAACATGTAAAAAATATATACAGGGAGATATAAAAAAGCATTCCCTTGGGATCGACCCCGATCCCCCGCATCAGTGTATAGAGATTCAAGCAATCAAGCAAACCAGGTGTTGTTCTTCATAGACAATTCCACGCCAGAATTGTCCATGCTCAAATCTCAAAAAAGCTCAAAAGTCACGCCGCACTATGAAGTAATTTTCATCCATTTTACACACCCGCACGAAGAGAAGAAAGCGAAAATCAAACAAGAAATTGACGCACATTTAAACCATCCTCTCAGGAACCCCACGCATTCCCCTCTCCTGAGACTTTTACTGTACAGTGGAGACCTTCAATTTCGAAGTGGTGAAATTATTTTTAAAATAGCGGCGCCCTAAATATAAGCCATTCACACGGTTATCACGATAATTTGCAAGTAAAAAGGTGAGTTGTGCTTTAGCTTCCACTAGAGCTACTAAAATCCTAGCAAGACGTATAAACTTATTATCCTAACACAAAATTTGATAATCCTGAATGGGACCAACCTAGGAGAATCAGAGTGTATCCTTAAATTATTATACAATATGTTCATAAAAATGTCAAATTCAAACAGCAACGTCAACAAACGAAGCAATTCAAAATAAACCTCGAATATCGGAAATAAAATTATCAACGATAAATCCAACCGGTCATTTTAAGAAACCACGTCACGGAATCGAGAAAATATTTCTAATACGAAAAACTTTTAAATGTCCCTTCTTTATCAACTAATCGCAACTCTAATAATACTAAATAACTAATGCCAGTCATTTACATACATATGAACCGTCGTAAGTGGAGAACGAAGTCAAGGAAAATGGTCAGCCGAAACATCAATTACTAATACTAAAAATATAATTGTAAAAAGCTAGAAAATGCGTCGGTACGAATGTAATGAGCCCACATTTAACATTAAACAAGTCTGCTATGATCCCCAGAGGAAATAATGGCACGGAATGACCGCAGGCGGCCAAAATGATTCTCAACCACCCCTTAGAAATCGACTTCAAAGCGAACGCTATCTCCGCAGAGAATTTACGCATACAATTGATTTCATCACAATGCAGGCAAAGGGACGGAGCGAGAGGAGAAGGGGTTGGGAGACACTGGGGGAGACGGGAAGGGGGTGAGGGAATAGAGAGTGAGAGTGGAAATAGAGAGAAAGGAATTGAGAAACGAATAGAAAGAGGCAAACGCGGGCGAGGGTGAGGGACGGGCGTCGTCCACAAAGAAAACAAAATAATCATACAGTTAATTAAAAGACATACAAGAAAGTAATTGTAATGTGATACTGCCGAAGAATGTTGAAGATAAAATGAGTACTCGCAGTTGAAGATAAAGAGAATCGCAGATGAATAAGTACTATGAAGAGCTAATGAGAAAATATGCCAGACGAAAATTCTCGCGAAGTAGAGCAGAGAAATTTGGTCGCATTCGGAGAAAAGGTAAGCCTCCTAAAATCCGTGATGGGAATTGCAACGAACGGGAAGAGTTACTGATAAAGACCAAGAATGGAATGAATCAAGCAATTGTTGAGGTATGGCAAAATATGGAATTATACAGCATCATTATACCGGTTAGCTGTATGCCTACATATTTACTTAAAAAGGCCGTTCGACGTCCGTTTTTCCTGAGACGCCAGGGACTAGTGATACCATGGTAAATTTGACATAACCAACGACGCCGCACGCAAAAACAAACCGCGGAAATGTCAAAATTGTGGTGTCACCATCCCGTTTCTCCATGGGAATTGTGCATAGTGGTTCAACTTAAAATAAACTAAATTAGTGTCGATTGTTCTGACCGTAATTTTCGTAGAATAACGCTATAATAGTATGAAATTTCCCCGAGATAATTCCACGCATAGTTAGAATGACATCCCTCGGGACCACAGCCATTCAAAAGTTACTCGACCATTTACCCATTGGATTTCCCTAGACATGCCATACGCGCGCCATACACGCCAGCGTATCAAAGGCAATAAGTTATACACGAACATTACGGCATATAATCGCTTTTTATAGCCAGATTCAACATGAAAATTTTTCCTCGCCGGCTTGGTACATTCGTCATTGACATAGGCTAATCAGGACGACGAAGTGAGGCAGGATTTACGCCGAGCTAACGAAATAAATCGTATTATTTCAGCAAATAAAGTCGAGATACCCGAGTTTGAGATATTCCATCTACTAAATAGGGGAATCGAATTAAATGCAGTGAAATGCACCCGAAAGGTTCATCTCTACGTTCAATGATGTATATTTCAAAATTATCGTCGCCTTAGCTTTACTTTCTCTGCATTTATTTGCATAAAGAAATTTATTTTTTGCGAGTAAAAACTGATTTCCCATGTTTTAGCGCTTGGCATTCAGTTAATTTACACTATCAACTTGCAATTTCAACGGAAGAAAGCCAGGTTCATTATTAACAATTTGTTGAAAACAATTTATTTGTATTGCAAAAATTTGCACTCGTTTAGTAGTGTCATAGGTGTGTGTAGTTTTCTAAGACGAGTGGAGGTTATTCATCTCCAATTGAACCTCCCTTAATCCATCACCTCCAATAATAATGATGAAATTAAAGCAATGCGAGAAAGTACAGATTCGGGAGATTCCGGATAGGTTCCATCTATTCCCGCTCTGTTGCTATCGGCGAGGGGTTTGTCACCCCCTGTGGAGTCTGCGACCGGCGCGGCGGCCGAGCGCTGCACGGAAACGACACGGCGGGGAGCGAGGAGAGACGACAGCGCCGGGAACGAGTACTCAGGGGCAAAGGGGTCGAACGGAAGATTATCATTCAGTCACCAGAGCCCATACGTCATCAATTTCGATAACCGCGCTGGCATAATTAACGTCTCTCCTCTCCCGGGACGGCTGTTACGTAAGTACCAGAGCCATGCCCCGACCTGAAAAAGACTGACTCCGCTGAGAAGGCCTCCGCTGCGGAGGAGCACGATGCCAAGAAACGGTCACGTACACCACGATCTGATGCTGGGCGATTACCCTTGACTATTTCATTCGAATTAAGAACGAATTTACATAAAAAAGAGTACGAATGCATTGCAATATTAACAAAAAGTGGTACTTTCATCTACGTCGACCGCTACACGACCGTTTGACTTACGTACCTACCCTTTACTATACTTTTTCAATAGAATTTCCCAAAAATATGAACCAAACGCAGCAATACATGCTTCTGACACTTTCGCCATCCTTCAGGCGCTTTCGAGAACTTTCAGAAAACTTCCTTAACGTACCCAGAATATACACGCAGTACCTCAGGCTAGGAACCGCTGACGTACTTGATAGAATGACGCTACCGAAATTATGCGTGTTCCTGTTAGGACGGTGAAAATATCTCAGCCGGCGAAATACCACTCAATTGCCTAACACTTCACCTGCCATTTATTCGAAACGGCGACTCAAAGTAGCCGATACGACCTTCAAAACTGAGTCACCAATTTCTAATTACTCTAAAGCATACAAATACCCGTAGTGACACAAAAGAATTGGACAAAATCACTAGCGTTCACATCCGAATAAGAAATTAAGGAGAAAAATGGATATCTGGATCACCCAACGAAATTTAATGTGTCCTCGGCCGCACAACCTTCAGATAACCTTTAAAGAAATCTAAATCTTCCGCCCATCTCTTTCACTTTTGTTAGATTTGCATGGATACACCACAAGCATGCGCCTGAACATTGCGACATTTGCATGTCTGAAAATTGAATGCTTAAAAACACATCAAGCGTGCGCCGTTATATTCCACTTCCGCATTGTAAAACACGTTTGAACTCACGCTAACACGCTCTATCGGTGACTCTAACCTAGAAACAACATATTGGTTTGTAAAGGCAGCTTTAAACGAGATATTTCACAGCATTATTTGATGCGATAGCCGTTTGATAAATTTAAGGTCAAATGATGCACTACGCGAATCAAATACAAAAGGCTTTACTCGATAATAGTGAACAAGCATTTTTTTATTATGTTAATCGTGGAATTACAGCGCAAAATTCAATCCTTTCGTTGAACTAAGTAGGCTATTCGCGATGTGTTAACTCAGTAGGTAAGGCCGATGATTCTCTTTTGAAAGAGGAATAACCATAGACCACACAATGGTTATATCTGCTAAAATAAGAGTTATTGCAACTATTTAATAGGGTTCATGGATTTATGACAAAAAGAAGACCTAGGGTATCGTTTTGAACTCTTAATTGGATGACGAATGCGTCATACTGTGGTAGGGGCTGAGTCATGTTTGTTGGAGTTTAAGTTTGAATTCTTACATTCCAACCTTTCACGTAATCGCGCAGTAATCCAAGCAATAGGGTCGTGAACCCATTTGTTAATTTGGTGGACATTAAGGCTATATTTGGAAGTTAAATATCTAAATACTCAGGTAAACTTTTTCAGAGTTGTTTTAACGATCTGTACGTCAGAACAAAAGCAAACCTTTCCCAAAATTTTTACAACCAAAAACTGGTGTTATGTCACTAGGAAGTTTCACGTTTGTATTTTTGTTTACATTATTAAACACAGAGCTGCTAGGTAAAGCACATACGAGCATAAGGCTAAAATTTACACTGTACCCTCAGATAATGGCTCCAAGACGTGACCTGTAGTATGGAAAATGCCAATTGGAATATTATATTGAAATAGAATAATGGCATATAAGTACCCATATTAGGGCGAAAAACTGAAATTTGTCGAGATTGCAGGAATGCAAATAAAATACACCAATTATATTTGTTGAGTGACATCGAAATTTTGTTTTCAAGATTTCGCGCATCAAAAACGCTATTTTCGTCTATATTCTCGCGCGGAAGCAAGGTCAGAAGTCATACACTGGAGCGTCGAAATATGAAATTCGAGAGCGTTCGTTTTCATTATTACCACGGTTCATCAACCGTATTTCTTTTTCGAGGGGAACCGCTTTATTCTTTTTTTACCGATTGCAATGAAAAATAATCTGAATACAACCCAATTCTTCGCTTCAAGTACAGTATTTTGATAGCACACCTATCCATGCATCCGACAACGAAAGGAAATGCCCATAGTAACCTTCACTCTGACTTCATACAACATGACTGTCCCACAGAAACGTTTTAAACGAAAACTATACAATTTCATCAATTTGAGAGCAGAGAAAGTTTGTGTTGGAGCAAAATCTGTCCACTTGCAGCTGCGATCCCCAACTGTGACGCATAAACGCAGCCATACGAGGGATGTATGCCATTTAAACCACCCTGTTGCATTTCCAAGAAGAAATCGATGACTCTCACATAAGACGGTCGAGCCCTTGACTTTCTAATTGCCGAGTGAAATCATTCGGAACTCGGGTGGATGGTAAAGAAACTTTCAGGCGCCTGTCTACGCTTCTCAGAAGCACGTTCGAACTCCCAAATCTAGCGAAGTTTCTACTACCAGACAGATAATACAGGCGAAAGCCTGCATTACGAGGAAACGTGGGAAAGGTCTGGTGCGCAAAACTCTTATCAGTCCGTCGTCAAGATTAAGAAACAGCACGAAGTACGTCATGGTTTGAGAGCAGATAGCTCGTGAGCGCACATCATGGATCGCATACGTGCAGCTGTGAAAAGCAACCCCTTACAAAACCACCTTCGCAACGAGAGATAAAAGTTTCGCAGTTTTAGAGAAGATAATGAGAGGAGCACCTATTAAATTTATAGCAGCAGAGCAAGTGGAGTCCCAGTGTGTTCGAATGATCAAAATTCGACAGTCTTAAAACATTACACCTATTGATCGAAAACCACAAAAAAAAACAATTTTGATTTTCATATTCACGTTAAAAATTCAGTTTAGGCATTTTAAAATATTGATAAACGACAAATACGAACAAAGCATAATACATACAATGCATCCGAGAGCTGCTTTGAAAAACTGGCCCGTTTCAACAAAAATATCCCCCATGCGAGTGCCAGTTCTCTCGACTTACGTTTTCATTAAGACTTTCAAGGTGGCCTTCGATATCCTAGTCGCGAATAGGTTGCACACAAATATAATACTGAGCCAGGATTTTTAATTGGACCGTGGGGAAGGGAAGTTTGAATATACTAACAAGTAATCAAGCCTTGCCAATAAGTACACTGCGCAGTTGTGTCATCACCAGTTCGATCAAACTGTGCAACGAATATGTGAAATTTAAATAAATTAACACCAGCAAATTAATTAGGTAATATCATTTATTAGACAAATAAAAAAAAAGGATTCAGATCGATAAATGTCGCAGCGATTATTACCCGGTCACCACCATGAATTCCTATTACCAACGACATTTTCATGGATGGGTAAAAATAAATGGCACTTTTTTGCTGTAGCATATTCTCACCGAGAGTAGTGAAAGCCGAGCCTATTATTTACATTAACGCCGCCAAAAATTCACCCATACGGGAGGTGAAATGAAGTCGGGTGTGAAAATTACCACTACCTCATGCTAACTACTCTTGCGATTTCAATTGTCTCCACCACATACATAAATGCTACGAGACAGTTTTCCTTAGTTAAACAAGAATTTATAGGATCACTACCCTTGCTGCGCTTCTGGAGCAAACAAAAATCACAAAACACCACCCCTGAGAGAATACGCGGGAACGAGAGAGAATTTCACTCCCACACGGGCATACGCTGCGAAACAACAAAAACAAGCTAAAGCGTAAGTGAAATTGATGAGTATAAATTATAAGATAAATCACTCAAATTATTGATTTCCCCATT
The DNA here is from genome assembly GCA_963573305.1 of Pyrrhosoma nymphula. Classification (NCBI taxonomy): domain Eukaryota; kingdom Metazoa; phylum Arthropoda; class Insecta; order Odonata; family Coenagrionidae; genus Pyrrhosoma; species Pyrrhosoma nymphula. The sequence goes on from OY754330.1 coordinate 59,099,381, forward strand.
TACAGCAACCATTCCCAAAGTCAATCTCGTGAAATACGAAGAAAGGGAAACTCAAAGCGTCAAGGCTGGCCTCTGGAGTGAAGACCTTTCCCTCGGTTACTCCCCCCAGCCAGGTTGCAGAAATCGATAAACCCCACAAACCATTGCGAACCCTCCGTGAGCTCGATAGCTCTCTGATTTTACTGAGAAATTCACGTTTCTTATTGATTCTATACGCTAAAAGCAAAAGAAAATACAAAAATCACAGTAATTAAATCAACTAGCAGCAGAATAACTATTATCAGAGTAAAACAAAGAGAAATTTACATTACCGTTCATATTACCTTTAAAACCACAAATTATTTGAATAAAAAGGGTTGACGGTATATTAACCGTGCTCTTTGCTCTCAACGACGACTGATTCCGTTATCAACATTGAGCGCGGGAAGAGATTCAAGGGCGATCCAAAGTCGCAGTATCTGGCCCGGGGACATGAGTCCACAAATTTGTGTTCTCAACTACTGTTTTCCCCAACCTTATAAAGGGCATAGGGTTTATTGGATTTCTGAGAATAGCCGCCTAGACTTCAATTAGCCCGGACCACTCCTCTCAGTCTGTCTGTGGCTACTGACTGATTTGCGTGGAATTCTAGATATCCATGGTGAACGAAAAACCTGATTGAACAATTTTATCATTTTGCTAAGAAATAAAGAACGACTGGATAAGAAAAAAAGAACGACATATCCTTCTTGCTAAGGATATGTGGCATACAAAACCAGCGCCTAAAAATCAGTTCTAATAGAATACCGTTTAAGATTCCTTTGAAATGAAAACAAAGAAAAGCTTAGGTCGACATTGCTACGGAACACCGACGATAGCTGGTTTCTCTCGACCTGTAAATAGTTTCAAAACATATAACGAACCAGAAAAAAAGGTTCCACCCGCAGAGGGAAAACTAAATCGAGGCTATTAAGGGCAAGAGCTACAGGGCAGCAATAAATTCACGGGTAAAGGATATTTTCAAATTTCATAAAGGAAATTCAACAAAAAAAGACAGCGAGAATAGCAATGAGGGAAATGAAAACGGCTTAAACATAAGGTATGCAGGTCAATTACGTCTTCTTCCACGCAAAGTGCGGGCTCACGAAACGACCTGAATAATAAATAAGCCAAAGACCTAAAATTAAATACTAGATGTGAGGAGCAGGATGCCTAAAACTAACCTTCCGCGAACACAAGACACGACATTTTTGCAGAATACGAACATCATGACTAATGGGAAACTAATAACTTAGAATACAACTGGGATCATTTAAATAGGTACTATCGATAAGTGGGGTTAAACGCTAAAACGGTGAAGTGTAAATTACGAAAGGAATCCCACTTCCATTCCAGATCTAACGTACGCTACACCCAAGGACATCGCTTGGGTCCATTCAAATTTATATAGAGAAGAATGGCATTCATTCAATGCCACGGCCGCTGAAAATACAGAAACGCTGCGCAATGGAGGTTGATGGCCCCGTCGAAAACTTCGAGAGCAACATCTTCATCTACATATACAAAATACCCCGCAAGCTACCTCAAGGTTGTGTGGTTCTTCTCCCCGATTAAATTATCAAGATTTCAAGAGCTACTGTAGCCACTAAAGTCAAGTTATTACCAGCAACAGAACAACAGATACAGGATCGAAGGAAAAAAATCTATAAATGCAAATTCTATTTTTCTCAGTTTTTACTTCCCTAACTGTCCCTGTATCGTAAAATTATTAAAAGAAACATCAACCGTATTTTTATTAAACATCCAAACTGATGATATCGGATTATACATTTAAAAAAGAGCAAGTCGCAGATGATGTAGAGTCACTCAGGAATGATTAAATCGTTGATAACGCTGAATGTAGGTACTGCTTAAAAAAATACGTTTGCTCTGAAACGCAGTGTGCTACAATAAGGGTTAGCGTAACCCAGGTCGGGAATGGCTGTGAACAAGTCCTAAGTTCTGTGGCATTGAACATTACTGCATGAAAACCTAAACCGGAAAAACACATTTATTCGCGGAGCCAATCTTTTGAACCTAACGCCATCTATATTATTTTCTTAGTTCCGATATATATTCACTTCAATCATCAATCTCAATCCCACGTTTCTGGGTCGCAACTCTATGGTGGTTGTAATTTGTATTTTTAATTTAAAATACTATTTTCATGAAGGGCAAGATACGGAAGAGAAAAGAAACATTTCAATTTCGGGATTTATGCACGCCCAAAAGAAAGAAGAATGTAGATGCACTGTGGAGCACTTACTGGATGGAGATGCACTGTGAAACTGTCTTCTTGATAAACACACCAACATTTACCTAAATAATAGCTGTAACAAGCACAGTTCTGAAATTATGACATCGATTTTTGCCAATAACCCCAAGGTGGGCTTCACTTCTGTCAGAATCTGCGCAGTATTGAATGAAAAAGTTCTGACGCCGCAGAAATATATTTGCATATGAGCTTATGTCCCTCATAGCTGAAAGTGACAGACTGACGAAATAAAATTCGCGAAGGAAAAAGGGTTAACTATTTCATTAGGTACCTTAATGAATACACAATCGAATGATAGTTATAGGCAAATATACACAGCTAATATACTATGGTACAGTCTTCATTCGACAAAAACGCTGCCTAAAATCACTGAAAGATTGTATAACCTAGATGGTGGGGGTATTAAGTTATTTGCCCGTCTTGCGTCGGCATATCAAAACCTAACGAAAACATACGAGCAAGGAGGAGCTTACGAGATAAGTAGACTGGGTGGGGACCTTACAGCAAGGACATCAAGGTCACCGAGGGGTTCCAAGGAGATCGTGATTTCGCCAATAAAACGAAAAAACCTTCTCTAAATAGCTGGTGTAAATAACTTTTACATATATTAAGATTCGTGTGACTCTAACCAGAGAACGAACAGGGACATCATGCAAACGAAGTCAATTACTTTTGAATGGGGTAGAGTCAAATATTACTGTTGTCTCAATAAAGGCATTGAAAAATTAGAATATCACCAAATGCTAACATTTAATCTAATAGGGCAATATTTACGGATTGCTGCTGAGGATAATGAGAATAAATCCACGCTTTACACTTTTACGTTGAAACCAACAGTTAACGAAGAATTACGAGAACTCTCGAACACACAGTCCTAACTGTCCGCTTCCAACGAGCTTAATGCAGAAAAAGTAAGTTTAAGTTAAATACACTAATCGTCCAAATAATCACACACCCGTGTTGTTACTTGAGTATCGTTAGAAAATCAGATGATTGCCTCTTAATGAAAGATAAGTGTCTGTCACATCGAATGATTAATTACGTAGACAGAGTGGGTTGAAGCGGGATCTCCACCAGAACCGATAAGGAAGCTATATACTGATTCTTCGGTAAACATCGCCCTCAAAACTGATAGCCACCCTTCAATGACAATAGCAAGAATAATTCACTACGGTCACAAATCAGGAGAACCATACATTGCTGACCAGTGAACTGTGTATCAAACATTGTCAACAAAAAACGATGACAAAGTAGTTACAAATGACCTTCGATTCTACAAAATATAAGAATAAAATTAATTGATTATTGGACACCAAAACGTTGTCACAGGAATAAATTTTTTTTTTCAAATCTAAACATGAAAAACATTCTAAAAGAAAGGGTAAAGAGAAGGTCGGTAAGAGAAGCCGAAAACTAATCCGGGACAAATAACTATAACAAGATCTCCGAAATACAAAAAACGGACCAACAATTCCTATCGCCAGATAGGAAGCACCTTGCACGACCTTGCGATTTATCCCATCATATGGAAATGTGGGAACTAGGGCGCAATTTTATGTCGCAAATATTATCACCGATCATCACCGAGCCACGAAGCATATAACGATGCAGCACAATAACGAAGTTGTTATTTGAGAAACAACGTGTCAGAACCGAAAAATACCGTCACTGAGTAATAAATTTCATCTCTCCAAATCAAAAACCACTCATTGAAATAGAATTATCTTGTAGTCTTAAAAAGCTGGTCCATTGAATTAATACAATCACTATTGTTTTGGCGACAAGCGGAGCAAAACATGTCAGTTAATCGCACACCACTCACAAAGGACAAAGAAAGAAGATAAGGTCAGGTAAAGGTCATTAATTTTGCGTTAAGATTAAAAAAATGAATCATGTAAATACTAAAAACAAATGGATATGGACGCAAGTTAACCATAATTCCAAAAATATTATTAATTGTTAAATCCAAGTGCACGCGCAACAAAGAATTCAATGCCCGCTTACCGAGCAGCAGACAAACCCAACCGACGTCGACGGAGGTTCACGGGGACTAGACCGACTCAAACCATCGAGTTTTCAGACGACCGCTGCTTCCCTCCTCCTGCCCAACCCACCCTCCCCACCGCCCCTCCGATGAACCTTGTTCGTCCTCGAAACTCCTCAAAGGAGACGTGACGCTTTCCTCCTGCCCCCTCCCCCAAAACATTCCTTTTTTTCTCCCGACACCAAAAATACTTCACACACCAAACCTTGGACCGCCAAACCTTCTTCCCTCTGTGGGACCCCTATTGCATGGGTCCCACACGACCTTAGGAGGGTTCACCTTCAAGGGTCACCTTCATGGGACCTTCCACTCGGACCGAGAACGTCCAATTTTCACCCACAAAAAAGGGATCCAAGGGTCCGGTATGAGTAGGGTGCATATACGAGGTCCGTTGTGGAAAATCCGAGAACCGGAGAAAGAGAGTCAAGAGACATGGTTCCACAACGGCCACTTTAAAATAGGACACCAAACGAGCGACTGCAACAGTGGATATCGCTTGCCATTACGTTTTGCCACGCAGCATTACAAAACAAAGATTAATGTCTCTTACGAGGAAATGAGCGAACATCGCCCATTCGAATTTGTAGTGAAATATTAAAATGACACGGCCTTCCATGACCCCTTCGAAGAGATGACCATATCCCACTAACAATTGTAAGTCTTAATATTAATACGCTCATTCTTCGACCCACCCCTAGAGAGAGAAGGGCGTGCATTTATGCACACATCAATACCGACCGCAACAAACAAAACCAAAGCCACCTGTTTTAACCTTTACCGCTCGAGCGTAATTAACTATTCATCTCAGTTATGAAAAACGCACTACTTCCCTACGAAACTCTTTCATCATTTAAATAAATAATGCTTTTACATTATAAATAAAGAAATTACAATAAAATGGCATATAAATTTGTGGGGCTTAAAAATAAATGTTTGGCTTATGTAGTACATGAACAATGAACACAACAAATAACAATGTCTCTGGTACTAAATACCAGCTGATCCACTTGATAAAAATCAGAATATTTGATTCAAAAATTCAGACAACTTCATTCAATTTTATTTTTTCTTAAATAAGCAAGAAACAGCGAGAGAAAATTTTCCCCGGCCACTTTGAACTACCACATTCACTGAAGAACTATTCGGCATCATCTTAATTTCTAATATTATGCCATGGTTCCGAGGTGCGGGTCAGATAAACGATGATAAGCGTAGGTTCAAACATTCTTCTGATTAAATGCATAACCACAGAGGTTTCAGGAAAATGTAAGTTAACTTCACTGGTTTCTTCAACAAGCCTGAGTGGTATTATAAGTTAACGCACTCGCCTTACATACTGTCCGATCGTAAAAGAATTTTTCACAAACATCTAAATAATAACAATCTTAACACGTTAAATTAAGCTAATTCAACAACATCAAGTGTAATAAAATTAGTCAAACTCACCCTTTACTTGGTGCTTTGAATTCGATGCGAGGTCCTCCCTGGTGATGTCAAGGGCAAAGAGGACGAGAAGAAAAGTACGACGAGCTCTACCGGAGAGAAACAGAACTTCACACGGAAAAACGACAGTGTTTTGTCACGTCCCTTCCAAACGTAAACATAACTTATAGGATTTTAGTAAATGGTGATAAACGAAGTAAATAACGTATTTAGAAGGGACGATGGGAAAAAAGCGGAGTTTAATTGATGGTGAAGATGATGGACCACCAAAAAAGTTGAAGCACAGTGATCATCGCCTTCCTAGCAGGAGTGCCGATAGAATGAACGTTTCTGAAAAGTCTGCCAAGAAGCATGCAAAGAAATCAAGTCACAAGCAAAAATCTAAGCAAAAAAAGAAGAAACGGAGAAAACATTACAGGGATAGTTCCTCGAGTGATGAAACCACTTCTTCTGATTCTACATCACCCTCTAGTTCTTCCTCTACGGACAGCGAAAAGAAGAAAAAACGTCGAATGAAAAAGAAAAAACGCCGTCACAAGAAGTCGAAGCTTGGTGAAATTAGCGTGCATAAAATAGATAAATCCTCTGACAGCGTTGCTGACCAGTACATTGGGCCATTGCCACCAGAAGATTTAAATAAAACCGCCAGATCTATGGCACCGATGACTAAAGAAGAGTGGGAGAAACGTCAGAGCGTTGTCAGAAGGGTGTATGATGAAGAAACTGGACGGCACAGGTATATTTTTCAGATTTCGAAGTATTTACTTCCATAAAATTGACCGTAGCTTTATTTTTTCATGCCATTTTTTATGTACGCAGGCTAATCAAAGGTGACGGTGAAATCCTGGAAGAAATCGTCAGTCGAGATCGTCACAAGGAAATAAATCGTTTGGCCACGAAAGGAGACGGAGCATTTTTCGAAAGCTCAATTCTTAAGAAGGTCAATTCCAACAACGCATCGTGATGTGTTAACTCTTAGCTAAAATTATAATAATGCCAATTAAAATACGTTCTTAATTACTATTTCTTTATTAATAATTATAATTTACACATAAAAAATGTATCTTTATGTCATATGTATTCCATGAAAACTGATATTTTACTGGAGACAGTCTGGATGGCCTTTGGCGCTGGTGAGTGAAAATATTCATATCTGAAAGAGTAAAACCAAATATTCAACAGTGATGCCAACACATGACAGCAGCCAAGTAAATAATCATATAATATAAATGAAAACATCACAGAGTCATTCAGGATGTGTGGACTATAAAACTAAAAATGGTCTCTCTACCAAATCCATTTGAAAAAATGTTATTATGTATTTAATTGCAAGGGCATTAAAGTTCATTGGGGTACAACTAAATTCAATCTATCTCAAATCTAACACCAAATGGATACTTCTATGTAGCACTCACACAACATCGATGCTTTAAAAATTTGTGCATGAAAAAAACCAAGTGAGATGAATACCTTTGTGTTCCAGTGGATCTTCAATATATTTTGTAAGTTATCTTAAATGTATACAATAACCCTTTCATAGTGGCCGTGAGTTATTAAGTGAAAAGGCTCACCATGTGATGATTGGCTGTGAGCCTTGGACCAACAATTAGCATGAGGAAATCATATAAATTGAAGGTGACATTGGTTTTAAACAACAAAGAGTTAATTATATCCACCATGATAATTCCAATGAGAAACTATTAATTTAAATACAAGTGAATGATATTAGTAAGGGCGTACCCAGTATCTTAACTAGGGGAAGCACCTCATGTTAAATTGGGAGGGTGTACCCATCCAACTTGGTCACACCCACCCCTCACTCGGTACACCCACGGATATAATATTGAAAAAAATTTAAGTAGTTTGATTTTATACTATGCTACACACTACCCCATTGGACAGAACTTGTTTCTTTGCCTCGATTGCTAATTCCGAATAAATCGTGTTACTACCATTAATACATGCATTAAATAATTACATCTCAAACCCACTTTTTATGCCCTTACACCAAATTTTAATATGCTGCCCCAGCTAGGCACTGCATGGTGCCTTGTAGTTAAAGTGGCTGAATAGTAATGCCCACCTGAAATCCACTGCTTACATGAATTGAAAGAGTAAAACCTAAATTTGCAGCAAAAACCACAAGGAATCCCTAAAAGGTCCATTAGTTTTCAACTTCCATGTACCAACCTACAGGCTCTGCTAGTGAGTGAAGAAATATTCTCCAAATATCCAACTAATCAATGTCGCTACTTCCAAGCCACCACTTTAGAGATCTGATTTAAGCCATTGATTTGGGTAAGATGAGTAGGTATTGTAAAAGAGATGGGTTAAATGGGTCTCACATTACCCATTAAAGAAATAGTGTAACACAATTAGCAGCTAAGATATCAATGTAAAATTTAATGAGCAAAAGAAATGGATACGAAGAACATTTTAATTCTATAAATATACAGTGTGTCCCATTGATCGTTTGTCATTTCTAAGCTATAATTTCAGACATTTTCTTTCGTGCCACATGGATGAAATTTGGTACTTAGGTAGAAAAAAGTCATAAGTTTTGTTAGGTGAAAGCGAAATTATATAAATATGACCTTTTGACCCTATAAATAGGGTCCAACCAAAAATCCAAATTTTGACTTATGGGCTTTCAATGTTAAATTTTTCGAAATACAAAAAAGACAATTTCTTTGCGAAACTTTCAATTAATAGGTTTTTGGGCACAAGAAACAAGACGGAAGAACTTTCGAGTTCAAAATTGCAACCATGACCCCTGAAAAGACACAGTCAAAGTCATAGGGGTGACGAAAAGTGAATCACTGCTACAAACCTGTTGAATCATAGGTTTAAAAATGTGCCAAGATCGATGGTGAGGTCTTCAGATCCCTTTTGTCATCCCATGACCTTCAAGGTTCAGTCAGAGGTCACAGGGGTGACAAGAAGTGAATCGGGGAACATATTGAACATAAATTAAAAAAGGTACCAAGACTGATGGTTCGGTTTACAGATCCCTCTTGTCTTCCTTTGACCTTCTAGGGTTACTCGGGGGTCAAAAGTCACAGGGGTGATTAATAGCAAATCGGAGCTACAAAAGTGTCGAATCATTTGATTCAAAGAGTGCCCCATACATTAGTAAAGTCTCTCCAGGAATTCTCTGACATCCAACTATTGGGCAGGGGTCAAAGACCACTAGGTGTAGCCAAGGAAATTGGGGCAACAGATGCGTCACTTTGTAGCTTTGAAAGGTTGAAGAATTAGATGATGAAGTTCTCTGATACTGCTCATCGTCTCCTGACCTCCAAGGGATACGTTGAGATCAATTGTCACCGATGTTAGAAATGGCAAGACCGGGAAACAAACATGATGAATCTGAGACTTTTAAGGCTGCAAATGTCAATAGCAAGGTCCTCAGATACCACCTGTCGTACCTCGACCTCTTTGGGTCATATGGTGGTCGTTAATTTAGAGTTTATAAATCAATGACAAAATTATGTTTCATTCAATAAAAGACCAAACAAGGGGCTACAAACGTATCGAATCATTCGTTTAAAAAGGTGCCTAGGTCGATGGTAAGGTCTTCAGATCCCTCTTATCATCCGTTGACCTTCAAGGTGTCACAGGGGTGACAAAAAGTGCATCGGGGCAGCAAACATATTGAATTGTATGGAGCTCGCCTTCACAGAATGCAAATTCAGCATATGTTTGAGAAGTTTAGGGAGAAAAACTGCTTCAACGTTGAACACCACAAGAAAAGGGACCATACCAGACACCCTTTTGAAATATCAACATCACCAGAGTAGAGGCAGGCAGTAGTGGCTTTGGTCTTGGCATCTTATCACGCTCCATCCGCCACCACGGCTTTCATTGAACATCTCCAGGTCATCCTTGCAACAAATAGTGAGGATGCTGAAAATGAAGCCTTACAAAGTGAGAATAGTGCAGGAGTTTCGTGAGGGAGACTATGGAGAATACATCCACTTCTGCAACTGGATGGCTGAGAAACTGAACCAAAACCCTATGTTCATGATTTAGGTAGTTATTTGATGTTCTTTGAAGCTTCGTGACAATATTTTCTGCTTTATTCGATTTTTGATATAAAAATATTTTTGTCTGTTTCAGCTTATGGTTTCCGATGAAGCCAAATTCTTTTTATACGGGGCTGTTTCTTCCACTCACGCTAGGTATTGGGCTGCAAGCAGCCCCGACGTGCGAGGTGAGCGGTCCCTTGACAAGCGTGGCATGATGATCTTCATGATTGATACTCCCGTTTTGGGCCGTACTTTTTTTAGGATAACGTGAAAAAAGAAACTTTCCTAGCTATGCTGTAGGAAACCTGTTCCAGGACATGGGAGGGAGAACTACGGAACCACTGAGGAGGAGAGGTTCCAGCAGAATGGAGCACCTGCCCTTATGTCCCGGGCGGTCATTCATTTACTCCAACAGATTTTAGTGAGCGGCTTATTACGGTGGGGATGCAGGTCGCATGGCCGCCAAGAAGCCCTGACCTCACGCCTTGTGATTTCTTTCTTTGGGGATTCTTGAAGCAGTTGGTTTCCAAAAAAAAATTTCCAAGCAACGAAGACCTGAAGAAAGAAATTACAAGATGTGCAGAGTGCATATCCCCAAATATGTTGGAAGACACGTTCACACACGCTTATATCGAGCGATTTCAATTGTGCCTGGCACGGAATAGAGGGCACGTAGAGTGAATAAAAATTGATTTTTCATTGTACTGCTTCGACATTTTCATAAAAAAATTTGATAATGAGTTAATTTTGCATATTTAATAATTTTTTAAATGAAACATATGATAAAGCATTTTTAATTGAAAAAAAGGAATTAACTTGAATTTAAAATTAAAGTTTGTAATTGCTTTGTAAACTCAAAATCAACGACCCCATATTATCCAAAGAGGCCAAGGCATGACAGGTGGTATCTGAGGACATTGACTTTGCAGCCTAAAAAGTCTCAGATTCATCATGTTTGTTTCCCCGACTCGCCATTTCTAACATCTGTGACCATTTATCTCAGCGTATCTCTTGGAGGTCAGGAGACGACGAGCAGTATCAGGGAACTTCATCATCTCATTCCTCAACCTTTTGAAGCTCCAAATCGACGCGTCTGTTGCCCTGATTTCCTTGGCTACACCTAGTGGCCTTTGACCCCTGCCCATTTAGTGGGAGATGAGGGAATTCCTGGAGGGTGGTTACTATCGTATTGGGCACTCGTTGAAACATATGATTCGATACTTTTGTAGCTCCGATTTGATATTCGGCACCCCTGTGACCTTTGACCCCTGAGTGACCCTTGAAGGTCAAGTGATGACAAGATTTTTCTGAAGACCTTACCATCGACCTTGGAACCTTTTTAATCCTATGATTCGATACGTTTGTAGCCCCAATTCACTTTTTGTCACCCCTGTGACCTCTGAGTGAACCTTGAATGTCAAGGGATGACAAAAGGGATCTGAAGACCTCACCATCGCTCTTGGCACATTTTTAAACCTATGATTCGACAGGTTTGTAGCAGCGATTCACTTTTCGTCACCCCTATGACCTTGACTGTGCCTGTTCAGGGGTCATGGTTGCAATTTTGAACTCGAAAGTTCTTCCATCATGTTTCTTGTGCCCAAAAACCTATAAATTGAAAGTATCGCAAAGAAATTGTCTTTTTTGTATTTCGAAAAATTTAACATTGAAAGGCAAAGGCAAAATTTGGATTTTTGGTTGGACCCTATTCATGGGGTCAGAAGTTTATATTTATAAAATTTCACTTCCACTCCACAAAACTTATGACCTTTTTCTACCTAGGTACCAAATTTCATTCATGCGGCACGAAATAAAGTGCCTGAAATTATAGGTTAGAAATGACACACGATCAATGGGAGGCACACTATATTTCAATCTTTCTTATCCATCTATTTTGCTCCTTACACTTTGTAAGGAAATGAAAGATATTTAATCTACAGATAAAGATTTAAATATCCCTCACCCTGCAGATGCAAGATTGCATCTGCATAATGTGCCAAAAAATCAATACTCTATTTTAAGTACTAACCTTGTAAAACCTATCGTCCTTTTCGCCTCCTGTGTTTTCCTTTGTTTGTAACTTCAGATGGAGATGATAGCGCTCCAGCTCCAACTACCACTTCACCTCCTGCAATGTCATCACGATCAGGTGATTGAGCAATTTGGTTCTGCGCCTCTAAGTAAAACATGATATCACGAAGTTGCTCTTTCAGACTTTGAATTTCCTGAAATATTCAAGAATAAGTTAATTCATCTCTTTTTTTTCAAAGAATCTACTGACCCAGTGTAATGGCCAATTAGCAAACCTTTTCCTTTTCTTTCTGCTGCTCCTCGAATTTTTTCTCCAGTGTTAGAAATTTCTCATGCCAAATGGACTGGTTATGCTGCATACCTTTGCTCATTTGCTTCTCTTCCTGAAGCTCAGTCTGGAGGGCACTCAGTTTTGCTGAAAGCTGTTGTACCTGTAAAAACCACAAATTATTCTAAGGGCTACTTTATTTTACACCATGAGACACATTAGGGAATTGTTTACCAGAAAATAAAATAACCCCTTCAAATTGCACAGTTCCATGGTACGCAGGGGATAGAGGTTTAATACCTTCATGTTATATGAAAATGATGCCATCCATTTTCCAAAATCAATTGGGAGTTTAAAAATGGCTTGTGAATTTTTATGAAAGAAAATTTTTATGTGTGGATTAACACAGCTGATAGAATGCAAAAGGAAATTAACTCCTTAGCCAGCATTACAGTGAAATAGGTGGTGATTTATAGGGAGGCGAGCTTGTGGATCTGGTTTGGTAACATGTAACTAGAGAGCACAAGCCTGTCGACCAAGGGCAAGAATCCAAATAGAGTTAAGCTATTCTCAATGAACAATTATAAGACCTTTTTTAAACATATGCCATTGTAATTCTAAAATACTCCAAAAACCCTTTGCGATTTTTTAAATGTACACACTAGGAATTTAATATGCAGTAAAAACATAGGAGTTGGGCACTTGTCCCACAAGGCTATTCAAATGATAGGCATTGAATTTTGTTTAGTTAATATGAAGCTATGAAAAAATATTTTTCCGGAAGCTCAACTTGGATTTTTCACATCTTTTCCTTGCAATTCATTGGAAAGGCATTGCAGTCTCCAAAACATTGTTCATCTTCACCCAAAACACAAAAAAATCTAGTTAATTTTAATGGTGTTCTTCTGTTTTTACAGCACTGAAGGTATGAGAAATAAACAAATTACTGAGATTTGTAGAAAAACCTGACTACAGATTCTCTACCTGAGTGGCAAGTATGATTTTCTGGTATACAGCTCATAGTCCTGCTTATTTTACATTTTGTCATTTATTTGTATGCTTGTTTGATGTTATCATATTGTTGTAATAAACTTCCACTGTCAACGTCATGTATGAATTATCCATCAAAGTTATATTGAAATTAATACCATTTCAGTGAAACTGGACCTAAGTGATCTAATTAAACTCACCTTTCTTTCTTGAGCTTGCTTTTCTCTAAGAGCAGTGGCAAGTTTTGACTGAAGGGTGTAATTTTCCTCAGCAACCCTTGCTGCTTTTTCTTTTAATTCTGATTGCTGTAAAGAGAGTTGAAAAACAGGGTTTAATCCAGTAAAAATTGACTCACCTAACTAGTTTCTGTCCACATGATTACTTGTGATTAACGGGCTTATTAACACAAATAAAACAATCACTAAAATATACCCAAGTTCATACTATAGCATTAAATTGTGACCATGATACAACAACATACATATAAATAAAATTCAACTATCTCTTTGATCAGTAAATACTTCTTAACAAATGTGAAACTGTGGATTGCAGGAAGAGATGTCATAGATGAATGGTCAATTCTGACAGGATGAAGAACAATAAACAATTTTGATGATAAGCTGAGAATATGTGCCATTGTGTTAGCATCCCATTTATAGTTTTATATTTTTGCATATTTTCCTGAATATTCCTCACTGGACGGACACCTGAGAATCCCTCTTATAAAATTATGCACAGGCAACATAAATAGCAAGAATATACGGAGGTGGCAAACACCCCTTGCTTCCTGCCCTGGGGGGGGGGGGGGGGGGGGCTGGAATATTTTTAATATGTACATTCAACGCGGGCCCGATTTTCATGAAAGTCATCAAAATCGGCTCGAAAAAAGTGAAAGCGCTTCGGAAGGGAACGACCACGTCAATTGACGTGCTCTGTCAGTCGGAGTAGCCAGGAGCACGTCTATTGACGTGGTCCGCATTGAATGTGTTAATAGGCTAGTACCAAGGGTCTGAGACCAGCCAAATTGAGGGCCCTATCCCGGAAAGTTTTTGAAAATTATAATAACAAAACCGCATTTTATAGCCCTTTTTGATGTAAATATTCAAAGGCATTTAGTTGATTTTTTTATGTATAAATGTTGGTACCCTTAACAAAGTTGCTTCTGGGGAGGGTCCAGTCCCATTCGTCCCATCCCGTAAATACGCCCATGCCCGTAAGTGCACATTACTGCAATATTCTGCAGAGGAAAATATCGCCCTTCATTTTACTCTCCTGCCCCAGTCATGTGTCTATAACAGCCCAATTAGTGTCCTTGAAGACAGGAGAATCATAAGACAAAGTCTCTGGCTTCACCTGGTGGAAATTCCTTATGTCACACATAATAAAATACTTCGTTCTTTTCCACACTTCTTATTACGATACGACCATGGTTTCGACAAACTTGTGTCATCTTCAGGTACAGAAATAGGTTCACGTTTGCCTTATATACCTTAACAACCAGAGGTGGGGGTGGGAAAGGGGATGGAGAGGGGGGAGGTTTAGCATTCTAACGGTCACAGAATTTGTTTGTGAGGGAGGGGGGGGGGGGAGGTGAGTGGCTGGGAGGTTAGGATAGAGGGAATTGGAGCCATTTAAAGGGCAATGTCAGATGCCTTATCTGTGAGACCATCAGGGTGGTATGCGGATTCGATGGAGAGGAGAAGGGGAGAGGAATATTGTGTCATTACATACTTCAAAATCAGCAGGGCTATTTATTATTTCAAATTGATCCTCAAAGTCAAGTTTCACCCCTTTGTCAATGAAATGTAAAATTTTAGGGTCAAATTTACACCAATGGTTTTTGTCAACAAAGTGTTTCACCATTCCTGTTCCTCTCCCCTTCTCCTCTCTCAGATACTCCACAGCCATGATAGATAGATACTCCATCCGCTGGATGGGATGTTAAATGTTTGTCCCACAGGTATCTCCTATTATGAGCAGGCTAATGTTTCCATTCATTCTACCTAGTACACTAATGTATTATGTATACCTATCCCACAAGTATGAAGCACAGACTCATTACAAACAGGATTACACAAGAGTCACAGTGAAAAAAATTAGACACCTGGATTAAGTCTGATGTGTGATTCAAGGTTGCTTTAACATTGTGAACTATGGTTTCATGCACGCAAATGCAACCACTTTGTTGCATTGCATGCAGGGTAATAGTGAGAACATGTAGTTCCTTTAGGGCTCTCATGCATCTGTATGGCCATAATCAATGGCAAAATGCTGCACATAGAGTAAGCATACACACCAGAGTGGCTATGGTGGCCAACGTTAGGATATTTCCTACTCTTTCAAAGGGATGCTTTCCAGTAGCTGGGTTTCCAGGGGCTGGATGTAAAAACTGCTAAAAACTTTGCATTTTCCCATTAGCATCAATTATATCCACACCATAATGAGTATAAGATCTTAATTTACACCTAAATTTGTGATTTGGCTTTGCAAGTCAATTGGAATTCAAGGGTGAACGGTAGATAAACGAGTTCATACAGTTTCTAGCAAGCCATTTCGTAAATACAAGCACTTCAAATACATATCACTAAACTGAGGATCAATCTTCACTCCTAAAATTTCTTCACCTATTCCCAAATGGGTGTAGGTATATGCTCTTTAATATGTTTGTATATAATATGATGTAAGCAACATTGCTTCCAGAAGGGATCTTTAAAATTTATCGATGATGAATAAATGTCAGTCATTCCTAGCAATAATGTCAGCAACCTGTTGTCCTAGGCCTGGGCGATACATATATCGTAAAATATCACGATATTTTAATATATCGTGTATACAATATTGAGTTTTGAAAATTGACAATAGATTGTTCTTCAATAATTACTGTGATATATCACCTGATAAAAAAATCGTAATATTGCACCCCATAAAACGTTGTAATATCATGCCTGATAAAATATCACGGTAAAATATTGTGATATTGCGCTTCATAAAATATCGCATAATAGCGCCCGATGAATTATCGTGATATGGTGCTAGAAAATCGTGTTGGAAAAAGACAACCATTGGGTTGTCCTTCGTTTAAGCTAGAGCCAGGGCCGCATTTATGAGCAGGCTATCAACGCTGCAGCCTATGGGCCCACACCACAAAGGGACCTGCAACCCAAAAAAATATTTTTAATAGAATTACATATTGTGTTTCAGGATGTTTACCATTTTCTTTTTATTGCCAAATTTGATAGAGTTTTAAAATAAAAAGACCTGTATTTTTCCGTTTTTTGATCCATCACCCAGTTCTCGAGGTATAAGCAACGAAAAACTGATGTACTTAACCCTATTTCTGGAAATGGCGTTGTTAGACTTCTTACGTCATCCCGTCATCCACAGCTCCTTTGCCCAATCAAAATCCTCCCTCCCCAATTCCACCCCCACTCCACTCCCCAAAACAGCCAACGAGGGCAGGTGGATGACATAGAAGTCTCAGTGCAGCTCATTCAATGGGTGTTACCTTTTGCATATTTTAATTTTCAATTTATGAATGACTGGCTACGGTTAGAAGATTGAGTTTTTCAGTAAAATTAATTTTAGGTTTCCATCTAACGATTTCGTCAATACATAAAATAGCAATTTGGTTCCGAGTAAATGCCCTCATTGTTGTGCTCTAATAAAATACATTGATGCAGTTAATATGTGCGGGTTAATTCGGTAGAACTCAAGCAGAACTTCCGTTTGACACCTCTTGACTGGAACTTACAATTAGTAGGAAAATATAAAAATCACTTGATGATGAATTGGGAAAAGAACTGATTCAGTTCAAGGCTTTTTACCATGACTTTAAAAAAGAATATGAGGAATATAAAAAATTCATTGGTTAGAAGATGTGAATGTATACACATCAAAGATTATTTTCCAAATATTGAGATTGCTCTAAGAATGTACCTGTCACTTGTGGTCACATACAGCAGATGAGAAAGGTCATTTTCAAAGTTGAAGTTGACCAATAACAGGCTTCAAACCTCCATGTTAGGAGACAGACTCGATGTTTTGGCTTTGCTCAGCATTGAAAGTGATATTTTATGAGAAATAAGTTATAAATATAATACATATAGTTTTGTTAGTATGAAAGCAAGGCGCAAACCAATTAGCCACTAAGAGCTAAACTGGTTTACTAAACCATGTTAAAGAAAATTGAATGTAGTATCTACAGTACAGTAGTAATTTGAACACACATTAATTTCACTTGTTAGTGTCATAGAGTTATAGAATTTTACTGAAATACAGTATTGTTTTTTAACACACTGCTAGTAAAATACTGCCAGAAACAACAAAAACATCACATCCGAAACTGATTTTACACTACTGATGCATAGGCCTAAAAAATCTCACTCAAACTCACTTATAAAACTAGGGAATGTGAGCTCTAAGGCCTATTAAAGTTACAAGGTATAAAATTCTCCAATGGCCGTAATAAATTGGCACCACTCATCAGAAATACGCCACAATTGCTGTTGGTTTGCGGGAAAAATGGGGGAAATCCACACCAGTGACCAACCACAACCTCTCGACCAGAAAACCCCTGTGGTGGTTTACGGGAATGTTACTTCCTCGCCAGTGACAACCACAGACACACACAATCAACCCGAATAGGGATCCTTCGCTGGGCTAATGGGACCCTGCTAAGGATGCCTGGGTTATGAACACACACTCAACCCAAAGAGGGATTCTTTGCTGGGCTAACGGGACCCAACTAAGGATGCCTGGGTTATGAACACAAACACACTCACAAGCACTCAAGAACTCACTCACTCAACGGGCCCAACTTCTGGGAGAATCTAGCTCAAAAGAGCATAGTCAAAAAATGGCACAAAAACAAGAAAAGACGAGGGTGTGTCGGATACGTGTATTTCGGCCACAAGGTGGCCCTCTTCAGCGAACTGAAGGGAGAAATCACTTGCAACACGAGGTTGTAAGTGAATCGGGATGAGGACAGCCTAGAATAAATACGAAAATGAAGAAAAGGGGAGAGAGGGATGGGGATCCAATGACCATTTTTCCCGCAAACCAACACAGCAATTGTGGTGTATTTCTGACGAGTGGTGCCAATTTATTACGGCCATTGGAGAATTTTATACCTTGTAAACTCACTTTTGCTCAAAAATATCCTCGAAGTTTATGGTGATTTTCCCCATGCCCCTCTCGTGAAACTGGAATACTTTTTTTAGTTTTACTGTTTAAAAAATAAACAATTTCAGTAAAATAGCTTAATACCATGTATGTATCATTAAGCGACATAAAAGGCAATTTCCACTTAGCAAAAAAAACAAAGTTGAGAAATAAGATTCTCTTCTGTATGAATAAAACTACTACATATATTGTTCATTACTTTTATCCCTCCCATTGAGAATCAATGAGCATTTCTGGTAGTATACTATAAATGTATTCTTTAATTGAGGAATGAAATTAAACATAGGCCCACTCCTATACTATGTTTCATAGCAATACATGTCTATTTAAATCTTTTTTATTATTCAACGCTTTCATTTTCATTTTTTTTAAATTAAAAAAAATCATTATTTTAAGTTTGATTGTATGGGAAAGTACTGATAATGAATTACACATGAATATATAAACTATAAAGTTTGGTTTCTTGTTATATTCCTTTCTTTAGTTCACATTTGCCTAACATATTTACTTAAAATTATGTGTTATTACATATTAGTATTAAAAAACTGACTTTTGTGTATTTGGAAAAATAGGCATGAATCTCAACTGTTCTTTTTTAGATGTATTGGTTCATAGTTGTTTAATAAATAATGTAAAATAATTTTTATTATTATTATTACACTAATACTGCAATTAGACATTGTCTGGTGGCAATATATCATTAGTTTCGGTTGAAGCAAAATTTATAACTTGGTTTAAAAAATACATATACCTACATACAACATCCAACACTCCTCTTGCTTTTTATGAGTAACAATTTTTTAAAAATATTTACAATTCTTGGTAAAGGTTTTGGGAGTTCTTCTGGTAATTCATTCCATTCCAGGACCCCATGATTTAAGAAGGAGTATTTGGCAGCATTCGTTTTTTGACTCCTTAATTTTAGTTTCAGCAGGTGGTCATTTTTTCCCAAAAAATTTGGTGGTTTTAGCCTCTTCTCCAATTCCAACCAGGCTGGATGTTTTGAGTAGCATTTAAACATTCCCAATAACCTATTTACTTTCCTTCTATCTTGCAGTGGACTCCACCCTAATTCTTCTAACATGCTGCTAACACTATCGGTAATTTTTTGTCTCCCCAAAACGTACCTTGCTGCCTTCCTTTGGACCTTTTCCAAGCTCTTTGCCTTTCCTTTATCATGGGGATCCCAGACATTCGTGGCATACTCAAGCATTGGCCTAACGGTAGTGAAATATGCCAGCTCTTTTACCTTTTTCGGGCATTTTTTTATGTTCCTCATCACATAGTGGAGGTTTTTAAATGCTCTCCCAGCTATCTTTTCTATGTGGGGCCCCCATCCCAGATCCTTTGTTAACATGACGCCCAGGTACTTACAACTATCTGACTTGGCTATTACGTCTCCATTTAAATTATAGCCAATTTTATCACTTCCCTTTTATTTGAAAATTGAATATGCACACTTTTATTACTGTTTATTTTTATTTTGTTATAACTTGAACAACATTGAATTTGGTCAAGGTCTTTTTGGAGCGTGTACTCATCATTTCTATTTTTTATTTCACGATAGACTATGCAGTCATCAGCAAATAATCTTATGCTTGAGTTAATTGATACCGGCAAATCATTGATAAATATTAGGAATAACAAGGGGCCTACCACACTACCCTGAGGAACTCCTGAGGTGACTTTTGCTTCCTCAGAGAAATTTTCGCCAATTTTGACTGTTTGTGATCTGCACGTCAAAAAATCTTCAACCCATTCTACCACTCTACGATCGATAGTAGTTTTTCTAAGTTTATTTAGCAGCAAGTCATGGGGCACGGTATCGAAGGCTTTAGCAAAATCGATCACAACTGCGTCAACCTTCATCGATTGCCTCTGCAATGTCCTGACATAGAGCCAGCAACTGTGTTTTGCAAGAGTAACCTCTTCTAAAACCATGTTGATATGTACTTAACCACTCATTTGAGTTCCAATATTCAAAAAGGTAATCTGCTATCAGTTTTTCCATTAATTTGCATATAACTGATGTTAAACTGATAGGCCTGTAATTTTGGACCATATTTCTATTGCCACTTTTGTATATGGGAACTATAATCGCCCTTTTCCGATCTTTGGGCAAGCTTCTATTGTTTAACGATACATTGAAAATAATTCTGATATAGGGTACAACTCCATCTGAAATTAGTTTTAATAACTCACCTGTGATGCTATCGGGGCCTTTAGATTTACGATTACCAAGTTGCTTAATTTTTTTGAAAATGTTATTGTCGTTGACTGTAAAAAATTGTGCGTTTTCGTAATTTGTATCTACTGAATTCGTCGTATCGATTTTTTTGTTTTCTACGTCAATAGTATTGGTTTCTTTGTGATAAACACTTGAGAACCAACAGTTAAACTCATTTGCTATTTCCTCTTCATCATTGGTTGAAATCCCGTTTCTTTTCTTGACCTCCCTGATATTTCTACGACTATCCTTGCAGGACCTTATAAGTTTGTAAAATTCATAAACATCGGATTTTAATGTATTTTCAATATAATTACCATACGCCAATCGTTTTTCCTTCACTAATTCATTACGACAAGTTTGGTATAGGATTAGGCTGGATTTTGATCTGCATTTATTTTTGTCTAGTTTTCTTAAGTTCCTTTTTAGAGACTTAATCCTCTTATTATAATACACGGGATCAGGATTTTTTTTCCGTATCTTATGCGGGATGAACTTTTCCATCCCTTCGAAAATTAAATTCTTAAACCTTTTCCACATATCCTCCACGCATGAGCTGTTGCCAGCCCATTCAGGGAATCTTTCCCTAAGAAAGTTTATGAAACCCTCCCTATCCCCCCTCTTGTACTGCCAGACAATAGCTCTCGTTTCGGTACTTGAGACCTTTTGTACCCCCAACTCCGGTTCAAGGACGAGACGGCGTCGTGGTCACTAATTCCTGCTGTTATTTCTGCGTTTCCAAAGAGGGCAGGTGGCCTAAACAGGGCTACATCTAACACATTTTTCCCTCTCGTGGGTTCTTTGACGGCTTGGAAAAACCCACCTTCGCGAAAGAGAATATTTACGAGCTTCTGAGCCTTTCCCCCACCCACTGTTTCCCCCGCCCATTGAACTTGTGGGAGGTTTAATTCTCCTGCAACAATATTGTTTTCATTTCCATATTTTTCAAGCAATATTTTGTTAAGGGTTTCTAATAGGGTGAAGTCGTCGTCAGGTTTTCTGTATGCAGCAACAACATTAAGGCTTTTCTTGCCCTCTAAATCTCTCACTTTCACACACATTAACTCACATTCCTCTCGAACCCATTTGAGAGAACTGCGAAGACCATCTCGTACACATATAAATACACCCCCTCCTCTGGACAATCGATCTCTTCTATAAACAACTAGATGGGGAGGGAATATTTCGTTTGAGAATATATCAGGGTGGAGCCATGACTCAGTACCTATTACCAGGTCAGGATTGCAAGAATCTAAGAGGGTGGAAAATTCCTCCCTTTTATTTAGCAAACTTCGGCAATTAACCAGAAGAACTCTCAAAACCATACCTTTTTTGTCGCTGCAAATCATCAGCCTTTCCCCTTCCTTGCTGTGTGGCACTGCTGTCTCACTGATGGTCCTGCTTTTGATTTCATCCGCTCTTTCCCTCCTTCCACACTTTACTCCAACCGTGACACTAGGACTGGTTTTTACTTCGTTTTGACAATCTTTATGGATCCCTAACAACCGTAACACTTGCACATGAGCTTATTTCCCTTCCAGTTCTCAGCATAAAGTCCCTCAGAAATGTCAGAAATTGTTTTATCCGGAACATGGTCACATTTATTTCTGCCTTCTTTCACCTTAATTGGACAAGTTCCCATCTCATGCGACCAATGGCTGTTTTCATGCTCCCTTGTTGACGTCTCATTTTCGCCAATGCTGCTATCGACTGCCCTCCCTTCATTTACACATCCCCAAACCTGATCTAGTTTTTTTTACCATAGTAATGCACTACATTCTTCACCAGATCACCAAGTTTTTTCACTCCTCTCCTGTTAAGGTGCACGCCATCTCTTCCAAGATCACTCAAACTAACCCAACAATTTGGATCAACGAAATATAAACCTAATTTTTCGCAGACCCATTCCAAGCCCTCATTTACATAATCTATCACTCTGTCCCTCACATCCCTTCTTTTAATCACTCCGCTAAGGATTAATTTAGCCTTGCCAAATTTTCTTTTGGCCACTGTGCACATGTCCCACACCCATCCAATGATATGGTCATAAGTTTTTGCACTCTTGAGGTCATTTGTCCCCACGTGCATGAGAACGACTTCCTCCTCTTCCCCGTCCCTCATCCCTTCTATTTGTCTTTCCAGTTCCTCAGTCCTTATTCCTAGAAAACAGTTTATGACCTGTCCTTCTTCAGCGACCAAGTGTCTCAGCAGGGAGTCACCCATCACTCTCACCCTAGCAGAGCCCATCACTTTTACTATTCTCTTGCAGCCCTTTACCCCCTCCTCCCCTCCTCTTCCTCGTCAGTCCTTCCCCTTCCCCCTGCTTCCATCGCCGTCCCCTCCATGGTTAGCCATCGGCTTGGGTTGGTTGACCACATAAGCGCCTTCCTGGCCATGTATCCTTCTCCTTCCAGTCCTCTCTCTCCCGGCTTCTTTCCGGGAAATGGGGTCTCCGTTGCACATGGTGCTGCAATCCACTGGTCCCCATACCCCTCGGCGTTCTCAGACTCCAAGCAGCCTCGCACGAGCCAGCCTCCGCATCCCAAAACCGCACACCCCTGTGTAGCTCCTCCACCGATGCTCTTAGTTCCTCATTCTCTGCAATGAGGTTATGAATTTGGATCGCCATTTCTTCTTTTTCAGATGTCAGGCTTTCAATTAAACTTTTCGCTCCCAGCAGCTGGGCTTTGAGATCCTCCATTTCCTCCTCCCTCGCCTTCGCAGCACAGTGTGCTACCTCTGTCTCGCAGCTCTCCGCATCTCCAACCGTCGTGGGCACATTCCTCAATTGTGCATCCCGTGCACCTTAAGTGGAACCAAGTATTACACTCTCCGCACTGGAGTCCGTTTCTCAATTTACATTTGCACTGAGAGCACTTAATTTCCACCATGCTAACAGCTTCTTCGGCCCGCTCCCCACACGTCATGTTTCACTGAGTTGACCCCTCCTCACTTAACCCTCAGGAGCGAGAGCTAGACACGTCCTCTCTCTACCACTGCCCACTAGGAACTGAGACTTTTACATAATAACAAACTTAAAACCTTTAATTTTAGGGTTTTTGTTTAAAAATTGATTAAAATTCTGTTTTCAAAGGTTATTTTTTTTAAACTTTTCCTTAATTAAAAGTAAATTAAAACATTTTTCGAGGGTTAATTTTAATAAATAAAGGAGGGCCCACAAACATTTTACTGGGGGGTTCTGGGCCCTCCCATATTCCATACACAGGTAGGGCTCGCACCACAGATCCAGCCTAGGAATCTACAAATCCTAAATGCGGCCCTGGCTAGAGCAAGTACACTTGAAACCTTACCATTTTACTATCTGCTAATTCAAATTCTCAGCAGTTCTCTCTCTCTCTCAGTGCCGTCCCTAGGGTAGTGCGACAGGTGCCGCCACACTGGGCCCTGCCGCAGTTTACATCTTTCAGATGGGAAAACCAGCCTATGTATTACCCAAAATTAGGTACCTACTTAGTACAAATGTAAATTTCTTGAAATCATACGCCAGTTTGTCCGCTAATTTTCTTCTCTCCATGAAATATACTTAAAAGATGCTACTACATGTATCATTAAGGGAATGCAAAGTTAAAGGGGCCCCCGACTTTTGTTTGCACAAGGCCCCTCAATCCCCAGGGATGACCTTGCTATCTCTTTCAATCTCAGTGGTCTGATATTTTAAAGGTGCCGTCATATTCAACTTTTGGAATGAACTGAAAACAACTGTTAGTAAATTAGTGTATGTATTGTCTGCTGATCTAAATATATCGAAACAAACTCAGCAAACAAACTAGGTATTCACCTTGCTAGAATAATGTGATCTGACTTAAGATTGAAATCAAAAGTAACTTTCAGTATATGCATTGTTCTGATTAGTAATGGCCAAATAAACTGTCACCAAATATTGGGAAAAAATTATAATCGGTTCAATTAATTTAACAGAAATTACCCTTTTACTGAGCCTCGGTGAAATTTTACGGTTAAACAACAGTATTTATGAAACCTGAGAGGAACGGAACTAGTAAGCGATGTCTGTCCCGTATGGCCGGAACCGACTGTGTGTGACCTGTGTCGTAGCAGCCTGGCTGGTTGGTGATCAGACCAGCCACATTGCTTGTGCAGGTGACTTTCAAATGACAGACACACAGCATATTGAACTCGGTTGCGACCCTTGCAAAAGTCGGCCATGCCGTAGACATGTGCCCACAAACTAAATACAGGCCAGCCACACACAGGCATGGCAAGCCAGACTCACATTGGGAGCAGATCATCAGGACATCACACATTGATGATTTCGACTGCACACTATCTGCGGGCAGTCACCCACGGCAATCCAGACCTGCAGACAGTCCGCAGACAGCCATGCTCAGAAGGGGTAGATATTTCACAGATGAATCCTCGCTCAAAATAAAAATGCAAACGCCAGCTATCCATTCTGTTTTCTGTCACGATTTTCCAAGGCTATATCACGATAATTCATCGGGTGCAATTTCGTAATATTTTATTGTGATTTTTACTGTGATATTTTATCGAGCGCAATATCACGATATTTTATTGTGATACTTATCATATTTTATTGGGGGGTGATAATGTGATTTTTTACCAGGTGATATATCACAATACTTTATTTAGGCACGATAAGACGATGTTTATCGTCACGATATGAGTTATCATTATCGCCACTATGCTAAAATGTTGTCACCAATATGCTAAAATTATCATATTGCGATATTGAACTATCAATATCGCCCAGGCCTAGGTCGTCCTGCCTGCTTACCACATCGGTGTGTGCAAAGTTGTGGTCACTGTCAGGCACTAAGCCTGAATGGCTGTGGGCTGCATAGGTAATGATTTTTACACCGTGAATTTTGCAAATTCATGAGACTTCTCAGCAGATCAGGCCTGCTAGAGTTAATTTACTTTCAATCTACAGAAAAGACTAAAATAACATGATGGGTTCCAAGTTATGCCTTAATGGCAATTCCATCTGAGGCATTCATCCAAACCTTTCAACAATAATGTAAGGGTATGAAACCTATACTGGTATTTTTTCAACCCAGGAGTCAAATACCACCATTTCAATTCAAAGCACCAAGAAAAAATTCCAAAACACAACCAGTGCAACTCCAACGTAATCCAACTACTGGTTCTACTTGATCACGCACTACATTTATGTATATGTATTTATCTACATGCTACCCCACGTGCCACCACAAGGGTAATAAGGGGTGCCAGTCATAATTAAAACAGATGGTAAACAAAAAAGGAGGGAAAGGAAAAACTAGTAAGGTGGGTTTTGGTAGAGTTAGCATATCAATCTGTACTTGTTGTAGTTGTAAATTGCGTGCATAAAAAAGAATTATTTAACCTATCTTTTCAACACTGTATCTCTCTCATTCTGTCACTTTTATCTGCCCACAAATTTTAGTAAAATAACATCTCCTGTGTTGACCTGACATTGATTAGATATGAAATTTTACAGCAGCCTTACTCTTGCACATTACCTTTGCATCAAAGGCCTGTAACAGCTACATGTACACATACCAAATATGTGCTCATTCAATGAATCCCAATATTTTTAATGCTGTGCCACAAAAATTCCAAATATGCTTTGCCCATAGATTATAGAAGAGAGTAGATGATGCCTTGATGCAAGAAAGCGAAGCTTGAATTTGTGAAATATGAACCACCTAACATGGCTATCACACACAATTTGTCCATTTAATGAATAATGAGGTGATTTTTAAAAAATAATTTCCTTCATGTACTTTTATAGATAAATCATTCTGGTACCTCAAAATTTCCTGATACCTGTGTTCCTACTAATACCTGTGTTCTCGACATATTATGTAACTACAAGCTAATTTATTCAAAATGTCTGATTGTGCATTCCAATGGCTTCAATATTCCTGTGCCATTGTACTGTAATACCCCTTCTTTAATTCATGGTTTTGTTAATGCAACGGCCAGGTATTTTTTGTCATCTGCTATGCTTAACACATATCTACTCCACCGATTTCATGGACATTTAGACTTTATATATCTATAACAAACCATATACCTTGGTATCAGTTTGCCTTTGAGTTATATTATCAGTAAATGATCATATCCTAAGCAAATGATCCCATTAAGTGAGAAATTCTGGAGTTAATATCACTGATAACGATGAGGAATAATGGGGGACCTATCCCACTTTGTGAGATACCTAAAAAGTTCCTGCATTAGGAAAATAAAGAAAAACCTTGTACCTAAACAAGGCATATGCAGCTTTAAGGCTAGTGTTAAGATTATTTTTATATTTAATCAGGGTCACATAGGGTTAAAAATATTTTACTATCATCAGCACACTAAGCACTAATTAAACAGCACTAAGCACACTAATAGACAGCACTAAGCATGCTCTGCAGGAAGATGTAACAGGCCGGATGAGGAATGGAAGACTGGGGAGGACAATACTATTGGTTGGCTTCACTCACCTCTAACTCAGACTGCTTCTCGAGCCGTGACATTGTCTCTTCAAAATACAGCCTCTGAGATTCGAGCTGACTAGTCAACAGATATGTGAATTCCAGCTGCAGGGAATCTAGTTTCTCATCACTTGAACCATGGTGGTGGCACTTCCCTGTCGTGCTGCACTCAGACATTTCACACCTATGGCCCGATCCACACAGTCCATCACAACCACAGCCAACTTCCCTTCCTCCATCACTATGCCTTCCACCCCCGACGAGTCCACCCTCTCCACTACCTCGGCCATCACCCACTTCAACAAGCTTCCCATCGGCTTTGTTCTGCAGCAAGCGATGAACAAAGTTGTCCCCCACATAGTCCCACACTCGATTGCTTCCGAGTTGCATCGAGTAGCAATGCTGAGTCTCCAGGAAATGCCTTGAAGTGTGCCAAAGGAATGTGTAAGACATGATCAAAAATGTTCACATTAATTTATTTCCATTGAATATTTCACTTGCTTAGGTAACATAATTTAAATGAGTTTTAATCAAAGAGCCTCCTGAAGTTTTGAAACTAATGAACTTATTAGAGCATAATAGATGCTTACAAGATTTGAGTTAACACTTTTTGGCTCACAGATGGTCTCATATCCTATGTAAACTACATAGAAACATAACTATGAAACATTCATTATAAATAATTATTTTTTTTAATTAAACCAAAAGTGTAGGATTAAGGCAGAAATGCTACTTCCAAGTATGATGCATAAAGAATAAGTAAATTTCTTAAGTATTACATATCAGATACAATTATGAATCAACTCACTTGTAAGCATGCCCCTGAACATATCGTCCACATCCTACATGGCCACATATAAGGCAGATCCATAAAGATTCTGAAGACAGGCATTCAAAACACCGACTGTCAGCTGCCATTTCAGGAGTTTGAACGAATCGACACACTGGACATCTGCAAAATAGTAAAGTATTATTCAATACACACAACGGGTGTAGGCAGAAGACATAGGTAATTGGTTCAGCATTTTTTAACTATGATTTTTACTCCTTAATCATTAATGCAGTAAAATTATTTGTGGCGACGTCGTGAGGGCCACTGTTGACGCCGGCCTCGAGTTGCTGGCGTTCCTCACCTCGCATAATGATGCGAGGGAGATTTTGACGCTGGCCTCGAGTTGCCGACATTCCTCAACGAAGTGTCTCGAACCTTCAAGAAGCCGCCTCTGACGCATTCTAGAAGCCTCGGAGGCGGATATAAAAGGTGCCCTGCAGGGCAGTTCTGACGCAGTGCTCGACCCCGTGCATCCTGGTGTAATTCCATTCTCTAAAATAAACATAGGTGAGAATAGAAGCGGATTTGATTATTCCACCCTTCACCATCCCACCTATATTGGTGACCTCCGCTCGTGAGTGAGTGCCACTCCCCACTGATTACGCTAGAGCTCACGCAGCCTTCCGCCCTCTCCTGCGCTTCGATATCCTTCGTGCCGACTTTGATAGATGCACAGGTCTCTCCACTCCCTGCCAGACTGCAAACGTCACTCAACAAAGCATCAAGGCTCTGTCGGACGACTCTCCATACCATGACATCTTCGCCGAGTTCCCAGACCTCCCACATCCGGCCGGTACACCGCAGGAAATTCGTCACTCAACTCTACACTTTATCCGGACCACCCCTGGACTACTGGTTTCTATCAGGGCCTGCCATCTAGCCCCAGACCGCCTTCAAATCGCCAAGGCTGAATTAGACTCAATGCTCCTCGAAGGCACAGCACGTTGCTCAGTTAGCCTGTGGGCATCGCCACTTCATATGGTGCCGAAAAAACTGGTTTACGGCGAGCCCATACACCTACCAAGTGACTTGCTCGTCTCCCCGAGGACCGACTGAGTGGAAGACGCCTCAGACTTCATCACCCGACTTCACCAGCAGATGGCACGGCTTCAACCCCAGCCAGCATCAAGGCACGCACAACCTAGTTTGTTTTCAAGGACCTCACCACGTGCACCCACATTTTCCTTCGGGAAGACATGGTGCGTGGCACCCTCCAGCCACCATACTCCGGCCCTCACCCTATGCTCCACCGGGATGACAAAACTGTCACCCTGCTTCTCTGCTTCTCCATGGCCACCAGGTTTGATCGCCACTACCAGGTCCCACATCCCTGCCGCAGCCTAAGGAGATACCGGCCGACTACACTACCCGTTCTGGACGGCGAGTCAGATTCCGACTTCTGTTGAAGCCATAGCTCCCTTTCTCCGCGGGGGTCTGCTGTGGCGATGTCGTGAGGGCCACATTTGACGCCGGCCTCAAGTTGCTGGTGTTCCTCACCTCGCATAACGACACTAGGGAGATTTTGATGCTGGTCTTGAGTTTCCGGCATTCCTCCACGAAGTGTCTCCAACCTTCGAGAAGCCGCCTCCAACGCATTCTAGAAGCCTCGGAGGCAGATATAAAAAGGCACCCTGCATGGCGCAGGGTAGTTCTGACGCAGTGCTCGACCCCGGGCATCCTGGTGTAATTCCATTCTCTAAAATAAACATAGGTGAGAATAGAAACAGATTTCATTATTTACCAACCCGCCTATATATTTATTGTTATCTTTTTCTAAGATAGTTTATACTTGTTCAGGGAAAGAAAGTGACTGAGGCCTGACTGCCATGGGCATAGGTCATATCACTTAGCATTAACACAAAAAATGTGTCTCTCAGAGGTTACTTCAAATGATTCCGGGGCAAACTATGGGGCAAAACAAGCTGTTAATGAAGTTGCTTGCCTGAATATTATGTGGGCCACAAGCTAAGTAAGGGGACTAATATCACTTGCTAGTTTCGCCGAGGGGAAGAGTAAACTCCTTCCACTCATGGCTTAGGTCTATCTTGCCATATACAGAAGACTCTCGTTAGGACGTTCCTTAATAGCATGCTTTCCTCATTCATATGTTCATTTCCTCAGGTCCACGTCACAGAGCATGTAAAAAACTATGGTTAACACGTTTTGGTTACCTCTTTAGCACGTTTGCAGGAGGACCAAGCCAAATTTGTCCTAGGGAAATAACCGCCTCGTAGGTTAATCAGACGATGGATAAAACTCAAGAGGTTTACTTCTCGCATTAAAAAAGACTGTTATTGCTTAAAATACAATTTTGATAGTTATATTATGGTTTTAAAAATTGTTTATGAAGTAAGAAAAAAGAAATCTCAAACATTAGAATCACCTATTCAAAGCTTGGCAAGGTCCCCACAAGCAGTGCATTTTATTCCGATATTCATTTATTTTATCGCTGTCGCGGCTGTCGCCTATGGAATCAAAACTGCGTGAGCAACAGTGCATGTGATCATCATCTATGTCATCATCAAAAACTACAGCCCGAATAACATTTTTAATGCCAATGAGACTGGTTTATTTTTTAATTTGCTTCCTGATAAAACACTGGCATTTAGAGGAGATAAGTGCCATAAAGGTAAAATGAGTAAGGAGAGGCTGACTGTCCTATGTTGCAATGAAATTGGAACGGAAAAACTGATTCCGTAAGTGATCGGAAAATATAAACTTCCCAGATGCTTCAAACATGTTCAAACATTACCTTGGACGTATGATTGTAACTCTAATGCCTGCATGACGACCACAATTTTTGAAAAGTTCCTGCGCACACTGGATGCAAAGATAGGTGGATAAAATTGTAATATTTTGTTGCTTATTGATAACTGCGCAGCACATCCAAGACACCCAGAAGACATCCAGATAAAGTGGTGTTTTTCCTCCAAATTGCATGAGTGTTCTTCAGCCCCTTGATCAAGGCATCATACAATGTATGAAGCATAAACACAGGAAACTACTTGTCAATGAGAGGTTGGCCAGCCTTCTCGAGTCAGGAAGAAAAGTAAATATTCTGAAAGCGATGCATTTGGTGAAGCACACCTGCGACTCAGTCGAAGCCAAGAGCATAAGAAATAGCTTTCGGACCTCGTGATTTTATCGCAGTACAAACGAGGACGATTACGCATTGCTTAGTGACGAGGCATCTAGATAAATCCTCCATTGCCATAACTGCCTGTGATCTATCTAAAGCATTTGACTGTGTTGCTCATCCGATTCGTCTTCAAAAAATTCAGTATTATGGCTTCAATAATCTTGATCTACAACTCTTCGAATCTTATCTCACTGATCGATCCCAGTGTTTTCATCAATAATAACCTTTCTTCGCCCCTGAGATTAAATTATGGAGTTCCTCAAGGCTCAGTCCTTAGGCCTCTTTTATTCCTAATTATAATGAATGACTTACCGTCTAATGTCTCCTGCAAGTCCATACTTTATGCTGACGATACTACTTTTATTCACAAGACTAACAACATGATTAATACCAGCACTACTGCTAACTTGTTTTTATCTGAAGCCTCCAACTGGTTTTCTGCTAACGGTCTGGTTCTAAATAATGATAAAACTCAGTCACTGGTCTTCTCATTAAGTACCACAACTA
Organism: Pyrrhosoma nymphula; assembly: GCA_963573305.1. Taxonomy (NCBI): domain Eukaryota; kingdom Metazoa; phylum Arthropoda; class Insecta; order Odonata; family Coenagrionidae; genus Pyrrhosoma; species Pyrrhosoma nymphula. The sequence goes on from OY754330.1 coordinate 59,130,828, forward strand.
ATCCCCCGAGCACCATTAAGTTACTTGGATTTGAACTCGACCAAAAATTGACTTAGGTATGCAGTAGGCACACTTGGAAAATTGTCCAAGGCGGTTTACATGTTACGTAAACTTAAATATATGATTCCAAAATAGAAACCTTATTCATGTATACTATGCCCTATTTATTTGCCACATTAATTATGGTATCGAACAATGGGGCCACTCACCATCCACAAATAGTTTATTTAGGATGCAAAAAAAGGCAGTCAGGATAATTTCATTTTCACACCCAAGAGAACACTGCAAGCCTCTTTTCTGTGAGTTGGGTATTATGACTCTGCATAGCCTGTATATATACAAGTGCCTATGCAATGTAAAAGAAAATCTTAGCTCCTTTCAGAAAAGGTCAAACTTTCACACCCACTATACCAGGAACAGTGATGCCCTAGATGTCCCTTATTGTAGACTAGCCAAATACAGCTAGAAGTGGATTTGGGTTTTGTGCTCACGCAGCTGCATAAAGTGTAGGTATACAACTTAGCTTCATTAGCGGTGTATACTATTTAGGTGAAGGTTAGGCTGTAAGCGATCTGTCATGAGATAAAATGTTTTAAGGAAAGAAGGGTGGAGGTGATTCCTCCTATTTCCCGAAATTGCTCCCGAAAAAGTTCCTAATTCAGGTTAACATGCCAGGTAAGGATTTTTCACTGGCTGAAAAAATTACAATACTGGACCGAATTAAGGACCATCCACCTCAAACCAGTCTTCGTTGTTTGGCAGAGATAACAAGAGTGCCAAAATCAACGAAAGCTCGATTAATAGAGCAGCAGGATAAACTTAGAGAACAATTGGAACAGTAAAGGGAAACAAGGTACTACCCAAAAAAGCCAACACCAAGGTAAGGATCCTGATGTCGAGGACACTCTTAATCAGTGGTTTTCCATTGTTAGTGGACGAGGAGTTAGTGTCAGTGGACCTATGTTAAAAAAGAAGTCGGAGGAGTTAGCTTTGAAGCTTTGCCATACTGATTTCAAGTCCACAGATGGTTGGCTATCTAGATGGAAGAGTAGAAATGAAATCAAGTTCAAAAATGCTCACGGAGAAAAACATAGTGCTGATTTTGCAAGTGCAGAGGAATGGAGATGTAAGAGGCTACCCACCCTACTTCAGGAATTCTGTGCAGATGACGTGTACAATGCCGATAAAACCAGCCTGTATTACCGAGCCACACCTAGTGGCTCTCTTTGCTACAGTTATGTGGAACTAAATGGGTCTAAAAAAGCGATGGAACGGATTACTGTTTTGTGCTGCTCAAACATATTTGGGCAGCACAAAACGTTCCACGTCCACCACGTCGGGAAGTGATAAAAGGAAACTTTTGGTGATTGGAAAAAGTGCTAACCCTCGCTGTTTTAAGGAGTTACGAATGAACAGCTTACCGGTGGAATATTACGCCAATAAAAATGCGTGGATGACTGCAGGCCTCTTCAACCATTAGTTAAGCAGTTGAGATAAGGAACTAGCGTGGAAATCGAGGAAAGTGATTCTTACTCTGGATAATTGTACGGCACACCCTAATTGCTCAACGTCTTAAAAAACATTCAGTTGGAATTTTTACAAGTCAACAAAACATCTCTTGTCCAATCAATGGACATGGGGATTATAAAAAATTTGAAAACAATATACAGCGCAAAATTCATTGACCACATTATAGCATCAATAGATGATAATCTTCTGACATCGTCTTCAACTGCCAAGGAAGTGAGCTCAAAGGTGAACGTCCTGCAAGCAGTAACGTTTTTGGCAGCTAGCTGGTGATAAGTCACCAGTAAAATGATTAGAAATTGTTTTATGCATTGTGGTTTTAAGCACTCAAGTGCAGAAATATCAGAAGAACTGTGTGAAAGTAAATGTGAAAGTAAAAATGAATCCGTTTCCGAGTTGCGTCAAGTAAAGAAATTTGAGGAGAAAGGATCGACTCCAATATGGACTATTATGACAACAATGATAGCAGCGAAGATGATATAGTGGAGACTATAATAGCTAAACAACAAGGTTTAGTTGAAGACGAGGAGAGTGATGGAGATGTATCTCAGTGTAGCCGAGTGGCTTCTGCAGATGCCAGGAAGTTTATTGACGGGTTGCAACACGACTTCATGCAAGAGGGCAACAAAGGAAGTCCGAAGTCATCATTAGATGGCTGTGCTGACTTTGTATGCGCAACAAGGGAGAAGAGAATGAAGCAGAACACCCTGACAAATTCCTTCAGGAGCTACACATTAAATAAATAGTAATTACTCCCTGGTTTCTATGCAAATGAAGCTTTAGATCATCAATTATTCTTATCTAACATTCCATCGTAAATTCTATATCTGATCACAAATCCTTCTTTTGGAGGATTTCGTAAAGGGAATTTTGCAAAGTAGATCGATGCCAAGAGATTTGTTTCCAAAATGTTTATAATGTATGTTTTCTAATCAATTTATTGTTTAAATACTATGCAATTAAATATTTTGCATTTGAATTATAATTTAGCTCTCTGACTTTCATTTAAACGCTTATTTAAATATATATTCGGGATACTTCGGATACACGGGACAGCCGCTTTATTGGGACAAAGTACACCGGTCCCGATGTGTCCCAATTAACCGGAATCTACTGTATTTGTTCATGAAATTAAAATGTTCATCGTGGTAAACTCAAATATGTATAGTATTTTGGGTGCAATCATTGTAATTTACTACTAGCAATATAAACATAAAGCGCTATTAAGTGAGAAGTAGGCATTCGTGCCGCGGATTCATCTGTCCTCAGACCTAATTATTTCATTGGAAGTGCGTAGAGAAAAATATCATTAGGTGGCTCCGCTAACTTTTCCTCTGAACTTTGTGAAAGCAGCATCACTAAACTAAACGTGCTATTTGGATGCATACTCAATTATTAATGATGACGACAATGGTCGTCATCATTAATAATTGAGTATGCATAAGCGTTAGTTATCGTATGTATTTTCTTTGGAGGTGGAATATGTGGAAAATAAAATGTTTTTACAATAAATGATCACCAGTTATCTACGGAATGAGCTAAAATGAATGGCAGGATAACATTTCCTTGCAAGTTATGCAAACAAACAGTACGTATTTGACTTTCCATGGAATGCCAACCCTGTTTTGCACGTTTTCCTGGTTACCACGTTCAGAATCCCTGGTCCCTTCAGGAACATGCTTAAGAGAGTCCGCTGTATTCTTTCTGAATCGCTTTTAATATTTTTGTTTCCCTTTGGAACCTCCCTTTCCCAAAGGTTTTGTTTACATCATAAAAGTTCTACATTCATCAAAAAACCTTCTACATCCTCCTATTCCTCCATTGGCCCTACACTCCCCTGGTTTTCCAAAAGAGGACAAACGGTAATCTATGGCCTTCCTGTCAGATGTCTGCATGATGTGTGATCATTAACTACATTTTGTTGGCTCACATCATTCCTTGAAAGCTCACCCATTAGTATTGAAGTGTTAAAACCTACTTGCAACTGGTTGAGTACAAGGAAAGTAATTAGCTTAAGGTGGTTCCATTGTACAATGACTTCAATGTCATTTCATTCATATTCTGGCAACTTGTACACATAAAAAAATGCCCTTCATAAATTATATAAAAACATTCCCTCTGTAAAAATATTGTCTTCGCAACCTTTTTGAGGTATTTTTTTGCAAATTGAACTTGAAATTATGTAGTGTTTAATGAGAGAATAAAAATGCTTTAAAAAAAGAAACAGTTCGAAGGAACTGAATTCTCTACGGGAATCGAATGGCATAGTTGGGATTAACGATTTAAAAAATTAATGATTAAAATTAATCATGAACAGTGTAGTTAACTATTTAACTTAACTGTTACATTTTAGAAGAGTTAACTTTTAACCATTACAATTATTCATAAACTGATACAAAACTAACTTCAGTTCATTTTTTTCGTTAATTTTTGGTGAATGTCGGCTTGTTCAAATTTTGGGAGCAAAGCTTGCCCAACAGACAAAGGGGAAAATAAAACTGTATCTAAGAATGCAATATAGCTGGGTAGTAGTGCAAGAATGCAATGATTTGGCCCAGATGAATACATCCAAACAAAAGCGGGGCTGAGTGGAGTGACCGCCAAAGTTTAGGAATGCACCAAATTTCACCTTCATCCAACAGTGAGACCAAGAATGAAAGTTCTTCTAAGATGGATGCATTTTTTTCAAAATTTAAATGCCAACCGACTTCTTTCAGTCAGGAGGCACTTTCCATCGCCTATGTGGAAGCAGTGAGATATTTTCAAGAGTGTAGAAGTGTCAATGAACTCTCAAGCACTAAGAGAAATCTTTTTATCTAGTACAACACTGGCATTCCATCATCAGCGTAATGTGAAAGGATGTTTATTTCTGCAGGGCTTTTTTTCAGACAGGAAAGGACGGATGTCTGATACAAATTTTGAAATGAAAATGTTATTAAAGTTTCACGACTTTTTAAGTAAAAGTTAAATAAATTTTTCTTGAATTTGAAGTTTGTACGTATTAATTTTATCCCAATTGCATAAAATAGCTTTTAAAAGTTACTTTCTAAAAGTTTCTTCAAAGTAACTGAAAAAGTAACTTTTAACGTAAAAGTTGCTTTTTTTAACTTTAACTTTAATCAGTTACATTTTCTGAAAAATAAACTTTTACTAAAACAAGTTACTTTTTACAGAAATTAGCTTGAACTATAATCAGTTAATTCTTTTGGCAAATTTCACAACTATGTGGAATGGTAATTAAATATGGGCACCTGTCCATCATATTTATGAGTTATTAACAAATTACTGCAATAATTTATGTGAAAATGCATAAATTCTATTGAAATTACACTGCATTTGGCTACTATGGCTGGATAATAATGCTCATTAAAATACATCCCTTGACTTATCTGCTTACTTGGTACTTCAATTTTTTTAATAGCTAAGTTAACTTGGCAATTTTATATTATGATTCTTGAACTGTTCTTCTATGAGTACTTATATTGCAATATAATACCTACATTTATTTTTTTGTATTATTTTTATATTATGTCATTTGATGTTTTCTTATTAAATATGTATATTATACTTTTAAGGAATGTCTGGGTATTTGCCTGTAAATTTATAATAAATAAATAAATATTTAGAGGTTCCAATTTATTCACACTGCAAAGTCCAACATCATATTGTGGTTGTTTGCTACTTGTCAATTCTCCAAAGTCAAACTTTATACATCCATGAGAAGTTACATAGTCTAGATCATGAAGCTTCCAAATAAAGTGGTAATTTTGGGGTTAATGAGATATTAAAAATCGACTTACGTATAATCTCCCCATTTTGACAAGCAGCTGCCATGAAAGGAATGGTTGCACAGGATGGTCAAGATGCCATCAACAGATTCATCCATGCGTTCCAAACACACGGGGCAGGTCGGCAGTTCCGTGTGATGAGGCGGAGGCCACAGGACAGAATCTCCTGCATCTTCGTGTAGAGTCTCAACCCTTGATACATATGCCAAGTTACACACATTCTCCTCCATAGAATTAAATGGAGCTCCATTAAAACTCCTGTAAAACTCGTCAGCTGCCTCCTGAAATAATGAATTCATGGGTACTTCACTTCAAGATAACAACACTTAGGATCAATGAATAACGTTTTGGTAATAAAAAAACAAACGATTCCAAACCACCCAATAATTAGAACAAAAATAAGAACAGGCCCACAAATTACTTAAAACAAGATCACAGATCACAGGTCTCTATAGCTCTAAAACAAAGGTCCGAGATGACACTAGCCCCACCCAGAGTAATATTTCTTTCCTATTTCCTCACAGCACAATAGTTTTAATCAACTATAATTTAGCAAACATTATTAATAAAATTTTGTTTAAGCTGCCTGTTTACTTTAGAAATTACACAATTAAATATGCATGTTAAAACAAATTTTATAGTGTTAGGCAACTATTTGTGGATATAGGCGACTGATAGTATAATCTCTGAAAACACTTTGTAAATTTCTACACAAAGCTCATCAACTGACAGAGGTTTTGGCAAACATTTGCCATTATCACGGGAAAGGAATTTCATTTTGTGACCTTTATACATAAATGTTTTGATCAGGTGCAACCCTATGCTTCTCATCTCTCACACCCGTCCAAAACATATACATATGTCATGGCCATCACTTGTCAATTTATTAAGGGAATAAGCCAGCTGCTGACCTAAGGAACTTATATATTTGTCATTTTTTCCGTAACATTCCTTCAGGTGCTATGGACATGGGGATGAGAAGGGGAGAAACAGTAGGAAGAGTCAGGATTTTATGATAATGATAGGAAGCCACAAGTTGCTGAATTTGAGGCCACAGTCCTTGAATAGAGTCTAGTAATTTTCTTTACACTTTTTTTACCTCAATGGGTTCAGAGATAAGGACTTAAAGCTCTTCACCATTATACTGGCTTCTTATCAAGTAAATCGTTGTCAGTCCAACGTAGTCTGCTCTGGTATTCCAATAACTACCCAAAATTACGTGGGGTACACTTGATTAATATGCTACTCCATTAAAATGATAGTCGACTTTTGTTATGCAACTATGTAAAATGTATGTTAAGTTATATTCATGATATTATGATAAATTTGATTTTATAATACATGTACATTAAAATGCATAGTTACTCACTTAAAATGTTTGCCAATTTATAATCAGCTTATACTAAAGCCCTTAGAAATAATATTTATGGATTTACCAAGTTCATAATCACAATTTTTGTCAAATTACCAAATTTTTTTCCATGGTTTCAGGCTCAACTACGTGGAAGTTGATTTTCACAAATGAAAAAGTAAATTGGAATTCTTCTCCATTTCTGGGTTTCCACCGCGTAGGTTGCTAGTTTCGGGTTTCCACCGCCAGTGAAAAGATATCTCGAGTACTGAGGAAACATAACATCATCACTAGATACAACTGCCCAACCTAAGTATTCAATTTTCTTCCATGGCCAAAGGACAAAATTCCTCAGTTACTCTACGAGGGAGTCTACCAGGTGCCATACTCGTGTGGGAGTTCCTACATAGGCGAGACTTGCATGTCCATGAAGACACGCCTGAAGGAGCATGAAAGGGCTACCAGAAACAAGCAATTCAGTTTATCGGCGATTGCTGCGCATGCCTGGAGCAAGCCTGGTCACAAAATTAATTTTGAAGAGGCCAAATTGATATCTAAAGAGCCAAGATATTATCCTAGGCTGATAAGAGAAGCCATAGAAATAATTAAAACAAATGATAACTTCAACAGAGAAGATGGTTACCACCTATCCAGTGCATGGAAGAGGATTTGGCGGGAGAAAAAAGAGCCAATCACAGAGCATGGAGGGAAACAGAAGGCCTATATCAAAGCGGCTGAAATGATGCCCCGATACTTCGACCTGAAGACGCCCGTTGGAATACGGATGAAACTGTTGTCCTAAAAAAGCAATCTATGCGGTGGAAACCCAAAAATGGAGAAGAATTCATCTGAATGCCGTGGAAACCTACGATGGAATAAACAGTACGTAACTTTGTTTTCTTCCACAGATTTATTCTCTTGGTACAATGTTTCAACACAACGGTTTATTTACTACGCAAAACTTTCAATCCATGCTGTACACAAGACCACATGGTACATGTGTATGTATGGTGATATGATGTGTATGTATACTTTAATATGTTTGATACATCATTTATCACAGAAGCAAGGAAAATTTGGATAAAACAAAATCATTCAAATATTCATTTTGGATACTTCGGATTTTCTGCCTACGTTTATCTTGCGTTAAACTTTCTACTCACCTGAGAACGAAATTTGACTAAAGCCATGTATTGATTTGGAGTTGAATCACGAATGATTCGAAGATGTTGCATATCAGCTTGGCATGCAGCAGTAAACAAAAGGAGATCATGACAAGTCACAGATGCAGGTACGGCAAGCATGCACACCATCTCACTTCTTTCAACACCAGACGCTAGAGGGGTTAATTCACTGAAATAGCAAAAAACATATTCCAGTTAAAGCTTGTCATTGAGCCAAACTATTACGACATCATTTATACTAAATTAGTAACAAAAACGGAAAAATAACTCCATTTAGTCATGACACTGCAGTATATTCTATTTTTCATTATAACCATGAAAATTACTTTTTCTTGACTGAATCAAGAATAACTTTTTATTTTCACAATGGTTTTAATTTCAAGATGACTGGTTTCATCACACAGGCAACATCCTCAGGTACATTTTCGAGTTTGGTACAGAATATATGGACATAACTGGGAAGGTGGGGGAAGAGGAAGGTAATGGGAGGAGGAAGTCGGAGGTTGGAAGAGGGGGGTAAGGGTAGGATAAGGGTGGCGTAAGGAAGGGTTGCATTAGATGAACGTTGTGTGACAATTTCTTGCCTGAATTATCCCAAAAATAGCAAGATTTTCTTGAGGAAACCCTCTAAATTTGAATTGCCGGCCTCAGTGGTGGCGGGGTAACGTCTTCGCCTGCTAACCCAAAGGTCGCGGGTTCGAATCCCACCTGGGGAGGATTTTTCACTTCCCAGGGTATGGTTGTGTGTGCTCGTCCATTGTTAATATTGTTAATACCCCGATATAAAAGCCAATGAGTGCAGTTTTTGGTGGTTATTGAAAATAAATAAATAAATTAAATAAATAAATTCAATAAAATTTAAATATGGTTTAAATCAAGAGGGCAATTTAACTCACAAAAACTAATATCTAATACCATAGACTCACAGAAAATCCTTTAATTGAAATATATTGAGGAATATAAGGAAGAAACTCAAATCTAGGAGGAAAGAAGTAGAATTTCAAACCATCTAATGCTAAAGAAAGCCATCCACCAACTACAGTGAACAACAGCCTACCAAGAAGGAAACATTGGTTCACACACAACCAACAAAGTTAACTCTTCCCTCTCATATGCTGAGGCAGCCTCAACATTGTCTTCTTTCCCGTCCACATGACTGTCGTTAGAGTCTGAGGTATATTCAAGAAAAACTTTCCTTTTTTCCAAGAACCTACTTGCAGTTTTCACCATTAAAATTCATTTAAGGGTCAACAAATTGCCCAATTACTTTGTCAGAGGAAAAAATGAGAGAGAGGTCTCATCAACTAGGAATTGAGCCATTCACTGAGCGACTGACTCATTGAATGTGACGCAAAGTGAGGATGCAGCGTAGAAATGTGCCTCGTACATCCAACTAGATGGACATACTAAATCTCATACATTTTGTTGCATACTTCAGAATGCTGTGATCAAGGTTCTAAATAGCTGATATCAAGATCGTACCGGTTTAGCTCCTGAATATCACATACCAGATAATGGACGATACATTGCCATGGCTGGAAATGGGTGTGGAGAAGAGAAGAAGGTATTGGTGTCATGCACATTGAAGTAAGAAGAAATTCCCTCTTAATGTTTCAGTCCAAGGGCTGCATTGCTATTGTGCTCAATGAACCATTTAGTAACAAGAAATTAAGAAAAAATACTCACCTAGAATAAATGGGGCTTATCCTACTGATAGGTGGTGGCCCGATACATCAATCTGACACCCGATATATTGGGCGATACAATCTAAACAAACCACAACACATAGTCGGTCGGAGTTCTCAAGTGATATAGGTATACCAGCCAGCATACTGGCCATGAAAGCCAACATTTATAAGCTTGGTTGCAATACAGCTTTTGAATATAGTGAAGCATATTATGCAGAAAATTTTTCTGGTGAAGATCCGGCTTGAGAATAGGTACACTGAAGGGGTTCATTCAAGTATTCTACCAGCTGATTGGTAGGTTCTTGGACAGTCCCCATTCTGCATCCCAACCTCATAGACATTGTCTCACTTTCCCTCCTAAGGATGTCCCACCATTAGATCCCTCTTCAATTCTTCATATCTTCTACCTCCTCTTATTTCGTCCAGAATTCCTATCCTCTTACTTCCTCTTCCACACTTCCCCAGTGTTCTCCCCTCTATCACTCTCTTCAACATGCCCTCTCCTCTCAAAACTTCCTCCATCCATCTCTTCTGCCTTCTCCGAACTGCTGCCACAAGCTTCCTCTCCTCTGCGACCATATCCAATACCTCCTCGTTCGTTTTCCTCGCCATCCAGCTCACCTTCTCCATCCTTCTCCAAACCCACATCTCAAACACCTTAAGTCTACGCACATCCTCCCTTCGCAATGACCAAGTTTCCGACCCTTATAGCGCCACGCTCCATATTTAAGTTTTCACCAGCCTCTTCTTCACGTCTTTTCTCAGACCCCCCCCTCATCAATTCCCTTCTTTTCGAAAATGCTTCTTTAGCGAGCTCAATTCTGCATCTGATGTCCTTACCACTAAACCCATTCCCTTCTAAAATACTACCCAGATACGTAAACTGCTCCACCTGCTCTATCTTCTGCCCTCCCACCCTTATATTCATCCCCGCCTTCTTACTTCTAGAAAATCTCATTACTTTCGTTTTCTTGTGGTTGATCTTCACCCCATACTTTTCGCACTGCACCAATAACACATTCACCATTGACTGTAACCCCTTTGCAGACTGACTAACCAATGCTTGATCATCTGCAAATCTCACTGATTTTATCAGCTCCCCTCCTACCTTTATTCCTACCTCCTCCTCCCCCCATGCCTCCATTACCATTTCTTCTGAATACACGTTAAAAAGCAGCGGCAATAGTGGGCACGCCTGCCGCACTCCCCGTCCTATTGTGGCCCATCCCGATTCACCATTGGCTACCCTAACCTGCGCCGTCTGGTTCATATACAAATTCACAATCAAACGCCTGTCCCTCCAATCGACCCCTAATTTCTTCAACACTCCCATTAATTATGTCCATTCCACCCGATCTAACGCCTTCTTGAAATCTACAAAGCATGCAAAAACATCCTGCCCATACTCTAGGTTTCTTTCTATTAGCGTCCTCATCACCGCTATAGCGTCTCGTGTTCCCGTCCCTCTCCTAAACCTGAATTGGTCGTCACCCAGGTATTCATTTGCCTTCTTCTCTAGCCTTCTGTTTATAATTCTCAGAACTACTTTGGCAGCATGGAATATTAAGCTTATAGTCCTGTAGTCTTCGCACGTTTTTGCCTTACTCTTCTTTGGTATAGGAATTACTACAGTCTTCGCAAAGTCTTCCGGCCGCACTCCATCCTCAAATCCTACGAATAAGCACAAAAAGTTTTCCTCTTCCGTTCTTCCCCATGCTCTTTAAAAACTCTGCAGGTATGTCATCTATTCCCACCACCTTATTCCTTTTCATGTCTCGTAGAGCTCATTCGATTTCATTATCCAGGATACCTGGTCCGATGCCACCTCTGTCGATATCGTCTTCCCTTTCTACATCTAACATATTGGGCCTTATTTATTTACCATACATCTCTTCAACATACTCCTTCCACTTCTCCTGGATATCTTTCGGTTCTACGATCACCTTTCCCGTCTTGTCTGTTATCGTTGTAATTCCCCTTCCCTTATTACCACCCATCAGTTCCTTTACTTTCCTATACATATAATGCATCTGCTCTTCCCTCTTTTTGGTATTTCTCTAACGAATCAATCTGTTCTCTCCACCTTGCCTCAAGGCCTTGTCAAGGCCTCTCTTGCTTTCTTTGTTTCTCTTCTAAGCCTGTTATTTAATTCTCGGTATTTTCTCTTACCTAGCTCTGAGTTAATGCTCTTCCATTTCCTTCTCTCCTCTATCTCCCTTATCATCTCCTTCATGATCCACGGTTTTCTAATTTTAGTTGCACTCACTACGCCTACCGTTGCTTTTGCAGCTTCGATAATTCCATTTATCAAACTTCCCCATTCATCTTCCACTGATTTAACTCCATGATCCTCACCCATTATCTCATCCACCTTCTCTCGATACTACTTCTTCATTGCCCCAGTTAATGCCTTCGTATTCAACTTTCGTACCCTCCTTCCCATTCTTATCTTTTTCAGTTTTACCCGACATTTCATGACTAATAAGATGTGGTCTGTGTCTGCATCAGCTCCTGGATAAGTTTGCGAGTTTTTCACACTATTCCTGTATCTGTGACGAAATCTATTTGGAACCTATCTGTGTCTCCCAGCTTCTTCCAAGTGTACCTACACCATCACAAGGTTGTAGTCCATGGGAAGAGACTGAAGGGGATAGTAATAGAAAAAAATACTCAAATTAAACGACCGTTAAAAACTGCGCATGCAGTCCAAAACAATTAAAGAACAAAAGTAATCAACCTTATAACTGACCAATTTCATCCTATTTCAAATTACTGCAAGAATAACGATTACACAAATGTACTTATTTCTTTTGGAGTATCATCATCATAGTATTACAATCCTAGGATTGGTATACTGCAGCCCTCCATTTTGCCCTATCCCATGCCAGTTCCTTCACTTCCCTATGGTTCTTCTTCCCCGTATCCCTCTTGACTTGCCCCAAGTACTTGTCTCTTGGTCTTCCTCTGGGGACTTTCCCTTCAATTTTTCCCTCCATTATGCTACTTATGTAATCATTGTGTCTCATAACATGGCCAACCCACCGTGTTCTTCTTTGGCGTATGGTGCTCCACAGTGTCCTTTCTTCTCCAATTCTTCTGTATACCTCCTCGTTTCTCACCCTATCTGTCCATTTGATTTTTAGCATCCTCCTCCAGCACCATATCTTGAAGGCTTCTATTCTTCTGTATACCTCCTCGTTTCTCACCCTATCTGTCCATTTGATCTTTAGCATCCTCCTCCAGCACCATATCTCAAAGGCTTATATTCTTTTCAGGTCAGTTTTTCCAATGGTCCATGCTTCTGATCCCTAGAGTGCCACTGCCCACACGAATGTTTTCACGTACTGTTTCATTGTCTCCAGTCTTATGCTCTTCGAGCAGAGTAGCGGCCTTTTGGCCATGAATGCCGTCTTAGCTTGGGCTATTCGACGCTTTATGTATGTCGTGCTTCTTCCATCCCAGGTAATGGTGCTCCCAAGGTAGGTGAATGATTCCACTTGCTCCAATCTCTCTCCTTTGAGGCGAACGTCGGCCACTACTTTCTCTCTTCCGCACACAAGTATCTCGGTTTTCTTCTTATTGACTTTCATGTTGTATTCCTGGAACACTTTTTCAATTGTGTCCAGTGAGTTCTGTAGGTCTTCCTCGTTTTCTACTACAATCACGATATCATCAGCGAAGCGTAGCATGTTCATTTCTTCTCCATTCACTTTGATTCCTTGTTCTTCTATTTCTTTTATTCCATGTCCCTATCCTGCATCTGACACCTTTGACTGGTGTACCGTTCCCAGTAGTCCCCACCCGAAGATCCGATTGGAGGACTATTTTACTTCCGGAATGTTTTACCGGGAAGGATGCCATCACGTCATACTTGAATGCAAGGCTGCATTTTCTAAGGAGGTTAATGAGGTGGTTTCCCGTTGCCTTCCACATCGCAGTACTCCGACCGATTTAGTGAACTTCACTCTTGCCCGAAGCTGTTGCAGCTGATACCAGACCGGATCCGATACCGGTAATAGGATTACGTACAATCAATTACCTCCCATCACCAGGAATAGCTAAATCAGCATAGAGAGCTTCCATCTTAGAGCACATCAATGGCATATATATGGGAGGGCCCAGGCCCCCCTTGAATTATAAGGCCGCGGCGAGAGGCATAAGTGCGGATACCTAAACTATAGCCGGTCGCCACTAGCTAGCCAGTCTTGGCCCCCCCTGAAGTTATAACCTATATTCGGTACTGGAGCACATATCCCATTTATAGTGTGCATAGAGCAACTGTGAGTTGTGGTGAAACTTTCAAGTAAAATTGAATACTACTACACAAAGAATTATCCCTTTTCCTCAAGCTATTGGGCACCTGTTACACATCATGGGATACAAAAGGAAGTGAATAGCAACCCTTTCATGATTTCAGCCAATGTTTATGTAAAATTCCCTCCCACATACATCGCTCAAATACATCCCTCCCTCAAAATGCAGAAACTAAAATTCAAAGTTTTGAAAATTCACAAAAAAAACAGTGTAATGAAACTTCTGAAAGTTTGGAGTGCCAGTTTATCAGCCTACTAATAGAGTTATACAAGAATTGCCCAGAGCTGTGGAAAGTAAAAAGCAAAGACTACTTTAGACTACGATGCAGAACGATGAGTAAATGTTCATGAGTAAAGTGGTTTCTCATTTTATATCACTCCTTGGACCAACGTCATTACCTCTTTACTTGTTTTTTCTGCTTGAGGACAACCAATGTCAAGGCAAGAAAGGCCAAATCTGTACATTTTCAAAACCATTTTCAGAGACACTTCACAACAAACACTTCACTTTCCAAGTCGGAAACTCAACTGAGAATGAGTTTTGATCAAAAGATTGAAGGGTTGACTGAAGGTTGGTTGAAGGTTGATTGAAGCACGCATTAATCGATTGACTGAAGCGTTTGATCAAGCAGCTTGCTCATCGAGAGCCTACTTTAAAAGGTTACGAATCAATCTAAAAAAAAAATAATACGTTCCACATCCACAGTTTCTATAACTGTCTAATAATGTTCAGTACGACATTATTTCAGAACTATTAGAAGATTTAATGGACATCACAATGTGCGATTTCATTAGCCCTTTATATAATGATCAGATTTATAATTAAAAAGTTCTCTTTAACAATGGATAAAAGTTTCATGGGCAACAAGGGTAACAAAGAAACTCGCTGGAGAGAATGTTGTCTAAACTTAGAACATTTGCACTACTAACCAGGATAGAAACCAGACAAACCTCTATCCATCGCACAAATGGGGAAGTCTTGAAGAAATTCAAGTTAACTGGTATCAAATCATGGATCAATAAAATTCTATCGTTCAGTGGTAATGGAATTGAAAACAATAGCGCACTACAACAAGGGTATGTGTATCCCAACAGTTAAGTACAATGGCATACGATTTGAGACACTTGAGTTACTACGGAAATATGTACCTCCAATGACAAATATGTCTTCGGCGTAGTTTGAGGCCAGGGAGGCATCACACTAATGGACATAACTGAATGGGTTATTTAGCTTAAAAAAATCCTAAATCATTTTCCACTGAATGCGGATGAGATGGTCAAATGTGGTGCTGATCGTCAGCTGAAGATTGGTAACTCACTTTTCTTTGTAAAGATGTAACACTCCTTTCGTTATTTCCACGAATGGATTTCCGGAAATAAAGCCCAAAGTTTCGGGAACACGCTGTTTATTTACTTCGGAAGACAGGGGGTCACAGGCTTCGGTTTTAGTTTCCGTATCACTTCCCCTCTCTGCAACAACACAAAAGGAGGTAGGTATTTATTTGAAATGTTTACATTCACTATCACTGAAATTAAAAATGTTGAAAAATCAAACATTACCTGATGGATTTACAGCTAATAGTGATGAATCTACAACATCAGGATCAGTCGAATCTTTGGTGGCACTAGTTTTAACTTCTGTTTCACCTTCTATTGCGTCTTTCTCCGTAACATTTTCACCTGTTAGATTCTGTGACTTATTCTCATAAGTTTCAATTGTAATTTCTTGCAGTTTTCTACGGCCTCTCACTTTCCTCACCAGCATTACGGTATCTTTACTGCTTGACGCAACACTATTGCACTGTTTTTCTTCGGATGCCATCGATCGTAAGTATTTTGGAGCTGGAAATAAAAGCAAAATTGATAATATATACAATCTCCCAGTAAACAAGGAATATAATCATATGACACAAACGAAACAGCACTAACATCGATTGACAACAAACAACTGTACAAATAATGTTATTCCTTACCTGAGAAATTTAGGTGATCTAGAAGAGGATAGCCGTTACATATTTCAATCCGAAAAACACAAAGTGTCACAGCTGTGGACATCACATCACATTATTAACCATACAAAATTGCTACTTTATACGAAAATATTCTATCAATTGCAACACTAACGTAAACAGATATGGCGAGCAACTACGGTGCGCGCTGCATACACCAATTTCGACCTTGACATAGATGGAAAAAATTGACGACTCAGGCAGCCCACCTCTTCGGATTTTCACAAATTGTCACTAAGTGATGCAAGAAAATATTATATTTACTGTTTTCAATAATCAGAAATATTTTTAGCCATTGAATGATTCGGACGAATGATGTTCAGTGTCAAATAATTTTACCGAAGTAATGGACTGTAAATCAAATTCTTTCGGAAAAAAGAAACGCTGATGGGAGAGGCTGTAAGATTGCACGCCACTATAGAAAAAACAATGAGTAAAAATTATATTAAAAAAAGGGCCTGTCCGGGATTTGAACCCGGGACCTCTCGCACCCGAAGCGAGAATCATACCCCTAGACCAACAGGCCTTCATCATTCACCAGCTGTTATTACAAACTTTATTCATTCCTTACTTCCTTATTTTTCTTATTATCGTATTTCTTGTGAATTTTTTCAAATATAGTACCTATAGTACCAAGATATTTTCTTTTTCAATGTAATGAATGACTATGGCTAACAGTATCTTCGCTGAGCTGTGAACAGCCATGTGAAGCATTTGTATGTTTGTATATTAAAACAGTTGCATAACAGAAAACCCGTGTTTATCTACGTGTTTATTTTGGAACGTCTGTCGTCATTTGTGATTAGTAATGAATAGACCTTACATTATCTTTCGTTAGATGCTGCGGTTACAGTCCTATTTGCTAATCCTTGTTTTTTATCCTTACTCTGATAACTCTGACGTCGTTATGAGACGTGCAAAGTTTCGTGGTTAGCATCGTTTGAATTGTATTTTATCACCCTGTTGCGGTAATAAATTAATCAGAATACAGCCTTGAAATCCCCCGGATATAACTTTATAGCCTTACCGTAGCGAGAGTTTAGTCATCCATATTTTCTCAGTGGTTTGTGAAATTTGAATATGTCGGGATCAAAAGCAGAAGAAGTAGAGAGTGTTGAAAGTATTTTGAAGGCTCACCTCCCTGAAAATGAGTTGTCAGTCGTCGAGAGAATTCTTTATGGAAAACCTTTGCAGTAAGTTTCCGGTTTCTTAGGTTGTAGTACCTTTTCACTGCTTCAGTTTTCTAACATTTTTTATTATTGATCTTTTTATAGGCCTTTAGAATTACCGGGAAAGGCACTTAGTCATGCCGATAAAAATTACTTCGAAATAGCAGGGCATAAGTTCACGGCATTAGAAGAAGAACTTAGATCACCAAGGTTTAAATCGTATCATGATGTAATAGAATCTCAATTGTTATACTATATGAGACTTAAGTATTTAAATGTAATACATTCTTTCAGAATAGTGCGAGTTGCTGCCGTTCAAAATAACATTGTTTTACCGACAACCGATCCCATAGAAAAGCAGAGGGATGCTATTCATAACAAGATCAAGTTAATTGTTGAAGCAGCTTCCCTATGTGGAGTGAATATCCTTTGCCTTCAAGAAGCTTGGAGTTAGTGCACATTTTACCTGACAATGCTTTAAGCTAAAACGTTATACATTGGGCTCTATGCATATCTAGCTTCCAGATTTATTTTACTTATTATTTAGATAACACTTTTTTCCTACTTCTTTTTAACAGCAATGCCGTTTGCGTTTTGCACTAGAGAAAAACACCCATGGTGCCAGTTTGCTGAATCAGCTGAACATGGCCCAACTACACAATTCATAAAACAGGTCAGTCGACACATGCCCTCATTTAATTGAGTAAAGCATATTCATGGATGGAAATATACCTAAAACTTTTGTTACATTGGGGATTTCCGTACTTCTAAGATAAAAACTAACATCTAACAGAGTATATTGATACACACTGACAATTTAATAGGTAGTTGATGGAACACTAGGCTGTTTTTTTGGTGAAAAAAATTTCCTTTGACTGATTGCATTGTGATATTGAGTGACAGTAGGAGTTGCAAGATATATTATTTAATTCTCATTTTATATTTATTTACAATATCCTAAAAACTGCCTCAAGTGCCTTCACATCAGGTAATTTAACAGATAACTGGACAATCTCACAGAACCATGCCCTAGGAGGTGAAAATCTTACCCAGGCAGGATTCGACCCTGGGGTTGGTCAACAGTCGGTTTCAACAGACATACAACGTTTATCCGTCATGTCAAAAGTTACATCCTCTTTTTGGTATTGCAGGCAAGTACTGATCATACTTAAACAGTTTCAGACTTGACCTTGTAACACTTTATTTTTCTCTTTTACTTATTATGTTACACTTTTTAACTATCTTAAATCTTGATACTTTTCCGTCTGGTTATTTCTCGACCGCCGATTTCTCTTATTCCCTTTTCCTCTGTTGTCTTGTTTATTTGTATTTTCGTCCTTGGCGAAGGCTCTTGGACTTGGGAATAGTGACGGCTCGTGAACGTTACATTAGCCCCATTGAAAAAGAGACTGAAATTATTATTAAAGTGTCCTTTTTCAAAGCCTTCGAAAGGCATTATGATTTGCTAGATGTTGCCCCAATGCCTTCGGCTTAACGTGCTGGTATACTAACATTATTATCATAAGAACTTAGAAGTAACAATTTTCCACAGATAAATATTTTAATTCGACCCGGATTTCGATGCACTGCATCATCATCAGGTACATAAATTTGGAAATCAAGGTATATATACAAGAGAAGGTGGGTGAGGGAGGTTAGGAAAGTGGAGGGAGGGAGTGAGGTAGGGGAAAAATTTCAAGGGGGGAGGGAGTTTTATTGACACAAGAATATCGTTAACATTTGAAATTTGAAAAAACCATAAAGTTCGTTGAGGTGATGTCCCGCGGCCCGTCGAGGGAGGAGGGGGGGGGGGGGGACAAGCATTGGAAATATAGAGTCACTTTGTCACTGGTTACTGTGGAATTTTGTGGGGTACGCAACAGTAGAAGACACTTTGTATATAACCAAAAGGGTTCTTTGTGGAGTGTCCCACGGCGTGTGGTCAGTCTTCGTGATGCCTGGAGCCCGACCAATATACTCCTATACAACAGCGGGAAAGGGGGGGGGGAGTCAGAGCACAGGGAAATTTTACACAAATAGTTGCGGGGTGCACTCACTCACAAACACTCACGCACTAAGGAAAGGTGATTGACAGGAGGGGTCAAATTGAAATATTTGTCTGTGGAAAATTGCTACTTCTAAGTTCTTATTATGTTCATATTCCACAACATCTCACCTGATTCTTCCCTTTTTGAACATTATTATCAATATAAATATAACACTAAATCACTTAAATGAACAAACAACTGTAACATTACTTATAACCAGAAAACAATATTTCAACCCTTCAATTCTTGCGGTCACTAATATTGCAGTCACTACATTTTTCATGTTATTATCCTTGTGCACAAAAATAAACTTTCTTATAACATTAGAACAAAGAATGATGTCCACAATTATAACAAAAGGGGGTGTGATGATATTAGGGTTATAAACCACAACACCACTCTGTTCAGCAAGAACCCCATATACCTATGCTGGTACATATAAAATTTCTTAATCATTTACCCAGGAAGTTAAAGGTTATGGAAAAATTTCTGCAGTTCCACTATCATCAATGATCTTCATCAATATCTTAGTGACCACGCATGCTACTCAGTAGATGTCTTTATGGCATGTATTCTGATTATACTATATATTTAATTCCTATAGGTATTTATGTGTGTGTGGATATTGCTGGACAGTTTTACTTTTTATAATTATTTTGTATTTAATTTTGATAATATGATGTTGGTATTTGTAAGATGATTTAATTGTATATCTATTTTAATTCTTTGAATTGATATTTGTGACCTGTTCCATAAATGATGAGACATGTCTTTTAGGAACCAATACATAAATATATTATTATTATTAATATAAAGAGGATATGACAAACCAGAATGACGATTTTTTAACAATGATGGGGGAGCATTGTCAGGTCCACAACCTTTACTTGCATAAAGACTTTTCAGTTTACAGATTATTTCATTGAAAGTCACTGATAACATAGAAAAGTTGATTTCAAAAGAAAAATTACAATTTGGTAAAACATCAGGGTGATCGTTGGTGTAAACGCCAGAAAAATAACTAGCAAATAGTTCAGCAATTGACACATGGTTTTCACCAACCTTGTTATTCAGGAATATCGGTTTAGGTATCGAATTATCAATGCGTATTGAGTTTACATGGTTCCAAAAATGTTTAATATTATTTGATAAATCAGAAGAGAGATTGTTCATAAACAAGCAATAGCATTCTTTGCTAATTTCTTACATTCTGCTCTATACTCTGAGAAATTGGTGTAGTCAACGACTGATCCTGTAATCTTGTAAATACAATGAAATGTTTTCTTAAGTTTAATAAATGATTTCAATTCGTTTGAATACCATTTTGGATAAGAAGAACTACCGAAATATACTTTGGGTGTAAACTGTTCAATATCACTATACACAATAGAGTATAACACTGAAAAAGCTTCATTTACTGGCTTATTACACAATATAGATGGCCAGTTAATGCTTTGAATGAAAGTAGCAACAGAAGCATAATCACATATTGAGAAATCAAAACCAAGGTTACATTTCACTTCAAGACATAATTCATTAGCAAGAGGAATGTTGAAGTTGAGAGCTGGATGATATACATCAGCAGGCACAAGAGGAACAATGTCAGTGGATGAGGTTATCGAAGATGTTACAAAAAGCCAAATCAAGCCTCCTATTTAAGGAGTTGGGGGTGGTATTAACCACATTTTGCATATAATCGAAATTTCTTTTCGCGCTAAATATATACTACTCATTTCTTAATTGCATTACGTATTTTAAATTTCATTCCGATCATTTTCTAATTGACTAAATCATGTTTGTATAACAATCGACCGTTTACTCTGTTTTTTCTTTTAACAAGATCTTAGGGGAACGTGGCATACACTCTGTGAAACACATTTTACGCAATCCATATTAAGGAAAGGAGTAATCTAATAGCATTAGAACAGCGGAACTCTGTGTTATTTAGGATATAACTTAAAATACATATCGCCCATAAGTAATACATTGGATCTACAGTTCCCGAAGTTCTCGCCGATTCTTGTGCTAAGCCCAGCGCTGTAGTCGTGTATGAGAGTTGTACATCTGCTAAAGCTATCCCTTGCCTTACCTGTCTCCTTCCAAGGAGCTGTCAAACGGAAAGAAAGGCTGGGTCCTAAGAGAAAGGATGGGTCCTTTACTCTCAGATCCCAGTGGACATTCGAGACTCTCTGTTTGGGAACATCCAGAAAAGAAACGTAATGGAAAGGGGTGGGTAGATAGTTCACTCACTGCCTCCGCCTTGGTGTTTTAACTGTAGCAATAAGCCTTTTGGGGCACAAGCTGACCCTCTCTGCTGGATGTTTCCGAAAAGAAATGATACAATGGAAAGTTTGGGTTCACCCACTTCTCCAGCCTCAGTGTTTTATCCAGAGCAAGAAGTCCGTCAACCCCTTCCGGGAGGGAATTCCCGCGAAAATGTCCTACATTTGGTTTTGTGCAGAGTTTTACGAGTTACGTAGCTATATCACCTCAGTCTAACTCTTGCTTCGAGTGGCGGTAGTCGCACGCCAGTACCACTATGCGAAAGTACGCGCGTAATGCTGGAAGGAAGAATAAGCGGGCAAAAGCAATTGCTGAATCTTGGGCCAAAAGAAAGGATAGGCAGAAATGTAGTGATTTGTCGGAGATGCCAACAAACACTGAGGGAGACTTGTAGTTGACCATTGATGCAGAAGCAGGAATTCAAAATTCTTCCGCATTATCATAAGCACATAATAAAATTAAAAAATATTCAAAATATAAAAAAAATTCAATAAGAAAATTTATCTTGTAGCCTAACTTGATGCAGGATATTGCAACTATTATCCTTTAGCTAATGCCTATCCAAACTATAGCAAGAGAAATACCCATTTCAATGGAAAACCATAAACGAAGGACATGTGGAAGGACCCTTCCCTCGTTCCTCCTGTCCAAGCCTTGGCAAGGTTTTTCCGCCTCCTTTGACCACTGAAAGCAATAAAATACAAGGAGGTGGGTGTCGCCCATGTGGGAAACGAAATGGTCATTTTCTCCCCTCCACCACGCCAATGCAGTCCCTTCTAGGAAAAATGCAGCAAGATGTGCCACAAAAAATTGGGAGTGAGATAGTGTCCGAAGCCAGTCAACCCTAGTGTCGCCTTCAGAGGAAGAAACTTACTACTCTCGAGGCAATAGGCCCTTAAGTAACTAGAACTTAAGGCAATATATGCTTAGTGGATGTTGGACATTTCAGTCATTTGTTTGTGTATTCACAGGTTTAATGGTAGTGACTATTGTCTATGTTCAATGTAGAGTCTCATTCATGAAAAGGATAGCTCATGAAATACATAATTAGTTTTAATAAAATGGAGATGAAAAGTTGTGAGCTAGGGGTTTACATTGGGACAAATGCAGTATGTGGACTTATTAAATTATGGAATGCACTTTTAAGGTAAAATGAAATTGATGTCATTTAATCAGAATAGGTGGGTAAAGTTTAAATTCCTGCGGTCAATGTACTTGGTCTGTTTAAGAGAGTTACAGGCCTTGTTTGATACTGTTTAATGTTTACATTAGCTATTGCATATTTTCGATTACTATATTGTTATACCCCAAGTGTACATGGACATTAATACCCTCAATAGTACAAATTTACATTAATTACCTTATTTTTTTTCTCAATAAAGCTGTGCACAAATTTCAATATGGTCATTATATCACCAATATTGGAACGAGATGAAAATCATGGTGGTGTTTTATGGAACACTGCAGTTTTGATAAATAACAGAGGACATTTCATGGGAAAAACCAGGAAGAACCATATTCCCAGAGTTGGTGATTTCAATGAGTCTACTTATTATTCTGAGGGTAACACTGGCCATAGGGTATTCCAAGTAAGTAATTTATTGTAAGAATCACTTTTGTTTCCTAGTGCAGTAAAACTCCAATTATCCAAACTCAAACTATCCGGATTGCTTTTAGGGGAAAAATCCTCGAAAATTGGCTTTTTACAGTCACAGCAGTAGGTTATTCGTGTATTGTGTCTTTTAAACCATTGATTTCGCTTGACAGTTATTGGTTACAGCGCATATGTTTCTTTAGCATTCTTAGATCAATCCGAAGCAAATATGTTAAGAAGTTTCCAAAGAAATTACCTTTTTTTGTGAGTTATCCATTTATCCGGATATGTATTTGATTATCCGGATGGGGTCCGGGCCCAATTAATCTGGATAGTTGGAGTTTTACTGTACATAGAATGAAATAAACAATTTTGTCATAATTTGGTATTTTTCTACAGACTGACTTTGGCAAGGTCGCTGTTAACATATGCTACGGTAGACATCATCCGCAGAATTGGCTTATGTATGGAGTCAATGGAGCTGAGATAGTATTCAATCCTTCAGCCACAGTTGGGGGTCTTAGGTAAATAGATGCATGGTTTTTCCCCTTCTGACAAATACAGTTAAGTCTCTTTATAGTGAAATTAATGGCACCCAAAATGTTTCCATGTCACTATATAAAATTTCACTATCAAGGATGCCATGCACTGGTAGGTATACTTTTTCATACCAACTGTAACATGGCCTTTTTAAGGCTCTAATATTGATAGCGTTTATTAATTTTAATTTATGAGTACTGAATATCCTAAATTTTACTTCTTTATGGCCAAGTTAATTTGTTATTGATTGATTATTGATTTGTATCACAAATTCCATTTAACTTCAGTTATTTATCATTTTTATCCCCATCAAGCACATGCACTAATTATGCCTTAATGAAATCATAAACTGTAATTAATGTAATGCAAATATCGTCTGCGACTCATATTTCCTCGTATGTATATCACAAATTTCCATCATTCAGCTTTAATACCAAAAAATTTTGGTTGTCCTTGTTTAATTCATTTTTAAATCCAAGCCACTGAAAAATATTCACGACATCATTGTATTGCAGGTTGCATACTTTTCCGTTCCGGTATAGGGCAGTGACAACATTGTCTAGAAGGAACATTAAATAAAAATGTAATAATAAGAGTTAATCCCCTGGCCAGTAAGAGTTTCCTTCTCACTTGAATTTAGTTACTATTGCTGAATGAATAAGAGTCGCATTCCATTCCGGAATGTCCAGATGTGAGAAATTTGAGATCAATATATTTTACATTCAGCGTCTTCACAGCATGCATGAACATGCCTACCACAAACTGATTTAAATTCTGGCCACCACAACAGTCACTAAAACAATGGATTTCTTCCGTGTATTCTGACTGGGGCTGTAAGTACAGGAACAGGCTTGATGCAATCTCACTGTCCCCCATCCTGCTTCACCTTCATACCACGTGTGACAGACTCCTTATTTGGGAACTACATACATTATTAGCTGTAAAGTTATACATTGCCAATCTCCGTTTATAAAAAAGAGCATTGAAGTTCTGACGTAGGTTTCTGTGAGGCTTGGATGGACGTTGGTTATTCTTATTTCTGGGATTCCTGCTGAGTGGTTCCATTTTCAGGAACAATATTTCACCGGCTATCCTGCAGGCTTCCTCAGGTCCAAGTGCACATCCGGGTGGCGCCGATTATATGTGGCAGTTTTCGCATCTTTATTCTGCTCCTATTCTCCGACTGGTCTCCTGAGGGTCTTCTTGAAAAAGTGCCTTCCAAGCAGCGGACAGTGGGTAGTCGTCATTTCGGTTGAAGTTTTTAGGGTTTTTCGTAATCTCCACCGCTTCCCTGATGAGTGGAGGGAAGTATCTCTTCTCTTTGTGGAGAATGGATGCCGCAGAAAACAGGATGTCGTGCTGTGGTCCCTCCCATGCATGCTTGGCAATAGCCGATAGTTGAAATTGCCTGTTATGTTACTTGTTCATGCTCCTGCATGCGGCACTTGAGTGCTCTGCAGGTCTGTCTGATGTACTGGGAGCCACAGCTGCAGGGAACAGAATACACTCCTTCGCAGAAGTCTTTGGAGACGTGGTCTTTGGCCTTGCAGAGGTTGGTCGTCTTCTGTATGGAATTGAACCTCGCTGTCATCTAGTATTTCCTGAGAGCTGGGGAAATACTCTGGGAGACCCCTGCCACGTAAGGGATTATGGCGTAAGCCACCAGTTTCTCATCAATATCCTACTCTGTGTTGGTCCTCTTAAGGGTCATGTACGACTCCACTTTCTTTGCGATCTTCAGGATGGAAGACCGCTGGTACCCATTCCGCTGGAAGGTGGCGAGCAGATACTCTTTCTTGGAGTGGAGTGATTGTTCATCCAAGAAGGTTTGTGCTTGATGGTACATTGTCCTAATCACGGACGGTTTTTGGATGGGGTGGTGGTGGGACGCCGCATTATGGTACCTATTTGTATGAGTCTTTTTCCTGTAAACGGAGTGGCCCAGCATACCATCTTCTTTCCTCGTGACTAATACGTCCAAGAAGGGCAGTTGCCTGTTCTTCTCCACTTCCATGGTGAACCGGGTGGGGTCATTGGGGGAGGGAGTGGGGACGGGGGGGGGGGAGGGGGGGGGGGGCAATTTGGCCAATTCTTCCTTCCCATGCAGTCAAATTATGAAGGTGACATCCGCGTAGAGGATAAACAGTTTTGGTTTCTGGTGGTAGTCCTCCAACCCTTTTTTTCTTCCAGCTTCTCCATGAACAGGTTAGTTAATATTGGTGATAGTGGCGATCCCATCGCCATGCCTTTCTCTTTTTGGAAGAAGTCTCCATTCCATTTGAAGTAGCTGTTGTTTAGGCAGAGCTCTACCAGTTTGAGAAAGTCTTGTGGCCAGGCTTTGTCCATCAGAGAGCTAGTAGCTTGCACTGCGTCTTCCGCTGGAATGCTGGTGAATAGGGATTCGACATCGAAGCTGGCCAGCATGTCTCCTTCGCTTGTGGTGGTACCGCTTATAATGTCGATGAAATGTTTTGAGTTCCTCATGAAGGTTGGAGTCTCCCGTGAAAGTTCGGATGCTCTCTGCAAGGAGTCTGGCCAACTTGTGCGTCGGCGAGTCAATGGCACTGACGATGGGCCGTAAAGATATTCCTTCCTTGTGGACTTTGGGTAATCTATAGAGTCTAGGTGGTTTCGGCACCATTTCTGTGAGCTTTTTTTTTCGTCTCTGAACAGGGAGGTGGAACACTTCAGGGATTTATTGATCTCACACTGAACTTAGTTGGTTGGGTCCGACTGTAGCTTGCTCTAGTTTGTGTCGATCAAAAGGTTCTGACTCTTTTTTCCACATCCCTCCTTCTTCATCAGGACAGTGGCGTGGCCTTTGTCTGCATGGAACACTACGAGGTCTTCTTTCTGCCAAAGACTCATGAGTGCTTTCCTTTCAGCCTGTGAGATTTTGGGCTTCAAATCTTTTGTCCATCGGAGGATTCGGCTGACTTTGAATCTTGCTTCCTCCGCCGTGCTCTTTGGAAGATGACATACTATATCTTCTACCTACCGGCATAGAGATCAAGTGCCATATGCAGGAGCATGAACAAGCAACACAATAGAGGCAATTTCAAATATCGGCTATTGCCGAGCATGTATGGGAGGAACCACAGCACGACATCCTGTTTTTGGAGGCATCCATTCTTCACAAAGAGAAGAGATACTTCCCTTAACTCATCAAGTAAGTGGTGGAGATGACGAAAAACCCAAAAAACTTCAACTGAGATGACGGCTACCCACTGTCCGCTGCTTGGAAGGCACTTTTTCAAGAAGACCCTCAGCAGACCAGTCAGAGAATAGGAGCAGAATAAAGATGCGAAAACTATCACATGTAATAGGCGCCACCCAGATGTGCACTTAGACCTGAGGAAGCCTATAGGATTGCCAGCGAAATATTGTCCCTGAAAATGAAACCACGTGGTGGAAATCAGAATAACCAACGTCCAAAAAGAGCATTGTTTGTTGGGTCACTTGACACCATGAGCACCTGCTGCAGATCAAAATTTAAGGACTTAATTTTGCCTTCAGGCAATGCCCCCTCTTCCTTATCCTTCCACTTTTCTTCTCTAGCCTTATCCTTGTTCTTTAAGTGGTCTCCATAATCGGGTAAGGAGTCCTTGTCTTTACAAAATGCTACACATATTTCGCATTGGTCCTTTTTTAGTCTGTGGAACCCTAAATAATAGTCATTAGTGAACATGTTCCTGTATGTTGATTCTTTAGTTTTTAGCTGTTTAGTTTCCTCTCACCATTTGGAATACAGTCAATACATTAATGTTCAAATTCTGATGTAAATACTACCGCTCTGTATTTGAATGGCAGTAATGCAACGGCACAACCGGGAAAGATTCTATATGGGCTTTGATACCTTGTTTTACTTCGGGAGCAAGCAATTTCTTTGTGTGGTGCCCCCTTCCCTCACCAGGAGAAATGTTTGTGTTCGACCTTTTTCTTAGAGCAATGTGCACTACTCACTTCTTTATGTCTAACGTATTGAGATACATAGTCTTGCACACTTTCACATCTATTCCATCAACCGGTAATTAGAAGAAGTAGCTAAAATTCCTCCTAAGCAGTAATCTTTGCTTTCGTTTCCACCTTTTCCATTTTCTAGTGTGTGAAATCATGTTGTCTGGCATAATTTCCTATTTCCCAGTAAGCGTGAAAAATGTCCTTTCTTGTCTCCACCAAAATTTGGCCCTTTTGTTTGCTCTGGGATGCACAAGGAGGGCCCATTTCCACCTTCTGTTTAGTGATCCACTGTGCATCAACATATTGCTGTCCATGAGCTTTACGAGATTTCATTATGTTCCGTGCCCACTTTTCTGGTTGCTTTTTTCTCTTTCTAGGTCCCTCCATGGTTTCAGGGTGTTCTTCCATTTCTTCTAGATTGGATTCCTTAGGTACAGGGTCGTGTTCTGAGTCACTGGTGTCACTACAGCACTGTCTTGAATAAGCTCATATTATGACAGATCAGGCAAGAAATCTTTAAGAAAACAATTGAATTTTAGTCACAAAGCAGGCCCTCATCAAAGACCTCATTTTGTTTCAGTTCTCGTTAACCATATCACAACTCACCTTATTTTGAATTAGAGATTCCTTCACTGTAATCAGGTGCTTTAAAATCATGGATGTTCACAAATGTTGTTGGTATTTCCGTAGCTTCAGGGTGTATTTCAATCTCAGATTTTCCTGAGAGTCTGTCTGTATTCGGCAATACTAATTTTATTGTATAAATATTCAAAATTATGAATAATAATATAATTTATATGTGTGCTTTTTTAGTGAGCCATTATGGGGTATTGAAGCAAGAAATGCTGCCATTGCTAACAGCTATTTCACGGTGGCCATTAATCGTGTTGGAACGGAAGTCTTTCCAAATGAGTTTACCTCAGGTGATGGAAAACCTGCTCATAAAGATTTTGGTCATTTTTATGGATCCAGCTATATTGCCGCCCCAGATGGAAGCCGGACAAAAGTAAGAATTTTGTTCTGTTTGTATGAATGATTTTACATTTCAGTTTTCTACATGCTCTTGTATTTTTCCAGGGCTTATCAAGGACTAAAGATGGACTCTTGATTGCTGAGATGGACCTAAACTTATGCAGGCAGGTTAGAGACCACTGGGGTTTTCAGGTAAGAGACTTATATTTCCTAGGTTTGCAGGGTAATTTTACTCCCATTGATGAAATATTTTTGGTTGAACAAGTACGTGGTGGGGGAGGCATCTGGACCCTCCCCTCCCCCCTGAAATTTTTAATCATAAGTTAATTTGTTTAAAGAGAATATCGTTTTCATTTATTCTTTATGTTGAACAACTTTTTCAATTTATATTTAGTACAAAATTCTTTTAAAAAATCATGGGAATTATGTTCTTTCAGAAATTTGAGAAATTTTATGAGAAAAAATTTGAAAACACCGGCTGTTATACTGCAGTTGCAGTTACATTCTTAATTGCCTAGAAACACAATTTTGCTCCTGATTGTAAAAAATTTTTAACTCTCCTCTCCTGATTATACTCAGCGTGGACCTCCCTGAAATGAAACCTGTCACTGGTTGAAGATATTGATGTCCCCTCACATACATTCACTTGAGAGCTGCTATGCTTTAAGGGAATCAGGTTGGTGTGGTAGCTAGACTACTGGCTACCTATTTGGAAGAACCATGTTTGAATCCTGGCTGTGGTGGAGATTTTTCAGTGGGAAACCCAATCTACACGTGTGCTTTGTGAGCTCTTCAATGGGGGTGTTTACTTGGAACCGAAATTGCTATGTTATTCACAAAATCGTTTGATGGAAACAAAAAATGAATTTTAGTGAAAAAATCAATCTTCTAACCGTAGCCATTCACTCATAAATTGAAAATTAAAATATACGCAAAAGGTGACACCCAGCAAATGAGCTGCGCTGACACTTCTACATCATCCACCTCCCCTTGTTGGCTGTTTTGGGGAGTGGAGTGGGGGTGGAGTTGGGGAGGGGAGGATTTTGATTGGGCGAAGGAGCTGTGGACGACGGGATGACGTAAGTCCCACCACGCCCATTCCAGCAAAAAGGTTAAGAACATCATTTTTCGTCGCTTATAACTCGAGAACTAGGTGACAGATCGAAAAATGGAAAAATACAAGTCTTTATTTTACAAACTCTATCAGATTCGGCAATTTAAAAAAAATGGTAAATTCCCCCATTGTAGTACATACATACTTCGTGCTTTGAATGGGACGTTAAGGTTAGTTAGTTACTCTTTGAAAAGCTAGAAATAATGGTCCAGACCCACTAGTTCCTGCATCCACATTCCCACTTATATGGAAGGCAGCACCATCTTATACCAGAGCTCTGCATGACAGCCTGCCGAGAAAAGTGCTGAACATCCTCCTTGCTGAACATGGTTAAAGGAATTTAATGAAACTCACGTCCTTGAGAATGTCTGGGTTGAAAAAAAAATGGATTCAGCTAGGACTTGTTCCATAGCTAATTTTTGCATTGTATTGTAGACGAGTACCATGCCAGTGAAAATTATTGATTTTTAGGTAGTTTTTCTAATTTTTTAGTCATATGTGGTCTGTATCTAGTGAAGATTCAAACAAATCCTAGCAATATCTATCAAGCATGGAGTTATGAAAACATACATTTTGTATCTATCACTATGCCACCATGGCAGAGTGAAACCCAAAGGCCAGAAAAGGGATTTTCAGGAGTGGTACCCACCCCACTTAAACTGTGGAGCCATTGGGGCCTTTCATAATGAGTTGGCAAATGGTGAATTCAGGTTTCCCTCCAATTCTTTCTTCCATTCATTTTCTTCATTCAACATTTATTCTTACTCCCTTACCATCCTACCCTATTTGTGTTAATGTGACTGTTGTCGGTCCCCTCCCCAAATAGACAATCCCATTTCTGCTTTATTTTCACTTAAAAGCTTGAGAAAATGATTTTATGCTAATGTGGATGATGTAAATATGGTTATCCATTGAAAATCAGAGGCAGGATTTTGCTCTGATCATTTGCCACCACTGATTAAAAAAAATATTTTAGCCATGTCTTCTCATGTTTACCAACAGTTTCCTAACATTCCGCCAAGTCCATGATTTCAACTTTTTTATATTTCCAGATGACACAGCGTTTGGATCTGTATGCCTCGTCACTGACAAAAGCTATCGAGTTGGATTACCAGCCCCAGGTTATCAACAACAACCCATAATATTCAACATAAGAATAATAATGGTGCTTAAATGCATTTCTGCAGTGTAGAATCAAGGGAAACTAACATTTTGAAATGGTAGTTAGTAGACAAGCTTATTACAGTAAAGCATTTGAAGTACAAATCTATGCATTCTGCAATGGGGTGACTGATGATTTTATTGCCAATTAATCTCAGGAGATCTTAAGTAATTTTTATCTCTGTTTTACCTAACACTCATAAGTTCAAATAATCACAGCCTTTTAGTCCTCTACGCAGTACCAAAGAATCTCATAATCATTAATACCACCATTTTTAATATGAAATGGGCTGTTAAAATATCAGTCTGTTATATTTTTATAGCTCTTTAATATATATACCCCAGGTCTTTACTACCATTTTAATTCGGGCTTGGCAGGAGACTTAAAAATAATTCAGGTCATCATAATTTACCTATTGCCCTATAAGCATTTAATTGCAGAATGATACTCTTAAATTCTCCAGGCTTGCTTTTTCTTTCATATACATGAAGTCTAAATTAATTTTATTCCATTATTCCACAGTGGAAAAATCGTTCGTTGTGACCGGGATTCGAATGTGGATCCCTCGATTTCACACAGAGTGCTTTAACCAGTTAACCTGAGAATCACCCCATCCTCAGGGGAGTAGGATGCCTCAGTAGCTTAACTGGTTAAAGCACTGTGCGAAATCGAGGGATCTGGGTTCGAATCTCGGTCAAGGCGAATGATTTTTCCTCTGTGGAATATCGCACTAATGTGGCCTTGCAGGTGACTCCATAAAGGTACACACCATGGCTAGTCCCGGTATCCTCAAAATTGGTCAAATTTTATTCCCTTTTTCACATGCGTTAATCGTCATTTCATACCTTTGGGTTGTCATAAATTGTATATTTATATCTTAAATTGTTTTCTGGAGGCCAAATACACATATGAACTAGACAACCCAAGTAATGGTATTTGATAGGGCAGGGGTACTTTGTAAGAAGGGATACAAAACTCAAAAATTCAGGAAAGTAGGCCAGTTCATTTCCTGTAGCCACCCACTCTTTCCTGCTAAGTTCCAACATATGTTAAATTGGAGCATTCAATTGTTGACAAGAAAAGTCTTGGGCACCTCCTGGATATGGGCATATGGCACAATTCCCTTGAGTCCATCTAGTTATTGGGCTAGAATCCATCATTTACACCTATAACAAAATTTAGTTTAAAAAAATATTGGCCGGAAATTTTCACATTAATTGATAATAAAAGTTGAAGAAATTAAGAATATTCTGGCAATGTTGCATGGCATTTAAACATTACAGGTGGATAAAAAGATTGAACTTTTCCACAAAAAAGAACCACTTTGATTACGATCCAATTAATAGCCATCCATAATAGAAGTTGCATTCAGTAAAACTTTAAACACAGATGGAAATGTGTAATCCCACACCTTGCTGGCATGAAATTTATTGTAATGACTATACTTCATGCCATCTGCCTAATGTTTAAGCCAGGGGTTCCCAACATAGACTTATGAGTACAGCTACTTACAAAACAAATCATATATACCACTTCCACAGCAACCTACTTGACTCGCCATCTCACTAAGACAACTTGATGATTCCACTTCACTTTCTTCATTGCATCTCAGTATTGAGTAAATATGAGAAAAGCTCAAAGGTGATCCCTGGTCTTCTCTTCTCTAAAGAAAGTTCTGCTGATACACTTCACCTTCCTCACTACTGAGAGCAAATCCACCTATTTCTTCTTTAAGATACATTAAATTTCTGTGCTATCAAACTATCATATTTGCACTCTATGGTTTTGGGCTTTACTTTGTAGAAATTATTAGTATCTATACTAAATTATACAATTTGTATTTTTTCTACAGTATAAACAAACAATCTTAAAAATTGTACCTGATAATGCCGTAGATCGGCGAAATGCATTGTACCGTTAATTAAAACTGTAGAAAAAATAGTGTATAATTTAGTATGGATATCATATTTGCCATTAGAATTCTTGCCATACACTCTTCACCATGATTTTCAGGGATTGTGGGTTACTGTACAGATTTCTATTTCCCACCTCTCTGCTGACTACCAGTAAATTGAATGACTCGTGATATTTAGATACCAACTGCTCCGCCGCTTTCTTGTCCCACACATCTTGACTTTTCTTGAATCTTTCCATATTCCTTGGTCGAAAGCAACAAAAGTTAATTCTGGCTCCTAGCTGGGCAATCATATAGTGATAGTCAGATGCCATTCCACAGAGTTCTCAAGTTGCTAAGGAGGTTTGTCGGTCAAGCAGTTTGCATAGGGAATTGAATCGTTTTTTTTTTTATCTGTACCTTGGGGGGGAGGGTTTATGGGTCATACTTTGTGGTTAAGGGGTGTGAGGGGAAGTTAGAATAATGTAGGGTTGAGATTAAAATTATGAGGGAAATAATAGCTATGTATTAGCACTCCTCTTTTAAGGGGTACAATTTTAGGGAAAGCAGCCATTAAGGAGTACACAAGTCAAAAAGCATAGAAAACTGCTGGTTTAAGGTACAGTTAACTCCTGTTTACCTGTGCATGCATAATCCAGGACATGGATTACCAGTGCATTGCCAATCAATTTTTTGTATTAGTAAGTACATATTGGGGTACTCCACTGTCTTCTTTTTTCCACTGACTGCTGCTGTGACTTTCATTATGGCCCTACCAGCTCGTCCAATGTCTCTCACCATACTTTATGCCACCCCAGGGGCTTTCGTACGTTTCATTTTGGATGGGATGGCCCCTACCACTGGATGGTAATGCAATGACGTGCTATTCTTTGATGGATTGTGGTATTTTCTTGGGGAATGTATTTATTTTTGGCAGCACATCTCTGGTAAGGGAACCTGGAAAAAACTTAACCAATGGATAATCAAGTGTTTTTTGATTATCCACGCATCCTTTACCAATCATTAGCATGGAAAATCGGGAGTTTATCTTTGAAAGTTCGGAATAGAAATAGTTTATGTAATGGATTTCTCAACTTTCAATATAGTGGTAAGATATTTACATACCTTGCACCAGTAAGATTTGAACCAAGGTGGGAGGGGAGCACTAAGGTGGATCAGTTGGCACTGGCCCACAATTTTCAGCCTACTTCCCCTAGAGTGGGTAGAGGAAGAGCAGGACTAGAATAAAAAAATATTGATTCAGCAGGTTCAAATGGGACCATTATTTTCTATCTGCCCTGACACTAATTAATTGTGTGTTGGCTTCCACTTGGGAGTTCTCTCTGTTATCACGGCCAGTCTGTATGTTAAAGGCTTATGAGGAAAGCTCACGCTAACATAAGTCAATTACATTTTCGATACTGTACCTGTGACCAGAACACCATTTAGGAAGTGTGTACAGTTAGGAATTTTTGGCTGATTATGATATGTAATCCATATCTAAATAATGTGCTCGCAACTACTTTGTTGCATCATCACTGATTTTCTAATGATATCCTTGATGTGGTAGATGCAAAAATTCATATTGAAGTGATTGTTTGTAGGATTTCATTGTGTGTATATCATGAAAATAAATTTTTAAGAATTTATGAGATAGTATTTATCTTTTATCGTTAAACTTTCTTGAACACTTCAATCCCAGACTGAACTTTTTTTTTTAATTTAAAGTAACTTATTCCCATGACCAAAATTTCAGAGTATTGCATTTGCAGCTTCAAAGTAAAATATTTTAAATTTAACTGTATATTGTCATGTACCTATGTGTCATTATTATGCCTCTTCTCTGACTGAGTTAACTCTTTATATTAGTTATCAGTAATTTTTATATGACCATCAAATAGAAGACTGTAATTTGAGCTGTGGGAAAAATTACTGGCACATTAAAGCAAATTTTGCATAAAAGCACTACCTTTTACCTGAAAACATAAAATTGGGGATAAAACAAAGGTATTAAAGTAAAATATATTTAATCAACTACAATGAAACTACAATTACATGATTTGGAATGAATCTTTTTCGAGTGACATTCACTGCTTTGAATAAATCTGTAATCAAACAGCTTTATAAAATATGAAAGTTATGAATTATTGCTGAAATATATGTTTACACATTATGCAAAACAATCGTGAGTGTTATATTTACAAATGATTTTTAAAACAATAGCAATAGCACTTAATTAATTAAAATCAGTATGGGATGACAATGGCTCTGAGTATTCTACAAGCTTAAATGATTTCATAGAGTGATTACATTGATGTCATTTTAAAATCAAATGCTGACATTTTTATGATGCCATTAATGTAAGAAGAGTTGAGAAGAAGAAATCTTATTAATATTCATGGGATTGAAGAAAACCTCTGATTACTTTAGTAAATTATAGAGCTGTCACCAAATGAGTGACATAGACTGTGGCCTTTGGTTTACATTTCACCTGAGAGATCAGATAAAATGAAAAACAAGGCAGGAAACTTATGGAGGCACATCTTACATAACCAGTTGCTGCAGCCCTAAGCAGCATTTATGTAATGGATTTCATCACAAAATATCACAAAAGTGTTAGTGTTTTCACTGCACTTACATTCAAACACACGCTTCTCCTCGAATAAAAACAGCAACAACAGGGCTAAGTTCATTCTAGTACAGTTAGCAAGTAAACTTGGTTCTATTAGCCCTTTCACAAAGGAACTCATAAAAGCACCATTCCCTTAGCCTAATATCACAGACAAACTCACGTTGTCAACGGGCTTTCTGTTTGTACAGTGTCAGCACTAGCATTATCAGAATCTGCTGTGACATGACCTTCATCTTCATCTTCACTCCTACTCTCCACTTTTCTCATCGACATGACACTCTGAGCAGCTAGCCAAGCTGCAAAAAGGATAAGTGTGAACCCCTGAAGACCAGCCAAGAGGAAGAAGTAGTAATCAAGATGTCCCGTGAAATGGGTTGTATCATCATGGATCCAGACAGGAGCAAGAGCAGAGACCAGGGATGTACCAAGAAAAGAGCCCACACCTTCCATTGCAGAGAACAAACCCATGACCACTCCCTGTAGAGACCGGGGGGCTGCTGAGTAAGAAAACTCCAACCCTGGTTGAAAGTTGATGAGGAAGAGAGGGTTTAATGCATTAAAAATTGACAAAGTGACATTTCAGCATTAATTTACAATTCAGCGTGCAAGATGAGTTATAAATAGACATTTTTGAAGAAGACAACAACTGTGCACAAGCAAATTGAGACAATTATAAGGTCAGTTCATTCACAGTCAGCATCAAATTCCAATGGAGATGCAAAGCTAGGTAGGGAGAGGTTTTAAAATATTTTTAATAAAACAAAACTGAAGAGATGACTGAAAATTTTGATGGTAACCAAAAAAATTTGTCTGACACAACAAGATCGCATAGTAATACACCCCCATTTTTTTCTTCGAAAAAATACTTCAAATCTCAATTTATTACCATGACTTTTAATATTCTCTCGATGCTTCTATATAAGAACTTCGTCAGGGAGATTTATCTGGATTAAGGAAACACCAGAGAAGAACAATAGCAGATCCCAGACTTGATCATGCCAAATGTATAGGTCAGCCAAAACACAGCTTTAGGAGAAAAATAGCAGGGTGCTACCTATTACGTACTAGCAAAACACAACTTGATGAATAAACCCTTAAGAGTGCCAAAGTTACTCTGAGAGGCGTTAGCACATTTCAATGATAAAGAAATCCATCATCTTCGGGGCTAAATGTCTTGAATGCTGAATGGGATATTCAGCCCTGAAGACAATGGACTACTTGACCATCAAAACTTCAACAGCAATGGAGAATTTGACCTGGTGGTGATCCCAAGTAGACTTCACAAATGGCATATGCAGGCAAAGCATCAGAGTTATTGAATATTTTCCTGGGCATTCAAAATTACAGACATCATCATGAAGAAACTTACCAGCAACACCTGCAAACACTTCCGCTGTTCCAACCAGACAATACTGAGGGACTTGCCAAAGGAGGGAAATGTCACTAGCATTATATGTCGAATTCCCAATGGTTTGAATAACTTGATGGCCTTCTGACCACCTTTTGAGGGAAAGGTACTCCAGAAGACCAGCACTTGAGCCTGCTGCTACACTGAAGCCCATTCCGATTGCTACATGAGAGAGAAGATAAACATGGAAAATACAATGATTACTACACCTATATCTATTACTCTTGCACTACAAGTGGCAGTAAGATGAAGAAATTTAAGATTGATAAAGAAAAAGAGATGACAAACGGCAGATTAAAATTTTCAATTTGGGGCTTTTCATTTTACAAAAGGAGATATTCAAGACTCGTAAGGAAATTATGATTTTTTTGTATATTCTCTGTCCAATTCCTGCTGTTTCCTGAAGTCTACATACAAATTAAATACCATGAAGGAAATAACTTTTTTGTCTCTCTCTCTATAAGAAGAGAATTAATTTTCCCCTTGACTTCAGACTAGTATTATGAAAAGTAAAAAGACATGTAACTGCAGCTACCCTAAACATTAATAGAAAATTCAGTGTTATAACAAGTTGTATTTTAAAATTCAAGGAAATTATACACCATCTCCAAAAAATGCTAGTTAATGAAAATTTACCTCCCACTTACCAATTACATATATAACTTGTCATGACTTACCTATTCTTGTAAGAAGAGTAATGCGAATCCCATACCCATCTAAAGCAGGGTAAATCACAGTATTCATAATGGGAATTAAAGCCAATATGAATGCTTGGTCAAACAATGTGAGCCATGACGTTGGTATCTGAAAAAAATGTAATAAGTATCAATTCAAATTCCACAAGATGATTTTCGACATTGGGTATACAACTCCACCATATTCACAGCTACATATTAATATTTTTAACCAAGTTTACACAAATCACAGAAAAACACTCATTGTCAGATGCGAAGGTATTTTAAGTGCAGAGTATAAAACAAATACAGTAGGGTCTCTGTAGAGTGAAACTGATGGGACCAAAATTTTTTAAGATCACTATAAAGGATACAGTCGAGCATCCATAATCCGGGAGCACCTATAGTCCAGCAGTGATGCGAAAACAATCTCATACATATTCCGAGGAATCAAAAGATCTTAATCATGAATTTAGTTTTAAGAGATTTTGACTCTGCACTTTGTTAAAATATTTAAACAGATATGATATTTCTCCAACACAGATATTTCTCCAAAATATTTACTTAAATTGGTGGAATATTATGTAACTTGTAAGCATTTTGCGCTAATTTCATTAAAAAATAATTTTACACGCAATGTAAATGATTTATACGATTGAGTTACACACATTGCACTTTGAAGTCCTCGCTGTTGGCTGAGAAACTGCTAATTTTAGTTTAGTGAACTGCCACGGCTACGTTACTTCATGGCGCACACATTTAGCCATGCTTAAATATAATGCTTTATTTCTTCTTTTCGTGCTGTAAGGTGCAAGAAACTTCATGAAAATTCTTTGCTTCGTACGCACAGCTATTGACCATGTCCGATCTGAGTGGGCGGAGCGATGTCAAAGGCATGAAGTGATGGCACAAAACTTTATTGGTGGCAGAAAAAGTAGTAGTTTATCCTCACCAGCCTCCTGAAACCAATGTGGATGAAGCAGACTGAACTGCTCCATTGAAATAGGTAGAACTTTTCCTAACTCCTGGCAATAGCATCAAAAACAATAAAATAACTGATCGTCAATCTAAGGTCAATCGCATCAATCAATCTGCCACGGTAAGGAGTATTATGTCATGCAAATTTTCTGTAGTTTTCATTTTTAAGTCAGTATGCTCAAATTTTACTCATTATGTATATTGACAAATACATTTTTTCTAAAAATGATTATTTGCTAATTAAAGCTTCTGGGGTGCCCAAACGGGCGAAAGGTTCCATTTTATCCAGTGTTTCTATGTCCGACACAGCCCCCGTCATCAGGGGCATCAACAGATTCGTCGGAAGAATCTTCCAACGATTTACGAAGTTAAAACCAGATGTTTATAATAATATGTATGCATAGAAACAGTAAAAGAACGATATCATAGAAGTATCGCTAACTGGATTGAAAATGCCTTGCATAAAAAAAGACAAAGCAAAACACCAGTAATCTGGCATCACCTAGGTCCTGGCGGTGCCGTAAAGATGCTCGACTGTACTATGCACTGGTATCCTTTATCATATCATCTGTAACATGGCCCTTAAATAAATCTGGCTCTAACATTGATGGCATTTGAAAATATAAATTGATGAATGCTGAATACCCTAAATTTTACTTCTTTATGGGCAAAAATTGAATTGTTTCATGAAATAACTTTTTATGTATGTTATTTTTATTCCTATATCAAGAACATGCACTAATCATGTATTAATGAAACCATAACTTCTAATCAATGGTACAAAAATGTTGTCAGCAACTCATATTCCCTCTCATACCATGAATTTCCTTCGTATTAATCAGCTTTAAATACATACTAATATTGGGTTGGTTGTCTTTTTTCAACGTATTTTTTTATCTAATCTGCGGAAAAATATTCACCACGTTACTACATGTGGGTTGCATAAGAACTTTTCTGCTTCGTTATGGGGATTTAGCATCAGCCCTATAGCGGCACGTGAATTACCTAAATTTGACTTCTTCCGGGGGTTGATTACTTTGTTTCCTAAAGTCCTTCCTGTGTCAGTGATTTTTCACTTTCATCCCTACAAAGCACATGTACTAGCCATTCCTAAATGAACCATAACTTTAAATTTATAGCATGAAAGTATCACTAGCGACTCATATTTCCTCAAATATCACAAATTTCCTCAACATTTAATGAACTTTAAATATCAAATAACATTAGCCGTATTTTTTCAATTTATTTTTAGATCTAATCCGTGGAAAAATATTCATGACACAATTGTATTGCGGGTTGTATACTGAATTTACCGTGCCATTATTAGGCTGTGACAACATTGTCAAGAAGTAAATTAATGAGACAAAAAAGTTCGCAAATTCTTGGAAATATTGCTGAATACAAGTGCAAAGTTGTCTTTCATCAACGGCTATCTCAGTTCTCACGAGGTTGAAAATACATATGATTCCATTGTATTGCACGTTGCATATGATTACGGAGGTACTATATCACAATTCCAGGATGGAAAGACACCATCTACCAGGGAAAGTTCACAACCCCAGAACAATGATATTGCCAGTGCGCATACCATGCTTTCATTTGTGGTTCTTGTGGTGGTATATTTACAAAATTAAAAATATTTATGTTGCAAATACACCACTCAACATGCAATAACAATTATGCTTATAATTTAGAAATATGTATGTAAGCTGTACAAAGTATATTATAGTTGAAAAAATTAACGATAAAATATTTCTAGCAGCGAAAGGAAAACCAGAGAAATCCCTCACCACATATTTTTAAATAACTTTCAATGGGTTATTTCTGCATTTATTGATGATTTATGCATTTTAGTAAGTGATTGCTACTCTGTTTGATATTTATGAAGCATCAACTGTTGGCACGATAAGAACTTAATGGACAAATTTCCCTCACCGACTTTCCGGGCAAGAAGGGGACACCTTCTAAGTATATAGGTATCTATAAATATGAAGACTGACTGGATTAATCTAAACAATGATTGTTTTTGTGTGCAAATAAGACCCACAGGAATAATACATAGAACTATATGCGCCAAAAATAACTTGAATTGGGGACGAGCATTCAAGAGGCCAAGCCATAATTTGAGAGTAAAACAAAATTTCTCCGCATTCTAGGTAGTCAGTGGTAGTCCAGTGCGTAGTGTACATGGGATGTATTGGTGATTGAGTTGGTTCAAATCTCCTATGATACATTTTATGATTTGTTAAGTTTTTAGTTACAATATTTTTTTAAACTCAAAACATGTACTCAAATGATATGGCATATTTTAACACTAGTTTCGGACATTTTTACAAGGGAAACCTTGTCTCCACAATTAAGCAAAAGATTTGGGATTGCTCATCAGAATTTTGCAACAACTGAAATTTATGTGCATGATGCATGTATTCGCCACTGCCATTCCCTGTTCCAAATCCTGCAAGGATTTCTTCTTGGAGCCTCTGAATGCTATGCCACTGATTTCACTGCACTTATAAATGCAATTATAGCAACATTCGCTTCATCAACATCCCTTAATTGGTTCAAAACCAGAATGTCAACCACACATGGCTTCGCTATTTTATTGGCCTATT
Organism: Pyrrhosoma nymphula; assembly: GCA_963573305.1. Taxonomy (NCBI): domain Eukaryota; kingdom Metazoa; phylum Arthropoda; class Insecta; order Odonata; family Coenagrionidae; genus Pyrrhosoma; species Pyrrhosoma nymphula. The sequence continues at coordinate 59,171,728 of OY754330.1, forward strand.
TCCTTTTCAATGAACCTTAGTAACATATTTCCACCACTAAAATTGCCATTAAATGTAGCAACTTTCCAATCCATTGGCTCCATTTTCATTTACCAAATTGTCAAAGCTCTTTTGGAACACGTACTGTGTCATGGAAAACAACCTCATTTCATACAAACTTCGGAAGAAATGGGTTTTTGACAAACATTTTTATCCTTTTTTATTTTAAAATGGCTTAAGTTTTATACATCTTTCACGGCACGCAATCATTTGACGGCCGCATTCTTGTCTCTGGCCTACAGACAACTTAAGGAGAATTCCTCTAATATGTTGAAATCTTTCCTGAGGTAATGTAACGCAAACAGTTATGAATCTATGCTTCATGATGAGAAACTGTGTTTTGGGTTTTCAACTTGGGTAAATATATTTGTCTTAAAAGCATCACTTTCCTCAAATTCTTAACTATTAAGGCCCCACAATACGGCTACTAAAGTTACTCTTAACAATGGGATGCATGAGTAGCAAACGATCCAAGTCATCAATGCAACCAAAAAACTGTTATGTATAAACTTGCAAAAAAATAGATATAATTCTCCATACACAAATAATGGTAGGTCAGAATACTCTATAAGGTATTCAATCACCAGGGGGTTTATTCACGAAGGACTCGATATTTCCGCATCCTCGACAATTTCGAGGCCGCGACGTCCAAACCTCGACATTTCCGAAAGTTGCGATTCAGGCAGCTTATTGTCGCTGTTTCAACGTCGAGTTTGGCGGAAAAAATATCGAGGCAACGGAGGCCTCGACATTGATTTCGTGTGTTGTTTGAACCCTCGATTTTCAGCGAGAGCAGTAGCAGCTCATAATTTTAAAGATTTATTACCCAGCAACTGACGTACGTACAATGTTGAGTAGTATCTTATTTCTAATATTTTTTATTGCAAAATGCTAATAAGTATCGGTAAAATCGTATACAATTATAATTATGATTATCCTAAAATATCCGTCAGTGTAAACGCTGTCGCAGGCCGATGATTAATATTCGTAAGCTTCATTTCTTGACGAAACTTGTTTCGTCAAGAAATGTTTTTAGAAAGCACATTAATTCTTTTAGTTTTATATGTAATAAATTTCCACTATTTAATGAATTTTGGTTAAACATTTTCATTTGTTCAAGAAGGGAGCTGCCAGTAATCTTTAATACCTATAGCATAGCCGAACAGCAATCTTCAATCAAAAGATTTATTTTTGCCCCTTACATTTGTGAAGTTAGGCAATACTCGTGAAATATTAAAGTTGTTATGTGAGCCTGCCACAAGTTATGCGTTCAATTATTTTGCTTATGTTATACAGATAAAATTTCAGCAGTCGTTTTGTGAATAATTGGCTTCTATAGCGGTGTAGTCTAAAACCATGATTCGAGAGAGTACAATTGGAATTCGTGAATCATCTCTCCTGCTTTTGATTTCATATCTCACGTAAGTCCAACTGCATCGGAACAACTAATCGTCTTCGAGAGAAAGGGGAGTAAAAGTTGGTTAAGTATTTGGAGAGCCATAACGATTTATTGCATTTCAATGTAAATAAGTGGTTTTTTATAGCAGTATAATACTGAAACGTTGCCGTCGTGTTGTGTAATAGTCATTTATATCAATGAACACAGCGTTGGCTTTCATAGAGTTTGTATTCGAGTTATGGATGACTATAAAAAATTGCTAATAACATCCCATTACTCAAAAATTTATATTCGTGTTACCGTCGCAGCATACGATGATAGGTTTCCTTTTTAACAAAGTATTTACATATTTCCTCATATGGACTAGGTATTTTTGATGTTCGTCAGTGTACTGCTCAGTACCTCGTTTGCTTCAAACAACTTATAAGGACTATTTTTTATGTTCATCAGTGTACTGCTCAATACCTCGTTTGCTTCAAACAACATTTAAGGACCATGTATTTACAAATGTTGTCAGAGTACATAGGGTTGTATTGAATAATTATTGTAACTGCTTAGTAAAGGCTGTTCACGTTATAAGTTAGTGGTTCTCTTATGAAGTGTTATATAAGTTTTTCTAACTTTAGCAGGGTGATAATAATTATCAGTAGGTACATATCTATATTCATGAAGAATATTGTGGTGAAATATCATATTGCACACATTTGAAAACTATATTTACATTTATATCTACTGTGTATTTGTTGGTAATATATGTATATTCTGTGCCGTACCTAAATTATAGCCTATCTTTTAAGTAGCATTGGTACACATGGAAAGCAGAACTAAATTAATTAATATTTAAACTGCCCCCAGGATAAAGCAATAGGCTAATATTATTTAGGTGCATTTATTAATTAGTTACTGATGTCAGTGAAATTATTTAGTCAATGTAAATTGATCCTCTAGTTTGTTTGAAAATTACCAAAATCTATGTTCATGAGAGATAAATCCAGCTGTAGGAGTTGAAATAATTTATACTCTTGTTGATTGATACACAACATGGGTTGGTGAATATTAATAATGTAACCTGGGAAATGCAGGTACATACATACTATATATTGATTGCTTTTATATGCACCTGTCACATTGAAAAATTATATAATAATTCTAACTCTTAGAAATTAAATTAATAAGTGTTTTTATAGTTTATAATGTTTAGTTTTCTCACTGTCCAACCTCTGCAGTTGGTTTGTGTAACAAATAATTGACGAAGATATTGCCATGATATGGTTAAGGAGGAGAAGAGAATTATTAATACAAAATAGAAGGCGGTTAGAAAATTTGAGAACCATTTCAATACCATTTTCAATTCCTGAGGTGGCCTTCATGGGCATGGGTTTATATAGACTTAAAAAACAGATGGTTCATAATTTGATAAACGAGTTAAGACCACCTTTACCTCCAGCCTTGAGGAGATTATCTGTTTCGCATGAGCTTAAGGTACAACTGCTTAAGATGGCAAAACATATCAGTACCTATTTGCAAGTGATATTTATACATTACAATGCTCATTACCTAATATATACATTCCTATTCATTGAGGTTCTCTGTGCTCTGCACTTTTATGGCCAAGGGAACTACCAAAAGCCAGCAGGGAGTGACAAAATCTGGGGTTAAGTCAAAGCTCAGTCGCTTCCTTGATGAAGTGATGGAAGCTCTTAATGCCCCAGATGTTGTAGCAAAATGGTTACCATTTCCCATAACAGCAGGGGAAAGAAGGGAGGTTATTCGGAAGTTAGTTTTAACTGATATTATTTTATGGATCTTGAGGAGTTAATTTTATAATCATGTGAATAGTTCCTAGAATTAATTCTTTTTTAGAATTAGTTAATTTACATTAATTAATATCTGATCCTAATGGCTATAAAAAAATTCTTTCTTGAATTCAATCATCTCATAAGTGTAAAATAAAATGATATTGATATGTAAAATAGATAAGCACCTTGGGAATTGGTTGTTTGTTGATAGAGTATTTATTAGAGCAATTAATGAATTATCAAAGTGATTGTGCCACTGATAATTCAAATGTATAGCGTAAAACATTAGAACTACCATAAGATTCTGGATAAATCATTTAATAGTAAGAATTAGAGTTGTCAGTAATGAAAAATCTCTTTAAAGTTGAAGAAAATTTATTTTCAAGCATGTTTCATTCACTTTCATTTATTATGCTTCAATATTCATGTTGGCCTTCTTCTGGCTATTTATCTGAAAAAACAACCCACGTAATGACAACTATTGCTGAACATATTTTACAGAAATTACAGAGCATTAAGTTCCCTGGAATTATTGGTTTTGTTGATGGTACGCATGTTTCCATCAAGGCTCCTTCTGTCGATGAACACCTATATGTAAATAGAAAGGGAAATCATTCAATCAATGTGCAGATTGTGAGTGAGCATATTTTGCTAATATGTATTAGAAGACTTGGCATAAAAAATATATCAATTAATTTCCTCCATGATAACTGTTAACCTCTACTTAAAATATCTACTCTCTTCAGATATGTGATAGTGACCTTATAATTTTGAATTGTGTCGCGATTTCCGGGAAGCTCACATGATTGATATATCTGGAGCTTTAGAGAAGCTCATAATGAAATAAGAAGGGTGTGGGAGGGCAGTGAGCAGTGCTGGCTGTTAGGTCAGTATAAGAGTGTAAAGTGTATTTGCAGAATGAATATACATATCATTTATTTCTTATACAGTGAATAATGTATTTAATTATGCTAACACAACTAACTGTGTTATGATTACAAATTTATTGTAACTGCAAGTTGAACCTTGTGTGATTAAAAAATGAAGTTTTTAACATAATGATATAGAGAATTCAATATCCTTTCTCATTCCTACAATTTACTAACTTATAAATATTATTAAATAGGGGATTCAGGTTACCCTCACCAGCCTTGGTTGCAAACCCCAATTATAAACGCAATTGAGGGTTCCCCAGAAGCCCAATATACATCCCTACACACAAAGGCTACGTGTCCTGTGGAGAGATGCAGTGGTGTTTTTTAAAAATCGATTTAGGTGCCTATTAAGACACCGAGTCCTTGAGTACAGCCCAAGGAAGGCTGGAAAAATGATTATAGCCTGCAGTGTGTTGCACAATATGTTTTTAAGGGGAGGAGTACCTCTTAAAGTACACATGGAGGAAGATGATGTTCCCTTGCCAGCTCCCAACCCTACTTTTCCTCTGGAAGCCATGGGAGAAGTGGTACTGGAGGCACGACGTGTGAGGGAAGAATTGATTCAGCGAATCACAAATTAGGTTGCACACCATTTCATGTTGTTATAGAAAATAGTTCTTACTCATCACTAGCATCCTTTATTGCTTGGCAGGCAATCTTAAAAGACTCTGCCATTACTTTAATACTCTCTGCCATGCTAGTTAAGGCAGTGGCCTTCACTTGGCTGTATGCTGCCCTCTCCTTTGATGCCAAAGCCAATATTTATTCTGGATCATCATCTGTAAAAATAATTGTAGACCTTGTTTAATATAAATATTTATTTTATTTAGTTAAAGCACTACTTCGTAGAATGCCAACATTGTTGAGACAAATTCCTATTATGAGCTAGGTCATTTTTATAGAATTTTGTTGGTATACATTATTCAGTTAATAACGAACATAAATATTACTTAATTAATGACTATAGGTATGTATTACAAGTCTACAACGTGAATATTTTAATGCTGCTATATGAGTTAAATGTGAATTGTTAGTTGAAAGTTTTGGATAGATATATTATACCAAACCTAGTGCTGCTTACTTGGTGGAAATGTCCGCTTCCTCTTTCTGCTCCAATGATGCAATCCGTGAAAGAGATTAGGGTGGAAGGGCTGTAAAGGACGGAATGTTTTCTATTGTGTGCTCTGTGATGATTGGTGTTGAAGTAGGGATGTCTGAATTAGTGGTTGAGGGCACTGGAAATATTTGTGTTTGGACAGTGAGTATATTTTTAAGGTGAGTTATTTCATTGGTGACTAATTCGAATGATGAAGGCATTTGAAATGCAAAAGGATGTGATGATGAGGGTGATGAGTTTGGGGAATTTAATGATATAGATTGATGGAAGTACTGTTCAACCGTTACTTTTGTAGTTGGTGGAGGTTGTGGATCAAATGTTGGTTGTGTTATGATCTGAGTTGATGGAGCTAGGTTGCGGCAGTGCTGAAATAAAGTGAAGATTACATTAAATAAATACTTATGAAATTTAACAGATGACTCTTACTCAACTTACTGGCGTTAAGAATGTCGGCTAAGTCTTCCCAAAAACGCTGTTTTAAAGAGCCTTTTTAAAGAGCTGCCTGTGAGCCGTTTCCTTGCCAGCCCTTTTTTTCCCGCATGAATTGCAATAGCAACTCACGTTGTTCATGGGATACCCGTTCCTTTTGGTGACATCAGAAGAATCATCTATTTGAAAATTATAAAATAAGGCATTGAACAATGGCTTATGATAATATTGCCAAAGATTTATTTCATTTTTATGTAATTTTATAGTTTTTCCATTAATTGATATCACTATTTTTTTATAAATCATAAATTATGTAATAAATTGTAAATTGGAGCCACCAATTAACCCAAAAAATTTATGGCAGAACTTAAGTAATTACATTTTTAATAGAAAATCTTTGATTATTTTAAGAAATCTAATCCCAGTCAGTTTCATGAAACATTAGTGTTACAATTACATTTAATACTTCGAAATATATTAAAAAATTGGGAAAAATAATATTTTTGCGCTGAACATTAACTTTTGGTTGGTATATTTTACTTTAACAACAAATTGCCAGAGATCTACCAAAATGCGGTTCAATTGGCGTCCCCATTCATTAATACTCATAGAAAAAGTATTCGAACTTACCTCTCTTATATTTGCGATTTCACGCGAGGGATCATGGGAAAAAGAAGAATGCCAAATATAATTGGTGACGTTACCATCGACAAGTCATGACGTCAACTGCGCAAGCCTCGGCAATCTTCGTAATTTGTCGAAATCCACTTTTCAGCTTCGTGAATCGCGCGGAACGCGATTTCCCGGCCCTCGACATTGTCGCCTCGACGACCTACCATTGTCGAGGCGACATTTCCGAAATGTTCGTGAATAAGCCCCCAGATGTCCTCTCCTCACCAATGAGAGTATTTAGGGCTAATTCAATGAATGCATTTACTAGCATTAATCCACTTAAGTTGCCTCCGCTGATGCTGGACCTATCCACATTATTGCATGTCCGCTGAATTTTTTATCAGTCTGGTGGCAATTTTGGGAAATTACATCAACGACAACCAGGGGCGGTTCCAGATCAGAGGCTCTTAGGGTATGAATACCCCCAGGAAAAGGGGGTTTCGTACTGGGTCTCGTCCCAGAAATTCATTACAAAATATGTGCAAAATGGTGCGTTAAAGTGGTTTGGAACCAAAAGTTTGCCTTTTAAGAAGAGCAAGTTTTTACTAAATATATATTTCCCTTTTAGATTACCACCAAGTTTTGACTAATTCCAAAACTATTTTGATTGACATTTGAGTTTAGCTTGTGGTTTTAAAAAACATTTTTATTTTACATAAAATTTAACTGGATTTTAAAGTAAAAAAGCAACAAAATAATTTAGGCTTTTAATTTATGGTCTATGACAAAGAAATACGCCGGGTTTTTGGGGGGAGAGGCAATTGCCCCTAATACACTGTTGTCGCCATTGGCCCCCTTGGGGCCCCCAATGGCGACAACAGTGCCGCAATCGGTTATATGAGTCTCGAATGTCTGTTACATCATCACCATGAAGAAAGATTAATAAAATAAAATATAATTGTAATAAATTGTTACATTGCAACTTTATTTACTGATATGAGTAATATTTGTGCATCATTGTCTATTTTCCAGTTACTTTGCACCATTAACCATGGACTCTGTGTGATTTTCTCTCTTCATGCTCAAAAATAGCCCCAGGCCCTCATACTTTTGACAACCGATATTCTGCCAGAAATGTGTGACTTTTCTTCGGACATAAACGGTATATGAACAAATAATAAGCTAATTCTGCCATTTTGGAAAACAGAGAAAAATTCAAAGTTCATACGTATTTCACTTTATCAAATACAATAACTAATTAGGGAGTGAAAAGTGATTTCACGATATAAAATCTTTCACTATTTCTCTATATTGAATATTTCACAAGTAATAGCCTAAATTGATGGGCAGGAATGCCTTGCTCATTTCAATATTTTATGTTTCACTAAAAAGACACTTAACTGCAAGTTGAATTGAAGCCTCAATTATGTATACATTCAGTTAACTAACTAGAGGTACATCCATAAAAACGTTTTCGTGTCTGTAAATATAAAACATATGTTTCTTTCAACCACTTAAAATTTATAATAAAATATAATAGGTATCTATCATGACTAGAAAATCTCATTCAAACTACCTAGAAGGCACAAATTTCCCAGTGTTTGTTTTAATTATCCAATCATGGCCCTTAGAATGCCCAATTTTGAATAAGACTGCACCACAATAAGTTAAATCATGTGAACCAACTTAATTTTTAATTTTATATTGTCTTTGTCATGAACTAAAAGTAAAAAAAGCATTTGACTCACCCTAAAGGAATTGTTTTTCACAACGTCAACATTTAGATGGACGCCTTGAGCTTGAAAGCCAGTTTCAATCTGGAATTGTAAAAGAAAACATAAGAATATCATAATAAGGCATTCATACAATGTATAGCAATGGAACTGAAAGCAAAGCATAAGTTAATCACATTATCAGGAAAAATTATGGTCATCAATGATTGCTTCCAATACAGTTATGAAACAGCTCAGTCATTTAATGCAACTAATACCACACCACTGCAACTAATAAATTTAGTCTCTTATCTTATATCCTAGGGCTATTAATGTCCTTTCCCAATGTGAACTTTTGTCAATGGATACCGTGGTGTACATATTAATAAGTCTAAAACTATAGTCACTTATTGACAAATCTTGTCTCCCCTGCAACCTTTTTTCAAGATTCACAATTCTAATAGCCTCATCTTTCTCGACAGTTAACAGTTGTGACATTTACAACTCAGCACTTGGTCCGAGTAAGCAGCTGTACATATAATATGCAACCTAAGTTAATTAATTAACACCAAAACAGTCAACCATTAAGGAGGATGGAGTTTACAGACTGTCAAATGTTGATAAAGGCAGCTGGGTCAACAATTAGGGTTTGTCCAAAGGAGGAAAAATGTCACAGACTAGACCTCTGTAGGTATGCTAATAAGAGGCTCTGAATTTTTATATAAACACAAAAATGATAAATTTCAATCATTTTTATTAATTTCTACATGCATAATTAACATTTCTCCTTTTATGTCATCAGACAAAAAATGTTTTCTCAAACTTAATCACAAGCATGATTTGGCTAAGTTTTTTCCATCCAGAGTACCACTTTGTGTTCAAACTATTTCCAGAGCCATCAATACCAACGGATGGATGGATAAAAAGAATTAAGTAGAAGAAAAACATTTTGACCAAAGCATAGTATGTACGTTTACAGGTAAAACACTTTTTACCTGTAAACTGACGAACCCTATAGGAAAATAAATAATAATAATATGTACATGTGTGACTGCAGTTATATGCATCTTCTATTATATCTTCTTTCATTTTACTTTGCCTTGTTCATATTAAAAAGTGAAAAGCCAGTCATGCTTGTCTACAGTTGCATTTAAGGCATGATGATTTTCACCATGCTTTGGAATCATCAGGAATGCAAGTCAAAAGAAAAGCAAGGCATATATATATATAACTTACAGTGGCACAAATGCAGTACAGTAAGAGATCAAGTTAGCATGGTGGCTGGTTTCCCATCCTTAACCCATTCAGTGCAGAATTACTTTTCAAAGAGTGTTTCTGTGGGTGGTGGAATAATTAAAAGGGTCTTATTTACCATTACAAGCGTGATTCACGCTTTGAGTCATCTGCCCCTGGAAAACATACGTCCATGACTCACACATGTGAGTCTTTCACACTGAAAGGGTTAAGGCCAAAGTTCAAATCTCAAGTGGCACAGAATTTTTAATGGAATATTTGACACCTTTCGTTATGAGCAGTGATGTACCTAATGGGTGGCAGGACCCCCCCCCCACTGGGGGCGTCATCACAGAGGGAGTGGCGGGGCATTTTTTCAAGCTATGTTTAAAGATGATTGTTCATTTATAACCTAATCCTTTTTGGAAAACAAAAAATGTATCTTAGTCTAAAAAACAAGCAATGACTTTTCTATCAAAAAGTGGGGGTTGGGCACAAGAAACGCTAGGTATACTACTGGTTATGAGTAGGCTAATACTGATGCCAGGTTACTCTTCATCCTACCACGATTCCTCAAATAATCCACACTATTACCAACCTACAATGATGTAAATAATCTACGTTGTCAATTGCCTCCCCAAATAACCAACTCAACAACAAACTAAGATCAAAACACAATTGTTACCGCCAAGAAGATATAGATCGTTATTTGGGTAGGGGATTGGCAGGGCTGTGGGAAGGGGAGTGAGGGTTTGGGATTGAATACTGTGACCAAAGGAGTGGTGAGCAGAAGTGTGTGAGGGAGTTTGTCACTATGGAGTAGAGGGCTGCACGAGCCAGGCTTGGCCCATGGGCTTCGGCAAATTTAGCCTGTAGCCCAGCCAGCACCATAGGCGGTAGACAGGTCCGAAAACTTCTTACCCAAAGGTTGTGAGGTGGGCCAAGCTGAGTCCACCTCACAACAACTCTGGGTTGGACTTGGCTTGGCCAAGCTGAGTCCACCTCACAACTCTGGGTTGGACTTCTGGGTTGGACTCTGGGTTCGTTTTAGGATTTTCTAATTGCTAGGATGCTCTTTTTTGCACTTGGTATGTTCATAACAGTTTGTAACAACATGAGCACTTTCCCTTTGCATTTTGTTTCTCTGGCAAGTGAGCTGGATGAAGTCTCATTGGGTTCTCCACAGGTTCAGGGGTTCTGTTGATGCCAACATTTAGGGTTTGGACTCATTACTCCCATCAGCAGCCCTGATAGCAAGGAATGAGTCAGAACTTAAAATATTGGCAGCAATGGAGTCCCACACACGGTGGAGAACCAGAGAAGACATCATCCAACTAATTTCAGTGACTTTATGACTAAATAAATTACGATAAATGTTTGAATAGCATTTGCAAGCAATGATATGTCAGGGCTTCCACTCACTTTTTGATACAGAAAAGTGAGTGATTTTTGTCAAAAAAGTGAGGAAAAAGCAAGAAAATTGGCAATTTTTAACCCATGTTAGACTTCTGGCAATGACAATAACCCTACATTTTGCAATATTTTAAGCTGGAACTCGTTTTTAAAGCAGTAGCAACAGGAATAAAAATTACAAAACTAAGAATTGTACAATGAAAACTAGTATTTCAGACTCTAGAAAGTATAAAGAACAAGCAAAAAATAAAAAAATCTCAACTAGAGATGAATGGTACAAAATAGATAAGAATGAGGTACCATACATTAGGAGATCAAATTTTAAAAGCAATTATTACAAAGAATAATAATTTTAGTCTAGGCAGGGTCCACCTACGCCTCGGGATCATCATTCCACCGCTTTTTGTGATTCTTAAAAAGCTGCTCAAGTAGAGATGATGTCCTCTTCTCTTTCTTTTCCAAGGCTCCTTTTTCTTCAGCAAGTCATCGGCTCGTGACTGCAGTGTTTGTGCCCCCTCCAACATACCTTGGACGATCTTAACTTTTGTCATTTTTTTTTAAATAGCCTCCTCCAGCTTTTCTTTTGCTCCTGGAATAGTTGATCAGAAGCCTCGCGCTATCAAATCTCCTTCTTACTCGTCGCATGCAGGTCATTCTGCAGCTTGTCCACCGCCTGTCTTTCCCTTAACTGGGTGGCCTCTCGCCTCTCCCGGCGAGTGTTCTCCTCTTTTTGCAATCTCTTCAGAATTCTTTTAGTTTCCACAAAGCCTCCAGGTACTTTCCATACTTGCCGCTGCTGCGTGCTTGAGCAACTGCGACATCATGGGCACATGTTCAGGGATGCCATTGAAGTCTCAAAGAACATCCCTGATGTTGAGCCTGGCATTAACAGTATGCTCCAGCATAGCTGACCTGTCAGCAGGGAGCTGATTTCTGGAAAGAGAGAATCCTCGCTCGACATCAGAGCCAAATTAAGACATGGGCCAAACAGAGGGCAGCTTCCACCACTTTACTTATGAGCAGTGGCGGCCAGTCAATATGTGCTACCGGGCTCCAGCACATAGCTTGTAACTGCAAGGAATTATTTATATTAAGTACAATTATCTTGGTGCTCTTTCTTTGTCTTGAGTACGGTATGAATTTGTGTGTTGTGAAAATTAGGACGAGATCTGTCAATCACGTAGCTCAGTTCTCCCGGCGAGCTGCCTTGTGCTCATGTGAAATGAGCCCTCGCCTGTAGCCTGAAAGAAGCAGTACGCAGGCGCAGCCAAGCTTGCAACACACCCCGCAGTCGGTGGAGTATACTGTACACCGGGATCAACTTTCACTGATCCGGTCTATAGTTACTTTCCTTCCCGCAAGAGGGTACCACTGCCCGTTGCTTCCTGCTACCCTGATGCTGGATGTGGTAAGAGATTCTGCCACTAGAGAGTAGCATCGTCTGGGCTCAAACTCAAAAGTAAAGCAAAAGTGGGGGCAACCTGTTGCAAACATATGCTGTTATTGGTAACTAATGCTTATTAAAATATCCATCTTCCTTTTGTGTGAAAAATAAGGAGTTCGTACCCACACAGCACACTCAAAATTTATACTGTATAAAATAGGAGAGGTAATAGGGGGAGGTCTTACTGTTAATGATTCAGTTGGTAGCACTTCTTTCAGTTGCATTGTGCAGTTTTTGATCTAGTGGTTATATTGCTGGTACGTGTTTTTCTCTACTGCGATAGTGCTAAAATTCATACGGAGATTTATCATATTTTTTATCTTGTGTATAAAGTGATATTAAACTAGGTAGTGTTCTTATTGAGGATCTATATTCCCACGTTTCTATTTGCACTGATAGAAGTTGGGAAGTGAGTCTACCATGAATAGTGTGGACAGTTTGATGAAAGAACCATTTTATAGGAGAGCATTAGAAGAAAAAGTAAACATAAAAACTATAGGTCGTCCCACTCCGGTCTTAAATTTAACTCAGAAGGCTTTGAGAGGGAAAAATTCCAATTATATCAGACATTTCAACAGTAAAGTTTACTACAATAACAGTTGGATATGTGGATGTGATGTAAGAAATGCTTTGTTATGTTTTCCTTGCGTCTTATTTGGAAATAATGATATCTGGTATGAAAGGCGTGAAGGATCTGGGGCACTTAAGCTAGTATATGAAGAAGCATTCGTCGAACAGAAAACATATCAACAATGTAGTGGACCTGAGTGCTGTAGGAAATGTGAACATTGAAACAACTTAGCCGGGCATATCACGAGACTTTGCAGAGACATATTGCAGAAATAGAGAAGAATAGGTATATTTTGTCTAAAATCATTGATTGTATCAAATTTTGTGGGGCATTCGAACTAGCTTTACCCGGTCATGATGAGTCAGCAGCATCTGAAAATCCAGGAGTGTTCTTGGGATGAGTTGATTTCAGGAGCAGTTTAGACAGTGCCATTAAGGAACACATGGAATCCAATAAGGTATTTAAGGGCACATCAAGAACAATCCAAAATGAATTGCTAGACTGCATAGTGGAAGTCTGCCGTGAGAAGATACTGGAGGAAGTACATAACACTAAATACACCACTATCATGGCAGATGAAACTACTGACGTCTCTGAAGAGCTACAGTTGGCAATTGTGTTTAGATACGTACTAAATGGCCAACCATTTGAAAGATTTTGGGGGTTCTTTAATCCAGATGGACAAACCGCAAATGCAATATCTGAGTGCATACTGCAGCAGGTCAATAGTATTTTTTGGGTTCATCCAGAGAAAATTATTGCCCAAACTTACGATGGAGCATCTGTGATGAGTGGTGAAAGAGGTGGAGTTCAAAGGAAAATAAAAGCTCACTATCCGCTAGCTAATTACAATCACTGCTACGCCCACCAGCTCAACCTCGTATTGGAACATGCGGCCTCTCAAAATCAAGCTGCATGCGTATTTTTCTGCAGCCTATCTGCATTTCCTGCATTCTTTTCCAGATCTCCTCAACGTCTGGCATCTTTGGAAAAAGTGGTATCACGACGAATTCCAGGATGTTCATCAACAAGATGGAACTTCAAGTCTAGAACCGTCAATGTCGTGTATGAAAACAAAGATGCTTTGTTGCAATGCTTTCTGGACCTGGAAAAGTCGAAATCTATAAGGACATTTCAAGAAGCCCGTGGACTCAGACACAATTTGGAGGACGAAGAGTTCTTATTTTGGCTGTCCTTCTTTCACAGAATAATGCCTCATGTGGATATTTTGTACTCCCAGCTACAAGCAAGATCGACAGATTCCATCAAAATAGGAAATGCTATTGACATTTTTACGAAGACTGTTGCTTCAGTCAGTGATTCTGTCGATGGAATAGCAAATGAAGTTCTTCAGAAATGCACCAAAGCAAAAGACTCAGAACGGAATTCTACAGGACAGCTCATGCTAAGGATGTTTGTGATCAAATCACTGAGGAGCTAGGTCGTAGATTTGAGTCTGTTTCTTATTTAGAGGTTGCAATATTATTAGATTTGATGAATTTTAGTGAATATTCAAAACAGTTCCCTGTAATAGGAGTTAACACCGTGTGTGACATTTACAGACTCCCAGACAAGAATAGACTAATGACTGAGCTTGCATTTTGTATGAAAGAATTGATTTTTGAGAAATTGACGGTGCAGTTCCTCTTCTTCAACTGATACTGAAGAACAAACTGCAAGATACCTTCGCCCAAATAACAGAATTGCTCAGGATTTTGATTAAGATTCCAATGACGACATCAGAACTGGAAAGATGCTTTTCGAGTCTTAAAAGGATTAAAATGTTCCTTCGAAATGTCAGGAATGGTTGAATGCATTAGCGATGCTATCAATCGAGAAAAAACTTATCTCGGATATAAAATACTTCAACCAAAAGGTGATCGATAAGTTTCGCAGCAAAAAAGATGACCGCATGGACTTCGTATTTCACCATTAGGTGAGTAAAAACAATATTGGTCTTGAATGAATAATTTCTCGTTGACAATTTCCAAAGTAAGTATTTATCTGCTTCCAAATTATTTATTTATTTGTTTTGTGTTATAAATTTTGAGGAAAACTTAAAATTATAAATATTTATTATTGCTATTGTTTTTGTTGTTGTTAACAAGTGTGCGTTGGTCATCATGGCAATATGCAGAATTAAAGCAGCAAATTTACGGTCGCTTTTTTGTAGCACATAGGACGATTTTTTCACGAGCCACCACTGCTTACGAGTGGATACTTGGGATCACTGGCAACATCTATCTTGGTAAATATCTTGGTTCAGTACTCGTCGATCCTAGTTCCAAGTTCATATGGCGGAAAGGTTTCCAGCTGCAACAATCTCCACTCGTCTCAAAGGCCATTTTTGTCCACTTCCATCGGCATCTCCAACATCTTGAAACGGATACAATGTTCTGAGAGGAGCTTTCCTTGATGTTTTGAAGCTTCAAACATTTCAGGTGATGAGCCTCTCTTCCCTTCGTCAGGACTGATTTCTGGAGAAGGTGGCTTGAAGCCGCCAGATAATGTTTTAAAGCTTCTTAATAAAACTTCAAACTCTGGAGAGGCGAGCATTTCTGTTCGACAAGAAGCCGATGGGCGTCCTTACCAATGTCAATTTTGCTCATTTCCATAATATTGCAGGTATTGAGAAAGAAGGCTTGTTTAATGTATTCTTGCTTGCTTGTGAGCAGCTCTGGGTTGTAGAACTGCAATAGGAAATATAGACTCTCAACCTCTCCATACAAAACATGAATCATAGGCTGATCATGTTGAAAAAGTTGTGAAAATCTTTTAAATACTTTAGCACTATACAGGACAAAGGATATCTCTGCAGGTAAGGTTTTATCCAAAAGGGCATTGCTAATAGCCTGATAGCACTTGGATGCAAGGAGCTTTTCAACGTCTTTGCCTTTCTGACAGGATAACACTAAAGCAATTTCCAGCTCTCAAACACCATTTTGGTGTTTGAGAGCTGGAAATTGCTCTTTAAGTCTCTCTGCTGCTGGGGACAGGGTGAGCCACCGGGAAACAACATGCTTAAGAAACTCATGCATAGGTACTTTCTTCTCTGTTTGAGATTTTTCAAACACCTTAAAATGACTTGGATAGTCTAGAAAGTCATACACAAGATTAATTACGTCAGATACCTCCATTCCAAAAATTTCAAGCACTTTCTGAAATTATGTATGGAGGATGTGCAGTTGCAGGAACCAATGTCAAGAAGTCCTCTGTCAGAATCAGACTTAAGTTTCTTATAAAAAAGCCTAACAACGGCTTAGTTTACATTGGGGCCATCACAAGAGACCATAAGCATTTTCACAAAGTACAGTGAACCATTTTCAGCAGCAGAACAAATTAACTGAAACAATATTTCAGCAGTGGCCCTGCCATGAATAAAGTCTTCAAGTGACAAAAAACTACATTTTTTCTTTTCAGAGTAAAACCTGATGCCAACCTGCAGCTCCTTAAAGCGTTTCTCATTAGTTGTCTCGTCATAACAAACAGTAAAACCAACAGGATTTTGAGCATCTTCTAGCATTAGATCCCAGAAGTAAGGACCGAGGGCTTCAGTCCACAAATAAGCCACTATTGTCCTTCCTAAAGACATCCCCTTCGGTACATGACCTTCCCCGAACATTCCTGTGAAGGTGTCCAGTGTCCAGGATGTCATCACAGGATGTAGCTGCGAAGCTGGACAGGACACATTTCATTGCCCAAATTAGTCCGCTAATTGCACCAAAAATAACTGCGCAAAGGCGACTGATTTCCACGGGAAGGATGGATTTTACTATAGGATAGGCTCGTATTTGCCAGAAAAATGATCATTTTTTTCCAAAATAGTGAGAAAAGTGAGCATTTTTTCAAAATATGTAGTGAGAAAAGTGACCCGTTTTCGAATAAGTGAGTAAAAGTAAGAAAAGTGAGTCAGTGGAAGCCCTGTGATATGTTATGATAATTTAAGTGATTCGGTGTTAACTTACATCATTCATGCAACCAAAAGAGTTGTAACGCATAACGTGATGTCACCAATTGTTCACTGAGTAGGATAAAACAAAATCTTACTTGGAAAAAAACCAGCCAGTATGGAAGTAAGCATGTAAAAAGGATGAAAATTGCTCCAAGTCTCTTAACATCCTCAACTGAAGAGTCATGATGACTACCACCATACCGAATTTTAGCATAATCCAGCCATGAAGGAGAAGGTCTTGGTTGAGTATGAGATATCCTTCTGCGAGCAAAGGCAAATATTGGAGAACTAGATGGGAGACAGAAACAACAGAGGTCAATTATCCGTAAGTAAAACAACACACAGCTCACAAGCCAATTTATAAAAACTTATTAACTAAAATTTACTAAAGGTTTCAGGCATTTACCTGCAGAACTGCTGAATAGCTTACCAAAATAGCATTCTTATATATGTTTATTCCTTAACTAGCTTTTCCAGGGCACCTTTGGGAACAAAGAGACTTCAACCCTAACTCCTGGCTAGTATATTCTCTGGTGTGGTTGAGTGAGGTAAGAGAGAGGGTAGTAAATTGCTGACGTTGGGTGGGGGTTCAGAAGTTAATTGAGGCTTGTCAAAATGAGGGGATAGGAGTATGTTATCAGTGCTGTGGCATTTTCCCTCATTCATGATGAATAAAATACAGTAATCTTCTAGATATTTCTAAGTTTTTTATTCGTCCATGAATATCGACAACTGCCACCCAGGCCCAACCTGAAGCAGTTATAAGTGTCCCTTCTGCGGACTGTTTACCCTGCAGATATAGCAGAGGATTTGCCCCTGGTCCATCTGATATGCCCACACCCTCAATCGCAATATCTCAAAATATGTGATATCCTCAAAATTGGAAACAATTACAACAAAAAACGCCTGTTACCTAAAATTGCAGCAACTTCCTCTTGCCAGCTATTTCTTGCTGTGACTTCTGCTGCATCTTCGGCCATGCAGTTATATCACACATCAGATGTACGTGTTGGGCAAGTCTTCCACTAAGTCCTTAGCGTAAACAGTTTGCCGAGGGGAAACTTGTCCAAAGAGGGAAATGGAGGGGAAGGGTATGGGAGGAAATGTTATAAATATGCCACAGTGGCAACTGTCGCCATGGTGAAAGAAGTTTAATGACACTTGGAAAGGCTGAGTCAGCCCCGCCAAGTCCATTGTGCTTACATTGTTTTTTGGTTACATTTTTTGAAGCCATTCGATAGGCGGCAATAGTGAGGTTTCTGATGGAGTTTGTTTATGTGTTGTCACTATCATTGTCACTTTGTTTATTCATGGCAGGATGGCGGCTTGTGAGGAATTTCAATTGTTGGTAGAGAAAAAGATTTATTAACTGACTAAAAATGGGTTAGAGATCTTACTTTGTTCCTGGATGCTCCAAAGGATATTCCGTAACCGTGAGGAAGAACAAAATTTTAGGTGTGAAGAACAGAAAGCTTGTTTACGGCTAATGTATGTACTCTGTTTTATTCTTCACGGTACCGTACAGCAAGGCTTGGTCGATGCTGATGATTAACTATGTATCCATTGCAGACCT
The DNA here is from genome assembly GCA_963573305.1 of Pyrrhosoma nymphula. NCBI lineage: Eukaryota > Metazoa > Arthropoda > Insecta > Odonata > Coenagrionidae > Pyrrhosoma > Pyrrhosoma nymphula. Next base: position 59,189,956 of record OY754330.1, read on the forward strand.
CTTATTATTTTGACAGATGTTGGTTTTTCTTCTCTATGTGATGTAAATATCTTTGATGTGATCATTGAAAGTATGTATTACCGAATTCAAGTACTCGTGAATTACGCTCATTACCCATACAGATGCTATATTTTGTTTTGTAGTCATGATTGTTCTAATATTTCGTTGCTAATAGCTTATTGATTAAACATATTAACTTTTAGACTGATAGGCTATTGATACCTTGATAGGCTGTTAAAGGGGTTTTATGTGACTATATTGATATCAGATTTAGTTAACATGGTTATATCTGACGGATAAAACTGTTAGTTGCTTCCAAACTAGCCGTAATTTCTCTTAGTTCGAAATGAAAAAAAAGCAAAATTTCGTTTGTTTACATTAGGATCGTCTGATTCCATCACTGACGCTTAGTGGCGCTGCGGTTGGCAGCTTCAAAAAAGGTATCATTCCGAAGTTGGGAGTCCGCTATCCTTAAATTCTAGTATCCTTGGGCTGAATATAAGAATGAGAGAACAGTTCCCAGGTCATACCCGACAATTGAAGCACTAGCCACCAAAAATAAACACATGAACAGAGACTTACAAAGTGAAAGGTATGTGCCAATGTTGTCAGGGTTGAATGGGGGATGGAATAATAAGGGAGCTCAGCTATTGGATTTTGGACCTATTAGGCACCATATGCACTTCCCTTGCCCTTTCAATTATATATTTGTCATTGGAATTTGTCTGCTGTGGCAACTGTAGACTAAGGTGACTTAAGTGAGATAATTTTATAACTTACAATGAGTTTAATCTTTAACCTTTGTAGAATCAATACTCAGGTTTTAGGTGTTCCAACCGCTAAGGTTACATTGTATCATCTAACTTATGACATAAATCCTGCAGCAAACACAACATACATTTCTTTGGTGGGATTCAAACACACAACCTTTGTGTAGCCAAGCCGGTGCATAAGCATCCCAGCCAATGCAGTGGACTGCACTTTTGTTTTTATGAAAAATTCCCTTGCTGTTTCTAATATAGAACACTGCCTCTTTAATACTTTGAAGTGTTTTTCGTGAGCTTGGTATACTCCTTTGAATAGCCTCCGGATGACATCTGGTTAAGTTTAATGTTAAAAGTACTGCTTCGAATCACAGTTGATTAGACAGAGTTGTAAAACGAGTGAGATAGTATCAATATGACTACCATCACTGTACCCCAATTACTTATCCATTATCATGCATAACACAAAATTGAGGAATCCACGACCTTCAACCCACGAATGCTATACGCTTAAGATGAGTAAAAAAAATGGATATAGCGATGAGAAGGCTTTATCTATAAGAGGGAAATGGTGTAAGTAAGATCCCAAATCTCTTCCGAAGTACAGAAAGGAATGTTTGTATATCGACAATAATAAATTGGTAAATTTGATCTATACCCATGAGTCATCTTCCTTATTCACCTATTCAGAGTCATTCACCAATGACTCACACACAATTTTTAACAGCCTTACTATCAGATGATGTTTACACCATGTGTAAAGGTAGCCTATATCTGATAACATGATTGAGTGGCAAGTGTGAACATAAGATGAAGCTGGTGATAAGAACGAGACAGCCGCCTTTTGGACTCTTGCCTCGAGGAAGGACCACAGTAGCACTGAAGGAATCTCTGGAGGAAAACAGGCGCGACGATGCCCAACGAGACCTCTTGTTAGGTCGTCTCTTATTGAAATTACTATCCACGATAGAATACTTCCATATTGGAGAAGCATTATAAATACATCATTGATACAGGCTTTAAGCCAAGTTATGGGAATAATATATTAGTCATAATAGATTTAGAAAATAATAACTAAGAGAAAATAAACAAAACCTCACCTTTGAATGGAGCGCCTTTGCCGAAAACGGCCCGAAATGCCTTCGCAAATAATTCTAATGATGTTTGTCAGTAGAGATCCAGTTGGACGATGAATAAGATAGTATGGACGGGCAAGACAAAAGCATACGAGGGCCAAGAACAAACAAATCGTGGCACTTAAGAAGGCCCAGAAGAAGCCATCAGGCAGTTCTTGTTCGACGAAGGAAAGTGCACCAACACCAATGACACTTCCAACATTTATACACCAGTAGTACCAATTAAAAAACTTCCGCATTGATTCAGGACCTCCATGCCTAACCTGGATAAAAAATAAATACATAAGTCACAAGCAGTTAAATCAAACATCCTAATATTTACTGACAAACTGTATTGACTACCTGTTCAGCCCCAAACGGAGGGATGTTAGCTTTCACGATGCCAACTCCAAGCCCTACTATAAATATTATAACATACACATGCACAACACATGGAGTGCGAGTATTATTAATTTCAGAGAGATTGCAACCGATAAAAGAAAGGGAATGCTTGGAGAGAGCCGTCAACAACGCAAATCCGAAGATGTAGGATACAAATCCGACAAAAATAGCCCAAAACCTGCCGAGGAGGGCGTCAGAGATCCAACCACCGATTAAAGCAGAAAAGTAAGACCAACCCACAAGAACTAGCACCGCTGTCATAGCTTCGTTAGCTCCCCATGAACTATAGTTTGGTGTACCTTTGATAAGATACACGAACAAATTAGTTACTAAGGCATAAAAAGCTAACCTCTCTAAAGTCAGAGTTAACAGTATGACACCACCCGCAATACGACTTCGTTTTGGGTCCCATGGTAATGGCCCAGACTGATGAGGATTCAGTAGAAGAGGAGTTGATTCGGATCCCATTTCAAAAAATAACTCGCAACACTATCATAATGGGTGCATGATAACAAAAATGTACGGTTCCTACGTGAATGTTCTAAAGGGAAAATGTTAACCAAGGATGGTCTTGACAACTGTCAATCATGTACTTTCCCCCTATAAGACTTTAAACGCTGCGACAACATGAGTAACAAAGATTATATGATGAGTAACATAGACTCAGCCGTCAAATGACACTTCCGAAAGTCCTTAAGGTTGATCGCGTTGATTTACGCACTTCGGGAACAAAATATACACGGATGAGTCACCTTCATTTGTTTCACATATGATAGGGAGATATGAAGTTCAAGGTTATTATTTTGGCATCCCGAATTATTTATGTGCTTGGAGATGAAAGAGTGACCTCAGTGGTTATGAAAGAATAATAATTTAGTTGTTTGCAAACGCACTTGAATAAGGCAGTGCTCAAAGGCCTTGGTTTGTTGAATCATTATCAAAGAGATTGCGTTACATTTCTTTCTTTGGTTGTAGTTCTGCCTTGACGGTTTGCTGGAAATGTGTATTTTATTTCTTCATTCAGAAGATTCGCCGCGGCCAGGTAAATATAAATTAATTCTTGCATCCAATCGAGATGAATCCTACAAGCGTCCAGCAAAGTATGCTCACTGCTGGGATGAAGATAACAACATATTTGGAGGTAAATATAAATTCTCACTATTATTTCGCTACAAAGCTCGAATGGTTCCAGTGATCATTAATGCATTTATTACGTATTTCAGGCAGGGATATGGAACCAGGGCGTGAGGGAGGGACGTGGCTAGCAATGTCAAAATTTGGAAAGATAGGGGTTCTATTGAATATTTTGATGCCGACAGTTTACCCCAATCCAATAGGAAGGGGATATCTTGTGGCTAACTTTTTAAAGGGACCTATGTCCAGTGGCGTGGAGTATTTAACTAGCGTGAAGAATGATGGGAAGCAATATAACCACTTCAACATGATTGCTATAGAGATCAGGTAAGGTTACTCACAATTTATGTAGTTGCTAAATTGCATAGCCCAATGGGAAGTACCAACGTGCATTGTTCTCTTTTCAAGCCTCCATTACCCTCACTTGCAAATCCATCAATTGAAGGTCCAGATCTCACCCGGGCTATTTATTTCTTGGCAATTGTACTGTCATCTTCTGCAGTGGGTGGGACTCACACAATTATAGATTGATTCTAATTGCATGATAACACTTAATTATCCGACACTTATTACAACCATACTCTTTGACATACTAACGGAGACCTTTCCGTCACTGTCCCATTCGTTCCAATCCTCCCGACCATCCCAACAATCAATTGCTCGATCAATATCCAATGCACTACAGTTCCTCCTTTTCCAAAAAAAATTGATTACAAACTCTAAGAGTTCCTCCTTTATACAAACCAAGTTATTGCATACACTTTTTTTTTCCAATACCTACTAAACAAATGTCAAAACCTGCAAAAACTTTCTTCATTTCAAATATTAACCAGCATTCATCCATTTCCATTCATACAACCTCTTATTCACACTTTAAATTTTCACTTCACGGCCACTTAAACACTTGTCTCACATGGAAATTTAAGTCTTTCAATTTCACGTAGTCACTCTAATCACGAGATAAGCTGGTGGTTTGATGACTCTCTCTGAATGGGTTCTTCTGTGGGGTGGAGGTGGATGTGAGTAAGACTCCTGCACTGGTCCTTGCTCTTCTGGCTTCTGAACTACAGTTGAATCAGCATCGCCTTCCTCTTCTGAAGATCCATAGTAAGGTCTCGCCATCATGTTGTTTCTTCAATAATGCATCCCTGTTGTTGATTCTACTAGCGTGCTGTTTCCTGTCCTTTCCCAGGACTATATCTGGTGCTGTTCCATACCTGGTTGACATTTTGTCTACTCTAGGCTTAGCAACTAATACCTTATTCCCTGGGTACAAATTGTTGTCTCGCTTGACATTTACTATTGGTGTAAGTTTTTCCTTCTATCTTTCTGTCAGCATCTTTTACCCTCACCTCAGAATCAACATATTTTACTTTATAATCTAAACTGGGTATGGCCTCTCTTTTAACCTCCTTCCTTACATTAACTCTGTGGGACTAACACCTGTGATTTCATGAGGAACATTCCTATGCATGGGTAAATATTTAACAGCTCCTTTCTCCAACCAAGACCTTTCACATGATTAAACCGAAGTCTTTTTAGTAACCCTCTATTTTGCCTCTCGACTCAACTATTTCCTTGTGGGTGGAAAGGCGTTACATGACGAAGACTTATCTGATAATAATCACAGTAATTTTTAAATTGCTCACTTGTAAACTGTCAACCATTGTCACATTTAATAGATTCTGGATACTCAAATCTATAAAATAGATGTTCAAACTTTTCTATAGTAGAGTCAGCTGTAATAGAATTCAGGGGCTCAACTTCTATCCATCTGCTGTAATAATCATATATGTTCCATAAGAAAATAAGTTCCATCCCTAATAGGCCAAAAATAATCTATGGCAGTATTTTGCTGAGGGTGCTCAGGCAGCAGGGTTGGATTTAATAGTTCTGGGAAGGATGGTTTGCTAACCAATTGACACCCATAACACTCTGCGATCCATTTCTCTACTTTTTGTCCATGTCTGGCCACCATACTTTTGAACGCAACCTGTTTCATTTTCACTACCCCAGGATTACCTTTGTGGGCTAAACTCAAACACTCTTATTGTAACTTATCGGGAACTATTATTCTCATCCCTTTTAGAAGCAGCTTTCCAAACAAATTACAATTTACTTCTTATATTAGTAATAAACTTTGTGGATCCCTGTCCAATTTTTAGAAACTAAAGGCCTTCGACATCCTGGTAGAATAGGGTTTCTGGCATATTTTCTTTCTATTTCCTGGATTGACATAGCACACGCGACAGCTGCCTTTACCATGTGTAATATATCCTCCTCATTTCCCTTATCTTCCTCTGGTACCTCACCTCCACTTCTTATCCTAATACTTAATCTGGATAAGGCATCAGCATTATTATTTTTGCCTGAACGATATAAAATTTCATAACAATAGGATTGAAGACAAAGCACCCAACGTTCCACTCTGGCACTTGGTTTAGACTTCACTGCAAAAATAGATTCCAGTGGTTTATGGTCTGTAATAGGAATAAAAGGTGTGTCCGGAAAGTAATGCAATTTTTAAAAATCAATATATTTATTGATGATATCGTTACAAACGTTTAATATTCTTCGAAGTAGTTCCCTTGGGCATCCTCACACTTTTTCCAGTGACTCTGCCAAGCACGATGCGCATCCTGGAACGCTTCAACGGGGACTTCAGCATGGGCCCTCATCACGGCATCTAGGATGGCTTCAATCGACCCAAAACAATTCCTTTCTGGACGGTCTTGATCCTCGGGAAGAGAAAGAAGTGTGCCGGAGCCATGTCCGGACTGTAGGGGAGTTGGGGCAGCGTTCCAAAAAATGAGGTTCAATTTCCTCGCATTCAAGAAGTTCTGTCCCGACAGTCACCCGGTGATTTTTCTGATTGTCCGTCAACAGCTTGGGAGCTAGCATGGTACACACGTTCCTCATGTCCAACTTATAGCTTACCCGTTTGTGTACAATTGTTTTGGGAAAGTTGAGAGTTTCTGCAATCATTCGGACACTCAACCGATAGTCAGAATTTAACAGATAAGGTGGGTTTACGGGCCAAATTTTCGTCGGTTGTGCTGGTTGACAGCTGTCCAGCACAGGGTTCGTCGACCATTTCTTCCCGGCCTTCCTTAAACGCTTTCAACCACCTTGAAACTTGTGAATATGATAGAGCGCTGTCCCCGTAAGCTTGAACAATCAATTTGTGGGTCTCTGCAAGAGACTTGTTCAGTTTCGAACAAAACTTTATCGCATAACATTGCTCGAGTGACGCTTCCATCATGTTTCGTGACACAGGCACTAAACAGGGGTGCGCAGAGACCGATCCTGACGCCCCAACTGCTCGGATCAGACTGGCAAAGGCATCGCTTGGAAGCTGAGAGTCCTCCCCACCTAACCCAACAGCTCGGAACATTCAGCAGCTATTTTAAGTACCACCACAAAAAAATTGCATTACTTTCCAGACATACCTTGTAAACTTTGGTTTCACATAAATATAAAAATGAAAGTATTCACATGACCAGACCAAGGCTAACACTTCCTTTTCTGTCTGTGAATACTTTTTTCTATGGCTGATAAACTTTTACTTGCATAAGTTATGATTCTGTGTTTTCCCTGGTCATCTTTTTGAACCAGTATTGCACCTAGAGCAGTGATGGCAAACCTTTTTAGCTTGGTGTGTCCAAATTCTGAAAAAAATAGCTTAGGTGAGCTTCGTGTCACATCAAGGAGTATCAATAATTTGGTGATATTTGCACTCTAGTAAATATTAAAAGAATTTCATCAGTCAGTCAATTTCTTTTATTTTTTAAATATTATTTAACGCTGCGAATAAGGCTTCACAAAAGTACGTTGAGGGAAATATCATGAGTAAAGCCATCGCTAGATTTTTCAGAGTGCCATAAGTGTTCGGTATTCGATCCTAAGCATTCCAAATTTCTTGTTAGTAGTGGCACTCTTGTCCATTCTCCAAACGATTTTTTTCTAGATTTATGAGTTCGAACCTCAAGTCGACAAACTCCTGAGCCCAGATGCTGGCTTGAATTTCTGCAAGTTGGATTTCCAAATTATTAATTTCCATCCATTGAAAATAATCTAATTTCAAAGTGCTGTAGACTACTGCATCTGGATAGTTAATTATTTTAATTGTCAGTTCCAGGCTTCTGAATTGATTAAATCTTCCACCAAACTGGTCATGTAATGAGTTTACAATGTCCTTATACTTTATATTCATGGATTCCATTTCATTTTTTAGAATTGTGCTGGCCTCCTCGAAATGTTTTTTTACTCGACGAAAATACTTAAGTTTTTGTCTCTACATCTCGCTTATAAATTGTAAGTTTACTCTCAAAGACTTTTATGTACCCAAACATAACATCAATAATTTTGCCAAACCCTTCTAATTAGTGATGGGTCGAATCCAATATTTATCAAATCCCGAATCAGAATCTCTTTTTTTAATCAAATCCCACACATCAAATCTCGAATCTGAATCCTTATTTCAGAAAACTATGAATCCCAGTTACTTTTCAATGCCAATTGCATTTATAAAACCAATTCAAATCCATTTATATTTTCCAGTACTTTTAAAACCAAAAAGTTGTTCCACATTCTCCCTCAAATTCAATATTTATTCATTAGCTAAAAAATAAAAACTAATTTGAGTAGCTGTTTCAGTTTTACTTAATTTTTATTAGTTCTTCAACAAAGTGCAATGTAATCATAAGTTATAAATTATTCCTCAAGAAATGCAACGTTCTCCACTCTGTCGGGATCTAATCTGTTCCTTTTTTTTCTCAGCCAAATTTCCAGCAGTACTAAATGCTCTTTCTAAAAATAGAGTTGCAGTTCTTGCACTATGTGTTTCTTAGCCTCTTGAAAATCTTTCTTGCTTTTGAACATTTTGTCTTTAAAATGAGGGAACAATACTGTTTCAATAGCATAAAAGCTGTTCTTTTCTAAGTCAGCAAATCTGAGATTCATCTCATTAATGATATCATTTTTCATCCCTTGCAATCCGGATCCTACATTACCTGGTTCTTCCATAAATTTTATATATATGTTCTATTTATTAATTGAATCACTTCTGATATAAGATGGTGCTTGAGTAACTATAGCCTGAATAAAAGGCTTCAAAATATGTGGAACATTTATCAAGTAAGTCCATTCAGCACTGCTAAGTTCGGCTGGTAAATTAATCTCCCCATTAACCTTAAATAGAGGTGGTTTCTGTTCCAGAAGACGAGTATAATGATCAATTCTTGCGTATCAAAGTCGAAAACAAATTCACGTAGCTCCTTCAACTGTTACTAATAATTACAAATGTTTTACCTGGGATCTGCATCACTTGGAAATTTTAAATCACAGTCTTGATTACTAGAACCGCTTAGTAGAGTATCGAAGGTATAAGATGCAGGATTTTCATCTTCTGGTTTACCTTCTGTAACCCTACGGGTTAAACGCCACGGGTTGTCAGCACCCGCGGCGCGAGTAACAATGGATCATTCGTCGAACGCCGGGAATTTGGCATTACGCACGGCGTAATAATGGGTGAGAAAGCGTAGATAAGGAGGGGGCAATAATAAGAAAAACAGCGTCGGTAGTGACGGGACGGGGAGAAAAGGAGCGTCAGTAGTTACGGGACCGGGAGAGAAACGGGAGTGAGAGTGAAAAAGGTACGAGAGGAGAACGGGAGAAAAGGGGCGCGTAGAGGATGGAAAGATAAGGTGTTCGCGCCAGGAGAGCAGACTACACGGCGGACGCCGGAGAAAAGAGGGAGAACGGAGGGAAGAGCAGGGACGAAAAGTCACCGGGAGGAAATCCTGCGGGAAGGCGCACGCCAGACCAACGTCGCGGTCCAGCGGATCGCCGAGACCAGTAGCCACGATAAGTGGAAATATATAAACATTGAAATGGTTATTTAAAAAAAGAAAAACAGCCCACTGCAAAATTACATATATAAATTTAATTAAGATTATTAATTAGAATGACATTTCTATTAATTTGTAAATTGGGCCCAATCGAAACTAAAGAAATTGAATACAGAAATATTTGTGAATGAAAAATATAAATGTTTTCTTCGTTTAATTTCCTTAATTGAATGGTACAGTAAGGGTATTGATATATATATATATATGCGTGTAATACATGTACCTGTGTAAGAGTGTGTGTGGAAGGAAACAAATGAGCTAGCCGGAAGACAAGTGAAAGGTAAGGTAACCGAAAGCTAAAGGGGTGAGGGTTACACTTCTTGCTCTAAGTTGTGGGCTTTTGCTGCTTCATGGGCAGATAATGGATGTTTCTTTATGTGCTTCTACAATGCATACATGGCTTTGGAAACACAACCGGGGGGTTTTAGTGCTGCCACAAATATCACAAATCGTTAGAGATCCATGAAAGTGGTTTTATTTTTTGCTAAACTTCGTTTTAAAACTATGCGACTTTGGTGTTATAGAAAATCTTGGCGGTGTTATTATAATTTAACAATTTTATGAACATTTATAGGTGTTTTATTATATTTTAGTATGCATTTTGTGAATGGATATACTTTTATTAAGCATTTTACATAATATATTTAATAAAATGTTGGTATTACTAAATTTCTTATAAAACCAAATGAACGAAATGGTTCATTCAAGTTGCGTTAATAATATAGAATGAGCAAGAAAAGGTGCCAAGGGAAGGTAGGTAGCAAATAGATGCAACATAGTCGTTTAGTATTGATTACAGCTGTAGCCAATCGCAATCGGTCAAGAAAGGCAATGAAAGAAGCACGCATAACTAAACACAATCGGAAACATTGAAACTTGAACTGCAGGTGTGTCGAAATGATTTTTTTTTTGCATTGAAGTACTGTACTGGAGCACTGAATGTCTGACGATCCGTCCGCTAATAAGTAGCACCCCCTCTCCTATTCTTTTCTGTTCCTCCCCCCCTCCCCCAAGTTGCTAGCGCTTCCGTTCCCTGCCAGTGGCCGTGTTTAAGTTTACAAAATTGCTACATTAGGTATGCCCGTTTCACATTGGCGCGGACGACATATGTCCAAGTGTCCACGTAGGATGCAATCCCAGTTGTGTTGAGGTTGCCAAGCTGGAAGGATGTCATGCAACCTAGTGTAATCAAATGAATTAATGTATACCATGCTATGAAAGAACGGAAAGAAAATGCCCGCGAAAAGAGGTTTTGGGTGCACCCTATAGTGGCACAGAGAGTGATAGACAGTGTCTATCTCACCATCCATGGCCAACTCGCAGTGGCCTTTCACCGTTCTCTCACAACAAACTACAACCTGCTTCATCCTCAAAAGCCGTCCACGTTCATGTGTATGCACCAACCAGTCTCTGTGGCCCGTACGCGTGCGGATGGTCCGCGTTCATGTGAAAGCTTCCATAAATGCCAATGGAACTTGCTATCGGCACAAAAAAGGTAGAATGCTGAACTTTAAGCATTTGCCAAAGTTCCATCGAGTCGAGTTATATATTGTTTTACTCCTTGGTTATTTGCCTACAAAATGCATTAATTGAAAATGTTTTAAAGTACACGTTTAGCTTTTACGGTCGAAAGAGTGAAGAAAAACAAGGAGAATGACGAAACGGTCGTCTTCTCATCACGTCACGGCCAAAGTATTTGATTGGTGCACTTTATTATTTTTTATGAAGAGAACATCTCCGAATTACAAATATTCTTTTAAAATTAAACCGTTTTAACCTAGTAATTTAATTTTTAGTAGTCCGCTCTCGTAGTGCGGAGCGCGGATCGTTCTTGTCCATGTAAAACGGGCCGGTTTTCCTGCTACAAGTTATTCAATAACTCTGTCTACTACATAACGCTGAGTCACCGCAATTACTGCTCGGCATTGACGCGTTCCGGACGCGTGAGCTTATATTTCCGCTGTTCCGTGGCAGTGTTATGTTTGTTAAATTTATTTCAGCGCATCATTGATTCAGAGTATCTAATTCTTCAGGAGAGAAAACGCGTCGTTCTAGATATTTACGAGAATGTGAGGATTTATAAATGGGAATCGAAGAGAGAGTCCGTGGTAAATTTAACGGCGAATACCGGCGGAGAAATCACGTCGAGGGGGGAATGGCAGCGCCGAAGGCGCTAAGATAAGGCACCGTTCCGGTAAGCGGAGCTCACCACAACCGGTCTTTTAACATAGTCAAAAAGTAGTGCATCTCGGTAGTTTATAAAATTAATGTGTGAGGTGTTTTATCTGTGAAACTTGAAATATTAAAATTTGAGTACATTTTTCTTTTGCTAAACCTAAAGAAAGGATGGGAATTACAATTTTGTTCAGTGCGCGATATATATTACGCGAATGCGATATGCGCGCAAAGAAGCAAGTTGTTGGCCTTTGGATCATAATGAGTGATAAGGAGATTGCACGAATGAACTTCAGCAGCGTTAAACAATGAAGGCCTAGGATTTTATCATTTTGACTCATTACTTTGGCGATTTTTTCGCTAATTCACGTAAAATTCGTGAGAAAGGCGCAATTTCGTTTTATTTCCTGATTTCGCGGTAATTTGCATAATTTCACGATATCGCGAATTTCACAGATCTCTACAAATCGTGAATTTATCATCGGAATTTTTTTACCGAAAAGTATTACCATATTTCGCTGTGTTGCGACATGTTACAGTATAGGCTGTCTTTTTCAGTGCTTTTCATTTGAGTACGGCGATAGCCGATTATCGAACGCAGATGCCGTCGATCCCCGACTCACCCCGGAGCAGATAGCCACTGGCAGCCGGCGATTCAGCTGAATCGAAAGTACCGCGGCATGGCGATCGCCGGTTATAGCCGCAAATCGGAAGCACCCTTTATATCGTACACTCTGACCACAGACTCGCGACCACGATTGTGCATCAACATCGTTGAGTTGTGATCGCGGTATATAGTACAATCACGAATATAGAGATATATATAGCCGTGAGTACTTTATCGTCTACACGTTTTTTGTTGTATAGTACAATTTTTCAACGGAATGCTGGCAAATTAAAACTTTGGTTTTCACAATTCTAATATCACAAGTAAAAACTGGGCAATTTCGGTAGCAAACATACGTGGTGCCAACCTTATTGAAGAGATATGTAAAATCGTATATTCAGTCGAAATTAATTATTTTTGCTGGCGCATTATTTGGTCATGAGATGTGAGCCAATATGGGCCAAAAAATTCTACAATCTGGAGTGATCCTTTCTCTTTGAATTAAGATCTTTCTCATAAGAATATTTTCGATACAATTGAAGACATCATGAAATGCATGAACCATGTCGTACCTCTTCGTCAGAGATCTGCTGCGATGGCAGCACCAACCAACCTGGTCCTCCGATTCAGCCGAGTTGTTCATCTTCATCTCTTATCTTGCTCTCCCCCCATCTGCCGACACCGGATACTTTTTTCCGGGTACCCTTCTCAGAAGCGGAGGTAAATCAGACGGTGATGACCAGAGGCTGATATCTCCTTCCCTCTCTTGGCTCACAATTTGGCTTGGGTGATTTCTTGACACCACCCAGCATCATCCAGGGATCCTGTCCTGCTACTCTGAGGCTCGCTCTTTAAATGACATTGCCTGCTAATTCTGATTTTTCTGGAAATCGGTGGACTGCTTGGAACGGCCCAGTCCCATTTATGGGATAAACAGGTCCCTCCATCGAGTCAAATTTATGGGCCAAAACCTGTTTTTCCAGAACATGAAGAAATTCATCTGATCCGGACTCATCCTGCGAGAAAGAGCTCGGAGTAATCCGAGAAGATCACTCCTTCATCTCATCATTGTATGCCTACCCTCATTTCAGTTCGCTTCGACCCGGGTGGCTTCCATTGGTTGGGGTCGGGGGTGGTTCTTCTTTTGGGGGCCTCCAGAGCCAATACCATGTTGATGTGGCCGATGCTCGAACGAATCGAGGGCAGCCGTTTTTTTGGTTGATTTAAATCGTTGCATTAACTTTTATACAAACAGATCGTGAACACAAATTTATTAATATGAGCGGAGCACAGAATCGTACGTTAACCATTGAGTAGCTTGTTATTCAGCATTATGTTTTACATAACTCTTCTCACCAAATGTTTCATAACAAAGTATAGACATTCTTCTATGCGTGAGCAAAAAAGTGTTGGATAGGACATACATAGTGCCCTTATTTTGGTCCCTCCAACTGCGTAAAATAAAGGTTTTACTGTATTTTAAACAGAGAGTATAAGTTGAGGATATATTTGCTATTTGTCATTAACCCTTCAACGACGAGCGACGTAGTCACTACGTCGGTCACGAACTTCACATGCCGTCGAGCGACGTAGTGACTACGTCGCGGCGATTCCATTTAAATCAGTGGAAAACCAGCGGTTCCATTTAAATCTCCTCTGACCTACGAGATGGGATTCATTTAATACTCCTCCGGACTTGAAGGGTTAAATACACTCTTTGAGTGATTTAATTGTCTGTTCTTTTATTCCAGCCACTACTTGAATTTAAATAATAGTCGTACGCTACTGGTATATCAGTATACCACCAGATAGTAGGAATAAGAATTGATGGAATCGAGAATGGATTTGAAAGAACCTGAATCGGAATCGAAAAAAAGTGGAATCGATTCATCCCTACCAACAACCTTGCGTATTTCTTTCTCAGATGTACTTTTTGGCACCAATTCTAACTTTATCAACTCTTCTCTCATCGTGAAACCATCAGAATATCTAACGATTATGGCCAATCGAGCATTTGATGTAGGATAAGTAGTTACATTAAGAGAAATCGAGAAATATTTACAATTGTTTGAGTCATTATTTAATTGATCCTGTTGCATTCATTTTCATTATTCTATCTTTAATTACATTTCTAGTGATGGGTACAAATGACGTACAAATAATAAATACATCGGGACTCTGGTTATGAAAGTAAGACAAAACGTCAGACTCACAGTAACTCTCTGTTCCAAATGACACATTTGGGCGATCCTCAATTACATATTGCGCATGCCTGGACACATCACTGCCTTGTCGAGTCACAGCTTGTTTGAGAACACGTGATATGTATTCGCACCGGTTAAGTTATTTATACCAAAATAAAAAGGTGTCACGTGTTCACAAAAAAGCTGTGACTCGACAAGGCTCTCAATTAGTGAAAATTTGCTAACCCATGCGCAATACACGATTGCGGACCGTCCAAATGGTCACTTGGAACAGGCCTAATAAACATTATCTCAACTGTCAACTAGCTCTGCTGAGTATGAAATATGTTTTGCATGTTCAAGATGTTTAAATCTCACCAATCAACAAAAACTAAAATTATTTATTTGAACAGTGGGACAAACTTGTGTGCTTGTGTCACCTAAAACATCTTGGTGTGTCACCTCTGACACAAGTCATTTCAGTCATGTTTTTTCTGAAGTCACATGAGTGTAGGAGTAGTATTGAGGGTTAATGTCACTTGAAAATATTATTGTTATTTGTGCCGGCCTCAGTGGCAGCGGGGTAACGTCCTTACCTTCTAATCCAAAGGTTGCGGGTTCGAGTCCCGCCTGGGGAGGATTTTTCACTTCCCAGGGCATGGTTGTGTGTGCTCGTCCATTGTTGAATGTTAATATGTACCACGATGTAAAGGCCATTGAGAGCTGTTTTCGGTGGTGAATAAATAAATAAATAATGTAATTAATGCCTGTGTCTGAGACAGTAAACTTATTGAAGTTTAATATAATGGACTTTACCTATTTTATTCCAGATTGAGTGAAGTAAAAGTGAGTCATTACTCCAATGCTAGTGATCAGAATCCAGCAACCCTCCCAAATGGAGTATTGGGTTTTGGCAACAGTGCCTTGGAAAAACCATTCCAGAAAGTTTTCGAGGGGAAGAAAATGTTCAGCAAAATAGTAAATGAGTATGGAACTAAAGAGCATGAGAATACTTTAGTTGATGAATTGATGGCATTCTTGAAATGTAAAAAACAACACTATCCAGATGAACAAATTCTGGATCAAGTTCCTAATATACAGGATGAGAAGCACAGAATGCACAGTTCCCTCTATGCTGAATCTCTTAGTTTGGATTATGGAACAAGGTATACCTAATGAGTAAAAGTTTTCATTCATGTCCAAATATAGCATTATATGATAATTTTTCTTATCTTGCTGGTTGTGGTGTGCTTTTTTGTGGCAGTCTTTCCGAACCTCTGCCTCCCACCTGCACCCATATCACTAACTTGTACTATCAAGGTACACCGTAAGTCTTCATATTTCTCTTATTCAACTCGGGTCCATTTTTTTCCACTTTTAACCTATACTTAAAAAATAATTTACTGTACCTCCTTTGACTCAGAAGATTAGGGTGCCTGATCTATTTTGCAAAGATGCCCACTAAGTCATGGTATTGCTAATACCAAGCACTAAGTTATGCTCAGTTAACTTTAAATTTGGAATAAAATATTTAAGAAATAAATACATATGCATGTGTATTAGGGTGGGCCGAAAAACACGAAAGTGTCCGAATCGAATCGTAATAGTGCGGAAAAGTTGTTACTCGTCACCCTGATCACATAGAAAGAAAAATATTTGAAATCGGACCATGTCTTCCGGTCGCACATTTCGTTCGAAGTTTTGAAAAATCGTAAAAAATATGACTTAGGGATTTTTTAAATGAGTTACAGTGATTGGATTACGTTCAAAATTGGTATGTGGCCTCTTCTAAAGAACCTCCGTATTAAAAAAACATGTAACACCCCTTATCTTCTTCTTTTAGGGGGAGGGGGAGTCGCTCATCGCGTTCAAATTATCGAAAAATCGTAAAAAACATGACATTTTTCAGAATTTTCTCTTTATGAGTTACAGTGATCGGATTGCGTTCAAAACCGGTATGTGGCCTCTTGTAAAGGTCCTTTGTCTTTTAAGAAAGATATAATTCCCGTTCCCCCCTTCTTTTATGGGGGAGGGGAGGGGCATGTATCGTAAAAATGAGTGACCTTACGGTAGGCCTACGTTTATTTTTGAAAATTGGTTTTTCTTTTGAATTCATCCCTTCAAAATAGTTTTTTTGGTGAGAAAACAAATACATTTCAGGCTGGTTGATGTGCCACTACCCATAGCCGTGCCTAAGGGGTCAAAGTGCAGGTGCACTAGAATAAGTGGATTTCGATGCCAGACACACGTCTTTACAGTAATTCGCTGATTGTAGAGCTCCGCAGGGTCGAAAATTTTAACCATTTTTCCGTATCTTGAAGCCATCATGGAGTAATATTACTCTGCATCGGCCAAGCCGCCGTACGGGCAACGGTCGCGCCCGACGATTTTTTATATTTTTTATCGTCAATTCAGCCGAATCGAACGCTCCTTTTCCTTCGCTGAGTGTTCTTTTCACTCTGAACAGACACCGAAAAGCTAATAACCTGATAGTTCTGCTATTTTATGAATGTGTTTTGGTGAAGTGGTTTGATACAAAACTGCTTAGTCTTTAGTGATACGATATTAAAGCATTGCTTTGTAATCATTTTGGTATCTCCTGTTATCCTTCCAAGGTAATCATTTGAGCCCTGTGGGATGGGGTTAAATTATCGGCAGTCCTATGTTTCTCTGCCTTGACATAGTGAATACATAGAATAAGAGAATCGTAGTCTCTTCTCTTTTGTCCAAAGAAGTTCAGTGAGGTGTTTCCCTTGCAAGTGTGTGGTTTGCGTAGAAATCTATTTCAAGTGAAACAGTTTGTTTACACAATGGCGTGGATGTGGAGTGGAGCTGTGATTGACCTTGTTGGAAAAGAATCTTTGGAGCTTTAAGTATTATCAAAGCTTCCAACAATACGTGAGGTACTGTGTGTGTTCTTTTATTACATGAGAAAGAATCATGACGTCCGGGACGCAGCTTGGATTGCAATGAAAGAAGTTGTTGATCTGTGGAACAAAACTAAAATTCCCCATATCCAAGACATTCGGGTTATTGAAAAATTTGAGTTGCTTTATCAGGTATGGAGGAATCTCCATAAGAATACCTCCACTAATAAACCGCCAAGTGCAGCCGCGATGGCTAAGAAAGAAATGTTTCAGAGTAAGCTAGACTCTATGTTTGACTTGAGCAAAATTGATGCAATGGAACAGCTGGAAAAAAAGGCAAATGATGTCACTAAAGAAGCAGAAAAAAGGCTTGGAAGGAAGAAATACTTTTCTTGTGTGAGCAAAGCGGACCGAGGGAAGGAGTTATCGGGGGTGTAGATTTAAAGATGAAGAAGGATGATCAGAGGAGGGCAGTGAGGAATGGTTGATGAGAAACTCACTGAAGAAGACAAAACAGAGCCGCTGAAGAAGAGACAGGTGCAGTTGCGGGATGTTCCCAATATGACACTTGGTGACTTATTGTTAGCCACAACAAGCTCCGTCAGATTTTTCCAATTACTAGGAATTAGTCGAGCGTTTTTAGAGTACCCTGTGACTGAATGGGCTGAAAAAGAGGATTACAAAATGGGAAAGCAAATTGCTTCTTACCTTAGAGTGGTTAATGATCATGCGGAGCGAGGCGTATAACTTATGTCCGATTTCAACAGAACAATAACACAAAAAGGGGACGCCTTTCAAGACTTGCTCATATCCGTAGATTCCTACTTGAAGTCCCTACCTGACATCAAAAAGTCAACATTAATTCATAAGTATGACACACCATCTACATCAAGAGACCGGAAATGAATTGTGTACTACTCGTTGTATCTTCAAATATGTTAATTAAACACATCCAGGTAATCAGATAATCTTGACCATTTATTTACCCTCAGAAGTGCACGAGGAAGTACAAAGAGAAAGAAGGGGTGGGGACAGAGGGGGGAGCGTTCAGAGCTCGGCACGGATGTCAGCGTAGCGGCATCCGTCAGCCAAGCGCCCGTACGGCGCAGCGGCTTGGCCGGTGCGGAGTAATATTACTCCATGATGGCTTCAAGATACGGAAAAATGGTTAAAATTTTCGACCCTGCGGAGCAATATTACTACATGATGGCTTCAAGATACGGAAAAATGGTTAAAATTTTCGACCCTGCGGAGCTCTACAATCAGCGAATTACTGTAAAGACGTGTGTCTGGCATCGAAATCCACTTATTCTAGTGCACCTGCACTTTGACCCCTTAGGCACGGCTATGGGTAGTGGCACATCAACCAGCCTGAAATGTATTTGTTTTCTCACCAAAACAACTATTTTGAAGGGATGAATTCAAAAGAAAAACCAATTTTCAAAAATAATCGTAGGCCTACCGTAAGGTCACTCATTTTTACGATACATGCCCCTCCCCTCCCCCATAAAAGAAGGGGGGAACGGGAATTATATCTTTCTTAAAAGACAAAGGACCTTTACAAGAGGCCACATACCGGTTTTGAACGCAATCCGATCACTGTAACTCATAAAGAGAAAATTCTGAAAAATGTCATGTTTTTTACGATTTTTCGATAATTTGAACGCGATGAGCGACTCCCCCTCCCCCTAAAAGAAGAAGATAAGGGGTGTTACATGTTTTTTTAATACGGAGGTTCTTTAGAAGAGGCCACATACCAATTTTGAACGTAATCCAATCACTGTAACTCATTTAAAAAATCCCTAAGTCATATTTTTTACGATTTTTCAAAACTTCGAACGAGATGTGCGACCGGAAGACATGGTCCGATTTCAAATATTTTTCTTTCTTTGTGATCAGGGTGACGAGTAACATTTTTTCCGCACTATTACGATTCGATTCGGACACTTTCGTGTTTTTCGGCCCACCCTAATGTGTATGTATGTACAGCGAAAATGTGTCGCATGGCTTCTTACGACATAGATTCAAATTTATATGGTACCTGAATCTGTTCTAAGCTTTGCTGGAAAGATCCAAAACTAATGAAAATACCATATTTGCACGAGACTAACAATAAGACAAACCTGATCCTAAGATGACCCCCCTTTTTTTGGAAATCCACAATGAGAAAAAAGTCATGGATTTTGCTTCCGATTGAAAGACGAACTCACTTTTCTTTGGAAGCCTGGAAGGGAAAAACATCGTCTTAGATTCATGCAAATATGGTAAATCACCAATCTTAACTTTTGATTAAACTTCACCATTGAAATTCATCAAGGTTTTTCTTCAGTTTTTTCATTTTGCCTGAAAATTGACCCCTTATCACCATTGCTAAAAATGTCATTTTACCTTTTGCCAGCCCTGATTGTAACCAGGATTGGTTCCATTGGAATTCCTAGACTATTCCAAAGCTTGATCCCCATTGGAAACATCTTCTGTGCCAAGTAATATTGCACCACATGCTGTTCAACAGCTGTACATGTACTTAATATTGCTACATTTGCACTGTTCTGGGTGTTTTATGTTTCAATGTACACAGGATTTTGTATGCCATCACTCTGAATATACACATGCCTGTTCAACGTTATCACTTTTTCAAAACACTCAAAACCTACTTCAGAGGTTGTCAAAGCTGAATCAGTTATCGATGAGGTAAATCTTGTTTGTTTGGCACTTGGCAAGATTTTTCATGTTTTGACCTTGTATCTTGTGAGGAATATTTGCAGATGATACCAAGGGCTTGTCTCAGATGTGACTAGTAGCATTTCGTAAGCTAGTGTATTATGTATCTCTCATGTGTTTTGTGTGGCTTTTCATTTTCAACGATGAGTTGGAAGTGCTACTTAAAATCTGAGAAAAAAAAGGAGTTTTTCTCGTGAGATTTAACTGATTAAATTTAATAAACCTAGTGATGGAAGTCCAGGTGCATCATTTGTAGTTAAGAAATGAATCATTGAGAGGAACCATTAAGATCGCATATAAGGTAAAACTCATTGTAGGGACTCATTGGATCCATTGGTGATGAAAATCAATATATTTTCTAGGATTTTTAAAAAATATTATGTATGTGCAAACAATTCAAATTAGTGAAGGTGTATTTTTAATCCATCTTGGAATAACACCCTCGTATTTCCTTAAGGTTTATGATTCCTCCAATGCAGATTGTGTTTAAAAAAATTAATATCTATTAAAAGAAAAAAGTGCCACCATATAGAACAAAAATTATTTTATTTAAAATGTTAGTGTATATTTTGTTTTATCACAAGTCTTGTCAATTATTTCAGGACTCATACAGTGATCCTGGTAGATCATGAAAATCAAGTTGACTACATTGAGTGGACCATGGAAGAGCCAATTAATGCAGAAAATCCCACATGGATGAAGCATCAAACGAGTTTCAAGTTAAAGTTTTGAATGGTGACAGCCTACAGAAGTGAAATTTTTGATGTTTGTAACAACTGAACAGGTTGTGTTACATTAATAGTTTAATATATGTACTATATAAAAATCTGAAAGTGATAATAGTTAGACTTTTTCTGTGGTGAATTGGGGTCAATTGTATTATTCAGTCCATATCACTGGGCAGATCTGAATCTTCATCATCATCACTTGGCAATTTCCTCTTCGATTGAGACTTTCTTGAAGAAGGTCCTGCAATCTGTTCAGAGCCATCGGACTGATCACCTCTAGTATCATCATCAGCATCTGCTTCCATCTGGTCTTCCACATCAGACTCTTCATGCTCTCGAAGTGATGGGGATCTTGTGACAGCCTTAAAAGTATTTAACATATTTAAGCTCAGCATAACAATAAGTTATCGAAAAAAAAAGATTTCCATAGAATTAGTAACTATGGTTTCATGGTATGATTATTAGTGGTCACAAACCACATAGAAATGCACCATGAATTTTTATTGGCTGTGAGAGACATTCATACTGGTATTGTGCTTATCAACATTATTTTGTGTGAACTCGAGGGTGGGTAATAGACATTTTGTACCAAAGCAAGGTCTTATTTTAGAGCCTGCCCCTTACTTCATCTTCCTAAAAAAATTTATAATGAGGCATTCCAATAAACATTTTTATAAATATTAATTTATAATAAATTAGTTTCCATCATCATTAAATATAATTATTTTATTGTAAGTACATTTGAAACTTTTGATTTAATGGCTAGACCAGCCATGAGGCAGTACTTAAGGCAGTAGCCTGGGGTCTCATGCTACCCTTGCATACCGACACATAAAACATTTCCTCGCTCAAGAACTATTATAAAATGTCATGATTCATGAGAAAAGGTACAACCAGCCTTTACATTGTAAAGTAAAAACATCGAAGACCATTTATCCACTAAGGGATGGTGATGGTTCCATTACATATTTGAGTAATTACAGTGATTCACATTCATATTATTCTATGACTAGATATTAGACATGAACTGAATTACATGGGTATGAATGCTGCATGATATGTTCAATTAAGGAAAGTAACAAAGGAACACTTGGTGGACTTGAAAAGAGCAAAAAGGCTAATTGTAAGTCTTATTCACACACAAACAGCCTCCCTGTAGTTTCAAGTCATTTCAGTATTATGTATTTTTTTTCACATGCAGTCACAATTCGTAACAACTATTTTAAACTATGTAGTTCCAACTGGCATAGCTGAGCTTTAACTATGCATGGTGATTGTAATAATCATTCAATGAAACCATGTGCTAACAGTATGCAATGTTCATATTTCTTTTTCCTCAAAAAATAGGTCAGAATTAAGTCAATTACCATTATCTCTGACTTAAGAAAGACAATTAACTATAAGAAATACTGAATGAAAGCTCATGGCTCAGAAATTACTGTATCTGCTTGCATGCATAAATGATATTTCATAAAAGCCATACATATCAGGTGCAAGTAATCACATTACAATAGATTAACTCTTCCTACAAGCAAGGCAAAACAGTAGCTATGACATGTCAATATGAATGAAGGATCTCATTAAATGATAGTAGTTAGAGAGTCACAAAAACTTAACCAACTCTACCATATGAGGAAACACATTGAGAGATAGACAATATGAGCTATTTTGGAACAGAGTTGATTGACAATAAATAAGCTTTTCCCATACATACATACATAGCTATGATAGTGATTTATTTCTCAGGTATCTGAAGCAGACAATATGCATAGCAAAGTAGAATCTAATGACATAGGTGGTCTATCCACTATGTTTATCCCTAGGTCCATCACGACTTCTCCTGGTTTACTGGGAGTTAGCAACTCTTTAAGGGTTACCTACAGAACTAAAGGAAGGATCTCTGAGTGAAAAATCAATGTTATTAATTAATGTTGTCTTATATTTTGCTTACAAATGAGTTGTCCAAATTAATTAAATAGACCTGATTTGTTTCCGCTTGCCATGGGGTAGTTTTATTTTTGTGTTATATATTTTATTTAATCCTGCAAGATGGCGAACGCTAGACGGGACTGTTTTTCCTGCTCCGAAATAATATCGGACTGCCAAGTATATATTAAGTGTGACTTCGGGTGTAACTTTTTATTTCATGCTACCTGCGTTTGAATTACAAAACCAATTGTTAACTCAGTTCTTAATAACACAAATCTTCTTTACCGATGCAAAAAATGTTTAGCACCACTCCGCCATGTGACTCGATCAAAAAATTAAATCGTGACAAGAAGACATACATGGCATCATTCTTGACTTGCAATCAAAGTCGCTAAATTGTACACAGCTGATTGAAACCCAAAATAGTGAGATAAACTCATTAAAACAAGATCTAAGCACCATGCATATCAGTGATGTTCGTGATCATGTTCGTGATGATACTGCAATGCCAGCCCAATTTCATGAGGATTGTTTCTCAGCAACCTGTAACTTACGTGACAGTGCCCCTACAGTGTCCGGTGCTCCCAGGAATCCTTTCTCAAAGATTTGGGTTAATTATAATTCCATTCCCGGTGAAATTGATACCAACAGTATTACTACAGTGAAATCATCTAAAAATGTGTCTTTTTCTGATATTGCTGCTCAGCCTGTTGAGAGCAACAAGGAGGTAGTTCATCGAGCGAAAGTTCCCGATAATGAAGTGAGTAACACTCCACAAGATAATGCTGATGGTTACATCTTTCAAAAATCATCGAAACATGGGAGAAAATACCGCATGATCGTCGGAACGCAAACAAATTTGAATTGTGCCATCGCCGGGGTCCCTCGGAAAACTCATTGGCATGTTTGGAGATTCCGACCAGAAACCACGGTAATTGCATTAAGGAAATTTATCATAGACAGGATACCTATATCCCATAGTGAAGTAGAAATTGTGAAACTTGATGTAAAGAATGGCGAATACACCTCTTTCCGGGTATCTGTGAATGCTGACATTGGTAAATCTTTTCTGAATCCAGATTTTTGGTCTAACTATCTGTCGATCAAGAGTTTTTTCCGGAAAGATCACATGAGCCTCCCTCACGGATCGTTCAATCAGAACTGATTGTATTACACCTTAATATGCAATGTCTGCAAAATGAACTTATAGAACTTGAAGTACTGATCAAAGAACATAAACCGGATGTAATTTGTTTGAATAAACACTGGCTGAAGTCTGATGAATTAGAATAATGTGTCTCTCAGGGTATCACATTGTTACTGCCTACTGTAGATCAAAGTTCAAAAATGGCGGAGTTATGATTTATGCTCATGAGTCCATTGATATCTATCCTGTAAATGCCCTCCATATGAACGAAGACCAAATCTTTGAGAGTTGTGTGACATGTGTTACTAAGAATAATTCTTTTGTAATTGCTTCTATTTATAGATTTCCTCAAAGTGTATTTAGTGTTTTTCATGAAAAATTTAATATTTTTCTTGAGGTGCTGCATAAAGCACCTGTGCCTACCAATGTCATTATTGCCAGTGATTTCAACTGTAACTTGCTTTAAGATTCAAGGGATCAAACTGACTCTGTTTAATCACCAGTTACAGTATTCAAGTAACCAATTCCAAACCAACAAGAATAACTCAATCATCACAAACACTTATAGATAATGTCCTCACAAATACTGATCTCAATGTCATAAAAACTATGTAGTAGAAACTGACATCTCCGATCATTTTCCCATTCTCACTACAGTTTAAATCAAAACTCCATCAACGCACAAAGTGATCAATAAGAGAAATTTCAGTGATCAAAATATAGCATATTTTTGATACATTCTTCAATCTCAGGACTGGCCTGAAGTATTTTATGCTAGTTCCTTTGAAAAAAGCTTTCAGGCCTTTTACTCTACCTTCCAATATCACTTCTATGTGGCTTTTTTGCAAGTAACAAAAAAATCCAGAATTGCTCTAAGTGTAAATCTTGAGTCACCAATGATATTCGTTTTTACTCCAGATTCCTTAAAAACCTTGCATTTGAATCCAAAGCATCAGGTAATGATGAATGTAAGGCACATTACAGAGAAATGAAAATCTGGTATAGGAAATTACTTGTTACTGCAAAAAGGACGTTTAATGACAAAATATTATTTAATGCAAGCAAAAAAAGAAAAGCCACCTGGAAAATTATAAATACTACCGGAGGAAATAACAAAAATCACTCTTTACCTAAGATAAAGGATCCTACAATAGGCTCCCAAATAAATTACACTGCCCTTGCTACTCTTTTCAATCAATATTTTTCCAAAACCCCTATCTTACCTTCATCTAATGTCCCTTACAGGCCATCATTCTACATTCCTATGTCATTCTTTACTAGTCCTTGCAGAGAATCTGATCTTAAGTCAATCATTACCAGACTAAGTCGCAAAGAAAGTATTGGGCCAGTTGAATTTACTGGGAAAGTGATATTATCTTGTTTTGATTTTATAAAATTACCACTAATACACTTAATGAATGAATCACTAAAACTTGGTATTTTCCCAACACCACTAAAAAGGTCAAGAATAATACCACTCTACAAAAGTAAAGGTAGCACTGATGACCTGAATAACTATAGGCCAGTATTACTACAGAATACATTTTCCAAAATTTTTGAAAGAGTCATGTATACACAATTAATATCCTACATGGAAAAATTTTAACTCTTCTCTAAAGACCAGTATGGTTTTCTTCAAGGGAAGTCCACCAAGTCTGCTATTTATAAAGCAATTGACAATGTATTACTCTCCATGGATAACAAACATGAAACCTTGGGGTTATTCTTCGACCTCTCCAAGGCATTTGACCAGGTGAATCATAGCTCCTCTTGCTCAAACTAGATAGTATGGGCATCAGAGGCACCCTCCTCAACTGGATTGCATCTTACCTTCACAATCGATCTCAGACAGTAAACATTTTGATAGATGATACTAAACATGCCTCTAACATTTGTTTATCCTCAGTGGGTGTCCCACAGGGGTCTATTCTTGGATCTTTTCTATTCTTGATATATATCAATGATTAACCTACAACTTAATCCTATACAAATAATATTACACCAATCCTCTATGCAGATGATACAAATGTGATTATCTCCTCTACTTCACGAAGCTGCCTAATTGAAAAAGCTAGGCAAGTTACAGGCATACTTGGTACGTGGGCCAATGAAAATCATTTAATTGTAAACACTGAAAAAAGCAAATTGATTCATTTCTCCACCATTAAAAATCCCACATCAAGCTTACTTACAGTTTCGGGGTGTATGTTTGAGTTCAAATTTTTCTTGGACCCAACATACTGATCTACTAGGTCATAAACTAAGTTCCACATGAAACTTGAGACAACTTAGTGGTACAGTAAGAAAGGACACATTCCTTAGTCTGTACTATGGGGAATTTTATTCCCATATCCTAAACAGCATCATTTTTTGGGGTTCCTATCATCTTAACTCATTGTGCATTTTCAGACTTCAAATCCACTTCTTGCATGAAATTACCCAATGCCCTTTCTTCTTGCAGTAATTACAAATGTCATTTCCTTTTGACCTCTTCTGACCTTGACTTGATCTTGGTTTTCCGCTCTTCACGAATAATGCTTCTCCTGCAGTGTCTCCCTCTGTGCTAGCGATCTTTTTGAAATTTTGCTCGTACATACATAACTGGGTGATTAGCTATTCAAATGTCTTTTCTTCTTCTTTTGACAATAACATCCAGCTGGATCTAAAATTCTCGAATTCACTTGGTAAAATTTGCAAGACTTTACTTACTGAAATCAGATCTGGCAGCGCATTTTCATTTTTGGCTTTCAAGCCGTTATTTAGCTCGAACCACAAATTTTTTAACCTCGTGGCATGAGTCGAAACATCCTCTCCATTAATCCAGCTAAATGCAAAAAACTCAGTGCATATTTTGAACAGCTGGTCTTTGGATGACGCCTCGAAATTTAACTTTAATGCCTCCCACGCCTCTCGCGCTGTCTCTTTATCCATGATTTTCTCATAAATTGCGTCAGTCACCGAACTCTGTTATTCTTGAACTCGAATTATTGACTTTGCGTAACTATTTGCCTTACGGAATAACTCACTGACCTTCTTGTGCTCTTTGATTTAATCTTCCGTAGCATTAGGCGACAGAGGCTCGGATTTCACCAATTTTCCATCAATTGCATCTAGGGCTCCTTCGTGGTAATCCAACAAGTCCCGCAATTTCCTCTTCCAAATTGGCCAGTCCGCCTCTCCAGCCAGGGGTTTGATGTGCTTCGCCAAATCCATTCTTGAAAAACGCTGAATTGTCGAGACTCCACAGCAAACTTTAACTCGACGTAATTATCACAATCTCGCTTGCAACTCTCTATTTACTTAAAAGAAACTTGTGTGAGCAGGACGGTCTGGGCCCATAACCTAATGAAGTAAATAATCTTTTTAGTCTTTAATTTATTTAATATCACTTCCATAAGTCTTTTTTAGCTGCTGTTGCTGTTTTTAGTTGTCTTTGTTAACCCTTAGTTACATACATAGCTACAAAAAACGATCTTATAAAAACCGGCGTCGCAGCGCCATCTCTTGTTCAAACCACAAACTAGGAATTCAACTTAACTTCAACATTACAACTTCAATACAGTAGCTATGTAACTGTACACTCGGCTGTTAACGAGCAGACCCTAACCCCATCGCATGATTCAATTTAAGTCATCGCCACCGGTTGCAAGAAATGATGCAAATCACAATTGATTCATCAGTATTTTTCTCTGAAAAGTAATACATACTAAATTTCACTACCAGACGATTTCACAAAAATGGCCTTTCACGTGGCTCAACGAGCATCAATTCTTATGTTTTTTGGCTCAATGGAAGAGTATGATTCAAACAGACATATTGCAAAATATTAGTTCTCAATATTCATAAATGTAGCTGATAGGGTGATTCAAATATCTGAATTAAGCACATTGCAGCTTCAAATTGTGACTCCAGTAAATGTCGACATAATGATAAATTTTCCAATAATTGCAGTTGCATAAATAATGTGATACACAGTCACGTACATGGGTGCAAAGCTATACACTAAAGAGGGTGAAATTTGCCATGACAAAATCATTTGGCTTGATCGGGATAAGAACCTGGATCCCCCAATTGCCGGTCAGGCATGTTACCCAGTTACACCATCTTGATTCAAGGCAAATTCTGGCCGGGGTAAACCCCTGCTGAAATTCACCTTGAATAATTTTTTAGCTATATGAAGGACAAGAGTTTACTCCAACAAAGAGCATATGCCACCTGCAACACCAAGGTTAAAATTTTTTTTGGAAATATTTGATCAAATTTTGAATCCATAAGTTAACTTGTTTCTATTTGGAGAATCCTTACTCAGAGCATGTAGCGTTTGTAACTAATCATGTTTCTTGGGAATATTAAAATTTTGAAAAAAAAAAAAACATAGTAGACTTACTTGTGAGACAATTTCCTCGCCACGCAGATTTTTATTCTTCAAGTTTCCAACCCAAAATGCAATGGCACAGTTATTTTTTAGTAGCATATCCTTGACACGGAAGACAAGTTGATCTAGAACACGCTTCATCACAGGAACATGGGTTGTAAGCCCAACATCTTTCTTCACCTAAGCCAAATGATTAATTTCCATTAAAGGGAATTACTAATAACATTGACACGCCCAGCAAAAATCACAAATAATGCACTAGGAAAAATATAAATATTTATAGTCTCAATAAATTGTAAATTAACAATACATTTCATTATTATGCCTTCCACCAGAATTATATTTTTAAAACAAGAGCATTGCATTACTGATTAAAGTAAACTTATAATAGGACTTCTAAGGAGAGTAAGGAAAAAGGAAACTATGTCCTTCATTATGAATTTTTATAATTTTATAGCCCAATATTTTAGCGATGGAAACTCACTGTTATGTATTGCTGAGTTATTTTCCAAATTTTCCAAGTCTCTCTCGGAAAATGCTCTTAATGTTTGCATTTTCCCTGTATCTATGCTTTTTTGGTTAAAAAAATGTCACTAGGTACCTTAAAATTTCCTGTAAATTATGCTGAGGCAATAAACATGTATATAGGTACTCTTTGGTGACTTAGGGTGAAGAGCCAATTTTAAACTATTTTCGTTCTCAGCATCAAAACATTTTGTTGGTATTTGAAATTCTAGCCACAAGATGTGATGATACTTGAAATGTTTTACTGACAGTAGGTAGGTATGGTGAACTATAATTTATTGAGCCTTCACTTATTTCTATGGTGGGTGGGGAAAAAGGCATAAGTAAAAAATGGCGAATTTTCAAGAGAGCCTTGGGAAGTTTACAACTGTGTAATCAGGTGTGTGACTCATATCCATTGCACCAGTGCTAAAATACCCTAATATATATTAGGAAGAATTATGACTTTGCCCCTTTTCCTAACACAGAAGTAGAAAAATTGAAAACAAATGTGACAAGCCAAAATCGACCAAAATTGACTAATGACCCTTTTTCCACTGTCCACAGATTTCATAAAATTCATTATAAATACATTCCCATGCCACTTTAAAATTAAAAAGAATACGGTGAATGGATCATAAATGTCTCAAAACCATTTCAGAATGAACAAATCAAGTTAATAGAATGGTCAACAAGAAGCTAATTATGATGCACATACTCACAGTAAATGAACACAAATTCTTTCACCCTGTTTGTAAAACATAACAAAGGGATATTAACAACAAACTTCCTGGCCTTATAAACAATGTTCAATATCATCCCCTGGCATTCTAAACATAGATTGTACACAAAATCAATAATATAATCCCAGCATTTACCTTGCAATCACAGCAAAGATGTTGAATGTACCTAGTGCTGGTTTGCAGCTCTCGAAGAACCGTAGTAACTTTTTGAGGGTGTGAACAGAATGCCTTATCCAGGACAGGCATTCCATTACTAAGAAACAAGTTGACCAAAGAACAGGTTTTCTGAAAAAAAAAAATGATAATATTCAAGGAGTAAGAGTAGATTAATATTACACTTTCTCAGCTCACACATTTCCAAAGTCAATGCATACATATAAAGCATCAATGCCATGTTTTTTCAACAAATGAGATAAACCTAAACGGCAGAAAAAAATTAAACAAACTTGATTTATATTTGCTGAAAATATAAAACTTCAACCATCATGTAGCAAGGGTCTCCACATCGTAAAAAATTTATATTTTTAAAACTAGGAGATAATAAAAAATGGTCAGCTAAGGGATGATGAGGAAGCTGAAAACAGTTTATAATGTTTGCTTTGAGGATTTACCATTACAAGAAAAATGTTATGAGATTCCCCCAGAGTAAGAGGGCTAGAATGAGTAAGAGGGCGAGAATATTATGTAATGCTGAAGGGTAGAAGCTGGAGCAAAATGATGAGTTTACATTAGTGATGGGTCGAATCCAAAATTTATCAAACCTGAATCTCGAATATAAATCCTGCTTTCACGAAATAATGAATCCTAGTTCCTTTTCATAACCAATACAAATCCTTATCCATTTTTAATTTTCTTGCAAATTTATGAAGCCTTAACTAGCTCTAGATTTTCCCTCAATACAAATCTAATAATTTAGCTTTAAGAAGAAATACAATTGAGCAGTAACTTTTCACAAGGCATTTATTAATTCGTAATTAAGAATGCTAAAGAAAGCTACCCCCACCCTAAAATTAACAAATTACTTTCCAAAGAAAATTCAGTCATACTAAACCTAGATGTTGGACCAGCAACGTGAACTCATAGATTTATTTCCATCTTTTCCCATCAAACTGTTCAGAAGGTAGGAGAGAGGAAGTGGTTGTGACATTTCTATCTGGCAACTCCATTTGCACTATGGTGGAATAGCACTAAAAAAACAGGTGCTAACCATGGCATTTACTGGGATTAAGCTGAAGGTGTCCAGAGTCATAGCTCAATACTTAAAGGGATATCCTGGTCAATAGGCAAATGCTCTACCCACCATACTGGTACACAACCATGGGCTGCATTATTTCACATTTCCTTAGGCAAAATTCTTAAGGACAAAGGAAAGGTTTCAGTATTTCATCTAAAAATGTGGGTAAAAATGGCAAATGGAAATTACAGCTCTGGACTAAACTGTATCAGGTCAAAACTCTTAATGAGATTTTTTTATGATACAATATTATTTTAGCAACAACATTCCAGCAAAATAGAGGAAAGTATATTTTGAATAACAAGGTAAACAATACATATAAGTCACATAAAGCCCCGAAGATGTTGTGACCAAAGAGGAAAAACTCAAAACTGACTTGAACTTCTTCTATTTTCTCATTGAATTACCCCATGAAGTAACTTATCTTTAACATTCATGCATCCATTGACTCGTTGACACTTATTTAGAAACTTAACTTATTGATAAGGAATGAGAGTGAAAGATGTGAAATTACCTTTAATAAGATGCTCAAATTTTTTCGAGTATCGTGAACTTTTGATATTTTCACAAGAAGGTGGATGCATTTTATGACTATTTCCCACCATTCAAGTTTGCCATTTGTCATGGGTGTCTGCTGCGAGGCAACAGCTTGAGAATATTTGCTCTGTGTGGCCTTCATCTGCGTTGACCTTATCTGTGAATTCCCCACTTGCGTAGATCTTGGAGGTGGCTCTATATTTTCTTCTTTTACTACCAACTCAAGCCATGTTGCCAGTGCATGGTACACAACATGAAAGGTGGTCCTAGGTGAAAAACAGCCAGTCACATAATGATGATACACTCTAACACTGTTATCATCAATTTGATTAAATCAATCATAATTTCATTAATGTGGATAACATAACTTATTTATTCCGTTGTCTTGGGCGTGACATCGTGGAATTTACTTAGCATTGTAAATGATAAGTATAAATTAGTTTCGACAAAGCTCATCATCATCAGATCACCTGATGATGACGAACTTCATCGAAACCTAGGTCGTCTAGTTGTAAAAAATCTATGTGGAAAAACTAAATTATACTTATCATTTACAATATAACTTATTAAAGTAGTCAATGATACTTTGCATTAAAATGACTGGATAAACAACCACATGAAATCTACATAAAAATTTAAACAAGTATCAAAAACTACCACATATCAAAATGTACCAAGATTATTGTGATATGAGTGATATTGCCAAAAAAATGCAAAACCACAGTTTTTGAATCTTTGAAAAAGATTTAAGATCGGTGGGTGAGTTGGTTTAATAATGGAATAAAATTTTTTTAAATATATTGATTGGAATAAAATAAAAATTTTGTAGAGTGAGCAGGAGAGAGGAACATGTATCATATGCAAACAAAATAATCGAATATGGATAATCGAGAGTTTTAGGAGCAAAAAGGAGTAATAATAAGACAGGCACACACTTCCCTTGTGATGATTCGATATTATGAGTGAAGTCTAGCATATCACAAGTGATATGCTAGATATGTTATGGTCACTTAGCTTTTGGCTAAACAGGTTTAGACGATGACAAGCAAAGACTATGAGTGCCTGAAATCAGCTTACTTCGTTATTGCTGGAAAGGTGGAGAGCCTATCAGTACTGCTGGTTAAATCTTTAGCTGCCAGGGCCACTTCATCTATGATACGGTGCAGTGCCATAAGAGGTGAGCCCATAGACTCCCATTCATCCCTCTTCTTCTCTGAGCAAGAAGCCCACAAGAATGATGTCATTATTGCACCAAGATGCTCAGCAGCTCCACCACCAGTTTCTGGATGTCCATCGATTCCAATCCATTCACGACTTAAAAAAGTTCGGCACACCTTAACTATTTAAAAAAATCAAAAATCATCACAAAATCACAGAACAGGTCTTACTAACTCAACATATAATTCCAATTGAATGAAAATAATTCACATCTTACAAAAGTTGAAGAACATATCATTGATGAAAAAATATATGATAAATTCGAGCGCAATACATGTAAATAGATCAGCAAGATCAGGAGATGAAGCAAACTAATTCAAAATACTATTAGAGATGTAAGAATAAGCTCCTATTATTATCATCTTGATGTTTTCATATCCCTTTAAAAAAAGTGAGCTCATGAATGAGGACCAGATTACATTAATCTGTTTAAACTTAAGACATGTTTAGTTATACAAGCAGCAGATCAAACATACCAGGAAATTTAAGCATTTATTATCAATTTTTGTGGGTAAAAAACAACAGGTGTCATAATTGTGTTTCCTTGATGATCATTAGATTACTAATTAAATTCACTCCTAATACATATGTGTAAAGAATAAAACACAAAACAATAATTAACATTGTGTATTGCCCCCTCCAAACCAAATTAAAACCTACTAATATATAATCGAAGTCACACTTATGGATGAACTAAAAGGCCAAGGTAAGAATGTGTAGATGATAGAGTGATCAATTTGTAGATGTTTTCTAGTCCTTCGTGGACTGTCAAATGTCATTGACATCTTGTATATAACATAGCTTATTCGTCGGGTAAAGTGATCGGAGCGCCATCTTACAACGAACCGACCCCCCCCCCCCCCCAAGATGACGGCCTAGATCAGCCCCTGATAGTGTATCCAAATAAAATTTCAATTATTAAGTGAGTTCTGTAAGACAGTTGAAATTGATTATTTCACAGAAAACCATATTTCACAGAAGTACCCAGCATTCCACTCGTTACTAAATTAATTGCCAACTATATCAATGACAGCAGAGAATCATGAAAGGGAACTCAATAAAATTTAGAAAATAGTCATCAATCACAGTTATCTGGAAAACCTCATAAAAAAGTTGCAACAAATAAATGAACAGGGAAGCCACAAGACAAATTATGACATTCCTAAGGACAACACAGTGAAGATGCTAAAACTACTGCAACCAGGAGAATATTTTCCTCAAGATAAAAACTCCATTTCCCAAATAACAATGCATATTAAAAAAATTAATTTATAATAAATCCACATTGAAATTAATGATGAGCCATAAGATAGCAAAAATGGAAAAAAATGGACAAGAGTGGTTACAAATTAAGTGTGACAACTGCCCAACCATGTATACAAATGGAGAAAATTCAGTGAGAGAGTGAAAGAACATGAAGCATGTCTTAGGAAGGAGAAACCTGCTCTACTTTTCACATAAAACCTCTATGTAAGCCTGCTCTCTAGTTATTTTTGCCTAAAATTCTTCACTGTTAGGATAAATGACCAAGACTGACAATTTTAGAACAGAGTGAGATTTTAAAATGCCCTGTAAAAAAGGCATTAACTGTATGTAAATAACATTAGGTACACCTTGCACTTCCCATTCCTCTGCGTGGCAAAATGCATGGCTCACAATTAGGTGGAACCTGACCCCGGTGGTGCACCCCCTTTGATTCCCCCCTTTGATTCAAACGAACTCAAATAACAGTCAAGGATACTGTAATTCCCCCCTTCCCCTCACTAACTAACCTCCCCCCCTACTGCAAGCACATATATGTACATACATATGTCTGACTTTTTGTTATCATGCATGTTCGTTTACCAGATGATGTTGTACTACAACAAAGCCTAAGTCATGAATAAAAAAACTAAGCGAATACACAAAGTCAATAACAGGTATGCCTCATTTAGTCCAAGGGATCTGTTCCTAGGGGTCTATGCACAAATCAAATTTGTGTACACAAGACCATTTTAACATTGGGAAGATAGGGATGCATTTTCAGCATCATAGAAATCAGGTACCTAGCTAAATTCTCAGAAAACCATAAATATTTCAATTAAAAACCTTAAAAGTACAGTGGACCCCCGCTTCACAACGGGTTCACTTTACGATGGATTCACTTTAGATCTGCATGCTAGGAAATTTCAAAGCGCACTGATTTTGTGCGAGCCTTTTAAAATTTCCCATTTTGATGATTTTTTGCACCTACAATTTGTTATTCATTCAGTCATCTAAACCTTATTTGTCAACGGACTGCATTTTTTATCATAGAAACATTTACATATTTAATGATATGTATTATTAATTATGAGCTGTTTGCATTATTAGAGCAAATCGAGCAAATTTTGCGGTGATTAGCACTGCCACAAATCAGCACCATCAAGATAATGCAACATTCCTTACATAATATGCTTCTCCATTTCCAGGTTTCCACTGCGTAGATTGCTTTTTTTCAGACAACAGTTTTGCCCATATTCCAACGGGGATCTTCAGGCTGGAGATGCTCATTGGAATGCAGGCGAAACTATTGTCTGAAAAAGTAACCTAAACGGTGGAAAGCTAGAAATGGAGAAGCATTAATCTGAACACTGCAAAAACCTACATTGGAATTGGTTGCATAGTCAGGATCACATTTAAGATTATTCAGATTAAGGATTTCATTAGCCATTATAGAGACATCATTTTATTTACCAACTTGTAAAAAAATGAGAACGTCTGCCAAAGAGTAACTTATTGCAAGAGCACATCACCTACCAATGAAGTGATATGATTTCTTAATGAATACGGCTGACACTAGATATTAACTCACATCAATGAAATGAGCTAAATTATATGGGAACATTTCTCGGTGATTAATAGTGACAAACTGTAATGGCTTATCAAAATTTGCATTGAAATTTATATCTCTAATGATTTTGCACTGTGATACCGAGAACATATGCATCCCACTGCCATCTAGGTCGCTGATGCGCTCACCTGTTGTGTTAATATGTCTTCCATTCGAAGTGGTATTTTTGACCAAGGGCGTAGTTCGCACTGTGTTCTTTTCCAACCGCATTAACCATTCGATAACAAAACTTGCCAGAAGTAGGTGGTTTATTGTGGAAAGTTTCTGTAGTGACCATTCCCCTAAACTGTAGCTCAAGCAGAAAATAACAAATAAAATCAAGCAGGAGATAGTGAAGAAACACAACGAGGGTGCTCGAGTTAGCACTTTATGTCTTCAGTGTTGTTTAAGCGTGTTTCGCATTCTCTTTCTCGATGTAGAGATGCCTCTAAGAAAGTTGTGGGTCCCTAAAATAAACAACCAACCCGCAATAACTCTCCCAGCCTGGAAAAGTCAGGTCAGCTGTTCTGAGAAAAGGGCTTTGAGTGAAAGTTCTCCCCTCTGCTGCTATCTCTTTTGTTATTCGGCTATTCAATCTCCACGGGATGACCTAGACTGGGAGAATGATATCAATGCTGCTGGTTTGGGAGAAGGAGAAGGAAGATCTTTAGAAGTGGAGACAGACGAGTGAAGACAGTGATGCGCATGTAAATTATTATTCGTGGAAAAGTTATGACTGATCCATCCGTCATCTATGTATGACTATATGCTATTTCTCACTCATACTTGGCCTATTTCTAATATAACTCAATGCCTAATTTTGTGTACATAACTTTAGTAAGCTCGCAACGTGGGTGAGGGATGTGTGATCCCAGGGTGTGTGGTGGTGACCATTGCACACCAAGATCGTCATGCATGGTGAAGAGCCACAACCTCCACCAGGTGCCCCTGGTTTTCGCAGAACATGACGGATCTAGACCTGGCGGTCGATAAACTGTTCCCATCATCACGGTGCGTCCCTGTGCCAATGGTGACCGCATCCGCGGGGTGGAGGGTAAGAAGTCACTAACAGGTGAGACTCCGGATACAGGGCGACCTCCGGTTTTACCTAGCCTTACCCATGTATGCGGGGCTCTGCATGGGTGGACCCCTTATTTCCCTAGCTACTCGTGGGAACTTTATGGAACCTTTAAAACAAAAAAACCTCGGAGCCCGCTGAAAAGCGGACTCCACCCAAGGACTCTTGCAGTCCTATTTCTTTGACCATGGAGGAGGCACTGTTGGTGAGCCCTGATGGGGATCCCAGTGGTCGCCCCTCCTCTACCTAAACCCTGTGGGCCCCTTCGGGGAACCCTATACCCCTAAGCCATCCTTCTACATCCAATAAGGACGGCAACTCATCATCGGACTCCTCTGAGTCAACAATTAAGGCACCAGAATCTAGCAAGGAGATGGAGTCAGATTCAGGAGCCTGAAACGCTACCCTGAAGAACATTGCAGGGAGGCTAAAGGACCTTTCTACGGGGACTTCAAAACCAAGCGGTGTAACCAAAAGGTGGAGACGTAAGGTGAGTGCACGCACCGAAAGAGCTGCAGGAGGCCCTGCTCACCCTCCTGCCTTAGGAGGAACTGCCGGTGGCAAGCCCACCGGCAGAACCATTGGGCAGGGTGCCGACACCGCAGAGGCCACAGGCAGCTCCTCCCTGAAAAGGGACAGGACCCCAGGGGACACGCCAAACGCCTCCCAGGACCCAAAAAGGGCCAGAACTGTGCCCACGTACGCTCAAATTACGAGAGATACCAAAAGAATGGCAATAGTGCCAGTTAACTACCCTGAGGTGATGATGAAAGAAAACTGGCACCAGTTGGCCGTGTCCAAACAAGAGGAGCTGTGGGACACAGCACCAGCTGATCAGGAGGTCCCACTCTTCGAGGCCAACAGGTTTCTGAATGGCGCAGTGGAGTTCGCCTGCGCCAACGAGTACTCTGCCTCTTGGCTCGTGAGAGCTGTCAACATCATTGGGCCCTTCGAGGGAACCGAAGTTAAGGTTGTCGATGCCAACAGCCTTATCAAGAGAAGAAGGACGATGGTGTGGGTCCCGGGACCGAGTAGACCCGACACCAAAACCCTTTTGGAAAGGCTGAAGAGAGCTAACCCAGGGCTCCAGACTACCCTATGGAGGCCCTACGAGAGATGCGTTGTCGACCAAGGGACAAGATTTGTCCTGGGGGTCATTGAAGCATCTGCTGCCTTCATGGCAAGCCCCACCTTCAAGCCTAATGTGGGGATGCAGAAGGCAGAGGTGACCTTCCTTGGCAGGTCGGGGGGACCAGAGAAGCCCCCAATGACCCCTGGAACGGAGGGGGTCGCAGAGGACAAGGAGCTAGTCTAGATGACAGGTATTCACTGTCTCCAGGCTAACATTCAGCTCAGCAAGGCTGCCTCTGGGGTTCTGCAAAGGATCCTATCAGAAGGTAAGGTCAAAATTGCACTGATTCAGGAACCCTGGGCTTTCCGGGGTCGAGTCAGAGGCTTAAACACGACAATGGGTAAATTATTCTTTTGCACCACAGTCGATAGGCCTAGAGCTTGTATCTATGTTAATGGGTTAAGTGCTATGCATTTACCAGAATTTATCACCAGGGACCAGGCAGCTGTTGTGCTTAGTCTTGGGGATGGTGGAAATGAGAGGAGGGTGGTCGTCTGCTCCTCCTACCTTCCATATGACACTCCATGCCCACCACCTTCGGCTGAACTGGAGAGATTGGTAAGCTATTGCAGAGTCAAAAATTGGGACCTCCTAGTTGGATGCGATGCTAACTCACACCATACAGTGTGGGGTAGCAGCAAAACTAACATCAGAGGGGAGGCCATGATGTAGTATTTGATGTCAACAGAAATGCATATACTCAATAGGGGCGCTCAGCGCACCTTTTCTAACAGCATAAGGGAAGAAGTGCTAGCTTTAACGCTTTGCACCAATTCAATGGTGGAATGCATTAAAGAACGGAGAGTGTCAGGTGAGGTCACATTGTCTGACCACCGACATATACTCTTCACTTTATCAAAGGTTAGCAATAGGCCAATCACATATAGGAATCCGAGATCAACTGACTGGAGGAGATACAGAGAACTGCTTGGAGGATTACTATCACAGGCGCCCCAATGCAAATTCAAGAAAGTAGACGAGATAGACGATGCTGTGGGACATCTACAGGACAGCATAATCTCAGCCTACAAAGCAAGCTGCCCTATAAAGACCAGGAAGGAGGGAGGCAAGCTGCCCTGGTGGGGCACTGAGTTGGAGCATCTCCGCAGGGAGACCAGGAAACTCTTTAATAAAGCAAAGAGGACCACAATGCCTAAAGACTGGGACAACTTCAAAGCTGCCCAGCGTAGGTACAAGGCGACAATCAAACGTTCAAAACGAGAATCTTAGAAGACCTTCTGTGGAAACATGGAGGCCATCCCACAACTGGCAAGATTCCATAAAGTTATTTCAAAAGACCCAGAAGCAGGAGTGGGGGCTCTTTTGCTTCCCTCAGGTGACTTCACGACATCTGACAAGGAAGCATTAAAGCTCATGCTGGAGACACACTTTCCAGGCTTCTTGGAGGGCGAGGAGGTGCACCATAGGAGGTCTCCCATCCGTCCGGCTCGGACGGAGTGGAGATCGGCCTCCAGCATCGTAACATATCATGCTACCAGATGGGCGATTACAAGCTTTAGCCCATACAAATCTACTGGAGAAGATGGTATCTTCCCGGCACTTCTGCAAGAGGGACAGGAACTAATACTGCTACCAATTGTCAGAATTTTCCGCTCCTGCCTGGCGTATGGATATGTACCAAAAACCTGGAGGATTACCAAAGTTGTCTTTATCCCAAAACCAGGAACGACAGACTACACCAAGGCTGGCTCCTTTAGAGGAATCAGCCTCATATCCTTCATACTGAAAGCATTGGAGAAAATAGTGGACAGGTATATAAGAGAAGGACCGTTAAAGGACCATCCTCTACACTCGTTTCAACATGCCTACCAAAAAGGAAAGTCGGTCGAAACAGCGCTCCACAACCTAATTTCTAGGATTGAAGGAGTACTGGAACACGGAATGTACGGTTTGGGGACTTTCCTTGATATAGAGGGAGACTTCAACAATACATCCTTCGACCAAATCTGCTGCGCAGCCAGGAGACATGGGGTCCACCCACATATTGTGAGCTGGATCAGACACATGTAAGAAGAAAGAATTGTCAAGGCTGTCCTGAGGGACAGCAAGAAAGAGATGGCCATGACTAGAGGATGTCAACAGGGAGGGGTGTTATCTCCCCTCTTGTGGAACCTGGTCATCAATGAGCTAATCACGAGGCTAAATAAAACCGGAGCCTACACTCCGGGGTATGCAGATGATGTGGTGATCCTCATCACCGGCAAATACCTTGACACCGTCTCCGGACTCATGCAAAAGGCCCTAGACAGGACGATGGTATGGTGCAATGACACAGGACTGACAGTGAACCCTGATAAGACTAAGCTCATATTGTTCACCAATAAGAGAAAGAGAGATGGATTTGATCCTCCTTCAATACAAGGCAGGATCTTACAACCATCCTGGACGGTCAAGTACCTTGGAATCCTTCTGGACACCAAACTCAACTGGGGAGAACATCTTG
Source organism: Pyrrhosoma nymphula (assembly GCA_963573305.1). NCBI lineage: Eukaryota > Metazoa > Arthropoda > Insecta > Odonata > Coenagrionidae > Pyrrhosoma > Pyrrhosoma nymphula. The sequence continues at coordinate 59,229,773 of OY754330.1, forward strand.
AGGTCAAAATCAAGAAAGCATGTGCCTCCCTATGGACATGCAGGAGGGCCCTCGGCAAAACCTGGGGACTTCAGCCAAAAGCGATCAAATGGATTTACACTGCAGTGGTAAAGCCTGCCTTTCTACACTGCTCAATTGTCTGGTGGAAGAAGACTAGGCAGATTACTGCAAGGAATAAACTCAACCACCTGCAAAGAATGGCCTGCATGGGTATCACAGGAGCCATGAGGACGACGCCCACGCTAGCCCTCAAAACCCTACTGAGCCTCACACCACTTTACGTGGAAGTCGAGACTCAAGCTAGGATGGCGGCCTATCGTCTCAAGAGACAGGGACAATGGAGTGACAGGGGAAACTTCTCCGGTCACAGACAACTATGGACGGAACTTAGGGAGTCGAACCCCATTTGTGAAATGGGCACAGACGACATGACAGTTGTGCTCAACAAAACACCGCCTCTCTTCAAAACCCACTTTCCAACGAGGGAGTGGTGGGTCAAGGAAGGAGGTAAAGACAATGGAGCATATATCTGGTTTACAGATGGCTCCAGAAAAGAAGGAAGATCAGGAGCAGGGGTTCACTGCCGCCAACCTGATAAAAGGCTCTCAATTCCTTTGGGGGAGCACGCCACAGTCTTCCAGGCAGAGGTCTTCGCTTCGCTGACCTGTGCCCATGTTGCCAAGGAAATTTGCCGTAAAGGCAGATCAATTCATATATGCACCGACAGTCAAGCAGCTTTAAAAGCGCTCATATCTCCATGGTGCAGATCAAGACTGCTGCTGGAATGCCGGGAAGCACTTGACTCCCTCAGCAGACAGAGCAATGTAGAACTTTTCTGGGTCCCTGGCCACACAGGCATAACCGGAAACGAGATAGCGGATGAACTGGCAAAGGAGGGCTCAAAAGCAACCCAATTGGACCAGAGCCTTTCATTCCAATCGCACCCTCTTCAGGGATTTTAAAGATCAAAGAGTGGAGCCTAGCTCAACACTCTAAGATCTGGCAGAATGTACAGGGGCTCAGGCAAACCAAGCTCCTGATAGAAGGACCCAGACCGGGGATGGCAAGAAAGCTTCTATCACTGGACAGGAGACAACTTCGCACGATAGTGGGACTGCTCACCGGACACTATCAGGTTATGAGGCACCTCCATCTCCTGAGAATCACAGACTTGGCGAAATGTAGATGGTGCGAGGAAGAGGACGAAACAACATCGCACGTACTCTGCAAGTGTCCTGCTTTGATGAGGACTAGAGTTAGGCATCTGGGCTCACCATCTTTGGAACTAGATGAAGTCAGGGGTATCCCCATAGAGGACATGTTATCCTTTAGCAGGGCGACTGGACTCTATGGGTGAATAAAAACATGGTGGTTGGCACAATGGACCATTAGGTCTAAGTGCCTTAGCTCCTCCTTGGAGGAACTCCACCTTCACTCTAATCTAATCTAAGCTCGCAACGTCACTTTCCACGGACGCGTTACTACAGGAATCGTTGAGGTAACTGCGATGCAGAGATGATGGCATGAGACCAAAAGAAAGATGCCTAATTGCCAGCGCCGAGTAGTAAGCAAAGGTATAATGACAGTTGAATAATTTCTATTCCATGTTTTCTTCCCATTACTTGAAAATGCAGTTAAATATTAAGTCACTGAGATTGAATTGCAGTTAGACGGCGAGTACAGAGGCGAGGTGCATATTGCGTATTCATGCAATGATATTCGATGTGTTGACAATTAATAACACCTTATTAAAGTTTAAATATTGGTTAAATTACATTTTAAATCATTTGATTCCAGCATATTTCATACCTATACTGTGTTGTGTATCACTGAATGCATGTGATGATGTAGTTAAACAGATCCCTCGTCCGATATTATACTGATTCACTTTACGATGGAATTCAGATTACGATCGATCCTATGGAATTACCATAGTAAAGCGGGGGTATACTGTACTTGTTTTTATAATCATTTATCATTATACATATCTTTAAATACATTTAAGGTGCTTGATTACTGCTGTTTTCTCTCATTTTAAACACTTCTTCATACGTAGTTTAAAATTTCCCTCCCAGAAGCAAATTTCCATTTTTCTTTTGTTTGGGTGAGCAGACATCTAGCGGCAAATGGGTAGAAATATTTACCTATTTATTCAAGGGCTAGGTTGGGTTTGTTGCTGATTGCAGGAGTTCGCACAAATGAAAATTGTTCTCGCCATTAGCAAAAAAGTTTGAAAACCACAAAAAATAATCCTAATAAGAAATAAATACGTGAATATTTATGCCTCTGGATATGAACACAATTGCATTTTTGTAAGTACAAAGGAGGACGCTCTTACACAGACATTAAATGTGCACGAAATACAACTTCTATCAAAAAGGTAAAAATAACTCATTACTTACATTTACTTCATGGAATTAACTGCCAAGGGGACATTTTGTTAATATTGCAGTTATTTATGATGCTATTCACTAAAGGCCGCCATACATGTATGAGTCTTGCTCGCGAATATGGCTTGGTGAGCCTCACTCGGGAGCCAGGCTTGAGTCAATTTCACCACACACGGGGGAAGGGATTTAAAGCGTGGCTTGGGAGTATCGGTAACCAGCATGAACTCAACCAATCAGGCCTACCTGTATCAATCCGGCAAATTAGTTCTTTGCAAAATCTGTCTAAAGCTGGTATTATTTACTGTCTAGCCCACCAACGAGAACTTTTCTTGCCATTAATTTTTATTTCTTTTGTTGAAAATATAAAAAATAAGAAGAGTAATGGTTAACAATAATTTCAAGTAGTATTAAGTGAGCACAACTTTGTTCGTACCCATGACAAGTTCTCCTCTAAGGAGGGGGCAAGTTACGGGATTCAGGAGTTTGGCACTAGCAAAGTTCCACTGAGAGACAAATTTCCACTACGTATCGCTACCACTATGCACACAATTGTGCTAACAGAGGTTGGGCTAAACAACGCATGACTGTATTGTTTATTAATGATGAAAGAGCTCCACAAAGTTATGCCAGAAACAAAAACTGTAATACATCCTACCTAAGGTTACCATACGTCCTCATTTATGCTGACATGTCCATATTTTCGACTGCTAATATAGCGCCCGCATACATTTTTACGATTTCTGCTAATGTCTGCATTTTTTCTTTTTGGGAAGTATGATCTTTTTATTTTTGTTTACATCTCGTATCACCAACTAGTTATATATAGTTTTATATCTATTATTGACTTACACTGTTAGCAATCTGTTAGGGTGCTTTCGATTTAGGGCTATAGCCGGCGATAGACGCTATAGCCGGCTTCATTTTATGGTGCTTCATGGTATGCCATTTTCTCTGTACAAAAACTTAAATGAACTGTTGATAGATGGCACTACTGGTCTACCATAGGTTGAAAATAGCTCATAGTTTGGCTACCAAGTCGCTCTGTGACACGAGGCAGGGGATGAGGCGATGGCAGCCCCGAGGGGAAGTGGAGTGCGCCATGGAGGTCGGGGAGGATCCCGTTGAGGGTGTCCTCATTTTGGGGTTTCAAAATATGGTAACCCTAATCCCACGTGAACCTTTATGGTGAACCTACATGAACCTCTTTCAAACACATTTTAACATGCCTGAGCTGATATTTTTAAGTGATTACGAGTATGTTTGTCACTAATTCTTTATGTAAGACAAACCATTTTGTTGAATGCGGTTTTTTTATCATGTTGAATAGATTACATTATAATACAATTAACACCCTTACACTAATGTATCATGTTTTGAATTAATTTATCCCGGAAAGATATGTACGTAAGAGATTTTCGATAATTTGAAAGAATATTTAACAAGATAAATTAAAGAGTACTAACCAAGCTCTTCTCGTTGAGTAAGGCGAGACTCAGCCAATATAGTGGCCCGGTGGATCAATGTGACCAAGGCCACTGCAGCAGGCAATCTCACCACCCAGTCAGCAAATCGAGCGAAATATGAGCAAGACTCTTCAGCCAGTTGCACGGCAGTCATGCTTGACTGGGTTCCTTGGGTGGCTCTCCTCACTGCCCCCAATCGCCCCCCAGTGACATTTAAAGCATCTAAAACAAATAGAGGGGTAAACATGCATTATTCCCTTGAAAATCATTATGCCTTTTTTAATTTTGATAATAAAAATTGCTGTAGTTTTAAATTATTTCCTCCAACATTTCAAAATTTCTCCATTATACTTGAAAACAACTATTGATAATGCTTCAGCATTTGCTTTTTCATTCACATGGTAATCAAACCTCTGACACATTCACTGCCCTTGCATTTCATTTTTCACTATCCTTGGTGGCATATTATTATATTTTTTATTACTATTTGTTACAAAATATAAAGTTAAAGTAATTTTATGACAAGCCAAACTTTCATGGAGTGATATACGTATCCCTCCTCAGTGCCCCTTCCACAGAAAAAAAATGTAGCAGTGTGCCCTGCTATACAAACAGAAAACATGTAACAATAGAGAGTGTAGGGTGCATTTGTGGCACGGAGCAATAGAAATATGCACATGCTTGGGAGGGTGGCAGGTGTTAGGACACCACCCTTATGAAAAAGGGAAGGAATATTAAACAGGAATTGAAAGCTCTTTCCCTCTAGGGAAAGGACGAAAGTGAATTGTACGATAACGGAATTGGTCTTCGAGTACCGCTGTTTTTTATACACTAATAGTGTGTACAAAGAAGGAATTTTTGTACCTATCAGGTGAGCAGCATATCACTTACTTTGTTGCTGCAATCAGCTCATGGGGTTAAGATAATATTCTTTGTCACCCTGAAATTCATGTGATTTCAATTTTTTTAGTAACGTTAGCCTAAAGTGAAGCTTTTGAGTCTCTAACAGCTTCCAACATAGCCCTTCCTTCAGCTGTATATGCTATAAAATATACTTCTAAAATATTGCAAAGATATCTAAAAACCTTATTTCATATGGAAATAAAAGACCAGTGAAGCAAAAAAAAAAAAGCAGAGGCATGGTCATATGTATGCAGATGAAGTGCATAGGATGTAATAACACCACTAAACGCACACATAGTTTGAGTTTGAAATTTTATCATCAACCTTTTTTTACAGCAAAACTGATATCTGTTAAACGAGTTTATTTCTAAGACTGATATCTGTCAAATGAGTTTCTTTCATTTCATGTCAACACAAAGAAAAGTATGTACAATTACATAGTTACCATAACCTAACAAAGCAAGAAACAATGTAAAATGTAACCTTTTAATAACCGAACTCCTGGTGTACCCATTGCTGTATAACCATTCCAGGATAAAATTATCTCAATGTCTCTGAGGAGCAAATGGAAGCATCTTGCCAGGACAGGAGAATGCCCCAAAAACATCTGGGGATTGTCCAATACTCCATCACATCCATCAATTGCATCCTACAAGTAAAAAATAAGAAAATATGCCAAAAAGAGGTTATTTAAGTAAGGACTTTACCAAAATCCTCCAGGCCAGGCTGTAAACGCATTGTCAAGGTAAACATTTCAAGTAGTGATGAGGTTAGGATTCGAGGATTCAATTGAATCTTATCGAATCCATGGATTCGAAATTTGATTGAATCCTTCCCAATAAGTTCCCAACCCTGGTTGTGCTGGTTGCATATGTGCCATGTCGTGGTAAATTACTAATTGCGGAAAATCTGACCTTGGAATTTGAGCATCTTGACGTCCTTATAGTACAAAATTGTTGATAGTTTGCGTGAAAATTCAATACGGCATATATATACACATATGACATGATAAATTGTATAGAAGCTATTATGGCTATAATTACTATTTTATGGTTATTCATCAAGGAAAGTTTCATTTAAAATTCAGTGCACAGAGCATGCGCATACTGTCCTAACAACCTCCCAATGCATCATTTTCAAAGCCGACGCAAGTGCCGCAGACCATAATGCTTGCGGTTTTTTTCTTTTTGTCTTTGAAAAACAAAGTTTTGAGTTTCTGAATAATATACAACTAACCTGAAACACCAAGTCAAATCTCGCTTTTTTCACACCGCAGAAGTTGTGAAATTTTCACTTAATCGTTTTTGTTGCTCCGTCGTGGCCATGGTTTTGCACCGCAAATATTAAGCCATTCATTTAAAGGAGAGTCCTACATCATGACTGTTCATTAAAATTAAGCCTGGTCCTTTCCTACAATTACTAATGTAGTTATTTGTAAACATGGTTAAATAAAAAACGAAAAAAAAAATAATAATAATAAACTGTGATAAAAGACAGGAATAGATGTTTATGAAATCAAGTGTTAAAATTAAAGTGAGGTTGTTGTCTTGCTTATCATGTAATTTCATTCGGAATCCGGTCTTTGGATTGATGTGTATTGGAGTCAGTTTTAAACTGCGTCATACCATTTTGCACTAAATTCAGAAGTGTATACAGACTTGTACACCCCCCTTAATTATGTACCCGCTGGCTCTTTTATAAGATCTGATACAACACATGGTGGTGTCTCAATATATTGTTCTCCTCATCAAAGGTGTGTACAGGTCAATATTCCACTTGCTGCTGACATTCATTTTGAATGCTGTGCAGCCAAGTTCACCAACATTAATATGATTGTAATTGGTTTATACCGTAGTTCATTATGTGACCCTGAGCTATTTATAAATAATTTAGAGAGCACTTCACATTTTATTTCTGGGAAGTATGGTTTCAATTTTAAAATATGTCTTGGTGGTGATTTTAATATCAATTTTGTCTGACGATCAAGAAAAAGTAAGGCTACTTGACATGCTAAATTCTTTTGGTTTTTTGTTTGAACTATTATGATCAACCCACTAGATGGAACCTCTCAAGTACAGGCTTAGACTACCTTCTAACAAACATAAATAACCATCTCCATTCAGCTACTGTGCTCCCCTTACACATTTCAGATCATTATGCACAGTTGCTACATATTGATCCTGCATGTTTAAATCAATCGGCCACAAGGCATGGACAGGAGTTGAGGAGACAAATGAATGAATCAAACTTGGGTGATTTTATGTAAGCCATTATGTCCGTAGACTGGTCCTCTTATTCTGAGGAACATAACGCTAATAGCAGGGTAAAAAGTTTCCTAGAAAATTTCATAGCACATATTAAGGAACACTTCGGAGACATTAGAAGGATTTGTTATTGTTATTTTGTTTATACACAACTCAATATTAGAATATTTATTTTTGAATCCTGTGTGTCTTTTAACAAGATCCCAGGAACATTTGACCTTGTTATTAGAGTTCAGAATTATTTCATCATTTCTCATGATTCTGTCTTTTGTCACACATTTGTTGAAGTGTCTTTTTAATGCTTTGTACTCAGGAGGAAGTTGTACAATATTTCTTTTGCAATCATTGTGCCAGTGCTATCAATAACTGTTTCCCAAAACAGTTCATGTAAGACAAGGAACTTGTAATAAATTTTCACCCTATCTTTCTGATATGAGTCAGCACCTTAGGCACTGGCACAATGATTGCAAAAGAAATATTGTACAACTTCCTCCTGAGTACAAAGCATTAAAAAGACACTTCAACAAATGTGTGAAAAAAGACAGAATCATGAGAAATGATGAAATAATTCTGAACTCTAATAACAAGGTCAAATGTTCCTGGGATCTTGTTAAAAGACACACAGGATTCAAAAATAAATATTCTAATATTGAGTTGTGTATAAACAAAATAACAATAACAAATCCTTCTAATGTCTCCGAAGTGTTCCTTAATATGTAAATTCCTTGATGAATCATCTTTAGTGATTGCCAGAGGCAGGCAAGCAATCAATTCAAACACTTCTTCACATAACCTTTGTATGAATAACATGTTTCTACATCCTACTGACAGTGAAGAAGTCAAATCAACAATAAAATCTCTATCCCACAGCAGGTCAGTAGGTTTTGATGAAATATCAGCAGGAGTACTCAAATCTGTGGCACATCTAATTTGTGTACCACTTTGTGATATCATAAATGATTCCTTTTCTTCAGGTGTCTTTCCTGAATCCTGAAAAATTGGGCAAATTATACCAGTGCACAAAAAAGGACCAAAAAACGATCCTAAAAACTACAGATCAATCACCTTTGTATCGTCTTTCTCAAAAATAATTGAAAAAATATTTGTTAAGAGGCTAATTCATTTCCTATACACTCATAAATTGCTCTATGAAAATCAATGTGCTTATATAAAAGGTAAATCAGTTCAGCTAGCAATATTCAATTTTTTAAATTATGTCTACGATTCTTTAGATAAATCTGAAAGTAGAATGGGAATCTTTTATGATTTTACCAAATCTTTTGATCTCCTTGACCATTCCATATTATTAAAGAAGCTGTCTGATCTTGGAGTGATAGGCACTCCCCTGAACTTCATAAAATCTTACCTTTCAAATAGGAAATTGTGTGTGGAATTAAAATATATTGATGATAACGGGTTGAGTAGAGCACACATGTCGGATATGAAAATCTGGAACCGAGGTGTGCCACAGGGTTCCTTACTGGGACCCATTCTGTTCCTAGTCGCAATCAATGATCTACCTTGTCACTTGAAAGAGGGTTTTGTCCCTCTGTTTGCAGATGACACAAGTCACTCACTTTCACAAAAAAACCTAGAAGGGCTAATTAACCTCAGACGTGAAGCCGTCCAATCTATGGCTGAAGGGACCTACAGTAATGGATTCCAAATTAATGGACCAAATCTAATTTTCTACTATTTCATTCAGCTTATACTAAACATGACCAGTTACATTTCCTCCATATTGATAACTCTACTATCAGACATCCTGACTACATCTCTTTATTAGGCTTAAAATTAAATTTCAAAGATAATTAAACTCTTTTATTCTGTAAATGAGTACTTAGGAGTGGAATGAGAGATTCATTTTATTTATATTTTATTATTTTATAAATATGTATTTTTATATTATGTAATCTATTGGATATGTCTTGTGTGCAATTTTTTGACTTGCCTTATATCGATGCACAATGCTGTAATTGGTCTTTGGGCAAATAAAAATAATAATGAAACTCTTGATTGGAGGGATCATATTAAGTTTATCGCGCAAAAATTGTCTTGTGGTAGATACATCCTTAGATCCTTGAGAAACACTGTTTCATTTAATATATTAAAAATGGTCTATTTTAGTTATATCTATACTCATTTGTGCAACATTTTTATCTTCTGGGGTCACTAAACCCTCTCTAAACGGATTTTTGCCTTACAAAAAAGTGCCCTGAGAGTTATTTTCAATTTCAAACCTAGAGTTAGTTGCAAGCCTGTCTTTGCTGAAAATGGCTTTCTGACTCTTCCATGTATTTATGTAATGTATTGTGCCTTATTTGTAAAAACACACTCTGAATGCTTTGTAAAGAATGATAATGTGCATTCCTATGGTACAAGAATAAATTGCGATATGCATATATTTCCTAATAATAGTGCTCAACATAAGAAAAGTCCCACATACAGGCTCTCAACAGTCTACAATAATCTTCCTAGGAAAATAAAGAAATTTGATAATGCATTAAATTTAAGAAAGAATGATGTGCATTTCTGGTAAAAGAGAGGTATTATTCCTTGACCGAGTTTGAAACACATGTAAAATTTGTTTAAACTACATCTATGTATGATGTGTTCTATGATGTAGAAATCCCACAGAACTAATAAAAAATTATTATTATTATTATTCAAATGGACCCATCATTTATATTTATGAATATCAAGAGCTAATATTATACTCTTCCTTTGCGCAAAAAAATCATGAGAATGGAAACCAGGTGGGCCACGAGTACTCTTGTGCGGCCATTTGTGTAGAATCACCCAATAGTGAAATTAGATATTATTTTTCACAGAGAAATGCCATTGATAAAGGCATGATTTTCGTCTCTAGTGACAATATTATATTTCCCATGACGATGTCTCTAAAGCCACTAATGCACAATGGAAGCACATAAATAACTATCAGTTCCAGCCTATGAAGCAGCAATTTGAACCATAAATTATCACAGAACGGTCTGGAAATGCCTTCCACAAAAACATCTTTGGTCTGCTCTAGCATCAGTATTTTTAAAGTCTTCAGTATTCCTGGACATTTGATTAAGAATAAAAGGAACAGATTAGATCCTGACAGACTAATAACGCTCCACTTTATAAGCAAATATTAATATGTTACTCGTGTTCACTTAGCTCTCTTTAGCATTCTTAATTTGCATATTAAATACCCCTGTGAAATAAATTCCTGCTCAATTTTATTTCTCCTCTGAAGCTAAATTATTAGACTGGTGTTTGAGGGAAAACATAAGAGCTATGGTTCATAATTTTACAAGATAATTAAAAATGGATAAGGATTTGTTTTATGCATAAATGTATGTATTGGTGATGAAAAGGAACTGGGATTCATTTGGTGAAAGCATGATTTGGGTTTGAGATTCAATAAGAAAAAGAGATTCGGAATCGATAAATTTTGGATTGGACCATGACCCCCTCTAATACAGGCCGGAACATGGAATTTTGGCAATGCTGTGTGTTAGTCCTATCGTTGCTGTTTGGAAGCATGGCGTCTTACGGGAGAAGTGTGTCCGTGTGATTAAAAACGTATGAATTCACTAGTTAAAAAGGCCGAACTGGACTAATTTTTTGTATATTGTGTTGGCTAAAGGTACGTAAATTCGTTTAAAGATATTTTCTGTGAGTTTAAGGTGGAAAATCACGATTATTTCTTCAAAAGCATTTTGCGATCGCTTGCCGGCCGGCCATTGTTGGAATCATATTGAGCACGGGATATTGAGAGTGCAAAAAAGCTGGATTAAAAGGCAGAGCAGGGATTATTTTTTTGTATATTGTTTTGGCTAAAGGTAAGTAAAATAGTGTTAAGATATTTTCTGTGAGTAGAGGGCGGAACATTACGATTATTTCTTCTAAAGCATTGCGACTACTTGCCGGCCGGCCATTACGGAGGGAAATTGAGAGTACACAAATGCAACGTAGATTATATGTAGGGAATTTAGCAGCTATTCTGTTTTTATGCTAATATTATTATTGGGTTAACAGTGATTGTTATTTTTGGTGGATCTTATGAATTAAATAATTGATGTTACTCAGGTTTTCTAAAAACAATCATAAATGAACTACACTTACTGAACTATGTTTATTCCTACAACTCCTATTTTTAAATTAAAGATACCCCGGCGTTGTTGTGTGCCAGGTTGCAAAAGCAACTACCTCTCCACCAAGAATGAGGGGTATGTGACTGTATTCCGATTCCCCAAAGACGAACGCAGTAGAAAGCAGTGGCTGAAGAATATTCCTAGGAAGGACTGGAATCAAACGCAGTAGTTCGCATCAAGCATTTTGCTGAGCGGGATACTCCTCCACTGTTCAACTTTCACGGATACGAGCGGTGAAGTGCAAAGTTACCAGTTACATCGCCCAAAGTTGTCCCCTGGTGCTGCTCTTACTTTGTTCAATGTTACTACTCCGTGTTCACCTCCCTCAGTACTCATGGCCCCATACCCATGTTTGTGAAAATGAAGGGAAATATAATTAAGTGAAGTGCTGTTCTTTGCTTTGTGAAGTGCAACATGCGATGTGAGTTGTGAGTAGCTTCTAAGGGTGTGATAGTGAATGACAGTGAATTGGTAAAATAGTTTCATTGTATATTTTTAATTGTCCAACCTCACAGACATTACAAACAACACTGATACATTAGTCTTACTGCTAACAATCCTCATCAGCTTACTCCATTTTCACGGCTGAATATCCATGCGATTACAACCATCTACCTAAAGTAAACGCTCGCAACGTAAATGTTTGCATTTTTAGTAGTTTATCATTTTCCAAAAAAATTCCTTTTTTTCAACTCTCCCACCCACAGCAAATTTCAACCGTTACATGTATAGCCCACAAACGCGTGACCCCGCATTATCCACTAGACTGAGAAATTTCATTGGCCTGTATGTAATATTCTTGTGGTTATTTGCAATAATTCCTCCTGAAAATCACAAAAATTCCACATTCTCGTTTTCTTGTATTACTTACATACATTATTTTCAAACCGGTGAACACTGCTTCCAATTCCAATTGCTTCCAATGTTGCTTTCTACTTCGTGTACACATTCTGTTAGTTTTTAATTTGAAAAACAAATTTTTTTGAGCTTACATATTCACACTTTCCTCTAAAACTTGATTTTTTCAAAATGGTGAACACTACACCACAGGTATATGTGCTGTTACTTCTGTCTACCTCAGATTCACACCCTCAACGTGAAATATTTTACATTCTTAGCAGTTTATTATTTACAAAAAAAGACTAATTTTTTACTCTCCCACCCACACTTTTACAGCTATGGAATTTCAATCGTTTGACGTATGGCTTTCAAATTCCACACAAACGTGTAATATCCTCAAGAATTATTAGCCATCACACCCCCTGATTCTCACAGATAACTACACATTCTAAGTTCCTTGTAAAACATTCATTGTTTTGAAACCGGTGAACGCTGTACAGCTGATACCTATTTCACAGTATACAATTGTTTAGACTGTGCCTGTTCCAATACTACTTTCTACTTCCCCTACCTATCTTAGTGTTAAACTTTATTATTTCAAAACAATTTACTTTTAAGCTTACATTTGAATATATGTTCCTTTTACACTTGATTTGTGTCAAAATAGTGAACGCTACCCCACAGATATTTTTTTCCTTTGGTAGTCTTGTAAAACTCGTTGAAAACGATTTCTGGAAATCATTCATCAGTGAATTTAATTGCTCAAGGATGTGTCGTGACTGTTTCTTTGCGAGCCTGATGATGATGCGGTGCATCGAAACCCGTGTCGATTAAAAATTTATATCTGTGGAAAATTGCATCGTCGTAGTTCTTTTTGTGACTGTTTCTGATTGGAATTCAAGTGTATTACTTACAGAAGCTTTTAGTTACGTATTCCATATTAGGAAGTTTAATTTACGCTTTTGATGGTCGTTTGCACTGAAATTTGAGAGTGATGTTATTTGATCTACGAAGTTGCTTCTTGTAAGTTTATTTACTCAAGATGGATTGATTACCTGAAATAATGTATTTTATGCCATTTTCCTTTGAAATAAATGTTGTAAAGTTTGGAAATGTTGAATTGTTTCATTCCTGAAATAATCCTAGTGATAGCTGCAAGAAGATAACCGAAAACCTTAAAAATATTTTGTTCGCTTTCTCACTATCCAGGACGGATGTGCATCCAGGTAGGTGTCCTGTCTTTTCACAGCCGTTTAATGAGATATCTTTGTGATGATTGTAATATTTAAGTTTAGCTTCCCCTTTTGAAGTTAAAGCCTAATGCATATTTCAACAACGTACCTTGGAGCAGCCCGTCAGCTGTCGCGACTATATATTTCTAAATTAATACTTATGGACAGCCGTTCATTTGCATAACTTTTGTTACTTAACTAACCTAAAATTCCTTCCTGGGCTGCAAAACATGTTTTTAATCGAAAATGCTGTGAGATTAAATCGCCCAAGTTCATCACTCGTCTCACTTGCCATTGACAATTCTCACATATGCCTACAACAAAATGCTATAAAAATACGAAATAGGTATTAGAATTACTCAAATGATGCAACCCTATGTTAAACATTAGCATAACTGATGTCCGTCGTTGTAGTCACATCAGTTCTATCCCTACTTGCAACGATGACAGCTGGCAGAATAACAACAGGACCACGGGCGATGCAGTAGGACCAATGACGTCATGCAAAGCGCTGTTGACAAATTGCATGTTCCGGCCTGTATTAGAGGGGGCCATGATTGGACCCATTACTAATTTCATGAAATTACTCAGCATCATAATCTAGATATGCACCCTCTGCCCCACAAGTAAAAGAAGTTTTGATTGGAAACTGTCTAATGAGAAAAACAAATGTCTGCAACTTAACCAAAATGAGATTAAAGCAACCAGAACACTAGAAAATAATAAACATGATATAAAAAACAATGTAAAATGGCAACTCGAAAAGCATGAATATAGATACTGGATGGGAATTCACAATCTTGTCCTGTTCCCCGTAAGCTGTGTTGGCGGGAAATTCCGCACCCTTATGGTTCCATTTTCTAACTAAAGGTGGCGTTAGCATCAATAAAGTGAGGTTTATGGAAGCTAAATAAGCCGGTGGAGATAGGCGAAAACGTGACCACGGGGCACAATTTTGCATTTTGCAAAGGAAATTGCTGTCCTCATGACGAAATTTTTACGTGTGAGAGACAGGAACACTGGACAACCTAAGTAGGCATTGTTTTGTACCTGATGTGATTGTATACAACTGTGATTACTGTGTGATGTTAGGAGAAAAAGATGCACAATAAAAGTGTATCGTGACGATATAAAAATGTAACGTAATAAATTCATGATAAAGATGTACATCAACACTTAACTTTGGCACAGATTTTCTATTAAAGAACGTGCATTTATGTTATGACAAAATGATGCAGGCTCAAGGGCAAAAAATTGATTTTTTGATAAAAATAATTTTTTTCCCCACGAGCCTGCTCGAAAATGGGGGTGCGCGGGATACACGAGGGCGTGGCTTACACGAGTAAATACGGTACATGGTGGCTATCGCTGCTAATCCTTAGGCTCGTGTAATTCGACAAGGCCATGTTGCACAAGGTGATAAGAGGATATTAGAGGAGAGGAGGAGTTAGTATTTATTCGGGATCAAACTTAAAGGTCACTCATTTAAAGGTATCATCGAAGTACATGAAGTTTATGTCATGAAACGAACGCATAGCACTAATGAGCTCAGTATGGAAGGCTGAATAAAAGATAAATCGTAAATAGGTGTACTCTGTCATGAAAAGTGCTGTATCTATATGAAATAGTAGGTATACAGCTCATTTTCGCAAAGCCTTATTAATATTTTCCTTCGATGTTAACGTCAAGCCACATGTATTTCACAGAGACCTGTTGACGTTTTCGCCTGTATTATCCTTTGTGACCTTATGACATGAAAGGTACAATCGTGACCATATATCTTTTAATTTGTTAATCGCGTGAACGTATGTTCACATCGTACTTTTTCCACATAGAACGTATAAGTAGCGCATTTTGGTAAACACGGGCATACTCCTTGGACATAAGTTACAATAGTTCCACCAATTCCCGTTTGATTACAGCGCTGCCATCGTCCCAGTCGCAGTAGCCTAGCCTGCGGTATTTTCGACAACAGATCCGGGGCATTGATTCCCATCCAGAATCTATATTCATGTCCAAAAGTTATTGTATGCATTGAAAAGCAACCTCAGACCTCATTAAAGGATGAATTTAAGATAGAAACTTGATCTCAAACCTTACCAACTAGTTTATTCAATAACCAATTTAATAAACAACTGTGAATCAGAGCACATGAATATTTTGCACACCACTAACACATTTGCAAAAGAGCTTAGATTACATTCATGGCATTATTTAAAATTCTCCTATGTCTTTTTAAATGCTTGCAAGGTAATTGAATTGGGTCCACTGACATTGACAGACTTGAAATTAACATTAAAGCAAACCCACTATGCTAATCTCATCCTGTACAAGAAATTATTCCTTATTAACCTTTTAATGCCTAGCATGCCCGAAAAGTCTCTTTAAATGTTTTTGCTGCATCCCGTGAGTGCCCATAACATCCCGGCTCCGGGCATACGTTCCATTTAAATACAGCAGCTAGGCAAATACACTGAGATTTAAATCCGGCTTATAAAGGTTAATTTGGATACATGAACCATTTTCCTATGGTGTAATTAAGAAAGTATAACATATTTACTTTATAACTCACACATCAATACAAATCTTACCTGAAAATACTCAGCAACTCTCTCAAGTTTTTCACAAAGGGAAGGCAACAGGGATACAGCTGATAAAGCTATATATTTCGACTCATGAAGATCTAGGTTAAGAAATATGCTAGTCTTCTTCACAGATAATAAGCTGAAAGGGGATACTTTACCAGCATTGCCTTTACTGGTCATTATTAAAGGATTACTGGGTAATTTATGATCTAATTTTAGGGTATATTCTTCCAGAAGGAACTTCAGTTCAGGTGGTCCCAGTTCTGAGGGTCTTTGGCGGCCAGTCTATCAGAACAAAAGAAAAACAAAAATGCTTAGCAACCATCCACTAAGGGAAGCCAGTTGTGTACAAAAAGTTTGAATGTATTTTATTACATCAAGACCACAATATTACAAGATCTTGCATGCTTTTAATTATGAAGACAGAAATTGCAATTTTCGGCTGGTAAATATATTTATTTTGACCTAGGTTTTGGATGTACTACATCATCATCTGGTACATACATACATACATAGCATATTACATACATCAAAACCTAGGTTGAAATAAATCTATTCACCCATAGAATAGTGCAATTTCTATCTTCAATAAGTTGAAATTCCACCGAATTAGGCCTGATAACCAATATTATTAAAAAATCACACCCTCCTAGCCTACTAAGGTTTTCCACATCCATTATTTCAATATGTAATATATATATGCAGTTATTTCACATCTTTACTTTAATTAAATTTATGTACTTTTTACACACTCATTGAATATATTCAAATTTAAAAGAGGCAGATGTATTAGTTATGATACATAGTTAAGTTCCCATTCAGTTAAGAATAGGAACGCCATTTCTCTAAGGATTTCTATTATCACTTATGAATACTAACCAAAGCCGAAAACTGACCGATGACAAACTCTTCACGCAGGAGAATAAAAACTTCCACATCTAACTCTCGGAAGAAGGGAGCCATTGCAGAGAGGAGTTGCTCACTCTTGCGGACTTTGCTGCCGACTCCCTCTTTGGGATTCTCATCTGCATCTTCCTCATCCCTTGCACCAGCATCTTCATCCCTCTCCTCTCCACCACTCTCACCATCATCTGGGTCCTGGGTCCCCCCACCAAGGGACATTCCGAGCTGTTTCTTGCCTTTCTTAGATCCTGGAGTAGCTCTTTTCCTGATTTAGAAACAATAAAAAAATATCAAACAAAGAACTAAATGTGTATGCTACAGCAAAATTAGGGCTGCCAACTCTCTCTATGAAAACGAGGGCATTTGGCTAAAAAATACATGGAATAATAAGTATGCACATCCTTAAAATTCTGTGTATATATATCTTTGCTTTGTTTTTACCAACCCTGTGCTTTTTTTATAGCTGTAAACATTAGAAAAAAATTTTCTGTGAATGGTTACAAGAAGTGCAGAGTCACGAACCACCTGGATGGTACTGAGGATGATGAAATTTTTTCCATTCATTATATATCTTTGCACCCATGTGAGTGACTGCATACTGACTCATTTGTGCATTCCTCAGTGATTTGGAAATACATACTCAGAAGTTAGTCATTACAAAGCAACAATTTTGGGTTTATTCTCCGCAACAGTGGATCAAGCATGACCATGCTCCTGTGCTACAGTTTGGATGGAAGACTAAAGGTTCCAGTTTGCATAAACCCCTGCTGAAATTCACCTAGAACTGAAATGGATTGGTGATGTTAATGGCTAACACACACCTGACCAGCAACTGGGAGACCCAGGATCGAAGTGACCAGGATCCTGGTCAGGTC
Source organism: Pyrrhosoma nymphula (assembly GCA_963573305.1). NCBI lineage: Eukaryota > Metazoa > Arthropoda > Insecta > Odonata > Coenagrionidae > Pyrrhosoma > Pyrrhosoma nymphula. The sequence goes on from OY754330.1 coordinate 59,247,373, forward strand.
AAATGATTTTTTTCATGGCAAAATTCATCCTTTGATGTAAATCTTTGCAGGAATGCGTGCCATATCACCAGTTTCTTACCCAGTGATTTTGAAATCGTTTCACAGCTAACTAGATATTTATAATATTACCACTAATTATCACGAGTATTTCTTTTTTTTAACAGCAAACATGAGAAAAAGTAAGCATACAACCTCATTTACCATACTATGGTAGAGACTCACAGAAAATTACTTCATACTTCAAATTAAAAAACAGCATCAAGTAAGAGCAAGAGCTAGTGTTTCAAAAACATGATGGCACTGACTAATGAGACTATCACGCATAGCTCTTAATGTCACTATTTCCTTTTATTGAGTAACAACCTTTATTTATGTACCCATGATATTGAGGATCAATATGCAGTTAAGAGTGACTGACTGCATTAGATCATAATAATGGAAAGGTTGACAGGCCATTCAACTTTTCATTCATTTCACATGAAAAAACCTTCAATGGAGGATTCACCTTTTGTTTTTCCTGGGACCCTTTTTTCCATCTTTACCCACAGATGCAAAGGAAGGCACTGGAGTTGGGCATAAATACTGACTTGAAGGAGGAATATAACCAGGGAGCTGAGGTAGGCACTCTGTCAGAATACTACGAAGCTCAACAATATTCATCACACGTTTCATGACCTGTAATTAAAAAAAAGCAAATACACAACTTTTATTTAAGCATATAATTCAAAATGGTATGTTTAATGAACGTTTGATAAATTTTAGAGGCTTCCTTTTTTTATTACACTACGGCTGCATATTACTTACTCCTCAAAGCAAGTTTTTGATTAATAAGCATTCAACGAAAATATATTTTTCATTTCCATGAAAAAACAAAACAAAATGACACAGTAGAAACTTGATAATACGAGGCATAAAAATACAAAGTTTCGATTATACGAAGCAAAACTGTCGGTCCCAATGAAAAACCTATACTAAATACATAGCGCTATTTGAAAATTATGAAGCTTCGAAAATATGAAATTAATGAAAATATAAACCTCGGACCTGTTCCTAGGAAAAAATGGAATTTGTTACTCACTTTTTGCAGACGTAGATACCTAAAAAATCAGCGTTGCTGAATATGATGCATCAAAAGTGTGAAATTCGTAAATGATAGTGCATTCTTCTCTCGAATATACCTGAGTCACCCAGTCATTTTCCACTTATACGTAAGTCCTCATACCATTTAAAACTCAAAAGATGTGGATTTTGGTAGCTTTTGCAGTTTTTTCTCCTAACACGTAGTTATTTTTGTTTTAACTGCTAGCAGCATTTCCATAAAGTAAACAAATCTCTTTTGGTTAAAACTCACTTTTGGCAACACATACCCCACCCGCTGCTGTGCACTCGGATTAATGGCAGTTGAAATTCTTATGCATGGTCAGTCAACACCATCGGCTCAGGGACGGAAAAATGAGACAGTAAAATGATGGGAGGTAGATGGTAGCCACCATCTTTGAAAAAGTCGCGTCCCTAAAAGCCTGGGTACACCATGCATGAACCAGCTCATATTTGTATGACTGAAGGAATGGAATGAGAATATTTTCTGGACTTGCATATATGCATTCGAATATAATAAAGAATATTTTAATAAAAAATTTAAAATTTAATTTAAAAAAGAAAGAATTTTGGTTTTTATCCTATGATTATCCATACTTCACTGGCTTTACAGTCGGCATCTTTAGATTAAAGTGTCTAAGCAGTGTTTTACTGGTCTTATAGTCTTTTACTGTATATTCTAATGCTGAGTCGCTGCCCTGATTGGATCCATTGTTATCAAATTTGAAAAAAAAAAATCCAAAAATTCACGACGGAATAGCCATCTTCCTGATTGATGTTATATAGGGATGTGCGAGTACTCATAAATTTGAGTCAAGTCGAGTAGTTGGTACTCGACTCAAGTACTTCGAGTATTTTTAAGAAAGTCGAGTCGATTTGATGGAGCCGTAGAGGCCAATAGGTTCATAAATCTGCTGACAGGAAGCGCTATCATAGTAAATTTGCCTAAAATCAATCATTTTGCGGAAATATTCCTACGCTATGAAAAGTGATACGTAAATGAGCTTTGATATAAGTTCTAACTGCATCCTTTATCTTTCAATACGGATACTTCTCAAGAATGTAAGTTTAATAAAGTACTATAGTGTAGAGCAAAGAGGATGTCCAGTGTTTTTTCTTCAGGCCTTCGCGCCGAGTGCTTTCGGCAGTCCAGTGAACGGCTACGTGTCCTTGGCCAACCTCTCGCTCTCCCCTCCACCACCCCAGGTCTCTCTCCCCCCCCCACCCTCACCTCGCCACTCATCAGAGGGTCGGACTGAAGCAATATTTTTTCCTCGAGTCACATTTCATCAAAAGTATCACATTTCACTCATTGCTTTCCCACACTCTAACTTCTCAGGAGGCTTCCACTAGTTTGGAGGGGGGTGCTGGGAGGCCCTCATCAGTTAAGACCGCGAACCAATAGTATCACAATTCACCTACACCCTAACTTCTCAGGTGGCTTCCACTAGTTGTGGGGGAGGGGGGCATACTTTCGGGAGTCTCAGCAGCCAACTTCCATGGTTCCAACTAGTTCCAACATTGGCCACAACACAGCATGACCGTTATTTAGGACGACTTGAATGGTATCCACACCCCTCAAAGCATGAAGCATGTCGCACTTCTTCATTGTGGTTTGCTACGATGGTAGCACCAAGAGAAACCTGGGCCTCTTATTCAGCTGACTTCTTCGTCTTTGCTCTCTCCCACACCCCTTCCGACACCAGATACTATTTTCGGGTTCGCTTTGGAGGATGGTGGTGAATCATTCCGTGATGAGCACAGGCTGACAGTGTCTTCCCCCTCTCGGCTCGTATTTTGGCTTGGGTGATTCTTTGACACCACCCGGGATCATCCGGGGGTCGCATCCTGCTGTTCCGAGGCTCGCTGACTCAAAAAGCATTGACAGCTAATTCCCCTGCGTGCCCCTCCCATACCTCCCTAGGCCGCCCTCCCACTCAGGATGAGAAAAAATTAATGCTAATTTTTGGACAAGAAGAAATTTATGAGTGTGGGACACATTCTGCGAGAACGATATGGGATTCATGCGAGAAGATCGCTCCTTCGCCTTACGTAAACAATGAATGTTGCCATTATCAAATTGCAATGTTCATTGTTTACTTATGTCATAATTTTTACCGATTATTCGGAAGTACGGCGAAAGCCAACACTGGGTTTATATGGCCGGTGTTTGAACGAATCGAGTGGAGCCATTATTTCAGTCGATTCAAATTGTAATCTTACCAAGGTGGTAGTGGTGAAGTAGATTTTGCACTTCCTCCTGATTTTTCCACAATCTGAAATTATGTGACGTAGCACCCTAGAGAGCTTTCAAACACATCGTCACATCAATAGGACAAGTAACGTACCTAGAGCATCAGGGCATGCGAAGAGAGAATCGTAACTCTGATCTCAAATTAGGTACATTTTCTTTTCAAGGTGATATATTGCCGCAAAGTAATTTCTATTTGAATAACTTTGTCACTTGTAGCAGAAGGCATCTGTAAATTATGCAACCTTGATGACATAAACGAAAAATTGTACTCGTTATGGCGATACGAGAGAAATAACCACTTGTTACAACAGTCCAACTTCGTATGTTATTACCATGAGACCAACCATTGGTAAAACATCACTCGCTACAGCCAGATTCTCACTATATACCACACTGGTAATGACGGACTTCTACTGTATTAGGTAATGATAGTCTGCTTGTTGTCTAACTTTAACTGCTACGACTACTCTGGGCTCTTCCTAGGAATTTTGGATGCTCAAGTTTTCAACCCAGCCATTAAATAAAACTGTTGACAAATTACAAGAGGTTAGTTCATTTCAATTGTCCTATTGGAACTGTTCAAGGCACATTAATTTTAATTCGTCTCCTAATTCTGTCACAATTACAATAAACATTCCTTATCACCTTTTCCCTTCTAAATTAGGCCATATTTTCAGAAGAGAAAATGCACTAGGGGATTAGGAAAACGAGAATATGTTGGTGCATGCATTATTATATTGCCTGGTTGGGAAATTGCCATAGTTCATACAACTCGACTCGACTCTATACTCGCAAGTAACTACAACTTGACTCGATACTCGACTCGAGATCAAACAGTACTACTCACAAATCCCTATTGACTATTATATGACCTTGGAAATAGATATTTTTCAAATTTTAAAACAACGGATCCAATCAGGGTGGCGACTCAACAATAGAAAATTAGAATGTTCAAGACCAGTAAATCCCTTGTTGGCATGAGATAAATGACCAAGTGAATCAGGTTTAATTGTTACGGTACGAGTAACATTGAATCCCAGCATACATTGCAATGGCTGATGATGTTCAGGCTTGTGATGATGCAATGCTAAACCTGCATTGGAGGAACCAGTGGCAGGATCTAGTCACAATAGTTGTGAGGAAGATGAAGAGACGACTGAATTCCACCATAGAAAAATCAAGTTCTCCCTGCCCTCTCAACATTAAGAAAATTCAAGCTTGTGAGCGATATGGAATCGCAATTCAGTCTGTACTTAATCGAAATTAGAAGATATGGTGGAATAATAATAATAATACATAATATTAAAAAAAGAATCACAGATCTGTCTAATGAAAAGCTATTTTTTCTAGAATAAAAAACTTAAAAATCTTTGGCTCAACTTAATTTATTTTTTAAGGGTAATCCTTGAACTCTTGTTGCACCCTAAGGTAATGAAGAGAAGGAACATACAACTAACCAAAAACTTTCCTCTGGCCTTCTAGTCCCTCAACCCTTATACCATCCTGGGATATTTCTTCTTCCAAAACCTCTGTTTACTAACTGCCTTTCTCCTTTCATTCCCACTTCCCATATGCATCTCCAGCCTCCTAGCATTTTGTTTTATCCCTCGTTTTGGTGATGGCACTTACAAGACACAAAAAAACATGGTCCCCCGACTCAGGCAAAACCCTTGGCCCCTTACCCTGCCCACTTTCTCCTACCATTTCATTACCCAACTTCCCTGCTCAGGCACCCCACCATAGGTCTATGTCACAATGTCCCCACTGGGACCTTTCTTCTCTTACAGGACTGGGCCCCTTAGGTGGAGAAACACATGTCCAACTTATCCCTACAACAGGAGAGAGTTTCCAGCTGGAAAAGCACTTTAGAAGTATCATTCATTTTTGCAGGAATGAAAACAGAAATTTGGTTATCCACATTGATTTTATTTGCTACGATCCTCGTTTTGCCATGTTGTGACATGTTTAAGTGAAATGTTGAGTCCACTTGAGAGAATTCCATAATTGTACACCTTTAACCATTAACCTGATTTCATTTTCTTAGTTCTATGCTTCACCGTGTCAACAAGTACACAAGGCTGCAATGAGATAAAAGATATTTTCATAGTTTTAGCATGAAGTCAGGTGGGGGGAAGAAAATAACTAGTTAATAAATGCTGGATCTGGAATATCTCCGCAATGCCTATTTCAGATTAAATTTCTCTTTCACACTTCTTCATGTGGTTAAAAAGTTCCCAAAACATGGAGTGATTCGGTAATCACATTTTAAATGCTAAGTCGTTACATTAGATTTTATGTTTTAGCTATTCAAAGAAGGTAAATTAGTAGAACATTAGATGAAATGGCGATCCACATATCTTCTGACACCCACAATGCAAAACGACGGTGAAAAGATTACGCAGAGAAAGATAAAATGTAATAATTTTATTTCTTACTCAAGTAATTTTTTGTGGAACAGAACTATAAGCACAAATCATCAAAGTGAAAAGAGACTTGGGAATAAGTTTATGATTCATTCACGAACTTTGATGAGCGATGAATACCATATAAACGCGTGTAAGAGGCGCACCCCTCTTTTTATGCATCGAAGTTAAAGAAAACATTTTGATTTTTTTTTTCATAAAAAAAAGTTTTTTTTCTTCTATTGCGAGGTTTTGCGGGCCTAACTGCGAACTTTCGGCCATTTTCAAAGCCTTCCGCTTGCGATATTCTCTTATAATTTACGCGGCATTTTTCATAGGCATATATAGACCCCGGAGGTAAGTATTCACTTGGATCTGAGGTTTCCGCGGCGTTTCTCCATATTGGTAACGGCTTTCGGGCGTTCATCTACAAGACAACGCGGAGGAACGCCCGCGTGCCCGAACGCCGCGTCACCCTTTATGCCACTATTTACTGAGTCCAAATGACTCATGCACAGAGAAAAGACAACTGGTTTTCCCCCGCAGGTAATGCTTGTAGTAGACTCACTCGCGCGCCTTACGGATAGCCCTCTGACTGGGCAACAGCGCGCGCCTCTCCCTTTCTCTTCCGTGCATGCTCCTGGCAGTTGAATGCGCTCTTTTTCCAAAATAAATGTTAATCGATATTGATTAACCAACGAATTCCTTTAAGATTTTATAAGTGGATTCATGATGATGAGCTCGAGAGCTTGAAGAAGGTCTAAACGGCGTTTTTCAGGGATGCGCGGAACGGAAAATAACGGATCCGTGCATTTGCATCTATAACTAAAATACTAATGTATTAAATAATATTAAACTTCGTATAGCTGTTAGGAAAGATCTTTGCTACAATATGTGTAAAGAAAATTTCGATATCTTGATCCGTGTTGTTATTACGAAGCCGTAAATGCGATGCAACCGTCCGGTACCCGGGAAAATGCGCTAAAATTCTGTTTTTAAGCACACACTGAAATCGATATAAACGGTAAAATGTTTTGTATACCATCAATAAACGCAGAAGTAAACAAGCTTTAACTTGATGTACTTCATTTTAAAATCGATTGAGCCATCTCTGAGATATTAGCCTTTAAACTCGGGTGACGGAATTTTGCAACGGACAGATTCGTGTAAGAGGCGCACCCTCATTTTCGGCTGCGATTTCTGGGAAAAAAGGTGCGCCTCTTACGAGTTTATACGGTACATATCAATATGAACTGAACTGACAACTTGCCACCGTTGAAAGCGAATCATTTCCTGGGCAGCAGGTGAATCCTCCTCGTTAACTAAAGGAACTATATATAAAATAATTTATCTCCACAAACCATTACCGGAGTTACTATGTATTTTCTTTAGTATCATTCTCCACAACATCCAGATTATTATTCTAGAGTCCAAAAAATGTTGCCATTTAGAACCAAAAACTTAATACATATATCCCGAACCGAAGGTGATATGGAAAACATGTCGAATCACGCCATTTGTCGTAAAAAAATAGGTATTGGAACAAAATAATAGTTCCTCTTAAGTTCATATATTTGACTGATGATGTAGAAGACACAGCACTAAACTGCAAAGGATTTTATTTGGGAAATGGGCTTGAGTCGCTTGCTTTATTTACCTATGATTGAATGATAAAGAGAGGGTGACATTAAGCTTGGTCAGGTCGGGCTCCGATGTAACTTCATAGATGTTACAAACAGATGCTTATCTTAAGCATTCATACTAATTGCTATTCTCTGCTGACCAAAATTAAGAAAATTAAATTCTTATACAAAAATGCACAAATTTTGCTCCATATTCGATATCTAAACTGGGTGGAAATTTCACCCACACTATGATCTGACTGACTTTAAATCATTTGCATAGGGAACTACGAAGTGATACTGGATCCCATTTTTATCACATTTTTATTAGTTTGGCTTTCGTCATGTCTGTCTGTCCGGGTGGAATATTGCAATCAAGTTTAAACTAACTTCCCAGATCGGTTAGACTTGAAATTTTAACCATAGATCAGAAGTGGACGACAATGCCATATAAGCTATCTATTATAACAATTAATTAATTAATTGTTAATAAATTAACAATTAATTAATTAACATATTCCCGGATGTGCCAGTAGAGGCTAGTAATTTTAACCATAGCTCAGAAGAGGATGACAATGCAATGTTAGCTACATTTTATAACAATTAATTAATTAACTATTAATTAATTAACAATATCACATTTTTATTAGTTCGGTTTCTGTCATGTCTGTCTGTCCAGGTGGAATATTGCAACTGAGTTTAAACTAACTTCCCAATCAGCTACAGACTTGAAATTTTAACCATAGCTCAGAAGTGGATGACAATGCAATATTAGCTATCTATTATAACAATTAATTGATTAGTTAATTGTTTATAAATTAACAATTAATTAATTAACATACAAGGTGATTAAAAAAGAATGTGTCCGTTTCAAAGATCTGTACTTTTCAAACGGTACAAGCTACAGAGCAGCGCGACCGATTAAAATGACTGGAATAACCTCTAGTTTTTCCAGTTACCGCTAAAAAGCACTAGTTGCCTAGATAGGAGCTTTATCACTCAGTTGTTGTTTTCGCAAGCTTCACGATGGAAACAGCTAAACAAAAGTCATTTTGCGTGTTGCAGTGTGCAAAAAGTGAGTCTGTTACAATGGTGCAACGTGCTTTTCGGCGTGAATATGACATTGATCCAACTCACAAATCGAATATCTTACGCTGTTACCAACAGTTCTCTGAAAATGGTTGTTTGTGTAAGGGTAAGTCACCCGGCCGTCACCGCATGTCTCAGGAGAATGTTGCAAAAGTTCGATTAGCTTTTGCGCGTAGTCCAAGAAAATCTACCAGACGTGCTAGTTGGGAACTCGGAATGCCACAACCAACTGTGTGGAAAGTGTTAAGGAAATGCTAGCTGATGAAGGCTTACAGGCTGCAGCTGGTACAGACCATTACCCCTGATGATAAGGTGAAAAGAAGAGAGTTCTCTGACTTCATTCTAACAAGACTAGAAACTGATGATACATAATTTCACAGCCAGACTGATCTTTAGTGATGGAGCTACCTTCCATACTAATGGGATGGTAAACCGTCACAACGTGAGGATTTGGGGTGAAGAAAATCTGATTGTGACTCTGGAACACACAAGAGACTCGCCAAAAGTTAATGTGTTTTGTGTGATGACACCAAAAAAAGTGTAAGGACCTTTTTTTTACCGAAAACACTGTTACAGGCAACTTGTACCTTAAAATGCTGAAAGATTCGCTTTTTCCACTACTGGAAGCAGATTTCCATGATTTTTTGTTTCAGCAAGACGGGGCTCCTCCCCATTGGCACCTCTCAGTTCGTGCTCATCTTAATGAGACCTGCCCACGAAGATGGATTGGTCGATCTGCAACGCAAAACCTCGTCCTTCATCTGTGGCCTCTGAGGTCACCTGATCTCACTCCATATGATTTTTTTGTGGGGATATGTCAAGGGTCAAGTCTTTGTGGCGCCATTGCCTACTAACAGCGAAGAATTGAAAGCACGCATAACTTTGGCTGTGAAGACAATAACTGCTGACATGATTCACAGAGTGTGGGAGGAATTTGAATATCGACTTGACATTGTTCTGGTTACTCAAGGAGGACATATTGGACATTTGTGATGTATTTCTTTTAAAAAAAACTAGAGAATGTACCGGTCATTTTAAGAGGTCACGCAGCTCTGTAGCTTATACTGTTTGAAAAATACAGATCTTTGAAACCGATGCATTATTTTGTAATCACCATGTATTTCCTGATGTGCTAGTAGAGGCTTGTAATTTTAACCATAGCTCAGAAGTGGATGACAATGCAATGTTAGCTACATGTTATAACAATTAATTGACACTTAATTAATTAACAAATTTCCTGATGTTCTTAAAGAGGCTCAAAACTTTAACCGTCGCTCGGAACTGGATGCTAGTGCATCATTTGCTATATGTTACAATAATTAATTGATTAATTAATTAACGATCAATTAATTAACAAATTTCCTGATTTCCTAGTAGAGCCTTGAAACTTTAACCATAGCTCCGTGCTCTCGGACGACCCTTGCTGAATATATTCATTTCAAACGAAATCATGTGCCATAATGGCCAAGGTGCATAAATAACTATTTCACCACAGTCACACGCATTCGGGGTATTACTGACCCAGTTCTCAGTATGGTATAAGGTCTGAATATGTGCTAGTCTCTCGCTCGACAGATAATCATACTCAGCCGATAAAAAAGTACTTCTGGACATAATAAGGACTGTGTTTAGAGCTGTATACGCCACCCTTTTACTAGAACGTATAGAGATCTAACAGTTGATAGTTCCTCATGTGCATGACTCACGGTAAAATATTCTATATGCAACTTGGTTGTGTATGTCACATGGTTAACTAATAAATACCTATACCTAACTGAGTGTGACACGGCTCACCAGCTCCTTTGGTTTAATTTTCAAGGTAATAAGAGTTACAGAATTTGAAATATTATAGGTAGGGAGAGGTAATATTTTTCAATTCCACATACTGTCAGCTGAACAGAATCTGAAATACATCGAGAATTTCCTGTGTCCCTGTCAGAGTCTCATCAAGATGTATCAAATCGATTGGAAACTTTCACACGGGCATAAGATTAAAAAGCAGAAAATAATTAATTAAATAAATTTTTTTAAAAATATACCATGTTTTAAGACGGATTAAAAAGTATAAAATAATTTTCCCTGGGCCCTTCTAAATTCTTGAGGGTGAAGTTTTAGTGGCTATGGAGATATTTGTAAGACCTGAAGAGAAAAACGTAGGGCGCAGGTAGTAGATAATAGAAGTAGATAATCCAGATAAATTCACAACCAATTTCAGTGCATCGCAAATGGTATTGATTGTGGGAGTTTGTTCAATGACACCTGGTCCCTTTACTCCACCCTAATTATCATGGGTTGCCTGCGCCCCACGTTTTTCTCTTTAAGTCTTACAAATATTTCCATAGCCATCAAAATTCACCCTAAAAAATTTAGAAGGGCCCAGGGAAAATTATTTTATACTTATTAGTTCGTTTTAAAAACGTAGTATATTATAATTTTTAAAAATTTAATTAATTATTCAGGTTCAACTGCGTGCATTAGCATTATGATGTCAAACATTTTCTCCTCCATTACAGAATGCATCTTTCGGTTGAACTGGAGATGTTGTTCATTGGATCATAGCCGGATTATAATGACAAGTTATTGACACCAAAATACCTGCTCAATTGGGATCTGTGTTTCCATTGATTATGGGGTTGAATAGCCTTTTCCATGAACTGTTGCCAGTGAATACTCTCTGTTGAAGTTTTCTGGATTCTTCATAATTTCAATGGCCTCACGAATCACCCTTGGGAAGTATATTTTTTCCTTCACAATCACCCTTGTGTTTTGTAAGTCAATGTTGTGGCCAGGTCCCTATTAGAAATGTTCGGCGATGGCTGAGAGCCAGAAGTCTCTTTTTCAGTGCTCTCCCATGTTCCTGATTCTAACATGTACTGCTCGGCCCATTTTCCCTTTGTAGACTTTCTCACAGGAGCACTTCACCTCGTAAATGCCCTCATGCAGCAGTGGTGAGAGGAGATCTTTGGGATCTGAAAGAATGTCTCCTGTCTTTCTGGCTGCCGTGAACCTGGTTGTTACATAGTGCTTTTTTAGTATTCTGGATATCTCCTCTGATGTGCCTGATACGTAGGGGATGGTAGCATAGGATGTTGGTTTGTCTTGTTCCATCCACTTGTCTCGGTCTTTGAGGCGCCTTTCTATCTCGGTCCTTTTCAGGATCAACTTTTTGGGATATCCATTCCTTAAAGCCTTCACTCCAATTATGGAGTGCTAGCAATTTTACTATCCTTTATGACCAAATTTATGATTTAAAGGCATTTTTTAATAATGCCTTCACAATTAACAACCAAAAATCGTTTTTAAATCATGCCAAAGACCACAAAATTTAGGGGGAAATAATATTTTTTCGCGATTTATTAAAAAGGTTCAAAAATACATAACTCAAAAAGACGAAGCACCTATTTTTTGGTCCCGCAGACTTTGTATAATCAAGTTTCTACTCTGTACACCATTTGAGGTACATTAGCTCCAAAACTGTCATATTATGCTGGGCTTGATAGCAAAATTCTACCAGCGAACTGTTTTCTCTCTTTTGTATTCTTGCGCCATGCCTCTGTGCGAGTGTATGTTGTTTTAACCCTCCTGTACTGTGCTGCCCTCTTCTGTCGCCTGTAAAAAAAAAAAAGGGAGGAAATAAAACGAACGTCTTTTTCGTTCTGTCGGAAAACCTGAATGGAGTGTTTGCTTCTCTCGCCGTTCCACTAAAATAACTAAAGTGATTTTGTTTGGAGACTCCTTTTAGGAATATAAATTACATCAGGTTATGGGCCCAGCTGGCTCGGCGTGAATAGCGAAGTAAAACTAGTGCGGACGTTCAACAAGTTTCGTTTTGGGAGAAGATTCTGTGTTGTGGCGTGGCGTCCGGCAGTTCGACGGATCTTTTGTCTAGAGGTGAAGCAGCATCATGGCGGAGGTTTCATCAGTAAGCTCGATCCCGAAATTAACGAGGAGTAATTTTTCGGCATGGAGAGCTTGTGTTAAGCCGGAGCTGCTGAAATTGGAGTGCTGGGAGGCCATCGTTGGGTATGATGACGACGATGATTTTCAGCCATCTGCAACTGAGGCCAAGAAGCGTAGGAAGAGCAACTATACCGCGCTTGCCCTCATCATGCGAACGACAGGTGAGGACCTAATAAATGACATTCTTGACTGTGAAGCAGCTTCAGAGGCATGGAGGATCCTTGAAGAGCTCTGCACAAACAACACAAGTTATGGAGCCATGATGAGACTGAGGGAGCTTGCCTCACATACAAAAGGAAATCAATCTATTTCTGAGTATTTGAATAGCATGCAAGAGATGAATAGGACATTGAAGTCAAATAAACTTGAAATAAGTGACAGTCAACTCGCCTACTTATGCTTGTCAGGACTGCCCCCTGAATACGAAATTTCTGTTAAGACCCTTTGTGCCCAACCAGACAAAATAAAGATGTCATCTGTGAAGCAAATTCTCCTGGAATGTGAAAGGGAAATGCAAGGTAGAAGTGACGACCAACACACAGCCCTGAGAATGGGGAAGGTACAAAGTAAGTCGAAGCAAAAGAATGAGGGAGAGAAATTTTCAAACAAGGGGAAGGGTAAGTCTAAAGTGTATAGAAATTTCTGTTATGCCTGTGGAGACGAAGACCATATAGCCAGAAATTGCCCTAAGGTGAAACAAGTGAAGGAGGCAGAAGAGAAGAAGAAAGAGAAGGACTCTGAGCATTCTATTAAGGCTTCAATCGCCACAAGGGAACATATAGCCTTGTATGCAAAGAAGTACACCCCTGGGGAGAATGGCGTGTGGATCCTCGATGGGGGCGCATCGGACCACATGACCAGTAAGAAAAATTTGTTTACCACTTTGGAAGAGTACTCTGGAGAGGTAGAAGTAGGAGACGGCAGTCCCCTGAAAATAATGGGTAAGGGGACCGTGACTCTACGCCTGTCAGAGGAATGTGGAGGCAGAGATATTAGCTTTTCTGATGTTTTGTATGTCCCTGAGCTGCAAGATAATTTGATATCTCAGGGACAGCTTGAGGAAAAAGGGCTGGAATTTATATCAAAACAAGGGAAAACTCAAGTTCTTAGAGAAGGGAAACCAGTTTTCTTGGCCCATCGTATAGGGAGATTATACTTTATTTCAACCATGGAGGGAGTTTCAATTATGACTCTACGTGAAGAGTACAACCAGAATGAGAAGAAAGCATCCCGAGTCTCACAACAAGTGTGGCATCGCAGGCTGGGCCACCCATGTAGTGAAATCATGGGCAGGATGAAGGTGCTTTCCAGCCTGATGTCAAAGGGAGAAAATGGAAATGAAATTGATGGAAATTTTTGTGACCCTTGTGTGCAAGGAAAGATGAAGAGATCTAAATTCCCCAAGAAGGACCATCATGAGGAGCTGGGCATTCTCGACCGAGTACATTCGGACATCATGGGACCAATTCGGCCAGAATCTCTAGGGAGGAGGAGGTTCATCATAACTTTTGTCGATGAGGGATCGAAGTATGTGTCTGCATCGCCGATGGCACGGAAAAGCGAAGCACTTGACAACTTCAAGAAGTACAAGGAGAGGTGTGAAGTTCTGCACAGCAGGAGGGTGAGGGAACTCCAAACGGACCGGGGGACTGAGTACCTGGCCGGGGATTTCCAATCATTCCTCGAGAAGAGTGGGATCGTGCACCGAACATCTGTAGAATTCACTCCCCAACAAAATGGTATTGCAGAGAGAATGAACTTAACTTTGGCTGATATTGTAAGGTGTCTCTTGTTTCAAGCCAGCATGCCACTGTACTTCTGGGCGGAGGCACTGCAGACGGCGGTCTATCTTCGAAATCTACGCCCATCGAAGTCGCTCAACTATGACTCTCCCATGGAAAGGTGGACCGGAAGGAAGTTAACGAAGCAAGACGTGGAACATCTCCGGGTCTTCGGCTGTCTCGCTTGGGCTTGGACGCCCGAACCGAGGAGGGATGGCAAGTTCTCTCCCAGGGCGCAGGAGTGCGTTTTCTTAGGATACGGGGAAGGAATGAAGGGATACCGTCTCTGGAGCATCCAGGAGAGGCGGGTGTTCCACAGCCGGGACGTGGTGTTCAGGGAGGGCCGATTCCCTTTCAAGCACAAGGAAAGCCTGAGGTGGGAGCAGCCTGCCCCCAGGGAGGTGTTTTGCCCAATTGCTGATGCCCTGGGTGAGGAGGACGATGGCGGCGAGATCCCTGTTGTGGATGAAGCTGCACTGCTGCCAAACGGCCGTGATGGCTATGGAGGGGGCCATCCTCCAGGAGTGGGGGTACGACGCTCGGAGCGCCAGAGGAGGCCCTTGCAACCATGCAAGCTGCCCTGCTGCCTGTCGCACGTCAGGGTGGACGACACCGTGGGCGGAGACGTCTGGCACCCTGCCGGGCCTCCGAAGACCGTGGAGGAGGCCATGAGACGACCTGACCGTAAGCAGTGGATGGAAGCAATTCAGAGGGAGATGGCAAACCATCAACGGAATGGTACTTGGACTATGGTGGAAAGGCCAAAGGGAGTCAATGTGGTAGGCTGCAAATGGGTTTTTCCCCCACCGAAAGTGAGTTCCTCTGGTGATCTTGTGTACAAAGCTAGATTGGTGGCACAGGGTTTTAGCCAAAGGTACGGTTTTGATTATTGGGAAACGTACAGCCCCGTGCTATCTAAGGGTAGTCTTAGAGTTTTGTTGGCCTTAGCTATTAGCAAGGGATGGGAAATTGAGCATGTTGACTGTGTTGCAGCTTACTTGAATGGAGCTCTGGATGAGACTATTTACATGGAGCAGCCCAAACTCTGGTACGAGGGAGATGAGGGAATGGTTTGTCTCCTTCAAAAGAGCCTGTATGGTCTAAAGCAGTCAGGCATGGTTTGGAATGACATGTTAATTAAAATCTTGTGTAAAATGTGTTTCAAGCAATGTATTTCAGATCCATGTGTTTTTGTACACCAGGAGGGTTACGTGGGAACGTATGTGGATGATATCATTGCTTGTGGTACGAAATCATTTCTATCTATCTTAAAACAGGGCCTAAGTGAGATTGTGGAGATCAGGGACCTGGGACCAATAACAAACTTTGTAGGACTCAATTTTTCTCGACCCACTGAAAATATCCTTGAAATGGACCAACAAAACTATATTAAGGAAGTACTGGAAATGTTTAATATGGCTAATTGTATTAGTGTACTTACTCCAGGTGTTTTAGGTGCCAAGATGGATGAAAAAGGGAAACCTTTTAACCAGGAGAGGTATCGGTCTGCAATCGGGTGTTTGTTGTATTTATCAACTTGCTCGAGACCTGATATTTCCTTCATAGTTGGGTATTTGAATAAATATTGCCAGGAGCCTACTGATGTGCAGTGGGAAGGGGTGAAGCGTGTGCTGAGGTACCTAAAGGGGACTGCAAGCTACAAAATGGTATTCCAGAGTGACCCCTCTTTTGCATTTAAAGTGTACAGTGATGCCGACTGGGCAAATGATAAATCAGACTCATTGTCTGTAGGTGGTCATGTAGTTCTAATGGCTGGTGTTGCAGTAGTTTGGCGGAGTAAAAAGCAATCTACCACTGCAAGCAGTACTATGTTGGCTGAGTATTACTCAATGTTTGAAGCGTGTAAGGACATAGTGTGGCTAAGAGACTTAATGAGCGAGCTAGGTCATCCTGTAAAAGGAGCTGTGCAGCTGTATGCTGATAACCAGGGGGCCAACGGTTTGGCTGAATCAATAAGATTAACAGACAAAAATAAGCACTGTAGGCTGAGGTATCATTTTGTAAGAGAGTGTATTCAAAATGGTGAAATTAGAGTTAACCATGTCCCGTCATCTGACAATGTAGCTGACATCTTAACAAAAATCTTGCCTCAACCTAAAACAAAATTGTTTGTCCAAGCTATGGGGCTAGTAGAGTAGAAGTCTTGTTTTTTTTTTTTGCTTGTTAATGTCAAGCCTGTGAGTAATTTGAAGACTAAGTTTTTTGTCTCTGTTTATCAATTATCAAAGTGTGGTAGCCTTAAAGTATGTTGTTTTTTTTAGGGCATCGACATAACTATTTTTATGCCTGAAATTGCACCAAAATATTTGCCAAGTATACTTTGTTGTTACTTTGTGCTGATAGTTTTGAGCTATGTCTATGCTCTCACTTCTTATTTGTATCGAGTTTTTTTTGTTTATTTGTTCTTGCTGTTCGAATTTTGAGGAGAGGTGTCATATTATGCTGGGCTTGATAGCAAAATTCTACCAGCGAACTGTTTTCTCTCTTTTGTATTCTTGCGCCATGCCTCTGTGCGAGTGTATGTTGTTTTAACCCTCCTGTACTGTGCTGCCCTCTTCTGTCGCCTATAAAAAAAAAAAAGGGAGGAAATAAAACGAACGTCTTTTTCGTTCTGTCGGAAAACCTGAATGGAGTGTTTGCTTCTCTCGCCGTTCCACTAAAATAACTAAAGTGATTTTGTTTGGAGACTCCTTTTAGGAATATAAATTACATCAAAAACCTTCAATGGTTTAATGGATTCAAAGATTAGAGCTGAAATTCCGACCTGAAGAAGCCAACTGGAATGTTGGTGAAACTGTCATCCACAATGATAAACCAATTAGGAAAGAACCGGAAAACCTTTGAGTCAAGATTGTAGGTATGTTGTATACCTAGATTTTTAAACATTTAATTTTATGGAATGAATTCAATCAGCAAAAGCTTTGGATGTCCAGTTTTTTTCCTCAAATGTGCATGCTGATTCATTAAACACTAAAACCAACCCACCTTTTTCTTTAGCAACAGATCCTTTTGGTATGTGAATGCATTAACAAGTTCTATGAACCAATTAATGGCAAAAACAACCGATGACATCAAAGTCCTTTGTTCCATGCAGCCTAGGGCAGCGAATTCCTCAGAGAGAGACAATCCATCACTTTCATTTTGTTCTAGCACTTTCGGAAGAACAACTCCACATCCAAGTAGAGCATCAATGCTAGACAGATCTCCCTCTTCCAACCGGAACCGAAGGATACGCATCAGCCTCAACAGTGGATTCATCACCTCCAATGGACGCTCCACCCTAAATAATAAGTCCATGATGTTAGTGACAGTGAATTCCTTTCAGAGTACATATATACCAGCAGTTAGAAAAAAATTAGCAAGATGATTAACCCTACTACTCCAAATCGAGTGATCTATCAGCCTTCCATATGTTTGCAAAACCTGCCACTGACTAACATTTTTACACACATAAATATAAATGTTTATGTTTAAAACCTTCAAAGACCAATGGAGTGTAGTATTTTACACTATCCAAAGAGATATTTTCTCAATACAATTAAAGCATCACATGGTGGAGACAAAAGAACATGAATACATGAAATTTTAAGACAAGCTTGGGCTTTTTTTAGAAACTGCAGTGTGTTTTACATCATAATGAACTCTGTCACCACGAATATTGAGAGGTGAATCAACAGTAAAATTAAACATAATAAGGTTGAGGTAGCTGTACTGTATAAATTCACATCCAGAAATAATAACACATGCTCTTGTGCATTATCATATATTAGAAAGATACAAATTAAAGTAAAATTTCTCAACATCCTAGAAAGTTGACACAACTGATGATGACGAAGAAGGCAACAAAACAACATGGAACTCACTTTTCATCAACAATTCTTCCTCCAAAACTGACCCGAGGGCCTCCCAGTCTCTCTTCTCTTTGGGAAACTAATGGAGTGAGTTTCAATGCAATGGGGTTCACGAGGTCTTCATCCAATGCAAATTGTACAGATAATGGTAAATCGACAGACCTGAAGAATAAGATGACAAATAAATAGATAATAGGTTAAAAAATGAAATTATCAGCAGAAATAAAATACATACTCAAAACTACCCATCATGCTTTGAGAAGCAAGCCAATACAAATTATTATAACAGAACACCATTAGATACACAGGGAAAGCAGTATGACTTAGATAACATGAACCATACACAAAAAAAAATAAAAATACTTACGATTCAAAATTAGAAGAGCTTTCATCAATAAAACTATCTTGAAAGTCATAAGTCATGGTCTTCGTAATCCATTCCTGATCGAAGTAAAATGAAATAAAAAATGAGTCTCATCATTCAATTAAGAATTTCTGCATGAATGAATACACAGGCATTGATAGACAGAAAGGACAACTATTACTGTAATGTTCTAGGCCAGTGGTCAGCAAACTTATTAGTCAACAGAGCCAAATATCAACAGTACAACAGTTGAAATTTCTTTTGAGAGCCAAATTTTTTAAACTTAACACATTCAGCACAGAGCACATATATTGACGTGGTCCCATCTATGCCGATCAACAGGACCACGTCAATAGACATGGTCCATTAACTTTAGGCCCTTTAAAAAATGGGTTCCGTTTCTAGTGTCTCCCTTAAATTCGCGACCCGCATTGAATGTGTTAAACTATTTAGGTAGGTACATTGTTATTAACTTTACTAGGGTACTCCTAAGCAGGCCTTTGCTAAAAACGTCCTTAATCTTATTGAGGTACGTTCGCTGAGGTCGACCCCTTCCAACTCTCCCATCCACACTCGTCTTGTATACTTGTTTTGTCTATCTCCTTTCGTTCTTCCTCTCTCTGTATATCCAAACCATCTCAACATACCTTTCTCAAACCTCGACACTACATCTTCTTTCACTCCGCAACGCTTGCTAAAATTAACTTAATAAACTTGACAAAGTTTTAAATCTTAGTTAAACTATTCATGTTGAATAAAACTTGATGTCATACTTAATGACGATATTATTTATCGATAAAATTAAATTGTAAGGTATCCATAAAATAAAATCATGTCAATGACTGACAATTATGTGAACAATGACCTTGCATCTCCTTGGAAAGTTTAGGCAAGTCAGGTTTGTACGTTGTTGTTTTTAATTTTAGGCATGATTCCAGGTACTCATTAATAAGACAACTTTTCAATATACTCTCGATAAGGTTCACGTTTGAAAATGATTACATATTTGCATGAATATGTAGACCCGAATAAGGAAAGAACAGCAAACGCTAGTTATTTTAGCTGATTATATGAGTCAGGAATACTATTCCAGGTTTTGAAAATCCAAATATCCACTTCTCCTGATCTTTCACATCAGACCACTTGTGCTGTGAAATAATGTAAGTTCACATTTGTTTTTCTCCAATATTTCTATATCAGCAAAAAGACTTTCAAATTTCGAACTTCACGATTCTTTGTTTTTTAAATCCAGCAATCGCATTTCAAAATTGCTAATGTTAATATTAAAGGGAGAAAATTTAATTGTTACAGTAGCATTTAGAGGTTTTTTTTAACCAAGGCTAACGTCGCTCTGCTGTTTCTGAATTTATGAAACCTGTTGAGAAAAGCTTCCCTCATATTTAAAGTATTGTTTTAAAATAGCAAATGCCAATATCAGAATTATTTTCTTGGCGATGTTTCGACAGGCTTGGAAAGTAAATCTAAGTTTCTCTTTCAAAATCTTAACCAAAAAAAGACATTTTTTTATTATGAAATAACTTCTTCTAACATCGAAAAAATTGTGTTTCCTTTCCCCTGTAGTTTACGATTAAGATATTATTTAGATGAGACGTAACGTCTACCATGAAATAAAATATTTGTATCCACTGATCGTGCGTTAGTTCTGGATAGTGAAAACCCTCCTCAAGAAGAAATGGTTTAAATTCTGTTAATAAGGAAGAGAAACTTTTCAAAGCGTTTCCTCTTGATAACCAATGTAAGTATGTACTCTTGTTATGCCACAGAAGATCTGCATACTCACTCTATTCCAACTAAAAATGCTTTAATTGGCGATAATAACGAGCTTTAGCTATAATGAAGTTGATAATCTTAATCACCAATTCCATAACTTTGCAATTTTCTTCTGGAAATGTCTGCACACAAAGCGCTTCTTGATGAATGATGCAATGATAAGTAAGTATCTCGTGATTAATTTTTTCTTTCAAAATAGCAACAAACCTGTTTCTTACACTGGTCATACTTTTTGCCCCATCTGTTGAAATTGATACAATTTTATCGAGTGGAATATGTTTTTCAATGCACTCAATTACAGCATTTGCTGTACCCTCTCCTCGTGTTTGACCTTCGAGTGCCAATAATCCAAAAAGTTCTTCTTTAGGACCTGTAGATGAAATAAATCGTACAAAAAGTGAAACTTGTGCTGCATCATTTACGTCACAGCGCTTCGGACAGAGGCAGGTGGAATTGCCAACCGTAGGGGTGTGGATTTTGACTACAATTCTAGTCTTTCCTGCAGGGACACGTGCTCGGAAGTAATACATTGTAGAACACGATGCAAAGATTAGACTTGACGATACGCATTGGCATTTTATCTTTCTGGAAATATTTTCTCAATAAGTCGCTTTAGAGCACTCACCTAAAGATATATAAACAACAATTAAGTATGTAAAAACAGAAATAACAAAACCAGTCATCACGAAGTTTCAATCGCACTGTACGTGCGCATCCGCACGTGGTATTTTGTGGAAGAGCCACACTCAAGGAACCAAAGAGCCGCATGTGGCTCGCGAGCCGCGATTTGCCGACCACTGTTCTAGGCTATCTTAAAAGAAAATATCACATCCATGCAATGCACATAGTTCAGGAGTGAACTGATCGGAATACATAATCATCAATAAAATGAGCAACTAAAAATTTTAATGGTATTAAAAAAAAAGAATAAGGAAGCGTAATTCTTCAAAAACAATGCATTTTGGGTAACAGATACGATTAAGTGAACTTTTTAACAGGTAAAATAACTATACATACAAAACCAGAAAAAATTCTTACCATAAATTTTTCATCTAGGTCAGCATCCATAGCCATGCAGGAAAGTTGATCATAAAGAAGACCAATAATTTCTGCATAACAACCACATGTACTCAACACCAGCTCTGTTCATAAAGGAAAAGAAAATGTTTATGATATTGATGGAGAGAGAGAGAGAGAGATAGACATATCTAAATTTTACAACAAATTTTCATTAAATATTTAAATAAAAAATCATTTCTTTGTGTAGGTTATGAGCAAGAAATAGAAGTCCATACTAAGTTTCTGATACTGAAAAATACCAATCACAGCATCCAGGCTTGTCCCCATCAGCATTATCTTTAGTGCTTAATACAGGGTGGCCATTCAATCAGTAAAGTCTAATTCATAATTATTCACAGTTTGTTAAGGTTGAGAATCACCATTTTCAATTTTGTTGAAGTTAAATGTAGTCATTCAGAGTTAAATTTTTTTGTAAATAATGATATTTTATAATTTTATTGAAATGTGTAAGTAAGTCATTTAGGTCCTAATAAGACACAGCTATATTTATAAATTTAGTTGTTTTTTATAAAGTGGACATTAAATATCAATCTAATGAAAACGAAAGTGATAGTGTGAATTCAATGCATCCAACACTCGCTGAAAACTTGTCGATACAGGTGACTTATTATCTTTTAGACCATTTCAACATAGATTCTAATTCTGGACAGAATTTCAAGCATCTGGCTAGGAAACATGAAGAAAAGTTGATGTAAACAGAATTACATGGTTAGAAAGAGCACACATTAGTATTACAGTAGAGCGTCGATAATCAGGATCAATTGTAACAGGACCCAGTCCGGATTATCAAATAGTCCGGATTTTCGAACAGAACAAAAAAAAAGGCTGTTTGATGCCTTAAACGTAAACTTTGCTAAAAACCGTAAAAATTCCCTGTAGTAGTGTAGTTAAATAATTAGAGCAGATAAATAAAACCATTAATTTAACCATAATCGCCACATTTTAGCGGTCAAAGACCCCGCCGAGTCTCGCATCAATGCTTTTGACAAATATGGACATTGTATTCAAATCAACTTATTTTTCACCAGATGTGAATCCAGATAATCGACGGTCTGGATTATTGATGCTCTACTGTACATTCATAGTTGACTAGGCCCAGACTTGTTCCTAGGACAAAACAGAACTTTTGCTCCATCTCAAAATCTAATTGAAAACTACCCAAATTAAACAAAGATACCCAAATTAAACAAAGATACCCAAATGAAAGGTTTACACTAAAAAATCATGGCTTATTCACAGTTTTCACGGTTGAGTGGCCACCCTGTAATACCAAACCACACCTCTCAGGGCAGGTTTCAAAATTTAGTTCATTTTTAGACACAATGAATAATTAAAAATTACCACAAGATCATAGAATAGGTAGTAGTAGTACATAATATTTTCATTTTAATGTTCTTCAACGGCTAAGATTGTTTCACACATACTGTCTGCCACGTGCAGACAGGGGCAACAGCACTCTGACGAATCGCAGTATCACCACTCCAATCAATTGACAAGTATATTTAAATTGAAGATTAATCCAAATTTTCAATATAAGCAGAGGACTTTAGATACCTATGCATGTACTTCAGTCATCCAGGTGACCATCAACAGGGAATGTTTAAATCTCGTAAACATGTGCGTGTTGTCCAAGATTTAAACACTGACTTTTGATGTTCACCTGGAAGACCAAAATGCATACATAGAAGCCAAGAGTCCTCTCCTTTTATTGACAATTAGGATTAATATTTAATGTGTAGTAATTGAAGTAATGGCAATGTATTTCTGGTTTAGCAAATATCTGTTCTGAAATTAAGCAATATTTTTTTATTAAATAGAAAATGAAATGAAATTATCTGGCTAAATAATATTTATCATTATCAATTCAAATGCTAAAATCAGAGACAACTGTCAAAGATCTAAACGAGATTTGTTAAGGAGCCTGAAAACCCAAAGAAAAAAATGTGTGCTTCAATGTTAGAATTTGGAGATAAGCAGTATTGAGGAAAATCTGAAAATGCAGCATGATACAAACCAAGGAACATCACAGCATTGGCAGCTTTGCTTCCAGGAATCAGTGACTCTTCACTGCCTTGTGAACCTGCACTGCTTGCCCGAGTGTTTGCCATCGAAGGTCCTCGAACGACCATATCACATTCAGATTCTACAGAGGCCATGTGTTTCACTGCCATTATAGAGGTAATTACACCTTTCCTTTTCAACCTTAATGACATAGATGCAAAACTCAAATCACATTCAGTACATGCACAACCATGCATAAAATATTTTCCTACATTTATTTGTGAAATAAATACAAGCAAAAAGCCTTTGCTTCGAGCGTATAGAGACTAGTGATGCCCTCAGAAGAGGAGATCATCTCCACAGTAACTCCTTGGAGCAGTATGTCCAGCACCGAGAGATCACTGAATTAGCCAAGAAAGCCCTTGCTCAAGTTCAATCTTTCGGGCTAAAATGATATGCACCCCAGGATTTTTTAGAGCAGAGTAAGGGTGTTCGAAAGATGAAAACATTGCTCAATCATTTTAAGCATGCCTCATTAATACATGACAGAGAAACCAATATGTAACAGCATTTCTTCCCTACCTGTGAGCATTTAATGCCTCACGGTAAAGTAGAATTTTAAAATTCAACACCACAAAAACAAAATCCCTGAGATTCATTTCATTGGATATTCCAAAAGGTCTTCACCGTACACCATGTAAATACCACAAATCTTTCTACGTCTGACATCACAGCAATCAGCTTAGCTGGCTTCAAAAATAATATATTGCATGAATAGTATCCACCTCATCTAGGATATACATGCTCAGAGGCTTTTTGCAATGAGATAAAGTCAGCTAATTGTCCCTCTTAACTATTATCACTTGAACCATTAGGTGGAATTCAAGGAGGTGCCTATTAAGGATATAAGAGGCAAAATTCCAGTTTTCATTCAGAGATAATCCACATATAAATGACTAGAGATACACAATCCAAAGTATAAGGTTAAGCCTTCTCAGACATTTTAATAAGAAGTGATAATATGCTCAATGGTTAAACTCACTAGTACATGGTTGACAAATAAATACATAATAAGGTGAAAAAAATAAAGCTCGATGGTAGAGAGACAAGAAAACTACACTTTCTTCTTAATTGAACCCCTCAAAAGACACTATAATTATTTCAAGACTATTAAGAACTTAACCTATATAGTAAGGACTACAGCACAATCACTTGCATTGAAAAAATGTATTAAATGCCATGATTATTCACCACACACCACAAAACACCCAAAAAAATCCTTAAAAACAATGCTATGGCAATAGCAACACTCACTGAATATTTGTGCTAGACAGATGCTTTCTAATAAGAATTGTGATATCAGTCCGTAGTCCAGATCCATGATCATCTTTTGAGAAAGCAAGGAAGCATAAGATATCCATTAGGTCGCGTACTTGCTCAATATCCATGTCCTCCACTTTATCCAGCAATCCCTTCAATAAGAATCAAACTATATACTATGAAAATCTGTCAATTGAAATACCATTCTGAAAAAATCTCATACGTAATGTCAAATTATTAAAACTTTCGTGGTCCATATTCGTAACGGACTTCCGTCTTTTGGGATAACCCATTTCTGGATTTTAATATGCCAATGTTTCTTCTCCTTTGCAATGAGGAGGTCTCCGGCAAAGGAGTAAGTTGGAATTTTAAAACCCAGATGCAAGTATCATAAGTAGGTAATGATTTAGTCACAGCTATTGTCCAGCCACTTTCTAAATTCCTTATGGCCTAATTCCTTGCTGCTTCTTATTGGTTGCAATGCCATATTAAATGCATAACAGTACATGAGTTATAATTTAAATTTTATCTAATTAATGTATATAAAGGCCACTTATAAATAGTTTCTTCTTTTTTTTAGTTTTGGTCAATTTAAAAGTCACTATGTCACTGCCAACGTTTCTGTCGTTGGCAGTGAAATAGTGACTTTTAAATTAACCAAAAATAAAAAAAAAGAAGAAATTAAATTTTACCATCGACATTAATTGATAGAAAAACTAATAATTTTTGCAGATTACCATTTTCTACTTTCATTGATATGTTTTGCATGCTGCCATAACCCATGCCGTACTCAATTAGACCTTGATGTGAATGAAGACAGATTAATATGTAATACTAAGACTAGCTTAAAAAACCCATCTTTAACAGAAATACCCATCAAGGTAATAAACCATTTAGATTAAAAGTAAAAACTTGCACATGATAACTTGAAAGAGCTTGACTGGTCTACTTACATACCTATGTATATGTATTCTCTCATCACCATAACATATGCAGTATATATGTATTTATTTGTGAACCCACTATACTTTTATTGATTAATCTTTTGTATTTTTTATGACGTGTCTTATACAGTAAAACCTCTCTAAGGCGGCCACTGTCGGTTCCAGAAAAAGGTGGCCGTTTGGAGGGGTGGCCGCTAAATAGGGGTTTTCAGGATAAATTACAAAAATACCTAAGTTCATTTCGAAAATTAGGGTATTCAAATTTATTTTTAATACCATTTGATCACATATTCAGTTAACAAATATAATTTGTTTACTTTTTGTAAATTGGTCCAAGTACTTTATTTCAATTGGCTACATTTTCTTTTCATTAAAACATTTTCTATCCAATTTTGGAGATTTTCAAATGACTCCATTGAATTTTCATTGTAATCCTGTCAATTTTTTGGAAGAATGATTTTAATTTTGATAGTGAATCAAATCCTTCCTTCACACTCATTTCAGTGATTGTTTCATTTTCCACTTCTTTTTCTTCACTCTTGCATATATCAGCATCTAATAAAGAAAGAAACTTATGAATGATCTCTTGGTTTGATGAAGTGATTTTTTACCTCTCTGATTTTTTAAGATATTTAGCCTCTAACAAAGTGATTTATTTGGTGAGATCACTAACCAAGAAGCATCGTCCATCATTGCAGGTAGGCTGTAAAGAAACTTTCATCAGTACCTTAGTTTGAAAGATTGAATAATCCCCTGATCAAGGGGTTGAAGGCGAGCTGTTGTGTTAGGAGGTAGAAACTGAAGTTTAACATTCAAAAGATGTATTTTTGGATGACAACGGGCATTATCTAAAAATAAAATCACCTTTCTTCCTTGTTGCATCATCTTTTGACTTAAGGCATATAGCCATTCTTCGTAAATTGCAGAAGTCATCCACGATTTACTATTAGCGTACCATTTCACGCCAAGAAAATCCATATTAACATTTTTAAAGCACCGTGGCCTAAGAGCTCTTCCAATCACTAATAGGGACTCCTTTTCTCCAACTGAATGACAACATAACATTATTGTTATTCTTTCTTTGCTTAGTTTTCCACTCTTGCACTCGACGTGTTTCAAAGAAAGTGTCTTGTTCGGAATGGGTCTGCAAAAAAGACCAGTCTCGTCCATATTAAAATGACTCTTGCCTCATAACCCTCCACAATAGATGGGACTCTCAATTTCTATTCCTCAACAATCTCAGGAGAAAAATCTCCTCCTTCACCACTAATTGATCGAAAAACAATATTGTTCCCTGTCTGGAAACGTTCCAACCAACCATTGCCAGCTGCAAATCCCTCAATCTGAAGTTCGTTTGCTATGCCCAAAGCTGTTGCAGTATTAAACACTAACTGGTAAATATTTTGCTTTGGTACATTTAAACCATTCATATAACCTATCGTTAACTTCACTAAACTTCTGATCTCTCTTCCTTTTTATCCCTCGATTTTTGTTTTCCTCGCACTCTCGTAGAATAGTGTCCCTGTTTTTAATGAAAACGTTTATCTGCGTCCTTCCACACTTAAATTTTTCGGCAATTTTCCTTGCTGACATCCCATTATCACTGTCCAAAATAAAACTTCTTCTCTCTTCTTAATTCAACACCACTTTGCTTCTGCCACTCATTTCGCAATCCACTGCCAAATCTTCCGTAAGCTCCAACCGCACAACACACAGTATCAATCACAGATACGTTTGATATTTTGCCTCTGAGTCATAAACACTTTCTGCAGAAAATTAGCACAAATAGTAGCAACGCCAGATTTTAGTCCTGAATGATTCATTTCAGTGCCCTTGTCTTTCGTAGAGGGTAACTCACTTTTTTGAGCTCTTACGCTCCTGAGGAAACTTAAATGAGTCACAGAGAATTCGTACCTCTTTCCCTTCACTTTCCAGATGCATCCCAAGATAAGGTGAGTGTTTAAGGCTTTACTTACTCTTCCTTTCACTGCTTCCTTGCATTTTCTACTGTTGAGATTTCATGGAAGTGGCCGTCTCGTGTAATTAAGGTCTGGCCGCTGGCCAGGAGGAGAGGTGGCCGCTGAATAGGGGGTCACTTTTCAAGGGGAAGATAGGGAAAATCATTCCGTGCTGGGAAAAAATGGCCTTTTACAGGGGTGACCGCTGAATAGAGGTGGCCGTTTCGAGAGGTTTTACTGTATCTTCATTGTACGATCCTTGGACAAAATAAAATTACTACATATTATTATTATCTCACAAGTTATGTATTACTGTATTTACTTGTGTAAGCCATGCCCTCGTGTATCCCACGCACCCCCATTTTCGGGCAGGCTCATGAGGAAAAAAATTATTTTTATCAAAAAATCAATTTTTTGCCCTTGAGCCTGCATCATTTTGTCATAACATGAATGCACGTTCTTTAATAGAAATTCTGTGCCAAAGTTAAGTGTTGATGTACATCTTTATCATGAATTTATTGTGTTACGTTTTTATATCGTCATAATACATATCCTGTTTTACTATGCATCTTTTTCTCCTAACATCACACAGTTATCACAGTTGTATACAATCACATCATACAGCTATAAAAATGACACTGTTCGAAATGAAATATCCAACTAAAATAATTGCAGAACTATATACAATTTCAACCCGTGATCATTCGATTACGGAAATCCGTCGGCGAATCAACAAATAAAAGCAGAATGCCGTCTGTACCTGATAGATGCCTGATAGCGGTGGTCTCGTCTGCTTTCTTCACAGTAGCTGTGGGCCGGGGCGATTTAACAACACCAGAACATCTTGGAAACACACGAAAAAACTAAACTCAATGTAATAGCAGTTATCATTCTATTAAACTAAAGAAAAACACATTCGTGGAAATAGAATTGTAAATAACTAATGAATATTTACATCATATTAGTTCTCATTTTTAGTTTTCGTCACTGCTACTAAAGGCCGTATCACACTAGCGACTGCGGCCGGCGCTGCGGCTGCGACTGGCCCGTCGACCAATCAGAGCGAGGCAGTCGACGCTGCGACTGCGACTCAGAAGAATAGCCGACCGGCTATTCTTCTGAGTCGCAGTCAATCAGAGAGCTCCATTTGAATCTCGCGCGCTTGCAGCAGACGTGTTTGTTATGGTTGGATGTAGTGGGGGAAGCCGGGGAAGCAGAAACGTTCATACGTGCACATGCGCGATCGTGGCGTCGGCCGTAATGTGTGATGGGGTGCAGTCGCAGCCGCAATCGAGGTCTCAGCGGCGGTCGCAGTCGCTAGTGTGATACAGCCTTAATATCTGAGATAATCACGTCTTCACTTTCACTGTCCCACACCTCACTGTCTTCATTGCCGTCCATGTAATTTGAAATGCAACATTTCTTAAAGCTTTTTATGACTAAATCCTCTCGAATCATCTTCCATGATGCCACAATTCACTGATATATCTGCATCAACTCTGTTTTTTTTTATTTTTCCCGTGGGAGTTTCTTCATGTATAGTGCTTCAATCCACTCTCTGTACAGGCTCTTCATGTTTGCTTTAAATGGTCTATTTATGCAAATGTCTAATGGCTGCAACATAGACGTCATGCCACCTGGTCAGTCTTTTCCTCTTGCAGCCTTTGTTTTACAGGTTCTTTAAGATTCCCACGAAAACTGTTGAGTACTAACATGCTCCGCAGCCATAGTAAGGCACCAGGATGGGATTCCCACACACATTTAATCCAATCTAAGACCATGTTACTGTCCATCTAACCATTTAATTGCGCTCTTACAATTATACTGGCTGGAAATATCACTTTCTTGGGTAGAGTTTTTCGTTTAAAAATAACATACGGTGGGAGTTTTTTCCCTTCTGCCAGAACTGTCAACATCACTGTACAATGCTGTTTTTCATAACCACCACTTCATACTTGCACAGACTTCTGGCCAATTTCATTCAGTCATTTCTGACGGGATCTCGAAGTACACTGGTGTTTGGTCTGCATTTCCAATTTGTCCCAATAAGTAGCAATGTTTTTTCCCCACCTGAATTACATACCTCTGAAAGCTCTCCAGCTTATCTTCATATGCATCAGGTAAGCACTGGGAAATCGTCATCCTTCTCCTAATATCAGTCTGTTTCTGATAAAAAATCGTTGTAACCAACTTCTGCTCACCTTAGTCTGACGGAGCAACACCTATTTCACTCGCTATTTCTCTTGCTTTCACCTAGCACATTTCTGTTGACACTGCATAAGCATACTGTCGTCAATCAAAGATGCATGAAGCCAGTCGCTTTTCTAATTCAGGGTATTTTGCACTTTTACCCCTAAAAGCTCTCATACGTTTTTTTGCAGATTGCTGTTTTTCTTTCATCTTCCTCCAGTCTCTGATGCACGATTCAGATACACCATATTTCCTTCCTGCAGCTCAATTTCCTATTTTTTTGGCATCACTTAGAATATGTAGTTTTGTACTCACAGGATACGATCGCAATTTCACTTCGGAATTCACTTTTAGGGTGGTAACTGCAAATTATTTTAAAGTGCCAAATGACTCTAACTTGTTTACTCCTCTCACGCATGGAGCGGATAGCACGGAGAGAAAAGCACGTATAGTAAGAAGGTACAATCTCTGAGCATACGAGTCTTGCTACTACGTAACAAATACTTTATTGTGTTTTCACAATGTAGCTTTAATGTGTACACAAAAGTGGCTATCTATTACGTGAGAAATGTTGCTACAGATACGTAATACCAAAACAAACTCAGATTACGATTTTGAAAAGATTTAAGGTTCCACACCCCCTTGCGGCAACTTACAGGATACAATGTAGATACAGATTTGAATACATATCAGTCCTAAAATGTTATCTTACGTACGATCTAGACACGGTAAGTACTTTGTTATGTGGCGTTTCTGATACAGCCTTTCTTCAAGTATCGTTGTACGCTCAGACTTTGATATACGATGATTAGTATTTCTAATTACTTCAAAATACTTTACGGGTTTACTAACATACCATACTTACCAATTCACATCGACACATTCACTTTGGAGATACTAACAACAGGAATTTGAGGTAAAATGTTGCAAGGCTTACATGAAAACCTGGAGGATTCGTGTAAGCCGCGCACCCCCATTTTTTCACTGGCATTTTCAGAAAAAAGGTGCGTGGCTTACACGAGTAAATACGGTACTACTGGGCCAGTCAAACTTCGTGCTTATTGAAGTTTACAAAAATCAGTTTCATAGTGACAGAAAAATAAGTAATGAAATGAGTAAAGTCCTTACCAAGAGAAGAATTGAATGAGGAGCAATCTTCTCATAATGTTCATGTGAAAGAGTGTGGAGGGTCTTCAGCACCACATTAGCTGTATCAACTCTTCCAATGGCAGTGTGCATTATCAACTCTCCAAGCACAGTGGGTCTCAGATGTTCAGCCAGATGAATAATGGACAATCTTAAAGACAAATGTACACACTTAAATGATTTCCAAAAAAACAGACACATATATGTACTCAGGCTACTACATGAAACCATCACTTATAAAAACTGTATTAGGAGTGTTGCTACTTGTGCGACTCGTACTAGGACTGCTAACTACTTTCTGCATTAAGAATGCACAAAAAATATAAAAAGGTAATCTACGTAAAGTTGACCTTGGTGTAGCAGCAAGTAACCAAAACACGTGTGTAATACTGCTTGCCATTCGGCCACAAATAATAGTTCTGCACTCTAATATGTTAAAGCAGCAGCTCATTTCAAGAATGGGAATAAAGAATTGACACCTTCAGCAACTAGACCTCTCATTCGGTTCCAAGGCAATGCTACAGCCCTAACACTGTGAATTCACAATGAAAAAGTTCTATTCCATCAAATATGCTGTTTCCCACACTGCTGTAGAGATTAGCTAGGACCCAATTCCAATTGCAATGCTTTTAAAGTAATTGATTCCAAGAAAGAGTCAAATGCAGTCACTGTAGAGAAAAATTCCACTCATTATAGTGATGTGTGTATTTGGATACATACGAACAACAGCTGTATAAATTATAACAAAATATGAATGGCCGCAAAAAAATGCCAGAAAAGAATGGATGAAAAACTTATGCAATAAGGTGGAAGACAATCTCTTGCATGGAAAAGTTGAAGCTGCGTTACTGCGAAGCTAGCGAGATGTGCACAGTTACTATAAAGAATGTCCCATAAAAGGTAATGTCATCCAGAGTGATGTAAATGAAATCCTCCTAGAAAATGAGGGATAAGTGAAGAGATGGAAAACTTACAGATTTCAAGATACATCTTGAAAATAATAATGGAAGGAAAAATGAATGGGTAAAGTTAGAGAAAGACCAAGGATGAAATACATCATGAAAATTACGAGGGTATTAAAATGAATACTTTGTGAAGAATATAATGGTTAGGCATTAGGAGAGCGGAGAGCAGTCGCAAACTTGTCTTCAAATTGATTATTCTTACTGATTATGATGTAATTTTACCATGTACATAGGAAAGATTACAACTCCAAAGTGAAAAATAATTACTCACCTGAGCCAAGCTGCTCCAAACAGCAACAGTGTTGACTCACGAAATGACAAAAGGATTGATGATATCAACGTCACTGTTCTGAAATACTCTCGTAAAACCTGAAAAGGAAATTGCAATCAAGTGCATGCATAAACAAATCAAATGTACAAAAACATGTACATCCTTCGAGATACCCAAATAATGCTTCCAGGGTGGTCAAACACTACACACATTATTTTGTGCATACTTCTCTAAGTATAAACAAAAGTTCACCCATCACACCAGAGAAATCATTCCATGATGATTGGAACTAGAATGACCTGGTGGGTTTAGAGAAGGCAAACTTAAGGGTTTCCTACTTTTTACACTTCATAACAATACAGATTTCATTGAAAAGATATAAGAGCCATTGGTAACTAATAAGACATCATAATTCCAAGAGGAGTCAAAATTAGTGCAATACACACCATACAACATATCAACAAAATAATAGTCCAATACATTTTTTCTACTGTGATTACCTTACCATGGGGAAAGGTGGAATGCTTGCACATGCTTAATTATATGCACCAATCTGTACATTGCTTCTACACAGTCGGCGAGAGTAAATTTTTTGTAATTTCAGTGTAATGTAACTTCCAAACGAGGAAAAACACATGCTCCAAATTTTTAGGGCATTTTTTATAGGATCATAGCTTATCATAATGAAGATGTCTAATTTTTAAAAGCTCCCCCACCGGAGATACCGGGGCCCAAAAATGGTAAATTTTCAACTTTTCTTATTTTTCGAAGCTTGTAACAGCTAGAGGCTTAATAAACACACAACTTTTTTCTTACAGACATTTACTATGGTACCCAAACATAATATTAAAAAAATATAAACCTTGCGATCACAACCCTTCTATAAGAAAAAAATAGCAAAAGTTGTAAAAAACAGTGATTTGTATCAAAACTTTGTACTCATCGTTCTCATAGATGTTATATAGTGAGGTTATTAAAAACTATGTCAAACGAAAGCTCAATTTGTGATGATTAATCTGGTATTTGAATCATTCTCCTACATCTTGTAGTTTTTGAGTAACTATAATTACCAATACTAGCTGAAAGTGTCATTTTTACAACGCGCTGCGACCTTCACGGGCCTGTAAGTCCTTGAGGTCATGGAAAAAAAATAAACAAAAATTGGTTTTGTGCACTACAGACATGTAGTAGTAAGTGTGCAAAATTTGAATTTTTTCTAAAATGGTGCTGCAACAAGTGTTCGGTGAATTGGCATGGAATGACCCACATATTCTTGCAGTGAGAGCTATTACAATTCTGAGAGTATGCACTAAGAAAAAAATGAAGTACAAATCATTGTATTTGCAGTCTTGGAGAATGACTTTCTTCATGTAATGAATCTTGACTGCAAGTACTGCTGAGGGCAGGGGCTATTTATTTTAGCAAGTGATTGTCTCAGACAATTGGCTGTGAGTAGCTACATAAATCACATATTACAATGAAATGCTGACATTAACTTATACAAGTCACAGTAAATGTGTCATATGGGTCAATTAAAGGAGTAAATATATAAGAAATAGCACAAATAAAAGATTATAAGCATCAAAATTTTAAGACAAAAATAATGCCCTTTAAAATTCTAAAGAAAAGTAATGCAGAAGGCAGTGCATACAAAAAACCAAAGATATATTAAAAACAATATAAAATAAGTGGGAAAGACCAGTGCTAATTTGATGAGATAACTAAAGGCATTTTGAAATCAAATGAACAATGAGACAAAGGAGTCTTGCCCCGAATTCCAAGCTTCATCCTTCTTGTTGACTTCTTGAGTCAAACTGAAGTTCATACATATTTTGGTAATTGATCTAAAAATTTTGCTTAAACAAATAAGGATATTTTGGACAGATCTATGGGATTGAGTTGGTAAGGAGGCTAGAGTACATGGCCAGGGCCCTGGATCCACAACCTGGCAATGGTGGAGATTCTTCAATTAAATCCCCCAGCCTCTACTCGAGTACACCCATTCATCGATTAATGCTTTTCATTTGTTCTAGGAAATTTGAGCAATAATTTAAACAGCGCTATTTGAAGCATAAAACTGTGTAAGGAATACTTCTATAATAAATGTAATGTTCAAATTATCCTGTTGGACGATTTGAAACTCTACAGGGCGATTCCGTGGAAACTGAGTGGTGGCCATGGCTTAACCATCTTAGATTCTTATGTATTTTTATACATAAAGTCATTTTGCAAAATATTAGCCCTTAATATTGTGACAAGACATATGGCTGGGCGATTCAACCTCGTCGCCGCCAAGGTTGTCTCCGTACTGATCCTGCGGCCAGGCTAATTCACCCCTTCCCATTCCCTCCGTCAGCCATGAAAGAGAACGTGCCAATGCCAATATACGGAAAAAGAAAAAGAATGCTTCGCTCCTAGCGAGGAGCGACAAGGGGTGCTAAGCAAAACCGGGGTCAAGCTGATCAGCAGATAGATTTCATTGAGTGTTTTCTTAGGGTCGGGCCTTCGCAGAACTGAAGCCGTACCCTCCGACTGTGCCAGTGGGCAGACCTGAGACCGAAGTGGATGCGGATCACCTCGTCAGTGGTAAAAGACGACTCGCGCTGACAGGAAAAACATTTATTCGAACACACATAGGAAAATACACTCTTAAATCCTAATGAGGGATGAATTTTGAGGTGATTTGTGGAACATTAATGAAAAATACTCAGCAATGACTGACTTAACTATAAACTAATGATGTATGAGACAAAAAATGAACAATTGGACATAAAATTGAATGAAACCCTTCAAATATTTACAGGCTCCTCGTCCTTTTGTTTGAAGTATGGTTTTGGATCTTTTGGATGGGAGAAAGTTATACAAAATTAATCAGATCAAACTGATTATGAAAACTGAGGTGAGCCCTTTTCCGCTTCTCAAAAGTTCATGTGGGCGAGACGGTGGAGTTGATACGGGCGTTGGCAAATTTGTCTTCGCCACGGTTCACTGCGGGTCGACGGCGGGGTAGGGATTCACTTGACCGTTGACCGGTCTGGGTCAGGGGTGGATACGATCAGTACTTAGGCTTTGTAGAGGTGCTTGGAGTATGTCCGGAGACGCGTGGGTTTCCCGGCCCTGGAGTGAGAAGGTATTGGCGTCGGTCCTCGGCCCAACCTTCGTCGTCCTCTTAGAGCCAACAGGGAAATTATTCTTCCGCTGCGGGGTCGTTCGCTGCATGGGATGTCTTTCCTCCCAAGCGATGACTTCTCCGCAGACTCGCCTCTCCAGTTCCGCACCTCATGGCTGCCTTGATTAAGCACATCTGTCCTTACGCCTCCCTTGAGCCGTCTGTCTCCTTCCGTCTGCCTGTCGTCTGCCTCCTTTCGTCTGCCTCGAGTTCACTTGAGAGCTCCCTTTTTACCCCGTCGGTAAATGCGACCAGCACTTAAACTAACACAAAAATAATAGAATGCCGTAATGGCCAGGGTGGTAACTCAAACCACCGCGCGAGTCGTCCCACAGCCCATCCGCTACCACGCGAATCCACTCCGATCGCACGAAGTACCGTGGTCACGATCACACGAGCAGACCGTCACAATATAAATAAAATCTAAAGATAGAGTGCTTTGAGATTCTAAGTCAGCACATAATGGCACCCTGCAGCTCTGAACTGTGACCCAAATTAAGGTCGATCTAACTAGGCAAGGTTTCACATATGATGACATTTTCGTGATTAAAAGTCAATTTAAGTTTAATTTTAAATTTTAGCAACATCAACATCTATTCTGAGCTCTTAAGCAAGTTAAATTTTATAACTTTTAAAACATTTGTTTTGTTTAGAGCCTCATAACTCCTTTAATAATCCTTAAAAAAGATCATCCTTTCTTTCGCCGAACAGTCACGATGCAGGACTATCCCTAGAGTACAGAAACTTTTATATGTGGCAAACAATCATGGCACAATGGATGAATATGATCGGGAAGGAGTAAATTTTTCAACTTTTGCAGTGTGAAAACGGCGATGTTCGACAAGTAGTTTTAGGTTAATATAATTTTCTTTTAAGAGAAAAACACTTGGTCTTTCAAAAACAAAATTTGTGAGTTTTTTTGGTGTACACAAAAAAAGCAAAACATAATGGACTGAAACAAGGGTGCCACTTTGAAAATGGCTTGTTGGGAGGTTATGAGTGCGGTCTACACATGCGCTACTCACCACTACCATGCATTTAATGCTTTAACCCTAACGACGAATCATGAACCTAGAATTGAGTAATGAGAAACAGTATTCCTTCTACAACATCATCAGTCATTATTAGTTAATTGATTAGGAAGAAATAGTTTGTTTTTTCCGACCACTTTAATGCTTGGTCCTGAAAATTAGGATTTCCATTGAAATTTGCGGAATCTTAAGTTCAGCATAATGCCTTTAAGTCTGGCAGCTATAATAAAAACTAAGGCTTCAGCAGGACATCAAGGAAAAAGTTTGGAATTTATACTGTAGAGTCATCTTCAAGGACTAATAGCGGCAGAGATGGCTACTGTAGTTTCTGATGCCTTCCGTACTGGCTGCAGTGATCACAGTGAATATTTACAAATTGCCATGCAAGTTTTGGAGAGCGCTGATGTGAAGCACAGGCGTCAATGGGTACAAAATAACATAAAATTTTAGACAGCATTAATTCGAAACAGCAGAAACAATAATCGAGTCAGCATTATTCAGGGACTGGATGTACTGCGTAGAGAGCACTTCAAGGACTCTCTCCATCTGCATCCTCTCACTGCACTCTCTCCATCAGATGGGACATGAAACTGTGGACCCCTTGTGCCTTTTAATGGAGCAAGCCAATGCAGATGCCAGGCTCTCTCTACCCTTCTCCCTTTCCCAAAAAACCTACCTTAGCCAACCTACCCATTCAACTTTAACCCTTTACATATAGGAAATGTACTTCTACATTTTGTATCATGACTGCTGGAAAATGCATGAAAGACCACCACCTTCGTCCCACATCTAGCCTCTCTTGTAGTTGTATTTTTATTTAGTTATTCAGTAAAAATACATGTATTTATGTGCATTTTATACTGAATATTGCATGACCCAACCTTCCCAATAAAGGTTCAAATATTCAAAATATCTTACAATCCCAGAGCAGGGTCATTCATTCTAAGGTAGTTAAGGAAGGGCATATGTTCCTTGGAGGAGGTTCAAACAGCATTACCCACTGGCTTAAACATTATATATTATGGCCAAAAACTAAGGATAAGTTGATTCAAAATGTCGATTCTCGATTCCACCGATTCTCAGGCTTAGAATCGGTAACGAGAATCAATCACCTAAAGTCGATTCCGATTCCATCGATTCCAGATAGATAAATATTTTAAACATAGACTATAAGCTGATGATATATTTGTTATTTGTCATTAAATACACTTTTTGAGTGACTTAATTGTCTTTGCTATTTTATTCCAGCCAGTACTTGAATTTAAATAATAGTCGCATGCTAATGGTATATCAATATCCCAGCTGTTATTGGCAATAAGAATCGATGGAATCGGAATCAAGAATCGGGAATAGATTTGAAAGAATCGTAATCGGAATCGAAAAAAAGTGGAATCAACTCATCCCTACCAAAAGCCATAGCACAAAAAGGGAGGTATCAGGCGAGATTTTGTGGAATATGAACATAATAAGAACTTAGAAGATGCAATTTTCCACGGATAAAAATTTATTCAACCCGGGTTTCGATGCACTGCACCATCATCAGGTGATGATACAGGGCATCGAAACCCGGGTCGAATAAATTTTTATCTGTGGAAAATTGCATTTTCTAAGTTCTTATTAAAAACCATAGCATTTACAAACTGTTTGGTATCAAATTAATCGGAAAACAGCAAGTAAAGCAAATATGGAGTTCATTTTCAATGAAAGTTCCACATAACAATGATTCATTCTTAGCTACTGCATCTCCTTTAGTGCTAGATAAGGACAGCTATCCCCAGCATCTGGAAAAAGGTCGATCTGCATTATAAGGATCCAGTACCTGCTACTCCTGGGCCTAGGGGTAAAAGGGGGGAAAATGCCCCTCACCCTGTTGTAGCTAAAAAATGAGGCTGCTGCAGCCTTAGGGTTAATCAGGTTTAGGTCTACCCAAATAACTACTTCTACAACCAGTGTCTATGTAGCATCAACTGTATGAACCACAAACAGTTCATACTGTAGGGGTTTAGTAAACTGTGGCAAAATTGCAATCAAGGGCACCTAGCTGTACAATGCAATCATATCTGGCCAGCGGCCTGAAAATAAAACTGATCTCTGAGATTAAAAAGTCAAATTGAGAACTTACAGTTGATTGAGACATGAATGTTTTTTCAAGGAGTTCTTCCGTGAAAAGTCCTTTCCTCACTTTAGCTTTGAGAAGAGCTTCAGTTTTTCTATGACGAGCTTTATCCTTAGGGCGATCATGAGCCCCATTTCCAGAATCCAACAGAACAAGCATTATGAGTAGGTCCAGCGGCTTGTGAGCATTGGCAGAATCCACAGCATCCAACTGCATTAAATAACAAAGGAAAAGAGCATATTTTTTAAATTTTTGAAACCTTATAATTATATTTAAAAAAAAAGCATTTTGTCATATAATCCACATATCTCATAGGCTACATAAATTTATAAAAATTAATATGGATTTTGGCATAAAAAATATATGAGAAAACAAGCTTTACACTTAATGCTCTATACTAGAATTATCGCTACACCTATATACTTTTGAGAACGAAGTGCCACAATCAGATATAAATTAGCATGGTATTAATTCAATCAGAGACAATAAAACATATTGTCTCTGATTGTATTGTAAAATGCATGGAGTAATCCATGTAATTATTAGGCAGTATGAGGCTTGGATGATGACAGCAGCAGAACAGAGAAGATCAGAAGCAATGGAAATGTGAAGTCCTCAAAGAATGTGGAAGACAGAATGGACTGAGAAAATCTCTAATAAAGACATACTGTATTTCCCAGCCAAAGAGTTAACATAATAGGAGATGGTGCCAATATTTAAATGTAAGGTCAGAAAACAGACTACCAGTGACAACTCTAGAGTATAAACCCAAAGGAAATAGAGATAGTTGGGCCACCTAGGACATAATCCCTGAAGAGAAGAAGATTTCGCTTAGAACTGGATGAAGATTTCTCAGGATCTCAACTGGGTCAGCAACCAAAATCCATGTAATATATAAAGGGTTGTCTCATCCATTGAAACACCAGAAGGAATAGAGACCCTGACCTAGAGTAGATCGCAAGGAATCTTCATCCAACACATACACCTGAAAAGTACCAGATCCCCTTTCATTATATTTCAAATTTTGTGAGATTAAGATACGACCATGGACAAAGAAGTAACTAACTGAATGACAAATACTTACAGCAGTAAGCCAAGCATCTACCAACCGCTGACCACGTTGTCCCACCTTCAGCCTTGTGGCAATGGCTTCAAGAGTGAGTATCACATAACTACTCTGAGCTGACTTTGAGCCCGTGACACACTTGCTGGTGCTTGCACTTTGGCTGAATTTCTGAGAAAGTGCAGCACTTCGAGACGGTGGAGCTAATGTTGGTGTAAGGTCCAAAACCACACGAAGGCGAGCTGCAACCTAATGATAGAATGTGTGCATTAGTGTAAAGGCAAGGCAGACCCAAGGATTCAATTAGCAATCAAGTTAGCAAAAAAAAAGATCACACATCAGACAGGGCTGATAGAAAGGCTCACACAGACAGAAGTGGATGATTTGGTTTTCAAGCTAACATATTTTGAAGTAAGACCCCAAGAGAGGCACTTACTCTTGAAGTAGATGCTCAATAATGCCACACGGAATTTTAAAAGAAGTCATATACAAAACTTATTCTCATAAGCGGTACAAGTGCCCTGAATGAAGTTTACTGACTCTGGCAAAACTTTGTAGAGAAACAGCATTATCACTATTAAATATCTAGAATATACACTACCAAATCATAAAATCATGCTCCTAGCTCTACATTAGTTACATTCACTTAAGAGGTGGATTCAATGTATCTTCATGCACTCCAGGAATATTCAACAATCAAGGATGAGGTGAGCATAATTGCTCACCCAATTCACTGTTAACAATATACTGACATGTTTCCCTTCCAGCTGCTTTGGAAAATACTGCTTCCTCATTAAGAAGTCCTGACCATGAAATGCAGCCAACAAAATCTCAGACTCCAACAGCTTTCAGTCACCATATGTTTAGAAAAACAAGACTAAAACTTACCAATTCAAGGTCTGCCAATTCAGACTCAGATAAAACATAGGCCACAATTGAAGGAAGAAACTCAACTGGAGCCTTCCGAAGAGCATCCAGCATTTCTTCACAGACTTTAGCTCTAAGAATGCTTCCAATATTCAGCTGTGATAAGACTTCCAGAATGGCAGGTGTAAGAAAAAAATTTTCATGAAGTAATTTGCTGAAAAATTGAATAGGCCCAAAATAATACACAGCAATAAAAGTATTTACACCAATACAAACAAAGGTTAAACGCATAAAATTTACTAAAAAATTAATTTTACAGATTAATCGGAGGGTTGAAACCAGTGCCCAGGTTAATATTTAGTAATCCCTTAGGAAAATTTACTTTAGAAATTTCTAAAGTAACTTTAGAATTTTAAAGTTTTTTTAAAGTTAACTTTTGAATTGAAAAGTTTTTCTAAAGTTATGAGTCCT
The DNA here is from genome assembly GCA_963573305.1 of Pyrrhosoma nymphula. Classification (NCBI taxonomy): domain Eukaryota; kingdom Metazoa; phylum Arthropoda; class Insecta; order Odonata; family Coenagrionidae; genus Pyrrhosoma; species Pyrrhosoma nymphula. The sequence goes on from OY754330.1 coordinate 59,288,198, forward strand.
TCTTAAAGTTTTCTGAAAATTTACTTTAGAAATTATCAAAGTAACTTTAAAATTTTAAAGTTTTTTAAAGTTAACTTTTGAATTGAAAAGTTTTTCTAAAGTTATGAGTCCTTCTTAAAGTTTTCTAATATTTTTTTCTAAAGTTTTGAGCATATCCTAAAGTTATTGATGCATTCTAAAGTTTTTTAAAAAGTTTTTAAGAAAACTTTAAGGGGGTCCAGTTCCTTTCCCTGGGCCACCTGTGATTTCTTACGAAGTTCTGACTTGCAGAAAATCGAATTGCGAGGAGAACCCTACCTACTAGGCCACTACGATCCCTGATATGGTTAGAAAATTAGAGATCCATTCAAGTTATGAAGGCTAGAGTTTGAATGAGTAGATACTTTGGTGGTTGATAATAGGTTGATTAGATGTTGCCTCAATCAGTTACTGGTGAGCTTGATGGTTTCAGGCTCAACTTTGTGAAATTTCATGCCCACAATGAAAAGAACTACTTGGTAACAATTGCACAGTATTTTTTTATGGTTACAGCAGGTTGCGTCCAAGAGTCAACAGCATTAGGTTAGACTTGACTATATAAGCTCAAGGGTTTTTATTATTCACCTGATAATGTCGTCTCTTTAATGATACTAGTCGTAACCATTAAAAATTTCCGTGAAACTGTTAAAAACTTGTATTTTTCATTGTGGTTACTGGTGAGCCCAACAAGTTCCTCAACAGTTTTTCTCTAACAAGTATTTTTATGTGGACATCTTCATCAGTTAATGTTGAGCATTAAAAACCTTTCCAGTGGTTGTTCTATGCCATCAACCCAGTAGGCTTCCATCAGTTCTGGTGAAGGATTATCACAATTTTACACCTTGCATGCAAGGTTAAGCATTAGCAAGCATAATTTGGGAGCAAATAAAATGACCAATCATTCTAATTACATATATATTTTATTGATGTTATATTTTTTAATCTCTTTCTATCAAATTCACTAATGGAATGAGGACATCTGCATTTTCATATGGGACACAAACACACTTTCGACAAATATTTTCTGGTAATACAGAAGCTATTCTTGTACTTTTCTGACAAATTTTAAACATTATCCGAGATGATAAATTTAACTCTCGATCAAAACAAAGGTCTACATTTAATGGGTCAAATTCATGACCTAAAAGCACACATTTGTTTTCATTGGATGCAATAACTTTTACAATTAGAATACGGTAAATAAGTAGAAATTCACCATTATATAGCTTTACAATACTATTATTTCGCACCCTTAGCGTTTCATAAACACTAGCATGGAATAAAGATCCCCTGTGTATCATCCGACGGAATGATTCAGCTTTGACATTTATTTCACTCTCTCTCAGTGTCTGCTGAATAGAAACTTTCTCTACCAGAGAAAGTTCATAGATGTCACCAGCCCCAAAAAGCCTTAGGCTGTCGCCATACACCTGGGAAAACTGGTTTGACTGAAAGGTGGACATCAATTTAATATAGAGCTGTTTCCCAGCTTCAGGAACATCTTTAGAAAAAATGCTCCGGCCATAGCTTGATAAGAGGCGCAATCTCATGTACGAATGGCAAATTTGTTCTGGTATACTTCTAGTTCCTGTAATGAGCCTAGCCAGCACCCCATTAAAGTGCTCATATGGAAAAGCACTCATTGCCCATAGCCCTCCAAACATAGTAACAGAACGAGGTAAATGAAGAAGGAGATGAACATTAAATGTATGTAAATGAAGACAGTCAGGATAAACAACATCAATATCAGTAACAAATTTTTGCAAAGCTCTTTTAGCTACCACTGCTTCCTCTGATGAGAAATCCTCCTTGAGATACACAGAAATGGCATATACTAAAAGAAACCAGTGCCTAAGATACTTGGCAGGAAATAGACCCTTCAGACAAACAAGAGAGTAGTACACAAGGAAGTGTTTCAATTCTGATGCCTTCCAATACTTCAGATCATCAAGGCCTCTGGGTTTTCTAGTTATTTCTGTTGGAGGTAATATTAATAACAATTTTTTGGAGAGTGCTTTTCGCTTAGCATTAGATAGATACCAGTCTTGCTCAGCATATTGACTATCAATCCAATGGTTTAGAAAAGTCTTCACAACACCCTCTAAAACACAATGCATATAATCTGGACTGAAAGATGAATGTATATCAAAAGTTGAAAGCTGTAATAATACAGATGGAGCTTTCACCCCCTTAATGTGACTTTTTTTTACTCTATTTTTCATATTGTATTTTTTAAGTTCATGTAAAGCTGCTGCATGCTGAGCAAAGGTACGTCTCTGCCCTTTACCTCCAGGATAAATTCGAGCGTAACCTCTACCACGTTTTATTTTACGACCTCTACTTAAACAGTAAGAACAACCGTATGAACCATTAAATTGTTTCTGGCCTTGGAGAGGAGCTCTTGCAACTGAGTCAACTGCCGCAAGAATGGTATGGACCTTGACAATTGTCCTATGCGCAATATCATGGCCAGGAAGTCTGCATTGAAATCCATTAGAATGTAATTGCTCAAGTTCCTCTACAAAGGGTTTGAGAAATGAATTTATGGAAGGTTTTTTCTTACCAAAATATAATCCACATAAAATCATATTTTGCCTCCGTATGTGGTATGGTAGTTCGTTAATGCAGGCTTGAATAGGCCAGATGCAGACCTTGGAAGACTTGAAAGGTGAAACACCATCTGTATTCCATTGCAATGTTACATCATTAGGCCCAATCACATTCAAATTTTTTAAATTCTGATGAAACCTTCCTGAAATAACATCTTTCTCCGCACACTGCCTCCTCAATGCAGGGTAAAGAAATTTACTTTCCATCACATTCTTAATTTGTTGTGTAATTGACATTTCAATGAAAAAATCCCCGCTACTTTTAAGAGAGCTACTCTCAAGTGCAGTCAGGCATTGCCCACACTCCCCCTCTTTAAAGCCCTCAGGTAAAAGTTCCTGACATGCAGAGCAAGTGTAACGAATTTTCGACAAATCATACGCCGGAAATTTCTTTAATAGAAGATACTTAGATTCCATTACAGAACAAGGAAGATGGCAATCTATCAACTTAAGCAGGTCCTCAATACTCTTGTCTTCAAGACCCCAGCGAACAATAAAACTCATCACTAGAACTGAACTTTCGTCAGCCGTCAAAGGGCATCCTTGATATAGAACTGCACCTCTATTCCCCTGAAACAAATGAAAGTATTTCTCTTAAACAAAGAGAAGGAAAATGTGAACATGCAGTCGTTAAAAAAAACAAGAATTTAAGTGAATGCAAATCATTCATGGGACATACCTGTGCATCTTCAGGGACATAACCAGGCAAATCATTAACTTCTGGTGTTTCTACATTATCCATTGGGACTCTTATTTCCTCTTCTAAACCTGACTCTTCATTTAATTCAATCTCATCATCACTTCCATTCCAATCACCTTCATCCATGGTGTCATCATTGCAGTTGGAAGTTGATCCTCCTTCCGATTCAATATCTGATGAATGTACTTCTACCATTTGACATTTTGCAATCTAAATAAATTTCTTATGTTAGTAATTGTGAGACTTGATTGAATTATAAGTAGATATAAAATGGGTTAAACATACATCATTGTCATTCCAAATTAGCAAAAACATATAGAAAAATTATTTTAAAATAATTTAAAAATAAAAAAGTCATAAGATAGCAAATTTCATGAGATTTTCATACTTTTTAAAATAATTTTAAAATATTGTGTTAAGTGCTGCTCTTTTAACGTTCCATATCAACATTTCATTTTTGTTGAAAAGAAGCATAAGAGTTCTAAAGGAGACATTTTCGTTGCATTAAAAGGTGTTGCAAACATTTCAAAACAATATTGAAATAATTGTTGTTATTATTTTCAAAATATTTTTGAAATAATGGTTGAAATATTTTCAAAATTATTTTAAGATAAGCGTCACTACATTTTAATGAAATTAATTAAAAATAATATGGAAAGAATGTTAAAAGGAAACCCACACAGAACAGGATATCTAATGGACATCCATTTAGTATCCACGACTGAATATCCATGGATGTTGGATTTGTCCCGTATCTATAATGCACTAGATACGCGATTTACGTTCTTGAAATCGAACGACCAGTGATTTCTATGAGGCCAGCAGGATCGGTGAGAGTGAAAGTACATCTGAAGTGTGGTTTTAAACGCGATTCACGATCTTGGAAAGTGATTGAACATCGGTCCACGGATGATTTTTTTTCAGTCCCTCGTAGCCGGTATCGGACTTGGATTTTTCCGGCGTGCGCACCAGTGATTTCTCTGAGGCCTGGAGGATCGGTCCAATTCAGGTTATTATTATTTTTCATGTTCTGTATATACATATTTATGATGCGGTGATGTACCCCGCGATATTACTCCACCTACTGCCTTCGTTCGCCTATATTACCGGTTGATTCTTGCACCTTTTAAACTAGTTAATATTATGTGAAATGATGAAGCGTGTTACCTATTAGCAGAACCCATTCTATACGAGATGAAATAACATATTCCACTCTAAGTAAGACAAGGAGATTCAAGAAGAATCAAGCTACCCAGAAACGACAGTTACTGGTTGATGCTACATAAATCGAGGTAATATTACCTCGATTTATGGCCCGCAGGCTGTAGGCCTGCAAAGTGCGCCCCTGGCAGCCACCCGCCTGGCCAGCCCCTATGCTACGACGCTGAAGCTAACGTGCGGGAATTGGAAAAATTTTGTTTATTCGCAGTAATATTGCTTTAAATTCATTCTATGTGGCAACATAGGATAACAGTTATCTGGCATTAATTAATGGCAAATAACTTTTATCTAGATTTTATGGTATTTCCTCAAAATATCACGGAATTATCATTTAATGATTACTGTTATCGAATTCAATTTATACTCGGAAGTGACTACATATATAAGTCTACGGTAATTGCACCTCTCCCTGTAACAACATTATTAATGCAGGAGATTCATCAGAGTGTCATTCCATCATCGATAAACAAATGCACACTTTACGTGAACAGTTATGAAATATAAGCCGTCGAAGCCGTTCATCATAAATATAATCCTCATAAAGTTTTTCAATGACTCCAATAAAATGCACTTTTGCTGAAAAACTGCAGTTTGTGATCAAAACATTACTCACGTTTAACTCCTCTGCATCTGCTGGTTGGTAGCTTCTCCTCCATGCAGTCGTTCTTGAAATGGGTACAGTCGGATCATAAAGATGCCTCTTATAGGGACCTTTCCGTCCGCGCGCCGGCATCTCAAACAAAGTGGAACACTGGACTATCACGTAATTTAATAACACTTTGAGTCCCGGGAATCTCAATAGAGCTTTTGTTTTGTCGGTATTGATTGTTAGTAGTTAACTGATGGTATTTTAATGCAGGGAACTTAGATATAGAACGTTAGTATATTTCCAAATTTGAACACAGCGTTTATTTGCCAATGTTTTTAATTGTATTATTTTAAATACAAATTTCCCTGAACGTCTAAAAAATAACAGATTAATTTTCTGGTATTTTATACATAGTTCTTAAAATATTCCTTGGCAACAAAAGGTTTAATAACAAAATTTAGCGGGGCTTTCAAAATCGCAATGCTCTTGTTCTTGGCTGTTATATGCTGTAACTGGCCAATAGCAGAACCAGAATTGAAAGTTGCGCCCTGATTGGCGGAGCGTACCCCGTGAGCGGGAGTTCAACGATGAATTCGTGCTAAACAGGCGAGTCACCGTGGCTACGAGGCAGATAACAACCATTATTACTCTGTGTGTTGTAAAACGTGAAAGTTGAAGCGAGGTTATTTGATGTGGTGTTGCGATTTTCGTGTACCTTTATGAGGTTTTTTGAATAGTGAATCGGAAGACTAATTTACTGCAAAAAATTAAGTATTGAATGGATGATTCATAGCCTACTGAGTCTTTCAGTTAGGCCGCTTTAACTCATCCTGAGTAATTTATAAAATAACGTACATACCTTCGAAAATTGTGTCCAATTCCATCTATATACTATGTGAATTTGTCAATGAAGACATAAACGGCAGTGAATCTAATAAGCCAGTACAAGTTGGCTTCTCAGAATGGTTGCGGCCTCGTAAAGAGCCGTTAAATGTTAAAAAGATAATTGATGAGCAAACCGAGATATCCGTGATGTGGCCAATCAATTACGATGTGAGGCCAAAAGGAAAACTACACAAGTACACCGATGTGGAGTTTAGAGAAGCTGTTGCCCTCATCAAGGCTCAAAGTAACGGTAAGGTTTAAATTTTCACTGCATTTCGTGTACCTTGAATTCACAGCGTTTTACACTAATCCATACTCTACGAATTACAGAATGGACAGAAATTGTTGAGGCCTCAAAAAACTTTGTGCAGTTTGGGGTCCCCTTTCCTTCACGGGGGCAAAGAAAGGATTTAGCTAAGAAAAAATTCTCTATGTACGACGTGACTGACGAACAGGTAAAGTATTTAATTGAAGATACCTTTCTTAATACAATGCAGTCGGGACATTTTTCTATTATCTTTCCACAGTGCTTTTGCTGTTTCTTCAAATATTTTGCACACAGCTATTAAATAATTTATATCCCATCAACTTTATAAAATGTTTTGCTTGAAGATTAAACATTTGTGAAAAAAAGCAGGAGCTGCATGGTTAATTAATAATCTGCCGGGAATGTTCAAAATTATTTTAACCCAAAATTACACAAACAAAGTACTTGTAAACATGAGTCTTCTCGTGACCCATCCTTAACAGATGGCATGCAAAACATGAGTACACTCGTAACCAATGAACAATGTGTTAAAATTGAATACAAACACGGGTCTTTAAATGTAATTCATTTCTTCTTTCGTAGAGATGCAATAAGATAAATGAATCCTCCACCTCAAAGAGATCCGGTCAGATGGAGATACTCTCTGCTAACCGCAAACATTTACCATCGAAGGGGAAGGTGAATATGAGCTTCTTAATTTATTTTAAGCTGCTAGATTAATTTTTTTAAATAATGCTTCTAAGAGTTATCACCTCAGCGTACATTAATATTTGGCCAATGATTCAAATTTTAGGCTCTTGAATCGCGGTCAAAGTCCACTGTTGATACAGAAAGCAGCAAGAGAAAATGTGGGAGTTCCAAAGATGGAAATTCAAGGAAACGGCAGCGGAAAAATAAGGTATGAACACATCCGTTGATTAGATATTGTCATTTACAAAATTCAGAATCTTAAAATGGTGCTGTTCCAATTTCCTCATTTTAGGACATATCATCCGAGAGCAGCGACTCCTCTGCTGTCTTATCAGACTCTGACTCGGATGATTCCATGTCCAATTTAACGATAAAGCTGCTCAAGGAGGAGATTATGGAATTAAAAAAGGAGTTGGCCATGTACAAAGAAATGAAATACCTGGTAGAAGGTACGGAGTTTTTAAAAGACATTGTTGTATACTTTTTTGCATAATGTCAGATAGATGTGGTATCTTTGTAATTAGTATTTTTTTTAATTTTAAGAATTTCCGGGGATAACAACAAAATTAAAGAGGTTGGTGAAACTAGCTGGCAATTGCTGCTGTAAAGTCAGCGGTTCCAGCGGTTCAACAGTTCTTGGTGAAATGGATGGCACAGGCATCACTACTGGGGGCAAATCGACAAGCCCTGATAATGCAAATACTCAGGTAAATATGTAATTTGTGTTCATTGCGTAATGCAGATAAGCATGCCTGCAACTAATGAACGGATTCTGTTCTTGTTATGATTTCATTGGTGCAATAAATGTTTATTATTTAAGTATGAAACCATTGTTCTTTATGTGGCTTTCTGACTATGTACCAAAATCTTGTGTCTGTGTATTTCTCCATGTGAATGAGGCTAATGAAGAAGAATTGAGGCTGAATTACGGACAGTTTAGAAGACTAACATTAGAAATAAAAATGTTAACAGCTTTTACTTCTTCTTTTATGGGAACCATTCATGATTTGAATATTTTTTTAATTCAGGAAACTGACAACATGACAATTCAAATGTCACAGAAGTCATCAATGCCATCAACCAGTCAATCTGGAGGTGGTAATAAACAATTTCAACAAGAGAATCATGGTCAGGTGTTCACCGAATCTCCCTCAGAGGTAAGTATGTGTGCTGATGAAATAGTATAATTTATTGAGGTCACATATCAAAGTTTTCTTTATTATGTAGTAATTGGTATTTTCCCTCATACAGGAAATGATAACTTTTGGGACAGTTGCCCTGAAGAAAAGGATAGTAAAGAAGGCCAGGCATGCCAAATTATCTATTTTGGCTGCAGAATTAACAGCCATGGTGTTCAGTCCGGAGGAAATGGCATTGTGTTCCCTTAAAGGGAAGAGGTGCAATGCACATAAAAACACTTTTCAGAAGAAGACTTTGGATGAAGAAAAAGTTAAAGGGATAATTGGTGGGTGGAAACTTTACTTAGTTGTATTGAATTTAATTGTCTTTATACCATAATGTTTTTCTATAAGTTTAAATTAACCATGGTGAATCAACTAGTAGACAAGAATTTTTGCATTTTTTCAAAATTCTACAGCTTTATGGAGGTTTTTCACACTTTTTCTTTTGTTATAAATTATAAGATAAAGTTATGAAATATTACCTTGCATGTATCATTTTCATTCAAATATGGTAATTAAAGGTGTTTGTTAAAAAGATTTCTGGCTCATGCTCCATCACTAAAAATTTGTTGCACCCATAAGTCAACCCTAGAGAAATGGCTCTGTCACCATAATTTTTTTAATTTTTCAGATTATGCAGCCAAGGAATTTGGAAAGCATCCATCAGATATATCTGATGAAATTAGGAAATCAATTGGTTTCAAATTAAACAATTATTCCAAGACAGAGGAAGGGCGTAAAATAATTAACGAGTTTAAAATGCAATCATAGAAAGAGAAGGAAGACGACAACATTGTTAAGTAAAAATGGAAATACCACTATTTTACTTTATTTCTAATTTTAATAAATCGATTAAGATCTTAACATGCATTTTTATTAATGTGACCAAAACCTTATGGTATGCGGCAGAGCTAGAATAATGTTTTCCAATAAAAGTTTTTCCTATAAAATCATTTATTAAGATATGTCCCCTTGGTTTGGTGAGGGCAATTGCATGGAATAATGAAGTCAATGCGTCATCTCTGTTACTTACGAATATAGTTACTACCAAGTTATAACATGGATCATAGATATAACCATAAACATTTGTTATTTTAAAGTGAAAGGGATCATAATCTTAATTAATTTTTAGTTTCCAAAAATTTTAATTGTATAAATTATGAAACTTACAACATTCTAAAGTTTTAACATTATCACTTGAAAATACTCTAAAGTTTACTAAAAGTTTTTCTAAAGTTTACTAAAAGTTTTTCTAAAGTTTACTAAAAGTTTTTCTAAAGTTTACTAAAAGTTTTTCTAAAGTTTACTAAAAGTTTTTCTAAAGTTTACTAAAAGTTTTTCTAAAGTTTACTAAAAGTTTTTCTAAAGTTTACTAAAAGTTTTTCTAAAGTTTACTAAAAGTTTTTCTAAAGTTTACTAAAAGTTTTTCTAAAGTTTACTAAAAGTTATCCTAAAGTTTACTAAAAGTTTTTCTAAAGTTTACTAAAAGTTATCCTAAAGTTTACTAAAAGTTTTTCTAAAGTTTACTTTAGGGTGTTTCAATTCACTTTAAGATTCCTTAAAGTTTTTTTTTAAGTTTTTTAAAAGTTTTCTAAAGTAAATTTTCCTAAGGGATGAGTCGCCTACGGAGATTCAAAGAGCTCAGGGAGAAGAGATATGACATAAATGTGATAAATGGATGAATATATACGTACATACGAAGATAAATGTAATTAAACATGTGGTTGTTAGGGAGAGTTGTTGAACAGTGTTGAACATAAATAAAGACTAGATTGAGTGGTACGTTTTGTCGCCAAGTTCTGTGTTATTCCATGAACTCCAAATTTGTAACAATATTCTTACTGCCTTTGGTCCATGATATAACAATGTTCACATAAGATAAATCCAAATTTAGCAATTAGAAACTGAAAGACTGCAAATTAATCTTTAGCACATGGCATGAAACCTAAAAATTTGCACAGTTCTAAGACGACCCCCCTTTTTTGGAAATCCACAACGGGAAAGAAGTCATGGATTTTGCTTATGATTGTAAGAGGAGCCCACTTTTCTTCGGAAACCCAGAAGGGAAAAAAACACGTCTTAGCTTCGTGTAAATATGGTACATACCATCAAAGACTGAAATCATTGTGTTCATTGCTAGGGTAAACATTACACTCTTAATTTGGGATAAGTCATTAAGGAAATACTCCATCCACTCCACTCCAGGATAGAAACTTGATAAGCCATAATTCCTGTGTAAATCTAAAACATAACAAAGATGGAAAATACAGAATAACTCAATAAATGTAATTCAGGGAGACCATATGATGAAGTAAATACCTAAGACTTTCAGCTACATCTTGATGTTCATCATCAGATATAATATGTGGCATGAAAAAAATTACTTCCTGTTGAACCTGCAAATGTAAAAGAGATTAAACTATCATCAAACAGGAAGAGTTAAAAAAAAGCATATATATCATGATTTTGTCTCTATATGCAGCAGGAAACTTATGATACACATTCTTTTCATTTTGGACACTCAAGTAATAATGACAAAATCTGTACATAATCCCAACAAATTTAAAACTAGATCAATTAGTATGGTACAAGAAAATTATAAACCTTCTCAAAGGCAAAGCTATCCCAATAAGGAGCAGACATAAATCCTTTCACCAGTACTGAAATATATTCAAACACTGTATTCACGCATGTACCATGCCCCCTCGATTAAGATAAACTATCACAAAAAATAAAATATATCACAAATATTTCGAAAAGAAGCACCCTTTATCGCTTTTACTCAATAACATTAAGGTCATAACTTCCATGAATATTTTCAAATTGAAAGTCAGGGAGATATTTATAATTAGTAAAGCCTACTTACTATACAGTGTAAGAATTTCTAAAGGATGATTTGCATAAGGGAACTTTTATATTGTACTTTATACTAATTCATGTCAAATACCTATGTATTATCTGTGTACCATTGCTGAATTATTTTTTTGTATTTTTTTGACTTGTTTCAATGTCATGTACCATGATCAAACGAAACTAATAAATTATTATTAACCCTTTTAATGCCAGCGGGCCAATATATCGGCCCACGTTGGATGTGCGAAAACTGCCACGGGCCGATTTATCGGCCCAACTTTAAATACCTGAATATAATGGCCTTCCTTTAAAAACCTTAAGAGAGCCTTGGCATTCTTCGCACATCCTACCCGAAACGGGCTGGCAGTAAAAGGGTTAAATTATTATTTAAGCATAGGAAACAGGAGAGGTAGGAAAAATACATAAATGCATGGATAACAAGGCATAATGGAGAAAATGTATGTTTCTTTCTGAACATGGACAGTGCATTGTACTATCAGGGTTGATACGCATCGCCAGTTTTGATTTTCCCTGACTTTATCCTGATTTTCTACACCAAATCACAGATTTTTTCCCTGACTTTTAAAAATCACCTCATTTGAAGAAAACTAAAGAAATAATGAGAATTATGTTTTTATTTATTTATTAGTCCCAGGACTTTACATTGTAAAATATAGGACATGTCAAAAACAAGAAATGCATACACATTCAAAATCATACACTTCTGTGGTAAGCAAATTCCTCCAGAAACTGATTTGTGCTATAATAGCCTTTGTTTACCAGAAAGAGTTTCAGATTAAACTTAAAATTTGTCCTCGTATGAGCATTTTTTAAGCTTGGAGGCAGAGCGTTATAAACCTTGGTAGCCATGTGAAATGGGCTCTTATTGTACATGGCATTACATGTAAAAGACAACTTCTATTATCACCTTCTTTTAAAAGGCTTAAATGTGATGTACAGGTACATCAGTTCTTATCCATAAAATAGAGCATAAATAAAGCATCAATTACAGACTTATCTTGATAGTAAAAGTTCACAAACTCTTGTAAATAAAATAAAAAATCAAATATAAACCACAAAAAAAACAAGACACCACACAGTGGACTTGTGATCCATGCTTCAAAACCAAACAGCTCATTGAATCATGCTCTGCAGGTCGGGAAGTACTTCGTCAATTACCAGTGATTCAGACAGTATTTCTACTAAAACAATCATCTTTTTGTCTTTGAATAGTTTCATTTAATCCAAAATAATGTTTTCGAGAGCCGCAGACATGGCCTTTTCTTCCTTTTCCTTTCGTGCAACCTTCAACTCTTCATGGTACCTCTCTCTTGCACTTCTAGCATTAGTTATCATTGCCTTTGAGATCTTCAGATTTAGTAAACCACTAGCAGCCTTAATTCGGTCATACACTTGCCTTTGGGCGATTAGAGAAGAACCCTATAGATTTTCAACGATTATTTTCTTCAGGTTAGAGAAACCTCTCTTTATGTAAGCATTTTCATGGCTTAAAGTTAGCAGTTTTTGGAGGAAATTATACAGTTTTGCAAACTTATATTCACTGGGTGCTATTTGGCGCTTGGCTCATGCTTCAGCACGCTGAAGTATAGGAAACGTAGTGCAATTGAACGAATCGCATGCCAAATAAGTGTCAAACGTGGGTAATTTTTTCCTGACCAACAATAAAATTCCCTGAATTCCAGACCAATTATTCAGTTCACTGATTTTCAAGATGCGTACCAACCCTGAATTTATGCTGGGTGCCTGTTTGAGTCTGTCAACTGGCATAGACACGGGTGGCTAGTGTCTGCCTAAATAGAATTTTAATATTTTATTAACTTGTTTGGCCATTAGCTGCTCAACCCCCAAACCCAATATGTTGCCTCCTCTCTTTAAGGCAGGGGAGGGTGCATGCTGGCCGCCCGGCAGGGAGCTGGGCACCATGCACAACATTTTGGAATAATACTCCAAAACAAATAACTTAAGGTGGCAATTACTGTTTCTTTCAGCACATCATACACTATATTGTATCTCAAAACAGGGTGGCCACAAAGTTTTAATTTTGAAATTCCCTGACATTTCCACGAAATTCCCTGATGTCTCCCTGAAAAAAGTGTACAGCGATTTTTCACAATTTTTCTTTAAATGATGACACGATACTTAATAAAACGCATTGCTGTATTTAAGATTCAGGTGCTATCAGTGCATTTTGAAAGAAAACAAAAGTCAGTACTATAAATTGACCTTTACTATTTTTTAGTTAATTATTGAAAGTACCATATGTAATAATAACATATTACTACAGAACAAAAGACATTAAAGGGTCAATATTAAAATATTTATGAACAAATAGTTATTTGACAGAAAACAGGTGTTGTGATCACAGTAAAATTATTCAAAATGGCACAAAACTTACACTTGTGGCATAGAAAGAAATTATGACGGAATTAAGTACCAGAAACAAAGGAACAAATCAGCTTCAGAAATAACTTATTTTATGTAAGAAGGGAAGCCACACATCTTCTCCAATTGCTGGTCTATTGAATCTATCTCCTTATCCTTCAAAGCAATGACATTAAGTTTTTTTTTCTTTTCAACTCTTCAATTTCTTCGGTCAAACCTTTTCTTCCTCACGTCTAAAAGGCTCTGTCCTCTTTATCAGACTTTTGTTTCTCCAGTGCCTCCCTGTAACGATCTCTTGCATTTCTGAACTTTGAGGATCATAGTCTTTGATATTTCATGCATTGCATCAATGCCTCCTAATGCATGAATGCCATCATACAATTGTCTTTGTGCCACTAGTAACTCATTCTTCTGGTTTTCAACAACAACTTCTTTATTGAGTGAGAAACTTCTCTCAATGAAAGCATTGCCTTGGCTTAAAATGAGCACTTTTTTCAGGAAGCTCCCCAGTGTATCCGAGCACTTTAAGTTTGCAACCATCCCCCACCAAAATTGGTGAAGGCACTGATTGTGTTTATCATACAGCTTACAAGCCTTTATCAAAGAAGATTTGTTGGAAAGAGACTGACATTCTTTGGAAACTTTGTCAACATCTGATGGCAAAATCCAAGTTTTCTCAGCAAAAACCTCTAGAGCAATGTCTAGACAGGAACATCATACACCTGGATTTTCAGCTAGCAATGAAGGGTCACCAAATGTAATACCTTTACAAAGTTTAAACTTGATCGGAGCCTTTCCAAGAATTTTCAAGCAGTTGGATTTCACTATTTTGATGCAATCAACTTTTTGAAGTCCAGTATTTCCTTCTGAGTCAAGTTAATTTTTCTCAACTCAAGATTGACTGACAAAATGAACTTGAAGTCCTCAGGAAGTATTTCATCAGTGCTATTATCTGACAAACCAATTTTCCACAAGGACCTATGCTTCTCCATGACCTTAGATTTGACAATCATGGACATCAACGAGACCAGAACTGAATGCAGTTCTGAGTATAGGAATGGTGCCATGGGTGCATCTTTCTGAAATTCTGTGAGAAGAGGCTCAATTTCCCCGGTGATGAGACTGAAGAATGCCAACCTAAAAGGCATCAGCTTATCTTTAAGAGCATCTTTGATTATACCCCAGCTGTAAGACATGATACCACAGTGATCTGAATCTTTATCAATGCCATCCTTGAACATTTTCAAATTTGGAAGCAGTTCCTCTCCTCTGACAGCCACAGCGGAGAAGTTTAGCCAACGCACAGCACAAAATTTCAAGTGTATAACTGGGAATGAAGAATGTCTCATTTGGTCACTTCTGTACGGCACATCTTTGAAAAGACTGTAGACTGCTCTTAAGCAATGACAAACCATCGCTGCAGCGATGAGCCACTACAAGTCACTACATGCCGGCCACCTTGCTCCCAGCTTGTGATTGTTTTGACTGCCACTTGGAAATTTTTTCACTCTCAGACCTTCGTTGTGCGAACATCGTGAATCTGCTAGCTGTGTTGCCAAACCTCCATTGCCTTAGTTTGATCGATGCTCCGTGGTGCTCTTACTTGCTCCCGATTCTATCGCTCCCAATCAACCCTTGATTAGAAACTTAGCAACAGTGAGTGGGCAAGCAGAGAGATGAGCATAGTCTCCAACAATGTTACAAATGACAAACCATGGGGTATTTTTCTCCTCTAACGCTGGCCTAATAAAGGTCTCAAAGAAGCAATGCATATCTTGGCAAAGTTGTGTTTGAACCACCCCTCTCGGAGGCAGCTCCCCTCCCCCGTGGCTTTCCCGTACCCACCCCGACCCATTTCAGGCCTGCCTTTCAGCCAAGATATTTGAAAAGGTAGCCGGGAATGGCTGGGCAGAGCCAAAGGGAGGAAGAAATAACTGGCAATGAGTGGCCCAGCATATATCGGACGGTGGCGGAGACGAAAGAAGTATATGGAACATGATCGGAACCACTTGTAGAGGCGTGACTGCTATGAGTTTCCCTGACATGTGGCCACCCAGTCAAAAACATTCTCTAATCAAATTACCCAAGGGTGATGCCAGTTAACCACTGGCTAAGACAAACCACCTGCAATTGCAGAATCCAGGTTTGAATCCTGGTCTAGTCATATGATTTTTTCATGACAAATTTAATCCTCTTTGGTGTGTAATTATACTGATAATGACTGACCACAACCAATTGAAGAAGCATCTCCACAACATGAGAATTGAATATACACATGTTGCAGATGATGCTAAGAGAATGAGGAAACCACATCTCATCTAATGCATGAATGCCCAGCAGTCGCAATGACTTGTCACTCTGGAACTCCCTTTCAGCAACCCAGGGATTTAACCACTGAGGTCATCCTGGTCTTGAGCATGAGAGGGATTCAGTGTTATAAAGTTGGATAGCAAAATGGACTGACACATACAAGTGCCTTAGGGTCCTGATTAGGAAACTCCATCAAATACTGTCTACTTCTACATCATTACAGCTAATATCTGTGTGTAAAGGTCCACCCTCTATCCACAGCTGGGAGGGTGCACTCAGTAGTTGTAACCATTGCCCACGAGGTTTTACATCCCAAGATGTAACAAATGCACAAATATTAAGGTCAACTTACCGATTCTGGGGCCGCTTGAAGGAGCTCAATCAATTGAGTGGCAAGAGTTTCTCCTTCCACCACAAAATCAAGCAGTCTAAGTTGGCTCAATATGAGCCGAACCCATCCAGCTTCAACAAGATCATTCCCCATGTCATCCCTGTATGCATGAAACAAAGTATAAATAAATCCATTATTTTTAAATCAACTTCACTCAAGTGATTCACACCCATATAAATAGCTTTATATACTGAAACTGACTCTCCATTCGACTGAATTGCTACCATTACCAGCTCTTTTCTTTCAAATTCTATATGTACTTTCAAATTCTATATGTAGGAATTTTTTTCCCACAGTAATTTGACAATGGGAACTCAAACACTTTCCTGTACGAAATAATTTTCCTATAGGAAATAATTTTCCCATAGGAAAATAGTCTCATATACATAACATTAAAAAAAAACTCATCCGCTAGGATTAGATCTGGGGACCTTCTGTTCGTGGGTAGCTGCCTCTGACCATTACACCAACTGACTGTAGCAATCTCATTAGTATAAATTTGGCATGCTAAGCGTGACGCAGAAAAAAAGTACGGTACAGTACTTGATGGGAATTACTGGACGCTACAGTACAAATACCGTGCATTTGCCCAAATAATCAATATATATATTACTTGAATCAATTTCAGGGGTAGTGTATTTTGTGATAAAAGAACTCAAATGAAATCAAAGTTGAGAGAGAGAAAGAGGATTGCTACACACCTACAGAGTCATAAGGCCGTATTTACTCGGGGCACGAAATTGCACAACTTCAAACTGCATTTTTTTTTTTAATCGGGCGTACAATCATTTTCGAATTAGAGTTGAAGCTATTTGCCACCTCGCGTTCATTCATTCACGCATGCGTTCTTGCAATTCACGGCTTTACACCATGCAATTTAAAATGCATGTTCGTACGTACATATTGTACGTGCCCCGTGTAAAACGGGCTATGGCAAAGGGAGAAGAACTTCATGTGTTATGCCATGGCCCCCAGGGGGCCATGGTTATGCCAGATATAGTTTACGTTACACTGGAATTGGAATGGAAATTGGCAACGGAACCTACAATGTAAGTTCCGTTGCCAATTGGTTGAATTTCTAACTTTTTCATAAAAACTTTTTTATTGACAATAATGTTTTAATTATAAATGAAATATTGTAAAAACTTGTCATGCGTGGTGAATTATGCATATATTTGTGAGAATGCAGAACAATTAATAAAATTAAATGTTTTCTTTTTTAATTTCGAATTAATTAGAATTTTTCACTATGGGAAACATTCTTGTACCTATAATAAATATTTGTGCTATAGAAATATTGCTTATTCCTATAGGAAACTTTTTCCATTGTCAAATATTCATGCAATAGGAAAATTTCTCATTAGTTACACACATAAATAGCTAAATAGTAGTATATACTAGTAACACATAAATAGCTATAGGGTTATTTCTCATTCCTATAGGAAAATATTCGTCCAGTAGGAAAATTTCTCGTTCCTATAGGAAAATAATCGTCCTATAGGAAAATTTCTCATTCCTCTTGGAAAATTTCTCGTTCCTATAGGAAATTTCTCGTTCCTATAGGAAAATATTCGTCCTATAGGAAAATTTCTCATTCCTATAGGAACATTTCTCGTTCCTATAGGAAAATATTCGTCCTATAGGAAAATTTCTCGTTCCTATAGGAAAATATTCGTCCTATAGGAAAATTTATCATTCCTATAGGAAAATTTCTCGTTCCTATAGGAACATTTCTCATTCCTATAGGAAAATTTCTCGTTCCTAGAGGAAATTTCTCGTTCCTATAGGAAAATATTCGTCCTATAGGAAAATTTATCATTCCTATAGGAAAATTTCTCGTTCCTATAGGAAACTTTCTTGTACCTATTGGAAATGTATTATTCCTATAGGAAGCTTCATCGTTCCTGTAGGAAATTGTAATTCCTATAGGAATTTACATAGTTCCTATAGGAAACCAATGGGACATTTTAAATAGGGAAACACGGAAGTCCAAACGGTAGCACAAACATTTTGAGTATGTGTGCATTGGTCATTGCTTCATTTAGGACAATAAAACAATTCTTGGCAGATATGGTAGACATGAAGAATTCCAATATGACTGAATTACTTACACAGCCGAAAGGGCATACTCGGCAGCTTTTTCAATGATTAATTTTGCAATTCTTGGTTGCAAATTAGTTGTCAGAAGTAAAAGACGCACTAAGCTGTCCTGCTGTACTGACCTTGCCATATGACAACTCTCCGATGTCTGAAATGGTAAGATCATCAATGTCGTTATATATACATCCTAGATCAAATTTAGGTACGAACTAGCTGGTATAATCAATTGCGTATGTACTCACTTTAGTTTGATTCAAAGCTTTCCTAAGGTCCTTAGAAGTAGACACATACTTTTCAAATCCACTAACAAATTCATCAATGTTGTTAGGGTAAGATAAATTCTTTTTTAGCTCAAGCTCCAAGTCTTTGACAAACATTGCCTGATCTTTGCCTGGAAATACAAGAAAAGTTGAAGAAAAATCTTTCTGAGGGTAACAGCTTCAACTCACAGTGAACTGTCTCCAATTACATTGAAAACATACCCAATACGAACGTATCGTCTGACTCATGCAATAATAAGCCACATTTTAATATCACTTCTTCAAAGTAAGTCTTAGGTTTCTGCTGTTTATGTTTAGTTTTCTTCTGTGATAATAATCGAGTTTCCGAAGATTCTTCTGCTTTACTTGCGAAGCTTTCTTTGTTTGACGGGTCATTCTCCTTCGCTGAAGGCAATATTTCACGCTCAATTCCCTTCGTCGGGGAGGAATTGGAGACATGAGATTGTGAAGATAATGATGCTGGCTGTACATTTCGGTGGCGGATTCCCGAGAATTTCCGTTTGTACATTGTGCTGACGATAAATGCCTCGATTAAAGAGATTTAGATAATATGATCAAATAAAGACTTCGCCTCTAGGGAATCCTTCACATTATGGCGCCATTCCATCAAAACAGCTTTTATTTTCGCGATGAAAACATTTATTTCGCACGTTGTTTTTCTTTTGAACCGTTTTAAGCGCCAAGTTCGTACAGAACATGGACACAAAAATAATCGTTAACAAATAAACTTCTCTATACATATATACTTCTCTATACCACTGTTGAAAATTGTCCTTCATGAATAACTTTGTTTTTGTATGGAGAGTATTTCATAATATTGTCATCAGGTAACCCAAAATTTGAGCAAGTGTATTTTATTTAAATTAAATTTATTTTAAATTCTAATATCCATGGTGTATCCCATCAAACCTGGTGGAATTGTTCTAATGGTTCTAACAAAGATTATATGGTTCTAATAACCGCGGCCGCTGGTGACTGTTCTTATTATATCAGTTTCCTGAACACCATACTAAACCGTAAAAAACTGTACTTGCAATTGCGCGCTTCAGAAATTTTTGCCTTCCGGGTGGACATAACTAGTTATGTATGGCAAAAATATATTGTGTAGCGGTAACGTTGATCATCGTTGAGGATGATGCTCGACCGAGTCGATCGCAGAAACCATGCAGGAACGTACTACGGGACTATATATATAACCACGTCGGCCAAATATAAAAGCCTTTACCTGAATAAGAGAGATGCTTTAGATCTGGTAGACTTTATTGCGCACCGTTGGTAATTAACTTGTAGCCTCGTAACATCTACCATGGAGTGTAGAAAATGTTCTAATACCTGTGGCATAAACCTTCATGACTATCATTCCTTGTCAGTATCTCGATGCACCCGGGGGTCATCGCTGATCATTATGCGACGCATGACAGGAGACAGGTCGGCAGCGGTTTATTACTTAATAGAATGGGTACCGTTATCCTCGCTCCTATCATCAAATTTGTAAACTACTAATAAAAATATAATTTATTTACATGAAGGTTGTAAACACGAACAAGGAGTCTCATGCGATTTATGATTTAGCTTGCCCCACGTTGCTCTTTTATCCTTGATTCATTCAGCTGTGGTGGCAGCACTGTCCAGCCAGCAAATTTCGAGTTTTGAGTTCCCGCGATTTAATAGGAGTTTGTTGTTGCTTCACGATCATATTCCTGCGATTTGCTTCGATTTTTTGGAGACTTACATTAATTGTGATGCGATGATGGAATCCACTCTGCAGCACGAAATTACATCTCCGGATGATTTGCTTGCTGTATTTCGTGATAACAGTAATTCCGAAAATCAAATTTTGAAATCTCCAGTTCCAGATATCTGTAAAGAAGAGTCATGTATATTGGGCGTCGATGAAGCAGGACGTGGGCCTGTTCTAGGTACATAATGTCATGTTACAAAGGCGTGGGAAACTATTTTGCATTCCTTGAGCGGTCGTAAAGTAACTATTTTTCGTCAATTAGCCTTTCTGCTCGTGTTTCAGGCCCGATGGTGTATGGTATATGCTATTGTCCTATACCGAGGTCAGAAGACCTGGCAAACCTTGGTTTTGCAGACTCAAAAACGTTATCCGAAAAGCAGAGGGATAGTCTTTTTTCTACTATATGCTCAACTAGTGATTACGTCGGATGGTCCGTTGAAGTTATTTCACCCAACGTAATTTCAAATTCAATGTTGCGCAGGTACTAATAATATTGACATGATAATCCCAGGGGTAGCAAATTGATTACCCAAGCGTATAATTTATATTGTTCTCTATTTATCCGACTTGCAGGTGTAAGTATTCGTTAAATCAGGTATCCCAAGATTCGGCTGTGAATTTGATAAAATTGGCAGCGGACTCTGGAGTCAATATTAAAGAAGTTTATGTTGATACAGTCGGGCCTGCCGAAAAGTATGAGGTAAGTTCTCGATATCGCATCTTGTGATGCTGCAGAAATATTTAAAGTGGTGCATGACTGAAGGCAAAATCCCTTTTCAGGAGAAGTTGTCATCCATCTTTCCGGAATATAAGGTTACTGTTCGTTCGAAAGCAGATTCGCTCTTTCCAGTTGTTAGTGCTGCTAGTATTTGTGCCAAAGTTGTTCGAGATTTCGCACTTCAAGCATGGATATTCAAAGAAGGCCTGGACGTAAAGCACGATGAATGGGGAAGTGGATATCCAAATGGTGAGCGGTGGTTTGAAAATTTTAGTCTATGTACGTTTAAGGTATACCTGGTAATA
The DNA here is from genome assembly GCA_963573305.1 of Pyrrhosoma nymphula. Lineage (NCBI taxonomy): Eukaryota > Metazoa > Arthropoda > Insecta > Odonata > Coenagrionidae > Pyrrhosoma > Pyrrhosoma nymphula. The sequence continues at coordinate 59,309,461 of OY754330.1, forward strand.
AACACGCCCTCTAGTGTTGGAAAATAACTAAGAGAAGCTGTTTATGTCCTGTACTTTTAAGTGATTCCTCTGCTACTTCTAAAGCCTCTGAAATCCGGATATTATTAGGTGATTTCGACTCAAGTTTGAAGGAAAGTATTGAACATGTAATTAGAGGGGGGCTCAATATGGTGGGTCATTAGCAGAAATTCTGGAATCGTTCTCTATGAACATGAGTAGGAAGTTTGTAACGTCCCTAAATTAAGAATTCAAGAGGACAGCTAGGTTTACTGACTGTGTGGCTACACTAGAGACAATGGTCTAACGTCAGTGCAGGACCAGAACCACTTTTCCTCAGTCATAGTAATCCATGTGTTTTTGATAATTTTTTGTCAAACTTAAGGACTGTCATCTGTTAACTCCAAGTGCTATTTTAACCAATCTCTGTGTTACACATTTTTACAGATCCAGTGACCAAGAGCTTCCTTTCAAACAATGTTGATCCATTGTTTGGGTTCCCTCAGCTTGTTAGATTTAGCTGGTCCACTGCAGACAAAATACTTGTAGAGGAGGCTGTGAAAGTTGAGTGGTAAGTTCTGAAATAGTTTATGTTGGTAGTTGTAACTACCACCATAAATTACTATAGTGAATGAAAATAGTGTATCAAGTGTTTTTTTCTTTTTTGTAAATTGATTTTTTTTATCTAAGCTGCTCGAGCGATCCTAGCATTGTAATTTACATGAAATAGTTAATTGGTATACAAATTTACATTACAAGATTGAGCATTCAGGTGGTCATCTAAAGCCGTGTTTACACGATGCATTTACCCGTGCAAGTACGTGGCTGGACTGATGCGTGAACACATTCACCAAATTAGAACGGGCTATTTTCTGTCCAGGCATTCACGCATTTGCGCAATTTTGAGTGTTTACACGGTGAAATTTTGATGGTGATTGTGTTCACGTATCTACCCGCGCGGGTAAATGCATCGTGTAAACACGGCTTAAGGTGCACATTTACATTATATCACTCAATATTTATAAATGCTATGAGAATTTCAAATTTTGGTTTGATTTGTTTGTCTGGATATCACAACATAAGACAAGTAGTTGCATTTCATGGAAAGTGGCTGGTCTTATGGCTCTAGAGTACAGTTTTAATTATTATTATATTGTTTGTAATATAGGTACTTAACTTCTTCTTGGGCAGTTTATAGTACTAATTACATGAAATAAAAACAGACGGGCAACGGCCTACCACGATGGAAACACCGGTTACCGAAGTTAAGCATCGTTGGGCTCGGCTCGAGTTTGGAGGGGTGATCCTCCGATTCGTCCGAGTGCTGTTACCCCTGTCTGCACGTGGCAGACAGTAAGTGCGAAATGACCTTAGCCGTCGAAGCACGTTAAACCAAAATACTACTACTACTAAAAACAGACGTCTCTACGATATTACATTTAATACCAGAGCTAAAAAAAAACGGCAGTGAAATTACAAATCAGTACTACCAACTTCAGAACTTCAAGGATACATTTCAAATATTTAAAAACTGTTACCAACACTTCCCCTTGTTTAACATATTTGAAATGAAACTCCTTATTACATTTTCTCAATCCCAACATATTCACAAATAATTTTGTGTTAGGACCACGCAAACCTTTAGTAATAATATCTGCATTATTCTGAGCTGATGGCACATATTTATACTCAACAAACCCTTCTTTCACTTGTTTCATACTGAGAGGATTACTACTTTGACAAAAACTCCTTGCAGTGGGGTTGACTGAGTGAGAACGCCAACTACTTGCTTGGTAACGGATTTTATTATAGTTAGATCCAGGCTACACCAGACTTACGAATCATTGCATTGACGGGCGGGAAAAAACAAACAAAGCAGGCGCAAAAACAAAAATGCAACGAAAAACAGAATTCATCACGAGCTTAATTAAAGATATAAAAAACATTAATTTTGTTGCCATAGCACTACCTTGCAACACCTCCCCTTGATACGGGCAACAATAATGACTCCTGAATAACAGTATTTGAGTAAAAGGTTGAATGCAGAAATCACACTAGACTACATCATAGGAATAAGAATCAACAAAAATTAATTTTGCATAAGTGAAAACATTAAACAAAATAATTCATTCACTGCAAAATTGACAAAGTAAATCAACATTAAAACTTGTCAAAATGTGGGTCCCTAATCCTAGTAGAGAACAAATTTCCTTAGTTTTAGGGCCACTTAAAGGTTTGCTACAAACTTGTTTGTTTGGTACATAAAGGTTTGTACTTGTCCCACATAAGACTTTTAAAATGAACAGTGGTTCCACCTTGTTTTAAGTCTACCTTGGTTTCTCTTACCCTCCACGTTCGTATTCAATGTCACTTACCCACATAATCATCAGGCCTTATCATTAAGTGTTGATACCATTTTAACTGGCTCTCTTGGACTGTCTTTGATATTTCAGTGATTCAAGCTATTTCTCTTAATCTGCCATTCCTGATTCTTTCCTTTTTTGTTTTGCCGAGCTTTACTTGTTATTTTTGTGATTGTGTCAGGTTCTTGCACAGGTAGTATGCATTCAACACAATGATTTTTTTCAAACGCTTTTTACAATTTGTTTTGATGATAGTTTTAGTTTCAAATAATTATGATGAAGACTGAGTTTAAAACAAATATAAATATGATATTCGACATAAGGAAGTCTGTTTTGTACTTAAATCCTAACAGGTTGTCCTCGAACCCTGGAAAACCTGGAATAATTCAGGAATTTTCCAAACCTTGAAATTTCTGTGAATTATGAGGGAATTTCTGGTTTAACCCGGGGATTTTTAAAATTATCATTTCAAGGTGAAATCCTCATTTAATAATTTAAATCAACCCCAAAGGCCATAAGATATATGTTGTTTGATAACTGTACATAATGTAATGGACTTGGCATTGGTATGAATAAATAAATCGAAGACCTGAACTTAGTTAGGCTTATTGTAATGTTAGCATCACATCAAGTGTCCTTTTACCCTCGTTAACTGATAATCAAACAATGAGACCTGTTCGCCAGAAGTAGTATTCATCAGTGGCGGCATGATGGCATATTTTTTTTAGGCGTGCGATGGTGCCCTGGCATCCACGACATTGATAACTACGGTGATAATTGATCCCTGATGACTGACAATTGGACTCCAAGAAATATGAGGTTCAAAACAAAGATAAAAAAAGTATGCATCCTGGTACTGAGTGAAATTTGTGAGCTTCACGATCTGAATTTGACTACGACAGCTGTCATGGTGGCAGTCACGCCGACGAGCGGTGGCACTACGGTGCACAGTCTAAAATCGGGCTAATGCAGAGACATGATTCATAAACAAATACCTTAAGAAGCGGCGAATATAGGTTATAACTTTGGGGGGGCCAAGACTGTAGCCGGCTGTAGTGTAGGTATCCGCGCATGTGCTGAGCTCCTCTCGCCGCGGCCATGTGGCCTTATTTCAGGGGAGGGGGGATATACAAAAGCCTCGTTCGATCGTCTTTCTGGTTTAGTCTTCTAAAAATGCCATTTTGTAATTTATTGTCAATAAAACAACACATTTTATTACTTAGTTTTTACTACGATTACATATACAACAATTTTTTTTTCATTCTGACGGCATTCATTTTTTTGAACAAAATGTTACATTTAACCCTCCTAAAGCCGATAACAATGTTTTTTGAAACATAGGATTTTTAATTTTTGTTTTAAAAAAAATTTAATTTTTGACGTGATAGGACGTCATCAGTCAACGGGGATAGTCAAGCAATGCGGGTTGCATACTTTCGCAATTTCACCCACCGGCTAGTGTTTCTTTTAGCCTTATATTTTCATGCAACTTTTTTCCATACTACCTGCAGATCAAAATTTATAGCAATCTCATTCTTGCATTGTTTTTTATTCTTTTTAAACTAGTACGCCTCTCATTAAGTGGAGAGCAACATCAATATCTGCTAAGTATGAAAGTAATTGCGGATTCTTTTACCTGTGGCTGAGCAGAAAATATCGCATATAAATATATCAAACTTCAACATCAGAAAGCATAAATAAAGTAAATGAAAACAGTTTTACATTTAATACACTAAATTATTTTATTTATCAAATACCAAATGATTAACAAATGAACCGACTCTAATATAACAATAACAATGATACAAAGAAATATTACTTTACAAAACAAAAAGATTGGTAGTAAAATGATGCATAAAACATTTAACATTACCTCATCCCTTTTAGTATTTACAATTTACAAAAAAAATGTTTACATAATTGCTTCTTTAATTTCTTTTTTTGTGGAAGTTCGTGAAGCATTCCGGGCAGAGTCGAGGGGACCCTTCGCAGTCAGGGCAGATATACGCCGTTTCCCTTCTACGCCCTTGAGAATAGCAATATTTGCATCTACAGAAGGATTTTTTGCCGCCTTCGAGGACAATTTGTGGGAAATGGAATGGTCTGGAAGATATTGCAGGTTTGGGATCGGTTGCATAGGATGGAAGAATGAGGGACTTAATTACGGAGAGTCGGAAATCAAGGATGGGAGTTTTTTCTGAATATTTTTGGAAAATGAAAAAGCTATTGACTAAGATGAGGTGAAATATATGAATGCCTAACTTTTTATACCACTTCAGGGTTTTCCTCTCAATAGGATAGTATGCCATCATTTGATCAAAGTGGTCGATTCCTCCCATCAACTCGTTGTACTTGACAACGGCCTCTGGCTTGGAAACAAACCCATCTCCTCTTCGAGAAGGCATGTCAACCATGCAACTTCTGAATTCGGAACTGATCATCAGAACGTCTCTTTTATCCTTCCATTTGAAGACGCAAACCCCATCATTAGTATAGGCATCCACAACTTCACCCCGTCTCAATTTAGCCTTTACCACTTCGGACGGGTTTTCCTTCCGGTTTGATCTGAGAGTTCCTGTGCAATGCGTTCTCCTCTCAAGCAGTGTGTGGATCAAATTGACACTTGTGTAATAGTTGTCCATAAACAATGAATGGCCCTTATCTAAACGACCATCCATTAATTTATGGATAACGTGATCAACATGTCCACGCCCTCCAAGTTCAGAGTCTCCTGCACCAGCATACACAAGGAATCTCAGAACAAGCCCGGAACTCTCGGTCAGCATATATAGCTTGATTCCGTACTTATGCTTCTTGGATTTTATATAAATACGGAATCGCAACCTCCCCCTCCAAAGAAGCATAGACTCATCAATGCAAAGGTTACGGGAAGGAATAACCAGGGAGTCCATTATGGTATGGAAGGAATTTAAAAGTGGTCGGACTTTATAAAGGGTATCATCTGGTGGAGGGTCATCAGGATTGGGGTTAGGTGAGAAGTGGAGAGCTTGCAGGATGGAAAGGAATCGATCACGACTCATGCATTTCCGAAAGCAAGGCAGGTTAAACAGAAAATCAGTACTCCAATAATCTGATATTCTGCTTAGAGGAATAGTCCCCATGTGGAACAATAAACCTATGAATGTTAAAAACTCTTCAAAGGTCAATTGTTTCCACTTCCCTATCCTTGCTTTCGGAGACACATTTGTCTGCATAAGATGATCAGCGAACTCATTAGTCTGATCAACTATTGCGTGAACGAGGGAATCGGGAAAGAGGAGACGGAAGAAGTCGATAGGTTCCCTCGAAGACGGCGGGGTGATGAGGCCAGGGTTTTCAATGAAGGGAAAATTTTGTGGGGGTACTGAACTCCGGGACCATGCGGTATGAAGTGGTAAGGAAGGATTGGTAGAATACTGAATGGGTTTGGGGGCAGGAGGAGGAAGGTCTGGGTGATTGAAAGAGGGCGTAGAAGGAGAAAACAGTGACGTATCAGACTGTGGTCGTTGTTCCTCATCGCTGTCCTCAGCGCTGTCCCCGTACTCGGAGTCCCCGGAGAAATCCGAGCTCTCCAACTCCTCCTCACTTCCCTCCAAAAGGTCTCCTATCTCCTCCTCCGAGTACTCTCGCCTGGAATAGGCAGAGATTTCGGAGGGGAGTGTTAGAAGCATTGGATCCTGCCTCGAAGTGGAAGGCTGGGGGTCCTCCAGTGAAGAGGAAGAGGGAAACGACTCAAATTCCGCCTTTCTCTTCGTTCTTCGTCGAATCATCTGCATAAAATTTAAAAGTAAAAAATTGTAGAATGGTGGAGATGGAGGCTTAAAATTCCAAGTATCAATAAAAAAATATATGAAGGTGTTAGATCGAGCTGATATCGCTAAATCCTGGCCAACCCATTATAAAATTTACTTCGTGATTTCCACATATGTATTATGTAATGAAGACACGATGCTTATTGCGATATTTGGGCATAGTAAAGCGGAAAATTTCTTTGTATAGATATGTATACCTATCAGAGGGTGGGATGCGTGGCTGGGCAAGGGGGGAAGTTTTTAACTATGAAGGTTAGAGTGAATGTGGGGTTGGAATGGAAAGAATAAAGGATGGTAGATAGTAAGTTCGAGTCGTCCCTTACGGGTGAAATGACCTCGGTGGCCGTTGGGGGTTTTCCTGCCTGTTGTTCCGCGGCGCGTCTTCAATTAGGGTCGGTAGAAGTTCCCGAGGGGATGGCAAAGAGGAAAGAGAGGGGGAAGGAAAGCGGGATAAAGGAGTGCGAGAGTCGCTAACGCCAAACATCGGTGACCACTTCGGAGAAGGGGGGGGATCCCCTACGGTCAAGATGGTCTCAAGCAGGGAACCCTTCCATTCCTGAGGACTACCTGCCACCCGCACGTGGATATCTAATCCTAACCGCTATCTCCCAACCCCTCCAGAGGCGTCGCCTCGGCGACATGAAGAAACGAGGAAACAATATGCCGCTGTTTACATGTACCCAGCTCAATGTGTCTCTTTCGGGAATACCAAATTTTATTGTTTCGACGGCACGGCGGGGGTTGAAAAGCAGAGTGGGCCACTTTTGGTGTGGCCAGAAATCCTGCAGCGGAAGAAAGAAAAAAGAGAATTGGGAGGGGTTGGAAAAACCCTGTACGTCGCACATTTTAGGGTAGAGGTTAGACCAAAAGACATGGGGCCAACGTGCTGTCCACAGGGTTTTTCCAACTTCTTTATTTTTCTCGTTCTTTCCTTGTCTTTGGTAATGGTTCTACGGACATTTGTACATGCATTCCAGATGTTGCTCCCAAGAAATATTGATTAGGCACAAACTTATTCACTTTCCATTACGCATCGTGAATTTTTAAATATATTTCTGAAGGAATAAAAACGAACGGCATTCGCGACAGGTCTATTTAGAAAATTTTGTAATTATTTTCTCAGGCTCACCTGTCAATGAGTTTGTTTTTATCTTCCACTTAATTTACGAAAGAAGCAGAATGCCGAAACGCGTAAAAATATAATCACGCGATGTTTAATGCTTTAATTCTCATTTCATCAATTGTCATCCGAAGAGCCCCTTGAAAAACCATTCTGTCGAGTGAAAAACGCACAAATATGAGAACATTTCGAGCATAAGGGAAGAATATCAACTCACTTGCTGGGTACAATGACAATCCGCTACCGTATACTAAGTAAATTTTACTCTTTTTCTTCATCGTAAGTGCAGAATCAAAGCCTTCTCTAATGAAAAACATTGTTGCAAAGATTTCACGGTGAATAGGTAACATTTACAAAGAAATTAGTTTGGAAAGGGGATCATATGATGGCTCATAAGAAAACGCTTCGGTGCAGCCCGCGCGCACTCGACTTTCAGAAGTAAAATGTATTATCTACGCTATAAATGAAATCCGATAAATGCTGAGGTTGACTGACACTTTAAAAACAGCGTTTTTGGAATAATCTGAGGTGGAAGAGTCATAAAAAGTATAAAAGAAGAAGGTGCGAAGAATATTGACCCCACTGGCGCTCGGAAAATTATGTAAAAAATGTCTTTCGATAGTACAAATGAAAACTGACCTAAATATTAACTAATTTAAATGTAATGTTATTCAATAGGATGCTTTGCATTTGGTTAGCTATGACAAATGATTTTTTAAGCATAAAATACCTTGATATGAGGTTCCTTCTCCCAAGAAGATAGAGGAAGATTGCCGTAGATAGAGCGGTATTGGCGTAGGAGACGAACTAGAATAAAGGAAGGTTGAAATAAATAATATGCACAAATGGTAAAAGAGCAACAACTTCAAATCATTTCATAACATAGCAAGAGATACTTACTTTGATAAGCAAAGGTCGACTGCTCCACGGATGCTAAGTTACCAAAGGGAACCGATGAAAAATTCCTCTCACTGTCAGTGAGAGCCGAAAAAAAACCCTTTTTGAAAGAAATAGTGATAAAAACAACATTAGCTCTTTAAAACGACGATATACTAAACTAACCTGATCATATTAATTAATATATTATTAAATGTCTTAAAAAGAACTAAAGATCTATCCATTTATTGCATAAGATAAAATAAAGGCTATTTTTTTCGAAAAATAGCTGCTAAAATATTCATTAATAATATAAATAAACAAACTTTTTTTATCAAAATACAACATATTTATCTACCCAGAAATTAATTAAAAGATCAAGAATGAAGAAAAAAAACAGGTTAAGAAGACGAAAAGAAATAAGTATTCACAAAATAGTGTGTGCAAGAGTTAATGAAAAACGAAAAAAACGCTTACCTTGAGTTCAAAGAAAATTTTTTAGCGATGCACAAAATAGGCGTAGAACCAAACGGTCTTCAGTGTACGACTGCCTGAGCTGTACTGAGGGACTGGAGAGCACTCCAAGGTCGCTAGACGAAGGGACGGGCCCTCTACGAAAGCAGAAAGCTTAACGGTACCCATGACGTGATAGGACGTCATCAGCCAGCGGGTATAGACAACCATGACGTGATAGGACGTCATGCCGCAGTGAATGGGTTAACAAGCTATATTTGAACTTCATTCAGAATACAAGGCACGTCTGCTCCTCATGATGGTCAGGCCTAGAAAAGAGTGAAACTCTCATAATTGTATCCCAAGACCCCGAAGGACAAAACACAATTGGAATTCAAGCTGTAACATAGCTGACAGGCATTGGCAGCATGGCGGGTAGGCATACACCAATTGTAAATATGTACATATCAAAATGTAAATACATAACTAAGGATGAATCTATTCCAAATGTTGATTCTCGATTCCATCGATTCCAGATACATAAATATTTTAAACACAGACTATATAAGCTGAGGATATATTTGTTATTTGTCATTAAATACTCTTTTTGAGTGACTTAATTGTCTTTGTTATGTTATTCCAGCCAGTACTAGAATTTAAATAATAGTTGTATGCTACTGGTATATCAATATCCCACCTGTAATATTAGCAATGGAATCGGGAATCAATTTGAAAGAATTGGAATCGAAAAAAAGTGGAATCGACTCATCCCTATACATAACATATTTAAATATAAGTACATAACAAATCAGTGCAGTACTATACAGATACACCACTCCATTTATATATGCATTAGTATAGATTTGGTTTATGAATTTTACAAATAATGGTTTGGTGTTTTTTGGTTCCCCCCTAAGTGAGGTTCTTGCTGTTCACTTAATGACATGCAAGGCTCACCCTGTGAGAAATCTAAGAAATGGTGCCTATAATTCTTACAAAGTATTTTTTAATATATTATGTTTAATATCATAATTTAGTTTTATTTCAGGTGGTCTCTTTTTTGTTACATAGAAATTATCGCTTTTTGTTGATATCTGGCGAAAAGTACAAAAGTATCAGAAAAAAAAGAATAATTTACATGGTCAAGTTCCCTCACAGCTCACACTTTTTTTTGTTAAGTAGCCTCACTACAAAAAATTGATATAAAAATATTCACGAGCACTGTAGTACCCTTTAATAAAATCCTTTTAATTAACTTGAATTTTGGGATGGAAGATAATGCTTTAATTTGCGGTATGCTATTGATAATAGATGCTGCAAAATAGAGTCCTTTTTGTGATAGCGATAGACGATAATTTTTTCATACATACGTCGTTATTGCTTCTTGAATGGTATGGATAGATGCAGTACCATCTCTAGCTATTTTACAAGTGTGGGCAAAATTTTATTTGACCACTCCTAATAAAGAATTCATTTGCCCAGTGTGATTTTTTAAACCCCATGTTAATTTGAGGGATAATCTGGGATTTCAGGACAATCCTCTTAAAATTGTTGTTCCCTTATCTGCCAGGAACTCATTTTTAAATCTATAAGATATCACCTAGCATACAGTTTAATGAGGAAAAATGTTAATAGGGGTTATTTATATTATATCTACAGTAAAACTCCAACTATCCAAACTCCAATTGGGTATTTTCCACGTATTTCAAACTATCGATATTCTAATTCAGTTACTTGAACTTATTGCATTGGCTAAAAATTTTCTTATCAAATTGTATGAATTACGGTTTTAAAAGCTAAAGAAAGTAGAAGGTTACGAATGCTCCCGAGCACACTCCGGAAACAACCGAATGGCCTGTGACGTCATTTTCGCTGTTTACATTTAGACCCAGGCGTTTCCTTATGCTTACGGTGGAAACAAATGCGGCGAAATTAGTTTCTGACGTGTTAGCGTTTCTAGATATGCCTTTAAATGGCATCTAAGTAAGGGATATAGATGGTGTTTTGTGCCACAATGTACAAATACATCGGTTGAAACACCGAACAAGAAATTTATTCACGCAATCACGACATTGAATGATTGAAATTTCTTCCTTGGATTCCTCAATGTCCACCCGTAAAAATGTATGCTTTACTCCGCACTTTGTGTTCTGGACATATTCTTGCAATGACTGTGCACAGTGGTCCATCTCTCTTTACTTGGACGTATCCTATAGCATTATCACCATAACTCTCACGAGAAGCTTTATAATATAACAACACTTAAATTAAACTTTGAATAGACATTTAGGAGATGAGAATCTATTTTTAGGCATTTCTACAGCAGATAAGCCACTTCTAGAAACCTCTACAAACAATCACTAATTAGCAAATTAAAAATTAACGTTTTAGGTGAGTCGAGTATTGGCAGCACAAACATTTGGCAAGTACTGTGTTATGTTGATATGTTACTAAGATACTGTTTGTTTACTGTTGCATGGACTCATATGGACTTCGATAAAGAAATAAGTATCATAATGATTATGAGTGTAATGGAAAAACAGTTGATAAAGTTCATACACCAAATACATAATTATATGTATCAAAAATGATATAAAACAGTAATGACGATTTTAAAAGCAAACTTTAGGCTTACATTTTTTGGACTTAAGCTGAACGAATTTCCGCAGCATTAAATCGCTCGTCCTTCTTCATTAAAACGCCTACCATAAACATATCCACTTTGGGTAAATTATCTTATGTGGTTTTAATAAAACCAATGCACGCCATAGTTTTTGTTTTCAATGAAAACTCTTTAAATATACGGTAGATCTTCTACAGTTACTCACTTTCTCCCTCACATCCGTCTATCGCTCAGCGAAAATGACGTCAAGCCAATCAGATTTCATTTCGCAGCGGTGTAAAAAAATTTGAAATTTGGACTATTTTAATCTTAAATATCTCAATTAATATTGAATCAATTTTAAAACTACTTTCACTCCGCAAGCTTGTTCGAGTTTAAGTAACGTATGAAGATCCGTAAACTTAAATTTAAAATTTTGGAAAATACCCAATTATCCGGATTGCTTTTAGGGGAAAAATCTTCAAAAATCAGCCTTTAACAGTTGCAGCAGTAGGCTATTCGAAACGTGTATTGTATCTTCTATACCGTTGATTTCGTTTGACTGTTATTGTTTACAGCATATACGTTTCTTTAGCATTCTTAGATCAATCCTAATCTAATACATTAAGAAGTTCTCAAAGAAATGTGTACCTTTTTTAGTGAGTTATCCATTTATCCGAATATTTGATTATCCGGATGGGGTCTGGTCCAAATTGATTCGGATAATTTGAGTTTTACTGTACTTCTTGTGGGTTGGTGTTATTTCAACAGTGAAATTGTACTGCAATTTTAGCCACAGCTCCTTACTATTGGCTGGTGAAAAGAATGCTAATGAAGGATATTGTTAATCGATTGGATTCATTGTGATTATCGATAAGGCAGGCCTGGATACAAGGGGGGGGGGGGGTCGTGGGTATCATGACCCCCCCAAAATCTAGACTATTTTTTTTCACAGAGAAACGATTGTTAATTTGCCATAAAGTTGATCGCATTTGGCCAAATAGGAGAAAAGGGCAATTTGGTTGTACATGAGGAAAACCAATACCATATTAATGCTGTTGTTGTAGCTGGGAAAAGATTTCTCTTGACATACCAGATTCCTGCATTAGACATAGGTAATCAAGTTCATTTGCAGTGCATGGCAAAAATAGAAGAAAATTAGCAGCGCTTGATTGCAATTGTAAAAACATTTATTTTATATGGCAAGACATTCCTTTATGAGTCACAGAACATTGACAAAAAAGGGGAGCGGACAGTTATGACCCCCCTTAAATGTTAATGTGTATCTGCCCCTGCGTTGAGGTTAGTCATCAGTGTGTCATTTTTACAGTACACTGAAGCAGGTGAGTTTTGGATGGAAAGCATGAAGGAAGTTAGTAGCTATTTCCTATTTTCATACTGTGGCTTTTGTCCATGTTGCCCACGCCTTGGGCCCATACTAAATGGGTGTTTGTTTGCCTTAAAAACAAGGGAATTTTGTTTGACAAAGAGAGCACAATGGAATACAGACGAACAAGGATGTATAATTGTCATACTTTGTTCAGTACATATTTTTTTACATATCAAAATCTCTCGTGTTCTAGGGATGAGGAAGAGGAAGAACCAAAGCAAGCATCGGTGCTGTCATTTTTTAAAAAAGATTCCAAGAAAGACAAGAACAAGCACTCATTCTTCAAGGAAAGAAATTTAACAGCCTCTACACTTTTTTGATAGCCGTTTTATCGGGGACTGTAATTTTATCATTTTCAACTTTGATGAACATTGGCAGTGAAAATTTTAAGCATTGATGTTTTTAGTGGCTCCTAACTGTAGAGTTCTATGAATTTCAAGCTGGAGCAAAATGTTGTGATTATCTGTACATCTGATGTGGGAATAAAATCATGTTCAAATCTCTATTGTAATTAGTAATGTTTTGTCTGTAGTTTTTTAATTTAGGCTAGAATTTTACCTGGTATATTCTTGTATGCTGAAACTGGATTTTAAATCAGGTTGCATTTTGTACTGTCTTCATAATTTGCTATATCCTCATGCAATCCATCATTATATATATATATATATATATATACAATATGCCAAGAGGGTGGCCGATAAAAATATATAAACGGAAAAAAGAACACTCACAATTTAAAACTTCCAATATTTCGAAGGAAAGTAGCTTCCATCTTTCTCTAGGTGGAGAGTAATATATATATCGCACTTGTGACAAAGTTTATATATATATATATATATAAATATATAAAAACTTCGTCACTAGGGTGACTAAAAGGAAAAAACACTTAAAAAAGAAAAACTCACACGGGTTTTGAATATTTCGGTGGATCGCCGCCACCTTCTTCAGCGAGAGGTAAAGGAAGAATGAAGAGGATATCTTCTATATGGATATGTATATATAAATAATCTTAAATATTTTGCAATTCTTACTTTTTCAACTTGGTTTTAAGGTAGGTTATTTATATCTCCAGTTTTCCTTGCACCTTCCAGCCTGCACTTTTTGTTCTCTATCATGTCACTGCTATTGTTTGCCAGTGAATGAATTTGTTGTAAGACATGAAAACATGATTTAAAAAATATTTTTATGAAGGCATTTGTTTGTATCAAAAGTTAGTGTATTTGACCTTGTAACCAAATCGAATCCTAACATAAATCATAATAAAACAGCACATAACAATAGATAACTAGGGACGCCAAACATAAATCAATATTTACATTGGGGGGTTCAGGACGACTCAAAAATAATAAAAGTACAACAATAAGTAACGGGGGACGCTTGAGAGAGTGAGGAGTTAACAGGGAGAGTCAGCAGAGATAATTGGAGGAGTAAAGATCTTAAGGACGCGAAGTGGGGAAAGAGTCCGAAAGTCTGAGAATAAAAAAGGCAGGGAGCGGATACAAAGCGGCGTAGAGGTGACGAAAGAGAAACCAGAGATTTATAAAGAGGCCAGGAAGGAATCGGGAAAGAAACCAAGATAGAAACCGTACAGCCCAGAATTCTGGAAACGAGGAAGCCCGTGAAAGCATATCCGCAGCCACATAAGAGAGACGAGAAGCCCCAGCATCTGATAAGTCTAACTATTAGAATAACCAAGTCATAAAAAAAACAATTACTTCCATTTATAAAAGTACTGCTATCTAAAATAACGTAAATGTAAAAGAAAAGAATTGGAGCATAAAAGAGTAACATTGTAAATTGGATCCAATACATTTAAAAGGCTCTAAATACTGATGCTGTCATAACCAAGTCAAATATTTTTATTAAAAGAAAGTATTATACTATTTAATTAATTGAGCAAAGTGTTGTTATTAATATGTTGTCTAATGTTAATCATTAATCCCTTCATCAAGGAAGTAAGTCTTAAGTGTTTCGGTAATTGCGGAGGTTTATCGAAGTTCTTTTAATAGGAAAATAAACGTGACCGGGTGAGGTTACAACCTCAATGTTAGATTGTTTTAACATGAGTCAATGAAAATTTGAATGAAAAAAGTCTAGTCCTGCTCATGAGAGAAGGTAATTGGTTTGGCTGACTAAATAGCCTCTTGGGTACTTGATGGGAGTGGTGTTTGGATGGGACAACATTCTCCAGCAACCTTACGAAATTAAGATTTCTATTCTCAGATGCATAACAGAATATTTTATTCCAATGATTGATGTCAGTCTTGCCTTGGTCCATTAAGTATTTTAAGTTAACACCTTGGTCCACATGAAGAAGTCAGGCCATGGATACAAATACCTGTATGGTGTGCTCAAATGTGTACTGATGTAATAACGTAGATGCGTCAAACATACCTAATGAATGGGGTAAGCTTGCATCTGAATGGAAGTCATTCAGCATGTGGTTGTGGAACCAACTTCTTAATTTTTTACTGACAGCATAATGCATTTCCATATAATGTTACTCATCCTACGGCAAACTCCAGTTCTTTTTTTAATTTGAGTACCTATAATGACTTACCGTGTCTCTTCAACTATAAGTCGAAGTCTTCTTTTCGTGCTGAACATATCGACAAAAATCCGTTGACTAATTATTAAGTCGAAATTGAAAGTAGTGGAAGCCTTGGCAAACTGAAAGCAGTCCAACCATATCCAGATGGACCTTCTCAAACCTTCGTCCGCGTGTAGGGAAATCACACTTGAGTGAGGTGATATGCTGCATTCCTTAAGCCTGTAGCCATAAGATACGTGAGCAGGCCCAAAGACAACAGTCCTTTAGTATTGAAGGTCAAACCAATTGTCATCCATTGCTGTGCCACACTATATAACTTTTGTAATATGGTGTGGTTTCCCATTGCCTTCCACAATACAGTACTAATTGTAAGACCAATTACATGTGGTTCCTATCTTTTTGATGTAACCCATCAGTCCCTTTTGGTGAAACTGCTGCTAATTACCGGTGGGCCTGTAATTTAAAAAATATGTGCAACTGGAATTTTAACCTTGACCCTCAGGATGGTAGTTGAGCACAAAACTTTGAGCCTGTGTTTATACACTCATAAAATCACATAGGTAGGAACTTTTCAGATGAGGATGTCTATTAGCTACTCTTGCTTCCTTGTCTGGCGTAGTGATTAAGGTATTAACACCCGATAGACCTTGGGCTGATGTGGGTGGTTTAAATAGTATTGTTGGATGCTTTTTGTATACTTAATGTGTAAAACCTATCTGTTTATTCTTCTATTAAAATTATCTCATTTACGTTAACCCTTTTGTGCTGGAATCTCACGTTGGAAAATGTTTCTTTCCTATAGAATGCCACTAAAATTTCTTTGTACTCCCTGTACAGAGCTCTTGATTGCTGAGGAATAGCCCTGGTGTGTGTTTTCTCAACTTGGGACTGCACTTAGCTGGGGGCTGAACCCTTATCCTCAACCACAGGGCAGAGATAATCTTCGCCCCTTTCCACATTAGGGCATGTGGTCGTGGTGAACTATTATTTTATGCAATGGATTTGCTAAAAAAATTACTGCCTATACTCTCAAGATATTTTTAATCAGAAATGAATTCTTTAAGTTTTACATCTTCTATTTTAGACTTTACGTACAGCTTTTAAACAAAATTCTACCATTAATATTATGTTCTCTAGCATAAAGACTCACAAATTTCTTCTGAGTTTCCTTTACACATGAACTACGTACTTACATTAAAAATAATGGTAGAGCTCCAGTTAAAATGTGTAATTTTTTTTTGCTCCTCGACGATTCTGGTGGTCAGTATGCCCCTGAAATCCCGATAAGCCTATACTATTAACTAAAGCCTACTAATAAAATAGTTAAATAAATATGTATAGTTTTATTTGGGTCTCCCCTATATTTATAGATTCATGATCTACCTATTTGAGGAATCTATGGGATGATTTGATCATTCTGAAACATTAGCTTATAGTTTTTATCAATCCAATATGTGACACCTTTCTGATTGCCTGCTATTTAATTATAGAGGCTCTACCAAAATGCTGGAATCTTATAGATTTTCCATTGCACACTAAAATATAAAATCTTAAAGTTGTGGACATTTATCGGATAGTAGACATTGATCAAAATTTGTGGGTTTCCATAAATATTCTAGTGGGTTATCAATGTGTCGACCCTATATTAAACCTTCGGGTTGCAGCTTATTACAAATGAATTTTTATGGTATGCACAGGCCATTTTTCATAAAAAAATAGAACAGCACAAAACATTGTGACTCATAAAATCATAGAAGGTAAACATAATCTAGACCATGTACTTGTAGGTCATTACCAATTTCCTAATCGCACTTAGCTAATTAATATAGAATGATGTTACTTATGTAGTCTTGTAATTAATGATTGTGAATGTTTAGGAAATGCAGTATGTATCAAAGATATACATAGTTGTATCTCAGATTCCAAGAAATGTCAGAGAGGCACTGTCAGACAAGGATGCCGTAGAGTGGGTAATGTCTATAAGGAATATGAGTTAGGGAATCTTGAATCACAGAATACTTGTGAAATTATGAAAAGACCTCAGAATGTGACTGTTGTTGGGAATTAATGGGTACTTACAATGAAAAGGGACAAGCTGTCATCATTCAGGAGTACGAGGCTAGAGAATTGTAGTCCAAGGTTTCAAGCAGATATATGGAGCAGAGTATTTTGACACGAGGAGCCCTGTAACTCATTGGAAAAGCCTGAGAGTGCTAATTGTAGTGGCGCTGGAGACTCATTGGGAGTTTGAACAGATAGATGTGGTGGGTGCTTACTTGAATAGCAAATTAGAAGAAACTATATATGGAACAACCACCTCATCTCTGTGAATTTGATCGAGATAAAATATGTTTGTAAACTTTCAAAATGCAGGTTATGCTCCGAAACACACTTCCACTGCGCATACAAAGATTAGATGGTGATGAGATTGAATTAATTTTGAGATTGAAGCTGTACATTTAAGCGACAATATAAATAATGGATGAGTGAGAGAGTGTAAAAGGAATTTTTATACAGGTTATATTGAATGAAAACGTGTTAAAACTTTTTCTTGCCTGGATAGAATTATTTTAAAAAGAATAGATATCCCTATACAACTTAAACAAAATTAGTTTTGGAGCATATTTGAATATGCCACATCGAAGTTCTTACCTATCATCCATATTCTAATATCCACGTCCATGGTTATTTCCACGGATATTAAAAAATATTTCTATACTTCCTGGTTCTTCAAAATATGTTGAAACGGCATTAAGAATACTAGAATTTAGAACGTCAGTCAAGACGGCAGTTTCGTAATGGCGGGTCTTCGAATTGCAACCGTCTTTTTTTTTACCCATAAAACCCTGGGGCTAGTCAACGGAAGCGGAAGCCAATCTTTCCGTGAAAGCATTTTGGGTATCGCTGTTGCTGTAAGTAATCACACCTGAATCTGCAGTAATCGTTGTGTATTGGTCCCTTAATCATAATTTATTTACGTTAATTTATTGTCCCAATGAACTCAAGGCATACAATATCCTGTCTGGTGAATTTTGTGCGTGTATATTTGATAAGTTAATGCTGTGTTTGGAACATGGTGTCCACGTTGCACACGAGGCCTTGTTTTAACTCTTGCCGTAATTGATTAAAATTAATAACATTTCTGCTTTATAGGTACAGCATACCCTACTATAATGAAGTTAAATAAGCTCGTGTCCTCGTCGAGGCGGAAAAACCGCAAAAGGCACTTCACTGCCCCTTCCCACATACGTCGGCGGCTTATGTCCTCGCCCTTATCTAAGGAGTTAAGACAGAAGTACAATGTTAGGACGATGCCCATCCGGAAGGATGATGAAGTTCAGGTAATTAAATATTAAAGTGAAGTATGTGGTGACTTGCGGGTCATCATTGAAGACTACTCTGTGTTCAAATGTCCAATACCCTTGTGGTGACGTTCTGGGTACTTGGATGTGAGAATTTCAGCTTTATATGATGACTTAAACCATTCACTGATGAGGCAACAACGGGCATTACACGTTATTAGCAGTTTTTAGGGTTTTCCTATTAATTTGCGAACACGTTTCTGTCCAAGTTGAGTCCTGGCGAAATTAAGGCTCTGATGCATCCTTGCATGTTCTGTCGTGTACTTTGTCTTTTCTTTTGTTACAACTTATATTTTGTTTACAGGTTGTACGGGGCCATTATAAAGGGCAGCAGGTCGGCAAAGTGGTCCAAGTATACCGAAAAAAGTTTGTAATTTATATTGAACGCATCCAGAGAGAGAAAGCCAATGGAGCGAGCGTGTACGTTGGAATTCATTCGTCTAAGGTAATTTGTTTTAATTAATATTTGATTAATAGATTTAAAATGTCGTTTTTTCCGCGAGCGATAAGAGACTAACGGCTGTGTAAGGACTTAGAAATAGATTAGTTGACTGGTAGTGTAGCTTACTAACTTATGTGTTTCTAACAGCAAGTTTTGCATGTTCTAGCTTCATAGGCAGATTGCCCTCATAAGTAGCATGTAGAATATTGTGTCATCGCACATGTGTGGCGTGCATGTGGGGATTCTCTTGCATGCTGCATGATGGTTTTTAGTTAATGATGGAATTGGTTAGTATCCTTAATATTCATGACCGTGCGGTGTGCATGTGGCGGTCCGCTTGCATGCTGCATTTTGGCGAATTGTCACCCCCTGCCAAACACCCTAGAGGTGGCTCGCAGGGTAACATGTAGATGTAGAATATAAGTTTGAAGTAATTAGTAGTAATCGCACCGTGCCTCAAATTCAATTTGTCATTGACTGCCAAACAACTGCTTGCTAGTAGTCTGAACGTCAGCTGAATACGCCTTATATAGTTCATGTTATACGCTAAGGAAGTATTATGTATTATTGTAACCGTAACTGGTGAAGCCCACTTTTTTTGAATTTGCTTAAATAAGAGTCTTTAGTCGAGCAGACCGGGGCAAGTAGGCAAATCCTGCCCTGATTGTTCATGTTAGGTTTTGAAGGGAGATTCCTTGACTTATTTACATAACTGTTTATCTCGCCTGATTTTGGAGAGTTACCCAGGTGCAGGCTAGTTTTCATTGGTGTGCGATCGGGAGACTTGGTGTTCCATCGTCTTGAAGGAAGGCGGCAATCTCTTTCGAACTCCCAACTTGAGAGATTCAATGTGCGGATTTAAAGCAGGGTGTTTCTTCTGGAGGGCCAAACCACGCTCGAAGGGTTTATCGCCATAGTTTGTCCTGCACGTAAGTCTTTCATTCACTGACGGGACTTTGAAGGGAGAGGCCTGCAAAAAGTGAGGTTTAACAAGTAGCGAAATATGGAAATTTTCAACGAAATGTAGTAGACTTTGTCAGTAATATTTAATAAATGGCAGTAATATTTTGACAGTAATTCTTTAAATTTGCAGGAAAATTATTGATAGGTAGTGTTAATTTAAGTTGTATAAACTAAATGCTTATTCAAGGCAATTGACTCGGTAACACAGTGGTTAGAACTAGGGCAAACGTTGACAAATCATTAGCGCCCAGGAAAAATTTGTTTTGCTCATAATATAATAGAACATTATGTGATTAGCTCATTAGTAAGCTTGATACTTGCATAGATTTCCAGAACCAGGAACAAATATGCAAGAAAAGTTGTGATAATGAACTTGTTCAGTTGTTTTGGTGTAACTAATTGTGTACGACACCATTAGAATATTCCACCTTTTGCAGTGTTATTCCTAAGAGGTATTCCAGGGTATTTTTGCTGCTGTAAATGTTCCCTTGATGGATTGCATTTGTCCTCGGGGTAACTTTGACTTAAAACTGCGGAAGTCTAAAAAAAACAGCGTTCTCATGATGAGTTACTTGAATGGAGAAATTGTAGTAGCTGCAAATCTCTGAATCGATGAGAAAAATCTAGTTAGGTGTTGGTTTTGGAGAGACAATGTATGGTATTTTACGAACCAATAGTCCCTTCTTAATGGATTTACATCCTAGACATGATTATAATCCAGAAAAAAATTAGTGTGCTGAATCGTGCAAAGAGCGAATCAGCACAGGGAAAACTGGTGCAAAGTTGCCACATACATTCATGCCTGCCAGGGGTTCATTATATGGCACTGAATCATCACAGTTTCAATTTGCTTCGTCTGTGTTATGTTTCAAAGACTATGGTCAAGTATATATTAATCTTCGAATGTATAATGTTTTATTGATTTTTGTCATGTCTGTTACATCAACTAACTCGTGTTGTTTACATGTATGCTGTTAACCTCGTTTTGGTAACACTCTGTGACAACATTTCATTTATTGATGGAAAATCCTTTTTTTTTGTTTTACAAAAATACATGTATACAAAATATTCATATCATTTAAAGTTTCATTTCATGGTTGAAGTGCTCTAAAGTTAGCAACGATATACAACAGGTTGATTGAATAATACTATAAGGTTAATCTATATATAGTGGTCCAGAGGTGGTTGCTTGATGATTTTTTATATTTTTACCATACAAACCACCATGTAATGAGAACACAAGTATGTCATCGTTTTATTTTTTTAAATTTTATTTTCCTGATAGTGGCCATTTTTATGTTAACTAAACACCGATTTTAGGCGATTTCAGTGTTCTGCAGTAAAGAAAATATCTCCAATTCTGTGTATCCTAGAACAATCCAATCAAAAACCAATCAATTCAGAAACTAATGAACTTAAATATAGGTATGGTGGTGTATCAACCTAAAATTAAGTCTAATGGTCCAAATATTGCTTCAAAGTTTTCATCACTGAACTTCAAGAAATCAATTTTTTTATAGGAAGGCAAGAGATTTAATATTTGTAATTTTTTTAATTGAATGGTATAGAGCCATGCTTTAAGTATGCAGAATTTTAAGCTGTGGACTTGTTGTTTTTTATTAAAAAAATTTCAAGTTTTTTATTTTTCAAAGTTTCATGTCCATTATCTTTGTTGGGCATGAAAATAAACATTTGAAATTGGGCCCATTTGTAGTCCTTTATACGAGGAATAACCAGTAATTATTTTTGTTTTGTGGACTCAACTATTTATAAATATATTAAACATTGAAAAGTACCAAAATATCGACCATCACAGCGCCATTTAGTACCCCCTTAGGTAATGTTTTATGCCTTAAAAATCATTATCATAACCCATTAATCAGTTTTCATCTCATTTTACAAGTTATTTATTTTAAGTAAAAATTTGGTATTTATAAACTTTAGCGAAAATGTAAATGCAGGCCTTGGAATACAAAGAATATTTGGGAATTCAAAGAAACTTACCCATTTATTAAAATTAGTCATGCAAAATTTTGTGAACTTTGACCCAAATGGTGTATTGTAGCAGGGGGTTCGGGAACCCATTGTGTTTGTGTTTGTTCATATCACCAGAATGTAATATGATAGACTGGTCTAAACTAAATGTTGACTTCAAAGATTTACTTAATGCACTAGTGTGAGACTTATTAAGGTATGAGTCCATGCTGAGTGAATGTGGAGATGTTATGGGACTCCTTAATATACTTTTGCAATTGGATGAAATTTATGAAATACCAGATAATATTGTGTACAAATAGAGGGTGACTGTTTACTGCAGAAATGATAACAGTGACAAAGCCAAGAGATGAGTTTCTAGAATCATTAGTGGAAAAATTAAATGAATTAAAACCTCATAATTATGTGTCGAAAGAGCAGTCTGCTTCATTTAAATACGCCAAGAGTACGCTGACAAAAGAGGAATGTGCTGTTGTTGCTGATTTTTCTGAAAATTTTACGTTAATAGTGCAATATGAGATCCAGAGTAACTCGGGTTAATATGCAGGCAACAATCCAACCTTTTGTGTATTATTTCATTGACGGTTATTACTAGGGATAGGAAAGTTTCGCGATTGCGAATTTAGGCAAAAATGTCCTAGGAGTTGTAGTTAGTTACAACATACTCCATACTGACTGGGGAAAGGACTTTTGAACTCACGAAATGTCGCGAATTGTGCCTCAAAACATGAATTTTCATTTTTTTTTTAGAAAATGGTTGAAGTACATTTTAAACGCAAGATAACATTAAAATTGCAAGCAAATGTTCTCAGTTCGATTTAAACGAACTCGTGTGCAAATATTCCTGAGGTATGCGGAAGTTTGCACTTGATCGTAGCATAACCGGTGTTACGATAATAATTGAGGGAGGATGACATCGGGTGCTTTCGATTTACGGCGCTAACTGGCAATACACAGCTCATCACGCCGCAGTTCTTTCTATTTACAATTAGTGGAATAACAGTCTATCGGCATCTATGATCGGTGGCTCTCCGCTCCGAGGTGAGTCGAACAAAGGGAAAGCATAATGCACATTTATTCTAAGTAATCTGCTACAGCAGGGTTTCCCAAACTTTTCCTGCGATGGAAAACTTTGTAAATCCTGAAATTTTAACGGAACACCTTGTGGACTTCACATATATTAAACCATTGCGTTTAGGTAGCAGCATATAAAGCCATTATAGGTTACTCTGAACACCCATTAGCCTTCCGCGGAACATAGTTTGGGAATCCCTGTGCTACAGATTTGAAGACAAGACAGACTGTGCATGTGTGAATAGCCGCTTTTAGTTGTTTCATTTCAATGGGATCGTTCACAAAGAGATTTTTAATGCCAATTATAGTTTGAAAACTAGACTTATTTTTCCGATTTTTTTTATTTTGGTCTGATTTGCTCATAACACTACTACGGATTTGAAGATGAGACGGACTGCGCATGCGTGAGTAGCCGCTTTGAGTTGTTTCATTTCAATGGGATCGTTCACCAAGAGATTTTAAATGCTAATTATAGTTTTGAAACTAAAGAGACATATTTTTCTGATTTTTTTATTTTGTTCTGATTTGTTCATTAGACTCGACTATTGATTTGAAGACGAGACGGACTGTGCATGCGTGAATAGCCGCTTTGAGTTGTTTCATTTCAATGGGATCGTTCACCAAGAGATTTTAAATGCTAAATATAGAGAAGGACTGTGCATGCGTGAATAGCCGCTTTGAGTTGTTTCATTTCAATGGGCTTGTTCGCCAAGAGTTTTTTAAAATGCTAATTCTGATAGTTTGAAAAATAAAGAGAGACGTATTTTCCGTTTGTTGATCCGTTGCCTGCTTTTCGAATTATTGGCGGCGATAAATCGGGGTTCTTAACCCTTTCACGTAAAAGAACCAACGTGAAAAGTTTTGAAGTCACTCGCTGCTCTGTCTAATCACGCTGGGTGCTATGCAGCATTCCCCTTCCCTCGCTTTCCAGCAAGCGAATTACAAACTGAACCGGATCTCTGATGTTGTCACGAACTTTTTGAGTGGGCAGCAAGTTTCGGAAATTTTTTTTTAATTTAAGAGTGAGTGGCTGAATATAGAAGAATTTTGTCTCCACCGAAAATCTATTTTCCAATCCATCTACCGAATTCGTGAATTAAATTGCAATTTCGCATCATAGTGAACGACCTTATTGCAATGGGGTTGTTCCATTGCATTGCATAAAAAATATTTTAAAAATTTTCAAGCAACCACCTCTGGACCACTATACAGGGTGTTTCAAAAAGGACTTTCTGACTTTGAAAATTCATATAAATTTAATGAAACAAGGTACAGAGCTGGTCTTGGTGTTGTTTTATATGAAAACACTTAGTTTTTTTACTGTTCTATGTGGCTTCCGTTGGTTATCCTGCAGACATCCCTTCGGTAGTCGATTTCTTCCCAGACTCTGCGTAATGTAACTGCCGCTAGTGCTTGTGCGGCGTGATTAGGCACTAGCGGACTACGCGAGTCAAAACTTGATGTTTCCCTTTAAAACAACACTAAAACGAGCTCTGTACCTTTTTGGAATAATTTTATATGAATTTTCAAAGTTGTCAAGTCCTTTTTGAAACACCCTGTATATGGATTGGCCCTATATAGTAGACAGCAATGGAATAATAGACTAACTCTAGTGGTATATCAGTAATGCAAACAATAATGGCTCTGCATTTCAACAGGTAACAGTTTAGGTCTGGTACTTATTTACAAATATCATAATCCAAGGTTAAGAGTCGTGTTATGAAGTTTCCTACCGATAGTAGCAATACTGTTACAAAACAGGTCAATATCAGGTGGAAGAGGATTGGCTCGGTGCTGGGTCCTGCACTATTCAGTTCATATGATGTACCATGATGAAGTCTGGTGAACAATTCTGTAGATCTAGTTCTTGCTACTGGCATTTTAATACTATTAAGCTTGTCATACCAACTACATGTCAGCATGAGATTTCTCATTCTGCCCGTGTACAGCATGATGGCCACATCGCTTCAAGATGCTGCTTAGACAACTGCTGTCAGTGTGTGAAGCTGCGATGGTTTTGAGTGCTATTTGCCTTTTTTTTTTAAAGTGTGGGGGAAAAGTAGGGGACTACAGTCGCCACGGCAAAAGTAGTCCAATGACAGCTAGAAGGGCCAAGTGAGAAAGGGTGATGTAATTAAAAAGAGTGATGATCTCTCTTTATAAGTTTAATTTATCTACCTCTAGGTGTCTCTGATACACGAGCACAACTTGTATGAATGCATTAATTAAATTAGAATAGGTTCTAATTTTTGTTCATGCATTCGTACATGTTGGTTCATGGTTACACTGAAGTTTTGCGTTCATTCTCACTTTCATACATTCACTCATTAACTTGTACATATAATGCGTTGTGTAACCAGGGATTAATAACAGTAATACTTTGAGGTTTCGGTGCAAAAAAGTTATTGTTGAAACGAAGAAGCATACGACAGACCTCCGTATCTAATGCCCTGCATTGCTTCTCTCTTCCCTATCTTCTCCCCCCATGGTAGTAGAAACTGGTGTTGTGAAAATTTAAAGCTTTGTGTAATGCCAAGTGAGCGCTTCCCTGGATTAGTCTGCTATGAGGCAATTATTGTAAATGAAGCTGTGGCATCATAAATAATTCAATTGTCCTTGTGAATGCCATAAATTTTTAGATTAGTACCTTCATGATATGGAAATTTTTTCAAAGGAGTTAAGTTATATGGTTTTAATTATGCTTAAAGTTGTATTTAATGTGCTGCTCAAGTTTCAAACTGCATTGCTAGTTGGTCTACTACAAAATATGTTTATTTCACTTTTTGCTCCTTTTGGCTGTTTGTCATTCTTCTCTTGCAGGTGATTAGCTGTTAATATTATGATGGTTCCTTCGTTGATGAGACTATAAGTTAATCTTGTACTCAGTCATGACCTTTGTGTTATATCCACTGTCAACTGTTTGATGTAGGAAAATCTTATGCATATTTCCTAGTCCTGAAAAGAATGGAAACATATTCTTAATACCCCAACCTGTTTTAACAAGTATCTTCAATGGGAAGGAATTGAGCTGTCTCTTTATTTACCAACGAACTAAAAAACCAATTACTGAATGTTTTTCTTTATCAATGACATTGTGTTAAAATAAGTATTATTTTTGTTTTTAGGTGGTTATTGTCAAGCTTAAAATGGATAAGGATAGAAAGAAAATCATAGAAAGGAGAGCGAAGGGCAGGGCAGCAGCCCTTGGCAAGGATAAGGGTAAATACACAGAGGAGACCACTGCCATGGAAACATCTTGAAGATGATCCACGTGTGTGTTGTAAAGGAGACTGTGCTATTAAAAAAATTATAAACCTCAGCAAGATGTTCTACTTCATTCCTTTCCTGTGAATGATGCCAATGTGTTCAAGTTTATGATGGGTTCATTGCTGGTGTCATTGGTTGGCACACATAGTTAAGCCTAGTGTTTACCTTAGTGTCTCGTATATAGATGGTAGTAAAATGAAAGGATGCTGAAGGAAAGCTGCCATCTTAAATTCAATAGGAAGGAATACTGGTGCTATATGAGATGAAGCACAAGATGTACATATGGTAATCCTGATGGGTTGTTGCTAATACTTGGGAGTAAATCTTTTGAATTCACTAAGGGGTTCAGTCATGAAAAAGTAATTTCTGAGACTAACTCTACATTTCATAGTGAGATAATAAAACAAGTGCCAGATCAGAGTTCTGGAAATAGTGAAACCTAGTGCAGAATCTTATTGAGGTACTGCTTATTAAGAATTGAGAAAGGTTTGTAGGAAGGCAGTTGTGTTCATTGGACTTTCTCAAGGAGTGTTTGTGTATTGAAAATGTTGGGAGATAGGACAGGAATCGTTCACAAGTACATTTAATGGAGATAAATAATTTGTATTTAAAAAAATTGAAAGGAGTAAGGAATAGATGAAAGCCCCAACTGGGGAAGAAGTGATAATGGGAGAAATATAAAATTAAAGCGACCAGTAAATGTGAGTAGACTTGCGCATTTAATTAAAAAATAGGATTATAAGTGGAAGAATTGGTCCTCTTTCTTTTGAAAGTGGAATACTATTGGAAGTAGTGTCGAGTATTATGAATTTACTAAAGCTTTTAAGTTGTCAAGTGCTCTTCCCCACATTGTCTTGCCAAATGGTCTTCAGTCTATACATAAACGACTTACTGTGAAGTAAGCATTTACATTATATTTTGATGGTTTTTCTGAACTGATTACAGTAACTACTAATGAATAGGGGAAATTGGAGAATG
The DNA here is from genome assembly GCA_963573305.1 of Pyrrhosoma nymphula. Lineage (NCBI taxonomy): Eukaryota > Metazoa > Arthropoda > Insecta > Odonata > Coenagrionidae > Pyrrhosoma > Pyrrhosoma nymphula. The sequence continues at coordinate 59,336,706 of OY754330.1, forward strand.
AAAATTCTTTATTGGGCTGGTAAAATGTTGGAGTTGTAGGAAAGGAGATATTGATGAATCATTGAACTACATTAGTGATAAGTGTAATCCTTTGTGTGTGCTGCTATTGTCAGAAGTTCAATCTTGCATAAATAGTTGTAGTGGTAGTACTTAAAGATGGTACCCAGGATGCCTTTTGTTTTGGCATATAACCCCATTGTAGCATCAAATTCCTTCAATTTAAATATTTGGTATCAATTAGTGGAATTACCGTGTGCTAAAGGAGATAGCCTTGGTCTAGTAATTTGCTGCTGTCTAAGGTAATAGCAGTGGTGGTTTTAAGTAGGAGGTACATATATTTTAATGGCTCAGAATAGCTTTGATTAATAGTGAACATATTTAAGTAGAGAATTTGTTATCAAGAGGAGCTCTTTTTAAATGCTGGGAGGAAGTCATTATCACCTCGTTCTGGCAATTATGGGCATTTTTAATGGTATAATTTTTCCTTCTCAAGAGTGGACCTGCTAGTCAAAGAAAGAAATTAGTTTAGTGGATTTGAAAAAATTATATTTTTGGGACGTGGGTTTTCAACAAGTTAGCTTTGTTTTATGTTGGTGTCACCAACACACTGCATTTTGGGTTTGCTTAGGTGATAATTATGGTTGTCACTGTTAAGAGCAGCAGCATTCTCTGCATATTTTATCGCAGAATGATTTGTGTTGGGCACATCTCTTGGAATTAGGTGTGAATTTATCTTCAGGTATGCACTATGTTCGGCGACCTGGAAAACTGGGAAGTATTCTGTCCTGAAAAAATAGGAATTTTTGTATTTTTCCTAAAAACCCTGGAAAATGCACGGCAGCCGATTTCCATTAAGGCAGAGAATGATTTTTAACCTGCACCTTTGTTTGCATTATGCTTGGCTCAGCGAAGCCTTGCACTCCCTGTTCATTTCATACTCTTCGTAGCTGTGCGACATCTTGCAGCTTGTGCTTTGTCACCCCACCCCCCTCTCCTTTTGTGCAGATCAGGGGGGCGATTTCATTATGCAAATTCAACATGGAATAATTCCCATGTAAAATGGCCGCTACGGATGGAGTCTGAATTGATGCAGAAATGCAATTGTATGTCTCCATAAGTGGAAACAGAATTCCGCATTGAAATCTTGATTCTGTTCGAAGAGCCGTACAATTGGAATTCTTGGTGTTGTCAAGTGAGAGAGATAAATCTAAACGTCTGCGCATACCCGGTGGCATTCTCCGCAGTTACATGAAACCCATTTGGCCTGCATCCTAAGTAGATAATTGGTGCATCGTTCTATAATTAACAATTCTCTCCCATTAATCTGAATCCTCCTTGTGTTAATGTTAACTTAAATGTTTTTGAAGGAGTGGAAATACATTTTGCGGTCACTGCGTGTTGAAATCACAGCCCTCAGGTTCGAAGCCGACATGGCCATGGTACAAGGGCGACCCCAGCTAATTATAATTCGTGTAGTGTCCTACAAGTACAATTTCATTCTAATTGAAATCTTTCATGAGATTTTGGTTAGTTGGAAAATAATTTTCCCGTTTTCCTCCATGTTGGCAAAATATGCTGATTTTATTAGAAATTCATTAAAAATATGTTAGAAACGAAGTGCAGCAAGATCCTGGAAAATGCACAAATATGCCTGGAAAGGAATTGAGATTCACCGGACACCCTGTATTATTCGTAGGTCTTAGCAATGAAGGAAATTCAAACAGTAAGGTGATGGACTCGTTGTCAGTGACTAATTACTGACATCTTGCCTTCCCTAGGTGTTATTCATGCTGGCTTCCAAATGGAGACACTTTAGACCCGTGTATGAATTTCAAACGTCATTCAGCTCATTCTCACTAGTTTCCTATGCATTCTATTTCCTTTCTTTTTCTTCTAGGCTTCACTCTGTCAAGGTCCTGGGATTTTCCCGGTGTCCATTATTTCCCTATAACCTACGATACTCAACAGAACACCACCAAGAAAAAGGGTTCCCTCTTTTAATCATAAATACAAACGTGTGTTCAATGGACCTTTCAAGCATGGCAGTAGATTTTAAATTACTACGCAAATGAGTAATCCGTGAGCATGTAAATACGAATGAATTAATAAATACGCAAATAAAAAAGACAAAAAATGGTAAGAAAAATATTAAATTTTCCTTATGACTGCTTGACATTTTGAAATTAACATTTTTCTCGGTGGCATACGTATCCACACCAATTTGTAGCCTACGAGTATGACATGTATATCAGCATTTTTCAAGAAAAGGTTTATTGGCTGAGTTTATTCAAGGTGGCTGTTACTTGTTAAAAAAATACTGAAGTATTCATCAATTGAAATGTATATTATGTTCAGCATTTTAAATAAATGCAAAGAGAATACACTTGAGGTATATACATATACTCTTGGTCAAATTATGTCAACTTAAAAAAAATGCAAAGGAAACAAATTTTCTGGCCGCTCAAAATCGAGATACATGGCTAGAGAAAGGAAGATTATGCATTTTGAAACCCACTATTATGTGACCAAATAATGATTATTTGTGCGGCCATTATGCGGCAATTCTGATATCTATGCTGACATTATGCTGCTTAAAAATTGTAATTATGCGTCTTCATGAAAATTATGCAACATTTTGGAGATTTCCTCCATCACAATCCCGTCAGGTATAAGGCCCTTTGTCATTCTCCATATTTTATGGAAACCCATCTGGTGTACTGCATTCTCATCAGGTACCCTCAATTATTTAATCAATTCGGAGTTTCATTCGGCAAAATGGGAATTATACCTGTTAGAAATAAATATCTCATGAGGCACACTCGATTTTAGGCCAACCTTTTACTGAAGAAATTAGGAACTGGATGGTGAAAAATAAACCGTGAAGCTAAGGATTGACATTTTTATTGGATAAAATGTTACCGAAACACAATTACATTACAATGAACAGGGATAATTAAAACAATAATAGTAAATGCTGATTATAACCCCTGAGATTTATCAATTTATATCACCTATGGCAAAGTAGAAATTATCATGGGCATGGGATGGTGTCATTAGGATCTTCATTATTGAAATCCTGCCAGCAGCATGCTGTCTCACAATCAGAGGCTGCTGTAGTATTATTGTTATTCATAACATCATCACATCCCATTGCCAATGTAATACCTTCATTAAGATACATACATACCATACTTTCTGTATTTTTTGCTGTCAACCTTGTTCTTTTGGGTGTAAGGATATCATTATACCCCGAAAAGGCTCTTTCACTATCTACGTTAGCAGCAGGAATAAAAAGAACAGACAAAACAAAGAGCAGAAAATTCGGCATTTGTTGCCTGCATACCAGAAGAGTATCATAAGCTAAATAAAATTGTTTACCCTTCTTGTTAGGAAGTGGATTATGTAAATTGCTTGATAGAATCACTCAAGAGCCCATGCAGCACTAAGAAATTGACACGTGGAATGGGATCGAGTAAATATATGGCATCTTTGGCTTGATTGGGATGTTGATGCTTCCTCCACTATTCCCTGTCGACGCTCACAGCCGTACTGACTTCCTTGAAAAGGCCGGTTACAAAAGCCACCTCCCCCCCACTCTCCCAACGACCGACATCGGACAGCCACCAAGATGCATTGTATTGTATACAGAGGTTCTATTTTGGTGGCTTCGTTTGATGTCGGTTGTTGGGAGCCACCGAAATACATTGTATTTCGGTGGCAATGCATGAAACAGGCGCTGTAAGGCTGGCGCGGGAATTAGAAGGTGAAGGGCATGAGTCTGGTATTGAGAGAGGCATTAAACTGCTTTTTAGAACGAAAATTAAGCCGGCTGCGCGAGAATTACGCAGATTATGTGCGCATAATGCAAATTACGCGGTGTGTTGCATTAGAGGTCAGATTATGCGATATTATGCGCAGTAAATTTGTACTAGGTATGAAGTAAGGTTACTCAAAAAGTCAAACAATTTGCATTCTGATGAAATTATGCGATTATGCATTCCGCATAATCTTCCTATCTCTATACATAGCAAAACCATGTCCTAGCAAACAGGTTAGCTCATGCTATTAATCTTTCTTTTTTTTTTCACTCATTGGCCAATCAATGACTCTTCTAAGTCTTATGTCACATTGAACCTATTTAATTTTGAAATAATGTTGAGTGCTGACCAAAAGATGTCCATACTACCCGCATGTGGTGATTCAGTGTCTCTTGGTTCTTTTCATTGGCATTCTGCCTCTCCACGACCAATAAGATGAAAATATATTCAGGTCTTGTGAGTTTTGAGGCCAGGAGAACACTATTGTGCGAAAGCTGATCGAAAAGTCCTGATTTTTGCATACGGTGGATGGGACAGTTGTCCTGCACAAATATTATTTTTTTGCATCTTATACTGCATACTACATTTATGAATGGATGGGATGAAAATTCAAAGGAATTACACTTATTTCTCAAATATCATTCGAGCTCGTGTTCCTAACAGTGGATCCGGCCAAGCAGCAGAAATTGCTGTACATACAAATGCACAGACCATGCCTCCGTCTATTTTTCCATCTATTTCTTGGGTGGAATATTTTTTCTCTAGATAGGGAAATGTTCTTAAAATTACAATCAGATACTAAAGTTTATTTACCATGGCCACCCTGCTAACTGTAAGAGAGTTGTCAGGATATTAGGATGTCAATTCTGCCGTCATCTCGAGACGAACATCTTGGTCTCTACTTCTTTGTCATGTTATTGTCTCATCTCCCTCCCTGTAGTATTTTAGCAATCAATCTACTGTTTCTATTCCAACCCATTCCCTTGATATGTGTGCATCATGTGCATGTGTGCCTACCTAAACTATCCCATCAATTTATCCCTCTTCTCCTGGACTTCATGGAATTTTTAACATATCCGTGGAAGTCCTCTAAGAGACAAAGTTTTCCCATAAGCAAATGCATTCATATCTACCAACAATCAACTGCACTGAGCCTTAGTGATAAGCTGCCTGTGGTCATTCCTACAGAGTTTTGCTTAAGGAAAACTATTTATCATAACATGGTTTCTGTTGAACCACACGAGAAAAACTCAAATGCATACAAGGTAATCTAACGTGCCTCTCGTGACCAGTGTGAAACACCCTTGAGGTAGGTGAGGGCCTGGGTATCCATCACCGATTTGAATGATTAGACCGCCACCTTGAATTTCCATCATTGTGGCTGAGACCTAAGAATAATACGCCATTAGAAAAGAAGAATTTTCTCTCAGAGCGATTGTGGCTGTGTTTGTTTTGAAGTTTTGTTCCCCCATAGTAGTACATACATAGAGTCATCATGAGGCCATGGTACTAACTTTTCAGGGGTAACTCCATTCATATAACTAAAACTCATAAAGATGGAATACAAATGTGACTTTATTATTTACCATGTATTACATAGTGCAACTTTGCACCAATTTTTTTTTTTTTTAAATTGAAAAGGACACATTTACAAATGGATGTGGGGACTACGTGCTAGTTAAACTTCGCATTCCAAAATCATCCAATGCTCAACAAACTTCAGTAGTTTGAAGATCAGATCTGTAAAGAAAAAGTTTTTTTTAGACATTTGAAATTATTGGTTCTTAAGTTATTTTTGTTAGTGTTTTTCAGTATCCAGGAGGCAAAGCACTACTGACCCTAAGTATTTTGCCCTTCACTTAATTCAGTGATTTTAAAGGTTCTATAATGATATATTTATTATGCTGCAATATAATGCATTTCATGGTACATACATACATAATAATATCAGAGCCGCAGTTCTGTCTACGATTTATACTATCTTAAAAGCTTTAAGCTTAAGATGAGGAAACCAAAAACCTATTAAAAAGAACCTAAAAGTTACTCCACTAAGCATTATTGAATTTTATGAGGCCAAATTTATTCACCACTCATTCTTACCTGTGGGTCTTATCAGCAATGTGGATTACTTGGCATCTGATTTCGGAGGTAGTTCTGTGCGGTCAAAGTGATGGATGGAGACATCGGTGACCATCATGTTTGGTGTAAGGAATTGTGTTAGGGTGTCTACTCCAGTACGAGGCATTCTGTCAAATGGATAGCCCATTGGTCTTTTGTCTGGGTATTTCTGGTCACGTAGTCCACAAAAACTGGCAGCGTTGGGACAGCCATCTTGACCTTTGGGTTGTTGAACCTATAATGGTGAAGCATGGTATGTTAGTTTTTCAAAATTATAGCACAGCTAAGGTGCGTCAAAAATGCCTGGTAAAATATACTCTCTTGAAATGGCCAAGGTGATCACATTTGAAGTATAACATGCATGTGGGTGATATTCAGGAATTGGGGAGAATGCATTGAAAGTAAGTTAAGTTCTTGTTTTTGTGAGAATTTGCTAAAATCAAGTGCACTTATTCATGATTAAGAGTTTCTATGTAAGTTATATGCATGTATGTCATGTAATCTAGTCATTTGCTTCCCTTGTTTTCAAATCAAGCACATGAACAGACAAGTCTTTCTTAACAATGCTAATGAAGCCATCTATTATGGATTACGAGTCTCCCATGGAATGCGAAAACTGCTTATCACATTCATTAATCAATACTTATATCAAGATTCACTTGCTAGTAATGCCATGTTATAAAATTAGCTCTACTGAAGACATTGAAGTCCTTATATTTAGCCCAATATATTTATTGTAAATTTTTGGGATAATTATATTCCAATCAAAATTCATCAACTTGGGTACCTACATAAGGCTTTTCCTGGTTTTATCTGAAATTGGGTTACTAGCAACAATACTATTCTACAAGGAGAATTAAGCGACTATCCAGTTAGTAAATTACTGTTGTCATGCTTTGCTAGAGGGAAAGATGCGTAATACATGTAACCACCCTTACGTTTGTTGATAAATCTCAGTTGGTAACATCAAAGAGAAATACCTTTTTAGCTGGAGGCGAACGTACCAAGTCATCCTTAATGTTTGAAATCATGACGAACAGCTCACAAGGAAATCCACCTGGGGCACCTTTTGGAATTAGCATGTGTTCTGGCCATCCACAGCCACAGTAATTATTTGGCTGGCTTTCAATACCTGATCCAGGAGTGTTGACCTCAAGATCTCGGAAGGTTTGTTCCCATGGAATGGTAAGTGAGTTTTGAGTGGAAGACCGCTCAATCACATTTGTCTTTGGTTTCACTGGAATTTAAAAGGTTAATGGTTGCTAAAAAGAATTGATCAAGATTCAAATTTGGTCCAACAGATACAATAATATTAAATAATTAATTAATAACAACCCCTCGCTAGCATTTGATATTTGTCTGATGTTTTAATTTGGAGCTGATACATTTGAATTCTCATATAATTGAAGGGAATGAATCAAATGAGTTTTATGAATTCCTGTGGCTAATTTTAGGAGCAATATTCACATACTTACACTCTACAATAAATTTGTCAAGCTCAATGAACAGGATTCTTTGGTCTCTGAAGAGCATTGGTATTTTCCTTTCGTCAAATTTGGGAGCCATGAAAATTCTGACTGTTCCACTCAGTTTTGAATTAGTGCCATTTTCCACCTGTGAAAACCAATTATTTCATTACTGTATGCCTTGAACTTAGCTAATAGTGCCATTGCAATGAATTTTCAATTTACAATCTATCAGCTACAATCATTGAATACCCTAAACGTGCCTGGATTTTGTAAACGAAAGGTTCATGTTGGAGGTGGGTTATTCTTGCAAAAACAGCACCCCTTGGGGAGAAATCAACTCCACGTGAAAGATCCACATCTCGCTTCTGCCAGAAGGTTGCCATCTCATTCTTATTTCTCCCCTTGGTCATCACTTCCAAGCCAGTGACCTTAACGCCTGGGTAATCCAGCTGCCAAGGAAGAAAGTGTAAGCACCATTGTGTACTAGTGATAGTAAATTCAGCACCAATTTTGTAATGCTCCATATCAAACTGGCAAATTAGCTCTAATTGTAAGTAGGATGCACTTATCGTTACATCCATGAAGTAGGTATTTTGTAAAGTAATTTTAGCTATGTTTACCTGGGCAACAGTATATCGTGGAAGAGTCCTTTTGTGCATGTGGAAAAGTTCATCGACAAAAGCGTGCAGGCGGTAGAAAACAGGATCTCTCATTGCGGTTGATGGATCTGCTACTGGAGTATATGTTTCCTGCAAGAATCAATACATTAGGTGCACCTGCATGTAGTTCGAGATCTCTAATAAGTAATATTGAGATTTTAGTGCAAGATTTTTTGTGGTAGTGATTGTAGTTCTTTGCTGATTAAAATCCTATTGTTTATTGGAGATATTGAAAGGATCTATGCGTTTTGTCATTTCTCTAGGTTTATCAATCAGGTGAAGTGTCTGTAGCAATTAATAATGTGAAAGTACATACATACAATGCACCTAGGCAACTATGTTAGCAATTTATTTATACTAAGTCTTAAAGAATTTGAGTCTCTGTTAACTTTCATTAATGATTCAAGTCAGTTTTCATGCCTTCTAATTCTCCTTCAATTAGAAGTATGATTTCCTGCAAATAGACCTGTTATTAAGCACAACATTTTGTTCTGAGCTTACCAAGTGACGGAAGTCTGGATCGTGGACAATCCCTATAGCCACATGTCCAAAGTTGTGCATGTCACCATAAAGGTTTCGATTAATGGAGAGAATACTTGCTTCAATGATGTTACCCAAAATATCAATGCCTCCCATTTCAGTCAGCTCAACAACTTCACCCTTTTCCTGGAATAGATAAAATGTATTATTTCACTTGATGAAATTAAATAAAACTTAAAAAATAATTTATTTTTTAGACTTCCATGTTACTAATTCCAGGGATAAACAGGGAGTCACTTTTTCTCACCCCTATAGGGGTGTTAGTTAAATATTTGTATGGTATTCTATACCATATATCAGGAAATCTTTGCATTAATTGATTATTGCACAATTTTACCTGCTGATCAACTATTCAGAGGTTTTAAAAAGAAGATAACATTATTTTCCAGTTACAGACAGCCTACTTACTTTATTGAATATCTTTTACAATTTTTATCTATACCCATATGCTTCGCCATGTATGCCTTGTATTTAACTTACATTAGTGGTGGTACTAAAAGAACAAAAAAGTTTCATGGCAACTGTTCTGCAACCAAAACAGTTCCGTGATACAACCTGTTGCAAACAACATCTGCAGCCACATCGAACAATGGGCGATAGAACATTGCTGGGAGTTCTGACTAATCTGAAGAAGTCTTTCACTAAAAAGAAAGTACCTAGTTATTTTATTAGGATTCATGAAAGATAATTCACAGTTCTAATTCTATCAGCAGCAATGGGGAGGACAGGTAAGTGTAGGATAAATAAACCGGCAAACGCTTGCAACAGATTGAAATCCAACAAATCATAGCTTATACATAACAACAGTGCAGTCACAAGTGCTGAGCAACTGAAACTGAATATAAGACAAAACAGCTTCAGCAATTACTTGGAGCTGCACATCACAGCATCTCTACAGCATACCTGCAGTGCGATCATGAAACTCACCTGTTGTTTGAATTAATTGTCTGACCGAATCAGCTGCAGCCAGTTTGCTTCAACAACACTTTATTTCGCCACTAACTTACATTGATCACACGTCCAAGATGGATTGCTTCAATGATGCGATCCCTCCATCGCTCCAGGTCTTGAATGTCAAATACAAGTTGGTCAACATCACGGTTGATATCCTGAAAAAGGTTAACAAATAAGAAAAGTATCAAATAATGGCTTTCTGGTTGATGGTTATTTTTACACCTTCAGGATTAGATGAATGATAGGTATTGTTACCCAGTGGTGTGCGCAGGATTGACTTCTGGGAGGAGGGGGTTCATTAATATTTATGTGCATCATTATAAAATGATATATATATAGATTATTATTCACTAAAACAATAATTAAATTAACATTCTCTTATCATGAAGACAATTCAATGTTATTTTTCAGTCCAATAAGCAAAATAGTAAATGCTAGTTCAGGTAAACGAATGAAAACAAATTCAGGTAAAATTTATACCCTAAAACCCCTCCTGTCCGTACACCACTGTTGGTACCCCTTATAAGTTAGGTTTATTTTTTAGTTTAGTTTATTAGGCTTGAATCTCCTGTTTAAAAAATCTCTACCTTGCGCAAAGGGGCTGTCCATAAATTATGCCCACACAATTGGGGGTTCCCCACATTGTGACATGGGGAATGGAGGAGGTTATGCCTTATGTGACATCCTCACTTCTACTGTATATTATGTCTTTTTTATGCAGTCACTTTCAGAAAAATATTCATTTTTTGAAAAATATTTTGGGGGAGAAGTAGAAGTTTTTTTTTCATTTTTGTGACATCATTAAAGGGGTCACAAATAGTTATCATTGACACAATTTGTGACTAACTGTGACAGGAGAGGGGGTCTAGTTTGGCCCAATATTGTGTGACATTATTTATGGGCAGCTCCATAGCAATATTTAAAGAGTAATGATTGAACTAGGAAATCAATGGGTACCAAGTCCTTTATTATATAAAATTCATTACCAAGGTCCTTAAATTTTCTTCATTTCCCTTTCCCATGCATTTTGGTTCATACTTTTATTTAACTGAATCCAATTAAACGTCCAAAGTCACTTAGAGGTTTTGGTAGGCATAACACATTTTTATTAATTAAATGTAAAGAAGATTTAATCTTTCTTACATGCAATCACCTTACGAAATGAAAGAAATTCATGGGAAGCATTTTAGTACAGGTAAATGCAATTGAAAAACTTAAGTTATTGACCATAAACATTCAATACAACTGATGGTTTGGATTTACAAAGTGAGAGGTCTGCAAAAGTAATGGAATTTTCAAAGGAGGCCATCATGTTGAGAACATAGGGTATATTTCATAAACCTTTGTTTCTATCACTATCATTTTTTGCGTGTCATTCATGGTGCCATAGGCACTACACTCACCTGAAGGACCATGTTGGCAGGTCTTGATGCATAGACACGACTGGCCATAGTATTATCCAGTTTGGAGAAATATCCCTCTGGAAGTGGTGCTCGGAAGTCATGGAGGCGTTTTACTCTCCCAAGTCCATTGCAGAAGCGCTCAAAGTTATATCTGAAAGATAAAGGAATTGTGCATTGTCTTGAAGTCCGTTTCTTCTTGTGGGAAATGAGTAAAGTAAGAAAGATATATTACCTTGCTTGGATTTGCTGGTGCATGAAGAAAAAGAGTTCTCCTCTGCGATCTTTGTTGACAATTTCACGAGGCCCATTGAAGGGGTAAACCAAATGCCAATGCCAGTGGTGGAGGTTGATCCCAATGTCCTCACGGAAGTAGGCTACTCGATGCTCTATATCAAGATCTGATGCTGTGTAGTCTCTTGGGATTTCAATGGGTATCTGAATGGGCGATAGAATAATTAATTAATGGATAAGTATCAATGTTCATTTTTTCAGATAAATTCCCTAAAGATACTACATGTTACCACTTTTATTTCACCCTATGAGTAGTTTTATTCTTCTCGCTGAAGCCGCCCTACGAAAAAGCAAATGTTTTATACTTTTTTAAGTGGGATCTGAATCAATGCTGTGCGAAGTATCCTTTATATTCAGCTACTATAGTTGAGTGTAATCACACAGACTTTATATTGGGCCTGTTATTAATTTTATGATCATTCTTGTCTGATTCCTACTAAAGCCTTCGAACCTATTTCGATGGGTTTTCGGTCTTCTAAGTCTTCGAATGCAGTTTATCTGTAAAATTTAGTAATGAGTGAAAGTAATTTTAGTTCATTTTTTTGCCTATATCGATCAGGATATTTTCAGAATTGGCATTCAGGGAAAGATATGAAAACTTATTATACGAGGTTAATCTAAGCGCCCCTCCTATTCAAAGAAAGTGGAAAAGGTTCAGCTCAAAGACAACTTTGAAGATGCTGCGCTGTGAATGCGCAGTCATTTGTCAACGGAAGCCGAACCAATGGAAGCAGTTATCAAGTTAGGGCGCGTGGGTGAGTATCGGAGTATATATAGGGACCTTGGTCGGTTAATACAGGTTAATATTCGTTCGTCAAATGGCTATAAAATGTTTGGCGTAATCTACGTATTGTGAATTATTTTATTTTTCGTGTCCAATGCTGCGGAAGTGTGTCTTGAGCACTGGTTGAGTATGATCAGTGAGACGGATGCACGATTTCAAGAGCAAGCTCTCCTCTCCACTGTCGGTTACTGAGCGTGTCTTTGGAAAGGAGCATAATTTTTCGCGCTCCCAGCTACACGGTGTGCCGCATTCGTGATAATAGGTTTAATAGTCTAGGGAGAATAAGTTGTCCGACACCGGATGAGCTACTTTGTGTAGAACTTACAATTAGCGGTGCCGCGTAATAATCCAATGTCTTCCCATCTATTTTGTGTGAGCTCAAGTCATTAGCACAGATTATGTCCAGCTCAGTGTTATAAATATGAGAGATCAGTTTGTCTCGAGGGCCTTTCCCATGCAATTATAATCTGGAAGAGTTTAGTGAAGAATATGCAGCTAAATAGGAGCGGGTCAATTACCTATCCTTCGCACAGAGTAGGTATTGTTTTAGGTAATATTTAAACTTTTTACGGTATCGGAGTTACTCATTCAGACTAACATAAGTGCTCAACATTTCCTGGAAGCTGACGCCGATTAATTCAGCGTATAATAGAGCTTCATCTGAAGATCAAAAACCCTTGCTTCCAGAAGTAGGATGGATGCATCTCATCAGTAAGTATACATTTACCTTCTTTCTGAAAAAAAATTTGTTCCGTATTTTCTCATCATTGGGTTGTCTCAATGCAAGGTTCTTAGAGAACCTTGGTCTCAATGTGTCTTGCGGCCGGTCGCAGTGGTGACATTGGCCACGCACCAGCTTGGCAATCCATAGATCGCGGAACCGTACCACACCTCGAGCACAAATATTGTGTTCGTTTCATTACATGATTAACGTCATACATGTTATAAAATACAATATGTGGAATAACTATTAGAAAATAAATAGTATAAGGAGCTCCTAAATTTCTCCTCTTACTACCAGTTTTGTTAGCATGTATCGGGATCGTGTCATTGGCGGCCCCCAAGGGGGGGGGGGGCAGTAGAGGCAATTGCCCCCCACCCCCCCCAAACCATTTTGCACATAGCTTGTTACGAATTTCAGGGACAAGACCCACGAATCCCCCTTTTCCTGGGGAGTATTCCATACCCCAAGAGCCGCTGGTGCCCCCCCACCCCCGTATACTGCCCGTTCGATGAGGCATCACGAAGTCTTCTTCGGATAACGCCAAAGCTGGCATGGTACTACGAATAACTACCATGATAGCTGGTCAGGACTTGTTGAAGTCTAATCATTTAATGATATTTGGAGCTCTTCCGTTTCTGGTTGAGGGCAAATACGGAATCCCCTTGGTGAACTTGAGCATTCTTGAAAAATTGGATTGGAAAATTTGCTTGTATTATGTTAGTTCGCAGGTTTCCGCGGCGTTGATCAAATGATTTCAACATTTCTTGGGTTGCCTCCGCGTCAGTTGTCATTCAGCACAACAGTTTCGCCAGCTATCCTGCTGGCGTCCTCAGGTGAAGGACGCCAGCAGGATAGCTGGCGAAACTGTTGTGCTGAATGACAACTGACGCGGAGGCAACCCGAGAAATGTTGAAATCATTTGCTTGTACATATTATATTAATAGAACGAATTCGTTCATAAAATCTCTTGAAAGTTTATTGAGTAACTTGATAGTGTATTTTTCTGGATATGTACTTATTCAACCCATCATTTTGGCTGAAAGCAGATGCGAATGTAGTAGGTATTTCGAGTTATTGGATTTCTCAGTCTTGTCGTGGTTAAAAAAACAGGAAATCTAATTAGTTTTCATAACTTCAATATTTAAATTCTTGGTACAAAGTGTTTTAGAGAAAAATCTAGGTGCCTTCTTTTATTCTTCGTCCCGTAGTTTTCTTGGAAAATAAGATTATTAAATTTCCCTGCTGAATTTTTAGAGAGGACACGGCATCTTTGAATCATGACCTCCCCCTCCTCAGAATTCGGCTCTGGGTGAAAAGTGCGTATATTTTACTTCGGGAGTTAATACCCAAATACAATGAGATACCACTGACTGCTCAGTGATGAAATTAAAAGTTGTGTTTCAGTCATGTTGTTCTTGCATGGATATATATTTTTACTTCCCTTTAAGTAAGGTACTTTTAGCGCGATGTTAAGACAGGGTTTTCCTTTAATTTTCTTTATTTGTCTTTTTAGTCTGCTCCTCATTTCACACGATTCGTTATCCTCTGTTTTAAAACAATTTTACCATTTCCATTGGAAGCAGCAGAAGTATGATCGTGAAAAAGACAGAGGAATATGATACAATTGTTGCAGTTGACAAAAAAAAATATTATCACATGCTGATTTACTTTTGTCTGCAATGCGCAAAGTTAGCTTATCCAAACCGAATGGAATTGCCAATTAATGTGATATTATTTTAGTCATTCTTCCAGTGGATGCATTTAAATGAAGAGGCAGAGAAATTGCTATGCTTTCGCGTCATTTCAACCGAAAGGTTTTATTTTTTTAGCATCCAATGTAAGGCATGTGAATCATGCATGCATTACCTAAAATCCCGCATCCTATGGAGTCATTTAATTCTTTCGGTAAATAATAGATATTACTGTTTGGAATGAGTAACAGATTTTTATCACTTTTGATCAAATATTTAACTGAATAATTGAAGTTTGTGAACTTATGCAAGAACGAAGTAATTAGTTTTTACCGAATTAAAAATCCTATGATCTAGCACAGTTCACATATACAGCTCAAGCAATAGATTAGGGACCTTGAAATTTGGTTCACAGCAGACATTAATTTCAAGTCTCAACTGAAGCTCTGGATAGGAGAGCTTCTATCCAGATCTTTAGTGACAACAGCATTGGCAGTAGTGCTATAAGAAATTTGGGTTTAAAAAATAGAAGTACAAAATGTTTTCATATTGTTGTTATTTTCAAAGTAATGCACTGTGCTCCAATCAGATCAAATCTCAAATATAACCCAATTATGTTGCCATAATTATGCAAAAAAGCTGTTCTTTGACGTGAAAGAGTTCAGAAAACATTTTACAAATCTGTACGCAAAAAGCAAGATCTGAGATGGGGCTACTTTTCATGAAATCATACGTTCTTCATTGCAGGATAAAGAACTGTTAACTTGAAGAACGAAGTACTATGTAATATTTACATATAAACCAATTAACTACCTAATGTCCCTAAAACTAATACATATTCCCCATCGCGTAAAATGTTCATTTGTGTCATTCTCTCGAGGAAATTGTTGTACATGGGGGATTATTTCTCACCCTGGATGATTCCTGGGCCACGTTTGCCTCCTCTCGTGCCTGAGGGAACACCCTGGCGTCCAAGTATTTGTCCGGGAAGATCTCGGAGAGGGGAGGCAGTCTGATATTCTTGGTGTCCTTTCGGTGCAGGATGGCGACAGACAGAGCGTAGACGAACATGTACGGGTTCACCCGTTCTCGGCAGAAGACAGAGGCGGAGACGAAATCCTGGTAGCTTCTCATCCCTGTTAAAGATTTGAATGGAAAAGGCTTATAATTAGGGCTTCTTGGTTGGCTTTTTTGAGGGAAGGCCGGCAACTAAGGTCTCTCGTGCCATTTAGGAGTGCTGTGGCTTGGCACATGGGATCTGGACCCCCTCAGAAATTTTAAATTTTTCAAAATAAAAAGGGTGCAGTAAAGGCGAAAGTTTTATATTTTTAACAAATAATTCTGAATTCTTCAAATATTCTGTTTTAACAACTTTTCCAATAAATATTATTGTGAATTTCAATTTTTAAAAATTGTTTTTATTTAAATTCTTCCTGAAGTTTGCACTGCTTAAGCCATTACCTATCGGCTGTTACACCGCAGTAACCATTGCATTCTTGAAAACACAAATTTGCTCCTAATTTTTAAAATGCTTTACCCCTTCCCCGCTTATACTCAATATGTAACCCCTCTCCCCGAAACGAAGTCCTAGATGTGCCACTGCGATAGTGAGGAGGTGGTTATGGTATGGTTATGATACAAGGAGAGGTGGTTATGATGGCAAGAGAAGGCTGCCTGGGGAATGGCTGAGGAAAGGTGGAGAGTAAACCCGGCGTCGGGGTTATCCTTATGGGAAAGATAGGTGCCTAGGGGGCTATGTATCCATCCGGCCTCAGTCCCATCCGACGGACGTAGGAATACTCTCCACATTGCACCCAAATTGGGATGGGAATTCCATAGAAAATTCCCCGGAATTTGAACCAGGGCCCTTGGAATGGGAAGGCACAACTAATGGCGCTACAGCCTGATTTCCTTTTAAAGAAGGACATTGCTTCTCCAAAATAATTGGGGATATCACGAGAAAACGCCGATAGTATTCTGTAGGTATCTCTGGGAAATTGTCTTGGCTGTAGTAGCATGAATTTTACTCCGTAAATAGAAACTTGGGGCATTGGAGACCAGAGGAACTCATCACTCAAACTAAATATTTAAATTGGGAAAAATTATATGCTATCAAGTTGGAGGAAATTTGACTGTTTGACTTAGAAATAGATATTGTCCTACAAGTAGTCTAGTAAGAGAAAAAATTCAATGCTTTGAGTAAGTCTAACATTTATCTATTTTTATCCGGGTAGCCCATATTTTATTTTTCTTCATTGTTAAGGGTCTTTTTTCAACTTATTTGTCTCTGTAGGTTTAATAAGTATCTATTGCTCGCAAAACGACCCAAACGCCCGAACACGATGTTAACTTCTATAGCCTTTTCTAGACATGTTTTCCTCGCTTTTCCATCTCATGCTCTTGGCCTTCTTACATCCTTTTTTATCGAGGTTTGCATCCTTTTGATAGTAGTTTCGGATAAGAATGCAGTGGTCGTCAATACTTAGTTATTGGTATATGCGATGTGTCTTTGAACTTGCTACTATTATAAGCGAATTTTCAAATAAATATAGAAAGATTAGATATAACGTAGAACTTTTGTACAGCGCTTTTGATTTTCTTACACTGAGTTATATTATCAAAACAATATTGTAAACAAAAAATCATATTAGTAGTTAATAAAAGTATAGTGAAATATCTTTCTAAAGGAATATCCTGCTGACGCGTAGCGCTCTTGCTTACGCCGGCCATAACGAAAAATGTGACGCGTGTGAAAGGGCACAAATCGACTCACCACGCGTCATTGAATGCAGCCAAACCGAAAAAGCAGCCAAGAAAACTAACAGATGATTCAATTTGAAGGTGCAATTATGAAAATGTCAATAACAATAGTATTTTCGGAATAAATTGTCAATAAAATCAAGGCCTGTGTTTTGGAGACCAATACTGAGTTAAAAAGGTTTGCTCACATTTGTGTGAGTGAAAATGAGTCAATAATACTCCCATTTAGTTTGCGATGTAAAAAATGCTTTCACAGCATGTAGCCTTAGCGACTGTAAAGCATATGAAATATATTCGTTTAAGGATACGTATATATTTTTAGTAAATTATTTTCCCAGCCCGGGGAGCCTACTGCGGTGGGATTTCTGCTGAACGAAAGAATTTTCCCAAAATAATTATATGCAAATTATCTTCCCACCACCCGGGTGTGACTATAAAAATAACTATAGTATAGCGTGAATCACTGTCATCTTGCCATTTGATTCCATGGAGAAATCCTTTTATTTTGTTTTTACTCCAGTGAAATTCTCGCCATTAACTGCAAATTTAATTTGTTCCATAATAAAACCTCGGAATGTTAGTACTTGATGACATGATAGGTGAGTAGGCCTGGTAAGAGATGTATAATTTTGGGAATGGGAATAGTGGAGAGACACCCTACGTGGGCATTAACCCACTTATAACGAAAGGCGGTATGTTTTCCAGGGTTTAACGTCCCATCTGACAGATAGAGTAGTGAATTTGAAGTGCTCTCTGCCGGGCAGTCAGTTAGGATTCGAGATTCCACTGAACATTTTCCGTCATCAAAATAGGAATTCAGTACCTGACCACCAATTATACCAACCTGATCCCGGGAACTTGAATGCCGCATTTTATTGGTCTGATGGGGAATAAAATCGTGGAAAAGCGTTGTGATCGAGGGTGGATTCGATCACAAAGCCTCGGTGGATCAAAGAGGATCGCATGGAAGGTTAGAATATTAGCCACCTCATCAACTCATTCCCCTGGCAGGTATGAGCTTTTTTAGCATTACAAGGTAAAGGACGCGATTTTTTAAAAAGTAAAACGAATATGATGAAAAATGGCATCCTGAATGCATGCATGTTGCGCTATATGTGTAAGCAAAGAGGTATACGGCTGTGATAGAGTGATAGCATAAAATATAAATAGAGAGCACCAAAGAGTTTTCTAGTCATACATACAAGGTTAGCATATTAGTCACCTCATCAACTCATTCCCCTGGATTGGATATGTTCACGAGCGACCACGATGCTGAGGAGGTCGAAGAATTTTACGAAAATATTGAAGAAGCATTAAAAAAGAAGGCAAAGGGTGTTGCCTCGTAGTGATGTGAGATTGGAATGTAAGTGTTGGGGCAGAAGGAGTGGTGGGCGTTTGGATTAGGCAAGAGAAATGAGAGGGGAGAGAGGCTTATTGTGGTATGAATAGTAAGGAGGCTATTTATAACAAATACTTGGTTTGAGAAACACAATAGAAGGGTTTGCGTTTGGAGGTGACAAGGAGTTCTTGTTAGAAAACAAATAGATTTCGTATTAGTAGATGAGCGGTAAAGGAATCTCATGGCCTACCAGGAGTTGATATATATTCTGACCATGTGCTTCTGCTAACGGTACTGCAAGTCAGACTTTTAAGAGTGGTAGCAGCGTTCTCCAAGAGATGGGATCTAGAAAAGTTACTGACTGAAGTGGATAATACGGAGTTAGGTATAAATATTGAACAAGAAATGCTATGAATTACTTCCCTGTAGGAGGAAAACAGTGAAAAGAGGTGGAGTAGAATAAAAAATACTGTCTGTGAGAAGAATCTGGGCTACAGAAAAGTGAAGAAACCAAAAAGATCATGGATTACCTAAGGCATGATTGATAAATGGAAGAAAGAAGGAGATACAAAAGACAACAAACGGAAGAGGGTAGAAGAAGCTACAGAGAACTGAATACTGAGGCGAGAAAGGAAACAAATAAGGCAAGAGAAGAGTGGTTAATAGCTGAGTATAACGAAATTTAGAAGTTTTATTAAATGGGTAGACATGGCCTTGTATATAAAAAAGTATGAAATATAGCTAAAGGAAGAGGAAATGGATATTCTCAAAACATCGAGATAGAAGACAACCATAGTAAGATGTTTGCGAAGAAATGGATGTACTTGGCAGATGGAAGGAATATATGAAAGAGCTGTATAAGGCAAAGGACAAGCCTCGTGACCTAGGTGTGGTAAAAGAGGAAGAGTTATCAGTGGATGGAAAAGGAGGGAGTTTACTCGTAAAAGAGGTGAGGGCAATTTTGAAAGGGATGAAGAACGGCAAAGCAGCTCTAACGGATGGAATACCAGTGGAGTTGTCGAGGTGGTTACAGGAAGATGGGGCGAAAGAAATGACATCGTTGTGCAATGTTATCTACCAAAGTGGAGAATGAACTGAGAACTTGCTTTCAAAGCTACTTTTGCTTTGTATACCTTGAAAAGGCTTTTGGCTGTATTATGTGGGACAAACTACTGGAGATACTGGTGAAGGAAAGGAAAGAAGATTCATAAGCACATTGTATTCCAATTAGAGTGTAGCAATGAAAGTAAGGAGCAGCAAGACGGAGTGGTTCGAGATCGGAAGGGGAGTGCGGTAAAGGTTTAGTCTAACCCCAACCCTTTTCAACATATACATGGAGGAGATGGTGCAGGAGTGCTGGCAAGCCATTAAAGGGGTAAACATTGGAGGGCGGAAAGTGAAATGTTTAAGATTCGCAGATGACATGATTCTGTTCGCAGAGAGTGAAGAAGACAGCAAGGAAATGTTAGAAAAGCGAAGGCAAAAAGAAGGTATGGTTTGAGGGTAAATGGCATCTGGCATAAGGCGTCTGAGACAAGTATTGCAATGAGGTTTGGGGAAGAAGAACAGCTGAACATCACTATGGAAGGGGCAATGTTGGAACAAGTTACAAGGTGTCTTGAAACTGAGTTGACGGAGGACTGGAAATATGTTACGAAAATTAAAACAACTATTGGATTAACGAAGGATGCATTCAGAAAGAAATGGGTGCTACTAAGTAGTAAATTGGATTTGGAGCTGAAGAAAGGGCTAGTGAAATGTTTTGTGTGGAGTGTTTTTTCTGTACGGCCGCGAGGCGTGGACAATTCAAGAAAGGAAAAAGAAAGAAGCGCTAGAAACATGGATATGGAGGAGAGTACTTAATATCAAGTGGTGGGACAGGTTAAGGAAAGTTCAAGTCTTGGAGAGAGAAGGAGAGGAAAGAAAGCTGTGGAACGCCATTCAAGGGAGAAAGCGAATGTAGATAGGGCACGCTTTGAGGAGGGAATGTTTGTTACGGGATGTGCTGTGGGTTTAGAGGGGAAACCCATGATAGGAAGAAGAAAAAGGAAGATATTGAGTGACTTATAGGGAAGAGGAGACTTCGCGAGGATGAAGAGAGAAGCGGAGGACAGAGAGAGGTGGCGCTAGGGACCTGCGTGAGCAGCCAACCGATGTAAGGAAACCATAGGATAGCCTGAACAGAAGAGAATAGAGGCTTTCAAAACTTTATTGGAGGTGGATGCTGTATATCAAATGGGCGGATAGGATCAGAAACGAGAAAGTGTATAAAAGAATAAAGGAGGAGAAAACCAGAAATAGGAGAGGAGCGCAGATGGCAGGAAGACAGAGTCCAAATGGTGTCACAGTTAAAGGATGTCACACTTAGGAGACGCAACAAAGTAGTAAGGGAAGGCTAAAAGGGAAGCCTCACGAGGAAGATTGATGGAGAAATAAATCTACGAAATATCGTTCAAACCATCTCAAGGGTGTGTGGCACGGGGTGATTCCATACCAGGCATGCTGTGCTCGTCCCAGTTCAAATTAGAACATCTCACGCTCCCCTGGCTGATCGGTGAGGACCAGAAAGCAGTCAATAGAACAATGCAAGGCCAAACCAGGAACCAAGGAAATGCTACGTTGACAAATATGCCAACATGCAATCCGCGGGTTTACACACTACTACTGATTAGTATTACTAATACTTCCATTCATAGATACTACTAGGTATTAGTTCGTGCAGAAAATTAACATAGACCATCCAAAAAGGGATATGAAACAGAAGAGCTACAAAGATATAAAAGTGGTAACAGGGTAAAATTGAGGGTTGCAGTAAACCACTCTTAGGATCGAATAACTACTGATGTTGACAATGACATGAGGTTCATTTCACGGTTAGACATTCTTACCCATGAAAATGTCGATGAGCCGTCCGGCCATTTCCCTGTGGTACGGGAGGAATAGTGAGAAGAATTCATTCCTTCCAAGTTGCATCGGCAAGGTAATGTCCGGCACCGTGATGGAGTTGACGGGGATCCGGACCTGCGCCTCCTCACCGAAACGCGTGCCCAGCTCGTCGGCCAAGGGTCGGAATCTCTCAGTCTGTGGGCAGGAGATGTTGAAATATTAGTCATTTAAGGTGGATGGAGCGATTTTTGATTATGTACAGATTTGCGTGAAATTTCGCATACTTTTTCTCATTAGTGATATCTGTAGGTAAAAGTGAAAAAATGTATCATACCGATTTGGCTTTTAGGCTATTCAATGCTATTTTAACCTGTGGCCTTATGGGACATGACGTACATTTCGTAATAATTAGTCTACAGATTTGCATATTTCCTTCTAAATGCAAAATAATACGTTTCCTATCATTACCATTGACACTAACAAATATCAAGGTGTCACGGCGAGTCTAATGGTATCAATACAAACAGCATATTTCGAATACCGTACCGAAAACTCTAGCCATAACCCGCTTTAATTAATATAATTAAAAAAAATATAATTGGTGCATCATTTCCATTTCTGCCTGTATGGTGAGTTTCAACGCACAAACAGATGCACTTTAATGAAATGTAGTCCAAAAATGTTTTTCGACTTAAAAAATTATAAAACGTGCACTCAGTGACCCACGATTACCGCTCCAGCCACAACCCTTTGTAAAATTTTAAAAACAATTACCTATATTATATAACGATAACCTTTCTATTCTTCCAATAAAATAAATAACACTTCTTCCTTTCTTTTTAACTTATGACCTCTATTTATTCACAGTTGTATTTCTCTCCACATCAAAGGTTAGATATTTGCCCGTACTAACATATATGAAATACAACACGTCACTCAATAAAAACATATTATACATGAATCACAATATCAGGTGTATTTGTTGCCTTTGTTAGTGTATCACATGGGTTTCTTCGCCCTTTGGGCCACAGCGATAATTCCCTTAGGGAATTTCTATTTGCCTTCACGGCTCACTCCACTTTTTGCACACATATGTATTTAACGTCCACCGCTGTCTCGCTACAGGTACTCGGCCGCAAAGTTGACTGCTCCCTGGTTATGTCTCGGGTAGTTCCAGCTGACCTCGGCTTACTTCCTTTTACAGTACGGCTAATACTTCCCTCGTACCGGAAACCACTACTTTATAAATACTTCTTCAGTTTTCTATGGTCTCTATGACGTAATGTCACCGCTGCGAGTGGCGTGGATTCGACCTTTATCTTGGTTGATTGTTTAAACTGCCAGACCCCTATACACACACACTGTAAAATGGCAGGGCCCTCGGCTCAAAGTAGTAGGGCGCTGTAACGTTGCGACTGTAGTCCACCTCTTCAGCGATAATTGCAGTGCAATTGCACACAGGGGGAAAATGGCGATACAGAGTGAAGGGACCAGTGTTACCTTTACAGTGTTGGTGAAGGAGAAGAGGATGAAAGGCTACTAGTGAGCGGGTGCTATTTGGTGCACACTAAATTTACAAGAACTAAACCTAAGGCAAAACGGGCGCCTGAAAATTAATAGAATTGAAACACAATAAACATACTTTGACTTTTTCGAAATGAATTATTTAACTTTATTTTTAAATGTATATATTATTTTTTTAGGGGGTCTCTGGTTCCAACGGGAACCAGGAAAACAATTTTTTTCTCCTGACCATTTTAATTAATTTTTAAAAACTCTTTTTTACGTTTTTTTCACTTTTTTTTAGGAGTTTTTGGGTCCCGGTTATAAAACCTAAGCTGGTATAAAACCTGGGACCACCATTTTTTTTGAAAATACAAAAACTAACTTTTAACTATTAAAATGAAGATGAAAGGCATAGGAAAGAAGTCGGAATGGTTACCGAAATAAAATTTCTTGTGGGAGTCTGAGTAACTCGCCTGTATATATATGTACATATATTCATTTTCTCCCTCCTATTAGAATGTTCTCGAAGGACCCCTCGTTTTCATTCGTGTGCAGGTGTTCGTAACTTTAAACAATAGTTTTTTGCTGCTATCGACTATTGTTTAGTTTCAGTTTGATCACGCACTCGGGTCGTGGTCGCTGTAGTGTAATTGTTGCTACCTCACACCTGTAACAGTGCGGAGTCTAAATATATAACTCACTGCACGTACGTGGTTGCTTCTTAAAATATTTAACGTCGAAATATTCAACATGGCTGGGATTCCAGTATTTTACACCTTTATAGGGCAGCATTTTGGGAAGTTTTTTAATGGGATTTTTTTAAATTTGGTTTATTTGGGTCTCAAAGAAGCACAAATAAGTGATTTCATCTTTCAAAAAAATTATAATGGTAATATGGTGGTGGTCCCTCCCAGGGACCACTGACCATTTGGGCACAAATCAATTTATTATTTTTATCTTTTCTTTAATGTTGACAACTTATTCATATGTTTAATTGGACTTCAAAAATATGTCCTCATTGATTTATTTAAGGTAGACCTGAGTTCGAATGTGACCTTATCACAATATGTGTTCTGAGTCGTATGAGTACACTATAATGATGCATATATCTTATTGAGTATTGACTATAATTTTTTTGTCCATAACATTTTGTAATATTGAATAAAAGAGATTTTTTAATTAAACCGTAATACGAGAGCACCAGTAAAATTGCAATGCATACGGTGATGCAACACTTGCAGGTTCAACACAATGCATCTTATTTTTCCCGGAAAAGATTTGTACACCTCACACACAATCACCCATTCAAGGGGCATGGGACCTTTTTCTCTGAAAAAGGTTTACCGAATTTTTGTGATATTTATAACTCGGTAGTGATAGTGAAGCATAGGCTGCGTAAATCCGTCCCGAAGGTCATTGCACCACAAGTGCGTGGAGAGACACTAAGGGAAAAGCAGACTGAATCCTGCCGCCCGCGCACCCCACCCGGCATGATCTCGCCGCCTAATAGCCAATTCGATGGAAGTCCGCCCTGTGTAGACTGTTTTGTTATTCCCATCCAGAATTTGGATTCACTTTTCGATTACTATCCGAATTTTAATGAAATTATATGCAATGCGTATTTACGTGAATAAAATATTCCCAAAATACGCATATTATAATGGAAATATTTAGGAAAAAATGGAAAAATATATTTTTTATTACACGAGTGAAAATAAAATAACTGAAATGTAATTTGAAATCTTTTTATATTCTTGTTTCCATTTTATTCTAGTCTAGTTTTCACTGTATTTTAATGTTTTCATTCATAATATTTTACTTCATATATTGCGGGAGGGTATATTGCTCGAAATATTTCAGAGGTTATATGTATAAGGTTTTAGAAAATGCAAAAATACACTATTTGAAAATATTGTGAAGTGTATAAAATAACATGATTTTACAAAATGAAGTATTTATGTAATTGCATTTTCTGAATAAGATTTATGCACTAATGTGGGGAAATAGCTGTAAAATGTCTACAAAAATACAGAGATAAGGAGACAGAATACCTCATTGAAGTTGTGATTACACATATCAGTAATTTTGAGTTACTTTTAGTGGAAAGGAGTGAAACAATCGAAGGATATGCCCATATTACACCCAAGACAAAAATAATTTTTGTCATTTTCACCTTCGACTTGATGCTACAATGAACACATCTTATGATAGTTAACTTTTTATGACGTTATGTCCAACATTTCTCAGTCTTCTGGCGTTTTCAACAGTCAGACGGCCTTGTGGATAATTTCTTTTTTCGCTAGCCCCTTCGGTAATGTCTCTGATTTTGCCCACCTCGGCTAACTGCCCACAAGACGAGGCCAAATTTAACCTAAATCTAAATGGAATAGAACTTTCCCTTTTGGGTTGATAGCCTCGTTAGTAACCTTACATATTATATAGCTATTCACGATAGCTACATCCAGATAATAATATATAAGCTTCAACCACCACTTCCTTGACTTCCACGACACTGTAGCATGAATGAAGCTGGTGAAACTAATCTATACATTCTTGCCGATCGGTGGGGTCGTTCAAATCATTATTTTTTCGATCCATGCTGGAATGCTTTTCCTTAGCATCCAAAAAGAGAACTTAGAGGATGAACTTATGATGAGATGGGCAAGGGGCCCTTTTTTGTGGCTCTACCTGCCAAGCAGGCTGGAGGAGGGAAAAAATTCGGCCGGAGGAGACCGTGAAAATATTTTTTGATTGGCTCAGTGGTGCAAAAATTCATGAGAAAAATACAGAAATCAAACATCTAATACATTTTCATAGGTATCTCAGCCAAAATACCTTTCAGTAAAAGTTCTTTAGTAACATTAGTTCAGATCCTCAAGGATATACACATTTTATACTGCAATGCTTAATAAGCATTATTATGATTTATTATATGCATGAATAAAGTTTTTAAGGAATCAGAAACACCAATAAATTCAATTTCAGAAATAACAATAAATAAAACTACATAAGACGCTCAAAACTTTAAATATAAGCACGGAAATCAAAGATTTCGAGACCATCCAGAGAAATTTCGAATAAATATCACACAAAAACTAAAATAACATGTTTTCGATCCAATCTTATCTGAATTATGTGCCTTTAATCTAAACTTTATTCATTTATGGTTAAAAAATACTTTTTGAGGAAAACAATGCTGATCGGATGAAAAAAATTCAAAATAAGAGGAGTTCGTCCTCGAGCTCGGCTGAGTGCATTGTGGTACTTAACGGGCAGCGGTCCCTCTGAGGGATCACATCTTCGAAGGGAGCGCCACCATCGGAACCCAAGGCCATCCATAACCCCATGGGCATTTTTCTAGTTTCTAACGCATGCAGCGGAGAAGGAATGAACTATTCCCGCCTTTCAGGCGCCAAATTTTTAATAATAGTCCCTGAGAGGGACCAGTGCCCTATAAAGGGTTAAGCGTTACACTGCAAAACGTATGCATTTTATGTGGCACCAAGAAACAACTTTGTAACTTAACAGATTTTTTGTTTATTTCCCAACAGGTTTCATCAAATAGCCGACATCACGCATAACATTTTATGCTGAATTTCAAATCTGTTCCCCTCGAAACGGCAGTTCAGATCACGAGGAAATGTATTAGGGTGGGAGTGAAAGACATGGTAGAAGAAAGGAGAGAAACCCGGCGCTGCTTTAACCGGCAGAAGACGGCTAGAGGACCTACGCTTAACGGCCCATCCAACGGACGGAGTACTGTACTGGAGGTGATTGTCCCTAAGCAGTAAGTAGAGATCGGATCACCACTAAAAATTACCGCCACCATCGGGATTCAAATTAGCGCTCTCAGCGTGAAAAGTCAGTTCTGTAGTAACTCTAATTAGCTGCATCTTTATGCAGCTGCATTAGTATATGTGCACCAGCAGAGGTCACTAGTGACTGGTAAATAAGACGACATAAATTATTGTAATCAGCTAACTAAACGCGTTGCGTGATCAAATGACTTAATCAAATAGTGTTAACTATCCTTGTAATACCCAAATACATAGTAGAGTCGTTCTGGTTTAGAAATTGTTTGTTTGAGAATTCAAGTTATGCAGCTTTAATTATTGAAGGGGCGCTTCTATGTTTATTTGCCGGTCAAGGTTTGAATGGGTGTCTCAAGTTGAACCACAATATGGTTATTTAGAATTTATTAGTGCGCTATAAGCTATAAACTATTGAAATATTTTTTCTCATATCTAGCGTTTTATGGTGGTTCCTTGAGCGATACGTAATTTTATGGTCTATGCCCATCGATAGCCTTCATCCCTCATCGTGTCCACACTCTTTCAAAAGTTTGGTGATGAAGTAAAATGTTACATTTACGCGTTTACACTGAGTGAACGATTCTGATAAACCGAGAAATGCTAATTAACCCCCAAACTCTGCATTAGAAAACACTTTAGCATTACCTGTCGAAAGGTAATTTTTGTTTCATCCAAAAAGTGACGAATAGGATCTAATGTACCGTTTACATTTTTAGAGATTTGCTCTCGTCTGATGATAGCTATAAAACAAATGAGAAATTTCACCTTAGCATTGAAATCGTTGAAAAATAACAGCTTTCACTAAAAGCATGCCTAAGTTGTTGAAAAATAAAATGCCTAAGATGTTTAAAAGTCACTAAAAATGCCAATAATTCGACGACTATTTATTAGTGATCACTTTTTCCTGACCGAGATGCAGAATGCAGAGACATGTCTATCGAATTAGTGAATTCATCTATTACTATTGGCGGTGATTTGCCGAAGATTGATTAGTACCTTCATTTTACTATAATAAAATATCCTGAAAAAATTTCTTTTATCAGTTATTTTGGAAAAATGGCATTTGTTTATGATAGGTAAAGTGCTTTTTCGTGTTTCCGCTATTGTCGCTTTTAATGAGAAAGTTGAAGTTTAATTTGTGAAAAAAATAACGTGGAAAGGTTAAGATTCTGTTGACGTAACTGATAAGAGGACACTTTTTTCACATGTAACCTCGAAAATGAAAGAAATTACATTTATTTTACGGAGAAACCTCCTTGGGATGTTCCGTAAAACTCCAACCAGCCAAATTAACACTGAGAAATTCAAACTCCGACTTTTGAAGGTTGAATGGGGATTCAATAACTAATAATTCAAAAGCTAAGATGGATTGGAGTCTTAATTTGACTCTTATTTAATATCCCTGGAAAATGCGTTTCGTTTACCAGGTTTCCGCAAAAATTACAAATGAATGTCTCATATTTATCACTTTTTCTTGTTTCTTTTTCCAATTGTCGGTTTTATGTCGAGCAGTTTCAAGTTTAATATGCTGAAAAATTAAATGTGGAAAGGTAGAGTTCTGTTGATGTAATCCTATAGATGACTTCTCTTGTGGCATTTATTTCTTTTTACGTAGGCTCCTTGATTAAAGTTTGGAAAAAAATCCGGCCAACCTGAGCAACCTTGAGAATTTGCATTGTTTATGAGGAGGCTACCGAAAACTTGTGCCATTTACGCCGTTTAGGATAGATGAGTGGGATGGTAAGGGAAGGATTATATAGAGGAGGAAGGGTGAAGATAAGCCCAGCGTTTAGCCTACGCTTAACGAAAGGCGTCCAGTTCACAGTTCCATCCTTCGGACGGAGTACTACCCTTGATGTACTTTCCACATAACACCCTTGTAGGGATAGGGATTCAAGTAAAATATCTCCGCCGTTCCGGGCGAATTTAGGGCCCTTCGGGATGGGAAACCACTACTCTAACCACCACATCAACCCAAGTTCGGGAATGACAATTACGTCAAATTTGTATACTGGTTTTTCACAAATTAAGGAGACGTTACAATTACCAACGCGTCTATCTCTTGCCGTATCATTAATTTTTTTAAATTTTAATTCAAAACGGAGGTAGGGATCAGAAGAGCGTGATAGCCAGAGATCTGCGCGACTATGCGATCTTCCTGCGTAGAGGACATCGACTCGAGTCCCGGCGGTGACGCTAATTTTTCTGTGATAATTTGACCCATACTGAATTTTACACTGTTGTAATGTGATTTTAATGTTAGTAAATGGTTTTTGTTCGAGTTATAGAAAATGTTTCCTCAATCTATTAGGAATGATAAATAATTCTGAGTAATTATAGATTAATCTAAATGATTATGCTTTAGTACCTACTCCTACTCTTTAGTACCTTTTCTCTCTTAATTTAAAATTCATATTTTTTTCGTTTATTGCATTTAAGGAAATAGGAGAAGTAGAATATGAAATACAATTTTTTCTGTTGAAAATGAATGCTATATTCACAAAAATGTTGTTAGGAGCAATTTTAGTAATCAAGTAAATGACTTGTGCGTACTCGTACCATTCCGAATGGAAAATTTCTGGTACTTTTTGGAAAATATGTCGAAAAGTATAAAGGCGAGTGGCTGATATTATATTAGCGTTGTGATGGAGGCGTACTCACTAGGTAATCATTGTTGGAAACCTCGAACACGGCTCCTCTCTCTCCCTTGGGAATGAAGTACGGTTCCTTGGGTCTCTCGAGGAGGTACAGCATCTGCTGCTGGGGGTTGGCCGTCTGCGCCATTGTTCCAAGTGTCACAGGAGATTTGCTACGTGAAGGGTGTTGCTCCGTTCCGACCCTCGGCCAGACTGAGGATTTTTATGGAAAACGAAGAGGACTAGGGGTGCGAGAGTGTCGACATCCCCCCACCCTTTCCCTCACCCCTTGAGGAAGTGCCCCACCTAAAGCGTGCGGTCGAGTCGGGAAGTCACGTACCTACATGTAACCCTTTGGAGCTCACCGTGGTTGGCATGTGAACGGAATGGTGAAATCAGTGGAAAGGGCTAGTTATCTGTCATCGGTTGGTTGATTGTTTGGAGGGATGTGACCAAAGCTGAGTACACATGCGCCGTTTGAGATAGGTGGGTTGGTTGGTAAGGAAATCACTACTTGGGAAATGGAGTAAGAGTGTTGAGAACTCCATCGCCGAGGTAGTGGCGACCAGTCAGAGGAAATAGGTTTTCAAAGAGAAAAGGTTGGACGGGAGTAATTTCAAACGTGAACATCGTTTTGACGCTTTGATGTCGAAACGATTTGTGCAGTAAAATAACTATTCTGTGGAAATTACCAAGTTGTTTTTACTCAAGTTAAGTGAAAATCGTGTCTAATTTTGATATCTTCGATTTTAATCCAAATAGTTATGAACTACAACCAAAGTTCAACGAAATAATAAACGATGCGCTTATTGTTTGAACTGGTACTTTGGTATAAAATTGATTGAATAATTCACAATATTCATTTCTCTCACGTGAACAAGACAAACTAGAAAATTACGCGTCACCCTAAAAAATTGTCGGATTTTCAGATTTTCTATTAGCTATTCTCTTTAAATTGGAATTATCTCCTTTCTTGCTGATAGATTGATCAAAATTATGTCAGAATGAACAACTTACACTATTTCCCTTTTCTACCAATTCCAGACATGAAATTCGTCAAACATCACGAAACGCGTGACAATAATTTCAAGCTTTCCGCCGAAGAGTCTTGCTAAGAATGTGGTGGATGCATGCAACAATTATAGCATAAAATAGCATATGGAGTGACCGATTTGGCCTCCTTGTATGATAGCGTGTGGGATTCCACTGCAAAATCTCCGTCGGAATTGGAGACCTACTTGGGTTTAACGTGCTTCGACGGCTAAGGTCATTTCCTCCTTACTATCTGCCACTTGCAGACAGGGACAGCAACACCTGACGAATAAGAGAATCACCCCTCAATACGAATCGGGTCAACGATGCTTAACTTGTATCGTATCGCTCCTCACCATTGTGAGCATATCTGTCGTGTAGTGCATGCTATGCAAGCATTAGCGATTTATGCTAATGCATAATTAGTCGTAGTTACACTAACTTTAGGGTATAGTGTAATGCATTTTGGTGACTACTCACCCCCTGCCACGCACCCCTGAGGTGGCTTGCAGGGTATTTTGTAGATGTAAATGTATGATCGAGCCGGAACCGGTGTTTCCATCGAGGCAGGCCGTTGCCATTCAGGATTGAAACTTAGGCCCTCCGGAATTTGAAACCAAAACTCCTGTCATCACACCAGAACAAGCCATTTTGACTGTGCTAACGCAATTCTAGTTACATATCTTGGTAGTTTTGCGATTCAATGTGCGTGAAAGAAGTTTAGGATATTTATTTATTTTTCACTTATTTGCGAAGGTTAAAACAAAAAGATTGACGCTCAACTCTAAGCAGTTAACAATGAATTTTTTTCTTATTATTAGCAATTACCATGAAGGGGTAAGAAAAAGGAGAAACTCAAACCTTGAACGTCAAATACACCTTAACAGAAAGGAGACTTCGGGGGAAATAAAGTTTCTGAGGTGATTAGATAGGGCGTAGAGAGATGTTGTAATCGGATGTATATAAGACAGCGTCAACTCTGGAAAGAAAAATAATACGTAGGATAATTGAGAAGGAGCTAATTATGGAGCGATACCACTGCTGCTTGATACTCAATTATTGCAATTTTCCCTTTCTGGAAATTCTGTTATCCTTAGTGTTCAACGGTTGAAGTAGAGCTAGAGGGCTCAGTGAGCAAGACAGGATAGCTTATGAACTCTTTACTTGTTAGAGTGCACACTTCAGAAAAATTTATCTTGTTTTCCAGGTAAGATAATATTGCTGTGTATAGCCATAACTTGGTGATATTCAATAACAAGCAATGTTATTACTTCATTTTAACTTGCTTCGACGGCTAAGGTGATTCCGCTCTGATTGTCTAAACCCTGCGGACAGGGGCTTGAGCACTCGGCTCCATTGAGGTAGATGGCGAGGGAGCCAATGGTGGCCAATGCTTAAAGTTGTATCGTGGGCGTGGCTGGTCCGCCATCTTTGTTTAACTCGATTTACCTTAGCGCTTACGGGCTAATGCTCACTAATTTTGCAATTTTACAATCTTTTGCGTTGATAACTCGCTTGAAATCAGCATTCATGTAAAATCAATTAGAATGCATAACTACACGTACCTAATATATGCTTTAAGAGTTACATACCTTAAATTTCAAGAGAAGGTAGGTATTCCTGCTTTATATCCGCTAATGCGTCCACTCGACCGTGATATCCAAAGGAAAGCAAGAAAAGAATAGGGGAAATCAACATGGTGGATATTTCGGATGTCAGGTTACAGATTGATGACGTCATCCCCTCTCCATCTACCTCAATTCTCGGCTCGAATACAAGCCGAGCCCAACAATGCTAACTTTGACGATCGTTGCGTGGAACCGTTGCGTGATTACATTGAGGCAGGTGATTTTCTCTTTTCTATCAAACAGGGGCGAATTAAGGTCGTTGTTTATGGGGGGGGGGGGGGGGGGGGGCACTACTTTCCGCGGCGCCTGGGGCGTACGTAATACCTCTCAACGAAATGGGGGTCCGGGTGGACCTCCCTCGGATAATTAAAGGAAATGAAGCGCTTGGAATGTAGGTTTAGTGTGGCTATATTATATAGTAGATGTGATAAATTATTGAGTAAAGCTCTCTAATCACATTTGAAAAACGTAGAAAAACGATGTATATAAAGCCATTCTTGTGAAGATGCAGTTCTTCCGGGTTTTACATCGCGTTGGTCCACGTTTCCTCGGACGACAGTTTCGGCGGCGTTTCAGTCGGCTTCTTCAGGTCGGCAAAGTGAAGGTACAGCTATTCATCTCACACGTTGGAGTCAGGTC
The DNA here is from genome assembly GCA_963573305.1 of Pyrrhosoma nymphula. Taxonomy (NCBI): domain Eukaryota; kingdom Metazoa; phylum Arthropoda; class Insecta; order Odonata; family Coenagrionidae; genus Pyrrhosoma; species Pyrrhosoma nymphula. The sequence goes on from OY754330.1 coordinate 59,369,395, forward strand.
TAATGCTTGACATATATAAGACGACAAATGGCTGCACCATCACTTCACCGACCAGAAGAAGCCAACTACAACGCCGACGAAACTGTCGTCCAAGGAAACATAGACCAGCGCGGTGTAAAACGCGGAAGACCTGCATCTTCACATACATTAACCCGCGGCAGCCTACAAAAGGATTTCCAACTCCTTTCTTGTTTAATGCCGTATTAAATGAAAATTGGTTGGAATGAAATAAAAAAAGGTTCTCAGAAAATACTATTTTCCTTTAATATTTTTATTTTATCAGCAAAAATCAAAATGATAACATTCAAAGAAGAATTACCAGGCTGCAGATTAAATTTGTAGTAGTTTTAATAACGAATAAACAAGTAGGTCCTACTTAATATTAAAATAAATGAAATAAACAAAGTATACACTTTTGCATTGAGATAATTTAGTCATCCTCACAAATACAGATATACGGGCTGACGTAAATTAAGAAAATATTATTTAGATGTAACGTTTTGAGAGATAGATTAAAACAAACGAAAATTCGGCCCTAAAAAACTTTACTTTTACGTTTTTCATTAAAACAGTGCTTTTACAGCCCAAAAAACGCATATTTAGGTCCGAAGTACTTAAGGCCCTTGGGGCACGGGTACTCGTTAATTAAAAGTAACCAAATTTTAGCACGTGATTATTAATTTCATTTCGATAATTTTGAGAGTAGGAAAACATAACTTTTCTAAATTCTTAAAAATTAAGGACCCTCCACTATCCACTGTTCATACTCTGGTTTTCGCTGAAAAACAAAAATAATTCTTTTTGGAGACCAAAGAGGTCAGAATACTTCTGGCAAAGTGCGTTTATATCACTTTTAACATCTGCTGTTTTTAGTACGACACTCTTTGGCAAAATTGCTTGTGGGAGAAAGATATTTATTCTGAATACGTCCATAACCACATCAGAAAATCTCGAGGAGAATTCCTCCAGAACTCAGTCCAAAAGGGGGATATAGGTTTATCTTCGGAAATATTCCTCAGCATATTGAAATGGTGCATATAAATAACTGATATATGTAGATTCACGTTCATCCGAAGTGGATGGAACAGAGCGTCCTTCGGATAAAGTGGACCTTGGTTTACTACCCAAAATAACATAAGGGTCAACTATTTTGATACCTGTATTTAAGCTACCATGAAGTGTCTGGGTTTCAGTAGGACTCTAACGCTGTCAGGATGCCAAACCTCTATACATATCATATTTATTTATGGAATAGTAGAATTTCCATTGAAAATAGTTTCTATAATTGGAAAAAAGCCAATATGTATACACTATCAAAGATTTTTATTGGTCGACGTTTTGGCATTGACATAGTTCAGTTAAAACAAAACAAAACAATCAATTCCATGGAATAGAAAAAAACTCGTGTTTTGTAGTTTGACTGCTCAGTAGAGTCTGGTTGCAGAAATCGTAAATTATCGAAAAAACATTCGTGTTGGCTCAGCTTTGAGTCGAAGCAGCTGACAATGAGTAATCTGAGGGAATAATTCCCGGATATGTGCGACATCAACCTGTGCTCTTGTAATAGAAATGAAGGAAAATAGCAACCGTGATCCACCGTGGTAAATCTAGCGGTGTATTCAATAGGCGCCCACAGATAGTCCATACGAAATATCTTGCAGCTAAATCGTGATATTCTCCAATGAGTGCGCTCATTGGATAATTTCATGGCTCGGCCACTATGTATTTCTTAAAGAGTACGAGAGACCTTCATCAAGTTAGCTCCGCCACTTTGAGCACCAATTATGGGACCAGTGCCAATAATTAGTGCTGAATTCGTGCTGTCAAACCGCACTAATGTTAGAATTCGCGTTTCGTATTTTTTTGTTGCCCTTAAAATTAATCAACATTTCATATAGGCCCGTAGTTTACCAAAATTTACATATACATTACAGCAATCAATGAGGCCTTAATTCCTGCAGAACTTTATGCATGAAAAGCGCGTGAATATCTGTTGAAATATCTGCATAAAAGTCAACCAGAAACACGTGCGAGAATTTGAAGAAATTCCTGGAAAGAATTTTGGCAAAAATTCTGTGCAGAGAATCCTGGTGAAATTCTTGCAGGAAAATAGCGTGAAAATCATACAGGATTATCTTCAGAATTTCCTGCAGAAAGTTATCGTAAGTGTCCTAGGCACAGAATTAAGTAATGCCATCAACATTTATCCTTTACTAATAACATATGCACTTTGTACTCCCTATTCGCTTTTATGTACCTGTTACTTCAAAATATTTATTGCATAAAAATTCAGTTCTCCAAGGCTTTGGGGAAGGCGAACTCCCCCCCCCCCCCCCACTGCATCCGCCCCTGCTATCAAATGATCTGTGTATGACGTCCCCTTATAAAAATTTCTAAAGTTCTGCACACATTGTTGGGTATGAGCCTCGGCTTCAAAATGTCGCTAAAGCATCAGGTGTGATTGTCTGATCAAAAACGTTTGAACGCCGAAGTATTGTCGCGTGATTAATAACTGGTGAAATCATTATCAAGTCAATGAAATAAGTCATCCAATTAAAACATTTTTAGCGCAAGGGTCACACCAGAAACACTTGGAAACGCCCAAAGAAGTTGAGGCAGGCTGAGGATCCTATCGTCTATAAATAAATTTTTGAATGCCCTGACATTTCCTAATCTTTGGCGCTTCGCACTGTTGAGCATTTATTATGGTTCCATGCATTGCAGCAGCGATAGTCTCCATTCCATTCTCATTTGAGATATCCGCTTTACTCCGTGATATTTCTTCATTTTAATGGCCATGATGATTTGTCTGGTGAATTCCCTCCATCGATTTCCTTGGTAATGCTCACCTCTCGTTTCATTGTTGTTTTCAGGAGGCTGTTATGTCACAATATGTGTTCAATTAGTGTTTCTACTCTGTTTATCATAGTTTTAATTTAAACATCGTATAGTTTTAATTTAAACATATGTATTTTTTGCAAAAATATTTTAAACTGTGTATGACCTCTTCATTCTTGTTGATTTTCTCCGACAATTCTCGTTCCAATGCTGTTGTAGTCTAACCTCCACTGGGTTACGCGAATTCATAATTGTTTCCTTGCCGTTCAGTGCATGCCATCAGCAACCTGTAGTATGCTGATTGAGCGTCTTCACTGTTTGTTGATATACGTGTTTACATGTTTTTCATTTTTCCTTTGTTTAGTTGCCTTTTACTAATACCTAAATATTGACAATTGTAGGTCAAAAAGCTCATTCCTGCTGTGATCATTTATGGTATTCAACCGACCATAGTTTATGACACTTCCGGCAAAAAAACTATCGCCTTCCGTCGGGAACTTCTTTATTACTTCCTACTCTCAGTTCCTTTCTTATCTCTGCCTCCATTCACATCTTATAAATTCTTTTTAGATTTTTCTCCTTTTTCCTTCGTGACATTGTTAGTGGTAGAGGGCATCGGCAGCTGGGTTATTTTGCCACTCTATGTGGTAATTAATACAGTGATGGGATAAGAATAAAATAACAACTCTAGATATTTCTTACATCGAAATTAGTAATGAGCTATTAAAAATCCGCCTGAAAATCAATCATTTGTAAAATCATCAATTGGTCAAAACTGGAAAAAAATCAATTTGCTTTAAAAATAGAATTACGCGGCTGACATTGCTGGAATCATCGCCTAGAACTTTTCCTTCGTTTCCTACATTTGTCAGTCGATGTCTTCAGTATCCAACCACCTCTCAATTTCCTGACATAGTGCCATACTGGTTCGCATAATCAATTTTCCAAGAAATAACTTTTATCCAATCCTAACCTAAATTTTATCCATCTTAGAAACCTCTGTAAGAAAATCATCGCATTCTAACTGCCCCCTACATCCATGGTAACGTGGAATCCCCCTTCTTTGCCTACTTTCCCGAAGTATTTCTCCGTAATCCTATGCATTCCATATAGCCACGTCATGCCATTTTACCCTGATCATTGACTTATGGCAGGGGTTTTATGGCAATAGCTTTAAACTAAATAGTGGCAGGTGCTTGAGAATTCGCTTTCCAATTTGCTTATTGTAGTGACAAAAGAATAATTATCAAGTATCTGAATATGACTAATCCTAAGGCTTATAGGAGTATCGGGAGAAAGACCTATATACGAGATATCTGTCGACCCTGGCGATGCTGGCTTTTGGCGATTAAGGTGGCTGTAGCGATTTTTTATCGTGTAAAGATTGGGGTGAAACTTGTGTAATACGTATTCGTGTTCTCATTAGTGATATCTTAAGATAAATGTGAAAAAATTGCATCGTACTGATTTATATTTTAGGCAATTCAATGCTATTTTAGGTCATAGGCTGACATTTATTTGCACATGAGATATGTTTTGTAGTAATTCGATTACATATGGACAGATTTTCTTCTTTTATCATTTCCGTCACTGCCTATGTAGTTAGTTCCAACGCATAAAGAGATGCACTTACGTGAAATTCAGTACAAGTTAAAAAAAAATATATTTATATGTACCCACGAATACCACTCCAGTCAACTTAGTTACATCTTTTAATCGTTAAGCTTCGACAACATGCACCTTCACTGCATGTTTATAAATGCAACTTTGCCTTTTTAACGCTTGGGGATTCGGGAACTGGAAATTGTTTGTAGCCAATATTGTTATAAATGACCACCGAGAAGTGAATTAAAATTTTATCTTTCTCCTGATTTGTTTCAGAAGTGCAGGGTATAAACTTTTGAATGAATTTTGGATTAAAATAAGGAAAAAATAAGACTGACGAGTGACTCGGGGCTGCCGCTAACATTAGGCAGGACATCCAGAGTCAAGTGTACGATACTAACACATACCCACCTGGTGATACTTCCTTGAGGACGTGAATAGTGTTCCTCCATCCCTTATACTGTTCCTATAGGATGTGTTAAAAAAAAACAGAGTCGAGGAAACAAGAAAGAAATGTGTCGCTATTGCAACCATCATAACCTCTGTGCTTTGAACGCGGAGGCTTCTGTCCTCATTGTCAGTATTGAGTAGCTTCACTCTCCTAGTTGGAAAAAAGAGCTAACTTTGCAAATTTCACTATTTAGTTTTATATTCTCGATCCGGGTTTTGACAGTTTATATCATCTTCAGTTGCAAAATAAAGAGTTTCACTCCAATATATACTCTAAGGGTGGGAGTGGTGTTAAAGGGAGAGGAAGTAAGGGAGGGGCGGGAGTAGGGTGTGTGTGTTGTTGATGTTGTCTGAAGAAGTGAGGTGGGTCGGGGAAGTCGAGTGGAGGCGAGAGGTGGGGGAAGAATCGCTGCATCGCCGGGAATTCCACTGCGGGAAAAAATAAATAGTGAAATTTGCTAAGTTTGTTCTTTTATCCATCATGGAAAGATTTCACACAATTACCCCTGACATCGTTCGTTTTGTTAAAAGTGCTCTCCTAATTCACGGAAGATTTGCATCTAAAAACCTGGTTAACCATCTCGCGAGTTAGGGATTTTGTTCATTTTACTACGAAGCCCAAGATTTAAATATGTTCTCTATGATCCATGCTCAACCAGTCTTCAAAACATGATCATTAAATTAATTTGTTTTGACAATGCTGATTTTTATGCATTTCCCATTGACGGTCTGAATACTTTCCACTCTATGGGTGGTGGTATTGTTGGAAGCCAACTAGTTTTTGAAATCCCCTTTTTGTTGGCCACGAGTCGCCACTGAATGTATCCCTCTTCTGGCGCTCATGACAGCTTCATAAACAATATAAAACCCAAGAAAAACGGGAAAGAGCGATGTGCGGTTTTCTAACAAAATTTCGGAGTTTACCCAAACATTTCAAATTGCTGTAACTTTTGATCAGTTTAAGATAAATTATTAAATCATATCTCATTTCAAAGGTAATTTAATCTTCTAACACTATGCTCTTGAAGACTTTGCTGTAAAACTAAAGGCTGAGCTGCTAGAAGGAGAAGTTTGTCAAAAAACGTGAGGAAATTAGGTGTCTTTCAAAAATGTACAATTGTCGCTAGCAAATATCTCGATAACTATGAGGGATAAATATTAATGTATAAGGAGTTATTTTATAGTCAATTTTGTCAGCTTTAATTTTAATTTCAGTAGTATTTTCGCTACCACGCACCGTTTTCAAGATATAAGCGAAAAACAAAAAAAGAACCTGCGCCCCCCTCCCCCCCGCACACCTCGTAGGTCCGGGGACTTTTAGTAAATGTATTTAACACGTTCCCTGCCACCGATGTTTTGACGAATTCACCCACTGCGCCAAAGTGTTTTTCTTTTTCCTTTCGCTGAAAAATGAATAAAAAAATCCGAAAGTTTTCATGTGCATTCGGCTACGCACGCCGCGTCGGTCACGTCATATAAGCGGCACCGAAGTAGCTGTGACCAACGGCGTGCTATAAGAGGCCAAATAACTGACTCATTCTTCGGTCATAATGACCGAAGCGGCGTGATGGTAAAGTACACGTTTCGGTCATTATGACCGAAGCGGCAGTGAACGTGTTAACTCCTATCAACCCCAAACACATCCCTGAAGTTTAGTCCCTGTCCTCTTCCATGTCCTCGACAATCCCTTCATTGACTGGACTATGGGTTGGAAGAAATAAAACTTTTTGTGGAATATTACAAAGTGAAATTATTTCCAAATTATCGTATTATAATAGCGTGTATTTCCAAAATGGTAATGGTAATGCCTTAAGAACTCAATTAAGCAACCCTAAATTAAGTTCTTAATCTTTTCTGCGCTGAATGAATTCCCTGAGGATGTTGTGGCCTTTCCTCTTCCTGTTTGTTTCGTTTTCCCTACGGACGACGGTGGTGACACGGTGGAATCTTTTTTATTATAAATATCTGAGCCTCAGGTTAATTTTTTTTCTTTTCACCGCTGACCGCATTTCTTGTCTCCTTTTCTCTCTGTCTGTCTCTCTCTCTTTCTCTCTCTCGCTAGCGGTCAGTGAATGCCGATTAAGGTTGCATAAAGATTTAACTTTTACATTTCTATTATTTGATATTATCTATAACAAGTTTTGGTAAAGGTGAGCTTTCGTCCCGCACGGTCAACATTTTTTTTTGAAAAACCTAGGAAACGTACGATATTGAATGTGATACATATGAGTAGAGGAAGGTTGCGCATTTGTAAAAATGTGAGAATCATACCCGTGTGACTAATAGTTTTTGAGATATAGACGTTTGAAAATGACCAATTTTTCGACTTTTTCGTCCGTTTTCGACGCCATATTTGGAGGTTTTCACGAACAACCGGTAGAGGGATAAGACTAATTTCATCTCTATTATATTCCTATACCCCACCCCCCCAACAAGCTTACGGGCCTATGGAGTGAAACAGGGGTGCTAGGGTGGGACGGTACGAGGGCCCGATTTGGGCATTTTCAAAAGTGAAAAACGCATATTCGTGAATTAATACAGCGAAAAACGTAGTTTTCGCGGGAATGGTAAAGTGGAAATGGGCATTTCTGGGAGTGGAGGAAATTTAAAAATGCTGATTTGTACTGCATTTCCGTGTTTTGTTAAACCGTAAAACGAATTTCCCTTCCATTCCTTTGCCCTAACCCACCCCTCCAATAAACTTGGGGGGGGCGCATTATTTTAAGAATAGAATCCCTCTCGCTCATTGGTGATTATTGGTGGGCATTGGTAGAAGGGTAAAATGTTATTCTGCGTATTATTTTATGAATGGAATCCCTCTCGCTCATTGGTGATTTTCGGTGCGCATAGATAGAAGGCTAAAATGTTATTCTGCGTATTATTTTAAGAATAGAATCCCTCTCGTTCATTGGTGATTATTCGTGGGCATTAGTAGAAGGCTAAAATGTTATTCTGCGTATTATTTTAAGAATAGAATCCCTCACGTTTATTGGTAATTATTCGTGGGCATTGGTAGAAGGCTAAAATGTTATTCTGCGTATTGTTTCTGGTATAAAATTCGTCAGATGACAAGGTTATTATAAGTGGGCTTTTCTTAGAGGCTAAGTAAATAGTATTGTTAACGGAGTTCTCTCGGGTAGTGTGGAAGGGGTAAATTAACTGTCAATAATTGGAAGTTGATTGTTGAAAAGTCAACCGGTATTCATTCGCCAACGAGAGTTGAGAAGCTTGTTGGCGTTAATCATTTTCTTGCATGTGTGGTGTACGGTCGCCATGAGTTGTCAATCGTGTACGAACACACCAATGTCTGCGATCCAGACTTTCGTTTCGGCGGAGTCAAGCTTGGAATTCCTCTAAAGGCACGGGTGTTTGTTCGCTGCGGGAACTCGCAATCCTCCATTTAAAGTGATACGTGAAATGTTATTAGTGCAGTGGAATGATTGCGAGTGAAAAGGAAGTGTAAATCCTTCATTTGAAGAGAAATGTGCAATGTTTACTGCGGTGGAATGAATGGAATTGCATTGTAGTAAATGGCTGTTGCGGGGCGAGTTTGAGTGGAAGGCGGGAAGAAATAGTGTAGGAGAGGTGTGTATATGCTAGAAAACCAACTGCTCGATCGCTGCGCCACGTACAGTGGATAAGAGGAAACGGCATTTTTTCACAAGATGGCGGAGAGGAAAAAACGCACTTCTCAGGTTTGAAAGTTTCCCATTCCTAAAGTAGTAGATGCATTGTTGTGTTTAAAGTATTTACAAATGCGCAAGGTTTGCTTTATAAGTGATGTGAATTTGGTTCCGATATCTCTATTGTAAGTGGGTGAAATTCGCGAAAACGCTGGCGGGACGAAAGCTCACCTTTACCCAAGTTTTGTTTGGAAAATAAAGGAAAGTATCGCTGTGACCAAGATCCGTTTGTGAATGAATGGAAATGGTTGTTAGCTGCAATAATAACATGACAGCTACAAAATGGACAATGATAGATATATGGAATAAAATCAGCATTCTCTGTGAGGCCCACTAATCTGTTCAGGATGGGTTAAAAAAATTCAGCTGGATAATTACACCAGATATGTTATGCAATACAGGTTGCTACCGAAGTAATTATTGTGTTTAATTACGTTTATAGTAAAAAATATGTCCTGTCGCTATGATTACTAAGGTATCTATTGTTGATTAGGAGAGGAATTTAGGACTTAGAAATTCTGATGCCCCATTGTTGAGCTTCTTCAAAGCTTTCTCTATAAATGATTACAACTAATATCACTATTGTTAAGTTGGTTACTATGCTAATATTCATGCGCGCCTATGCTGCATTTTTCACCTCTAAGCGTTGAATCCAAGACTGTCAGGATGAACCATCTTATTATTAATTTAATTTGAGATTATGGACGTTAAGTCAATCAGATTTGATTTCTCCATTTACTCACTTAAATAAAATGTTTCACTTCAAGAATCAAACAGAAGCTATGAATTATATGAGGTATAGCAAATTATTATTATTTATTATTATTATTGCACAAATTGTTACAAGTCGACCATTTAGCGGGTGGTAACATATAACAAGAAAATACTTAAACTCCCTATCTCGTTGCATAGTAGTCCCAAATCCCGAAAAGCTAGTCAAAATATGATAATATAACTTGATCGGTTTGAAATTTTGTATAAAGGGGTTTTTCAAGCCGCTGATTATGAATCTGAAAAAATAAAAATAAATGGAATTGCGGTTTCAATATGGCGGTCCAGGTGATAAGAAAAAGTGGGTAATATGAAAAAGAATCCATTTCTGGTGGATGGAATGGCCTTAGATTATGGATTATATCCCAAAAATGTAGAGATTAATATGGAGGAAAAATAATGAGTTTTGTGTTCAATATATAAGAAATTAAAACTATGGAATAAAAGAAATTGTTTGCTCTGAAGATATTTATGTTACGAATTATGAAAATGAAATGGGGAAAAATTGGACCTAGTAAGAGGGACAAGTCAGTGACAAAATATGCAGTTGTATGCGAAGAACTATTGAAACATCTTGGAAACAATGTGGTAAATCAAAAGGTCCGACGCATTACTTAGATTGACTTATTTATTATGGGGAATACAGTAATGATGTAAAACAGTACCTACTTCATAGATACCTAATAAGAGATAATGATTCACAAATTACTGCTGTACAAGAAATAAAATATTAGATGAAGTATAATTATTTTTCGTTGACTCATTCATCATAAACATCCGTAGAAGGTTCCGACGGAAATCCGTGTTTTAGTCCCAGCTGTGATGTTCGGTGGTGCAAGCAAATCCACTGATTCAGGTGTCAAAAATAGAATTTTTTTCGGAAGTGGTCATTAAGTCGACACTCATGGATACGAAAACAAGAAAATGCAAAGATGCGTGCTGTTTTCAGGAGTATTTCCGCGGAAAATATTCACGAAACCTTTTAAAATACTAATTGCATGATTCTTGAGCGTGCTAATTGCAAGCGCGAAAGATAAAATATCATTGACTACCTACTTAAGCAGCATCCAGTTTACCTTCAGCTATAAACTTCATTCGCAATACGAATCCTATGTCTTACGTTGTCTTGTTTGAACGAATTTCTTTGGTCTTTCTTCGTTTTCCTCTTTCGCTAGATTCCACAAATTCGGAACACCTAATTAAAAAAAAAGTTGTGGGTACCTTCCTGGCTATTCCTCCATGAGTAAAGGAAACAAAAGTATTCGACAATTCTTTGTTGCTATCTAAAAAGATTTGCTCTTCCCTTCTAGTTTTTCACTATTTCGCTCGCATATCTTGTAGCACCTTACACAATACAGGTAATATCACCTGGTAACATCAAAGATTCTGCCTTTTTTCCGACACACAAGTATCAATGGCTTCATATGTCACTGAAACGCAGCCATTGAAATGGCTTCTTGTTTGTCGAAATGTCTCTATCCTAATTAGGCAAATCATGTATTTTTGTACAGAAGCACCTAGAAAAAGTTAGCCACTGAAGAAAAGCACTCTATTATTTGCTCCACAACTGTTCTAATACAGAAAGTATATCTTTTAAATTACTCTTTAAAGAAAAATGTTACTTTGGTAGGTACTTCGTTGCAATAGTAATGACCATTTGGTGATTTGTTGCAAAGTTTATTTATTCTACATGATTTTGACGACAAAATCACAAAGTAGTCGAAATTTGAACGTCGCGAAAAACGGCCTGAAATGGGGCCTTTTCCCGTCTGACGTCACAACTGCCGTCGAGTGCCCCGTACCGACGGGCTCGGGCAATCCCGGTGGCATGCATGGAAAACTGCGAAATGGGGGACATCATTCATTCATGGATGTTTATAGAGAGTGAAAAATTTAATTGACAAATATATCTTTTTAGAGCTACGAGGAAAAAATTACAATTTTCCTCGTAAAAAGAAGTACCAGCGGATAAAAAGGAAATGCAATATTATTCCCCCAATGGCTATGAGAACCCTCGAAGTATTTCCGTGAAGCCCACGTTTTCCCGAATATTATTAAAATTTAGAAATACAACGTTAAATTGCAAGATTCAAATTTTCTAAAAGTTTTGGTGCTTCTATTGTGCGACGATAGCTTTGCTGTTGTGACTTTGAACATAGAAAAATACCGTCAAAATCGACATTGGGGGCTTTAAATGTTCATTACTGTTGTTTAACTGTACTCCGGTCATCGCACATAGATCTTCTATTTTTCCAGCAGGAGCGACATCCAGTACAACTATTGCTTGGTACCAGGCGGTGGAAATGCGACGTATAGAGCTCCTGCAATATTTCGTTGTTTACCCCATGAGAGTAACATACGGATCTTGTAGTTGAAAGCTATATAGTATATACAATATTATATAAGAAAAAAATCCCGGGAACATTTCAACATACTCTGGAATTCGTAAGTAAGAATCACTTCAATTTTGGTAAAATATTACGCGACACTTCACTAGTTAAAGTTAGGGTTATTATTCTATAATGTACAATGATAATTTAACCCGGGGCAAAAAATGCCCGTTATCCAAAACTTGAGTCTTAGAGATCCAATCCGGATTAATCGACCTAAAGAGCGATATTAACAAATAATAAGAACCCATTTTCGCTCGTAAACAAATTGAATGCACTAAAGTGAAAATAATTTACTAGACAATAGTAAAAAGTGAAAGTAGAAAATCCATACATGGGTTTCTGATAAATTTTGTGAGGTGGATATACTATGAAGGTAAAATGAGGGCAAATCCAGGTACTGTGCCTCTGGTATTTGGATGCCAATAGGGGAAAAGGACTGGACAATTTGGGACCCAGGGTCGGTTGGTTTGGTTTTCAGAATTTCATTAATAGTTGAGGTCTATTTTTCTGATACCGTATGGCGAGACTAAGGCAAAAGAAGTGGGAATCTGGATTAGCAGCGAAGTTGACCTCGTCCTGAGGAGGAGAGCATCTTAATAATAATTTCCTTCAAATAAAAATCAAGATGATGGCTTTTCTTGAAAAATAAATGTTAAAAATAAACTAAATAAATGTGATGATATGTTGATAAAGCCAACAATTACAACTAAACGTTCAATCAATTTCTTCCTCTACCGTAGATAATTGAGATAAACGAGTGGAGAGGCTAGTCAAGTTCTAATTCGAATAAAACCCACTTATATTATCATGAGTTAACTCAGGTATAATAAGAGTGAATTAAACACAGTGGCTTGAGGAACGTGAGTATAGCTTTTACATGGCAGCACAGAAATATGGCATCAATAACAGAATTGTGAAATACATTAAATTGTTCGCATTTCTGATTCGCGTTGCTGAGATAGCTACTGTATATGTATTACATGAAGCTTATAAATATTCCAAAACAGCCAGATACTGCAGAAGAGCAAGAACTGCTGTGAAGCAGCTGCATATCCTGTCAGCCTTCAAATGAAAATTCATCCATTATTGCCCTGAAAAAGTACCAAAATGAAGCTTTATAATCAGGGTCACAGTAGAAAATAGATAAAACGGTTTCGGTGAGATTAATATTAATAATGGTGAATAAGTGTCATCGATAAAATTTGCGTCTTATCATAATTCATCTTTTAAGTATATATTAACCTTCCTTCGCATTAAGGTGATTTTGGTACTTTTCTCGGTCTTAGATAACTACCATAAAGTGCAAAGTACAATTAATCTCTTCCCGAAAAAATGCAGTTTATTATTGTCCCTAATAAACAGCTATTAATATAAAATCGCATATTACGATGAAAATAAACCTTTGGGAACCTTCTATTTTGGAAAGAACATTGAAATTTAACAAAAATATGTCCGGCCAACTATTAAATCAGTGTGTTGTCCACTGAATAACATTAACAAAAATACCTCTAATGGAATATCGTTGATATTAATCAATCAAATCTCTATACATATTATACGCACAAAAGACTTTGTTTATTTACTGCGATTTCAAGATAAAGCGAGATTGCTGTCAACGACCGGAAATCTTAAGATGCCTCAGTTTTATCGGCTGATATAGAGAATCGTAATAGTATTACCCACGACAGTGGAAGGTGAGGTAAAAGATCTCAGCCGAAATCGTACGTTAGGACGTAGAATGAAAACAATAGGCAAATATAATAGCATTTCACTTATCACACGATAAGCCACTTAGCAACCGATTAAAATCGTAACGCTTAAAGAAAAAGTTCCGTATTAGACACAGCGTCCACTTGAGGCAAGTTATTTGACTTTGCCCTGACCAATTTTCTCTTTCAGTTCTCAAGTAATTAAATTACAAGATGATTTGGAAGTCGATGGTACAGGCTTCTGAAGATTGCGAAGAAGGCAGCAGGCATGGAATTGCAATGAACGCTAAGAAGCGAACATGAACCGGCTGGCCGCGACGGATAACGGCAGTTGAGACGTCCGGCCTTTACTTTCAACATGGCGCGCTCTATCCTCCTTTTCAAACGCCACTTAATTTTCAGTCAGCAATAGAAAAATAAATATCTGTGATTCAGAAAAACTGAAGGCATTTTCACATAAGGTTTATAGCAATGCAGGAAATCCAGGTAGATAAGATACTGTCGCAAAAGTTGGGAAGTTCCTCATTCACCTCTCTCCTTTCCCCCTCCTTTTCCCTATTCCCTTCCACGGCTGATTACCTAACACCCCCTGCCACATACATATGCAGCGGCTCGCAGGGTATTATGTAGATGTAAAGTAGACTTTCGGTCGGGTGTGACTGTGAACCGCTCGTCGGCTTACGTTAACAGCAGACAAATTATGACGCCGGGTTTTTATCCACCTCAAATAACCTCCATTCCTCAAATAACCCTTCATTTTCCAGCCTATCTACTTATCCTTGATGGCGCAAATTACCGCAGTTTTTGGTCGCCTCCCGGAATAACCAAGCCGTAAGCCTATCCGCACTACTTTTCCCAGCATAAATTACATAATCTCGATGGGGAAAATAGACTTAACGAACTAAAATAATATATTTACTGGAAAAAACATTTAATTGCTGAAACATTCTCCGATAATTTAGTGGAATAATTAAAGATAAAAGCGTTGAATTTAAAACGCAAGTCATTTAAATTTACATGAGTTTCTCAATGTTAAATCCTATCGGCGGAATTTCAGGTAAAATTCAGGTGAAGGTAAACAGGTGGAATATTATTTTTTCTAAATAGGGAAATGTTCTTAAAATTGTTATCGGTTATTTAAGTTATATTTACCATGGCCACCCCGCCAACAGTTAGAGGATTGTCAATAGGATACTAGGATGCCGCCATCATCATCTCGATATGAGCATCTTGGTCTCCGCTTCTTTGTCATGTTGCCATTGTCTCATCTCCCTCCCTGTAGCATTTTAGCCAGCAATATACTGTTTCTATTCAAATCCATTCCCTCGATATGTTTGCATCAGTGAGCCTACTTATACAATCCCATCGATTTATCACCCCTCTCCTGGACTTAATGGAATTTTGCGAATATCCGTAAAAGTCCTCACAGAGAAAATAAAGTTTACGCATAAGCAAATGCAATCATATCAACCGTCTAACCTAACAATCAACAACATTGAGCCTTAGTCATAAGCTGCCTGTGATCTTTCCTACGGAGTTTTGCTTAAGGAAAACTATTTATCATTACCTGGTTTCCGTTGAACTGCACGAGAAAGATTCAAATGCATATAAGGTTATCTAACGTGCCTCTCGTATTCAGTGTGAAACACGCTCGAGGCAGGTGAGCTGCCGGGAATCCATCGCTGATTCGAACGATTCGTCCACCACCTTACTGTGTTTGAATTTCCATCGTCGTGGCTGAGACCTAAGAATAATATGCCATCAGAAAATATGCCAATTATCCCTCAGAGCGATAGTGGCTGTGCTCATTTTGTTTTGAAACCTTATTCCCCTGTAGGACATCAATGCATTACGAGGTCAGTATATGACTACATTTTCAGGATTAACTCTGTTCATTTAATAATAAAATCATAACTATGGAATACAAATGGGACTTTATTATTTACCATTTGTTACATAGTGCAAATTTGCACCAATATTTTTTTGTCTTTTTAAGTTGAAAAGGGCAAATTTACACATGGCTGTGGGGACTACGTGCTACTTAAAATTTGCATTTCAAAATCATCCAATGGCTCGACAAACTTCAGTAGTTTGAAGATCAGATCTGTAAAGAAAAGGTTTTTTTTTTTTTTAGATATTTGAGGATATTGGTTCTATTGATATAAGTGCGATATTCCACAGAGGAAAAATCATTCGCCTTGACCGGGATTCGAACCCGGATCCCTCGGTATCGCGCCGAGTGCTTAAACTGGTTAGGCTACCGAGGCATCTTTCTCCCCTGCGGATTATTTGGTGGCTTTATAGGAGAATGGTGGTCTATTGTTATATTTTTCAGTATCTAGGAGGCAAAGCACTACTGACCCTAAGTCTATTTTGACCATCATTTGATTCAGTGATTTTGAAGGTTCTTTAATGATATGTATTACGCTGCATTATAATACATTTCATGGTACGTACGTACATAATACAATCAGAGCTGCAGTTCTGCCTACGATTTATGCTATCTTAAAAGTTTTAATGGATGAGGAAACCAAAAACCTATTAAAAGAACATATATGTTACTCCACTAAGCATTATTGAATTTTTTGAGGCCAATTAATTCACAACTCATTCTTACATGCGTGTCTTATCAGCAATGCAGATTACTTGGCATCTGATTTCGGAGGTGGTTCAGTGCGGTCAAAGTGATGGATGGAGACATCGGTGACCATCATGTTTGGTGTAAGGAATTGTGTTAGGGTGTCTACTCCAGTACGAGGCATTCTGTCAAATGGATAGCCCATTGGCCTTTTGTCTGGGTATTTCTGGTCACGTATTCCACAAAAACTGGCAGCGTTGGGACAGCCATCTTGACCTTTGGGTTGTTGAACCTATAATGGTGAAGCATGATATGTTAGTTTTTCATAATCATAGTACAGCTAAGGTGCGTCAAAAATGCCTGGTAAAATATACTCTCTTGTAATGGCCAAGGTGATCACAATTGAAGTATAACATGCATGTGGGTGATATTCAGGAATTGGGGAGAATGCATTGAAAGTAAGTTAAGTTCTGGTTTGTGTGCGAATTTGCAAAACTTTTTCAGCAAAAAATTCATGAGTAAGTATTTCTATGCATGTACTAGTCATTTGCTTCCATTATTTTCAACTCAAGCACTGGCATATCTTTCTTAGCAATGCTATTAAAGCTATGTATTATGGATTAAGAGTCTCCAATGGAATACAGTAGACTGCCTATCAAATTAATTATCTAAATCTTATATCAAGATTCACTTGTTAGTAATGCTTTGTTATAAAATTAGCTCTGCATAAGACATTCAAATCCATTTTATTACGTGTGAACAGCCCAATATTTATTGCAATGCAACATCTTTGGAATAGTTATATTCCAATCAAAATGATTCATCAACTTGGGATTACTACATAAAAATTTTCCTGGTTTTATCTGAAATTGGATTACTGGCAACAATACAATTCTACCAGAGGAATTAAGCGACTATCCAGTTAGTAAATTACTGTTCTCATGCTTTGGCAGAGGAAAAGATGCATTATACATGTAACCACCCTTATGTTAGTTGATAAATCTCAGTTGGTAACATCAAAGAGAAATACCTTTTTAGCTGGAGGCGAACGTACCAAGTCATCCTTAATGTTTGAAATCATGACGAACAGCTCACAAGGAAATCCACCTGGGGCACCTTTTGGAATTAGCATGTGTTCTGGCCATCCACAGCCACAGTAATTATTTGGCTGGCTTTCAATACCTGTTCCAGGAGTGTTGACCTCAAGATCTCGGAAGGTTTGTTCCCATGGAATGGTGAGTGAGTTTTGCGCGGAAGACCGCTCAATCACATTTGTCTTTGGTTTCACTGGAATTTAAAAGGTTAATGGTTGCTGCTAAAAAGAATTGATCAAGATTCAAATTTGGTCCAACAGATACAATAATATTAAATAATTAATTAATAACAACCCCTCGCTAGCATTTGATATTTGTCTGATGTTTTAATTTGGAGCTGAAACATTTGACTTCTCATATAATTCAAGGGAATGAATCGAATAAGTTTTATGCATTCCTATGGCTAAATATAGGAGCAGTTTTATATTTCATTGCGAATTCTTTTGCTGAGATGAGGTATTAACCCTTAAAAAACTCCATCCATGACATTTATCGTCTCGTGTTCATTCATGTCTCAGTAGCATGTTTAATTAGTTTAATTTAATGAATTTTCCATCCTCTTTGGCTAATTATGGTGCACATTTTGCCAAATTTGCTTTGCGTTGTTTCATAACTTGATCCCGTTCAAGATTGATATCAAGGGAAACTAAGAAAATTTATTATCATCAGGGGCCTGATTCTGATGCTTTCCCGATGTTCAACTTTTCCACCAAAACGTCATGACTTTCCGACACTACGTCATCAGTTTCACCTTCCACTATAGAATCGTTCACTACATCGTTCATCGTTCAATGACTGGTGGAAAGTCAAGCTTCCCTTCCACCCGTCATCCACTTGGTGGAACAGCGCTAGTGTCGTGATGGAAACTTTCCGACGGAAGTAAGCGTGCGGAAGGTAGACATTTATTTGTTCGCGTTTTCGAGGTAAGTTGGAAATCGGCATAAGTTTGTGACGATCGGCTTCCTGAGGTGGTCATTGAGCCGTTCATTGAACGGTTCAACCAAGTAATAATAATAATAATAATAATAATTTTATTGGACATTAAACAAAATGGATTTGCAATAGTCTTCGTCATATACATAATAAATACAAAAGTTAAGTGATTTAAAATTACATATACAAATAGTTTACATAAAATAAGTAAATACACAAATACTTAAAATACATATGGCAAGGCAAAAGATTATATATCTGTGAAGGACAACATATTTTCACAATCATGAAACTCGTTTACAGAGTAGAATGCTTTTTTTGTTAGCCAGTTACGTATATCTTTTTTAAATTTTGGTACACTCACATCTTTTGCCTCTGGGGGCAATCTATTAAAAAGACGTATTTTTAAAATGTTAAAAGAATTGCTATATTTGGCTAGCCTACAATAAGGGACATCTAGGGCACCACTGTTCCTGGTATAGTGGGTGTGGAAGTTTGACCTTTTCTGAAATGAGCTAAGATTTTCTTTTACATTGCATAGACATTTGTATATATACAGGCTATGCAGAGTCATAATACCCAACTCACAAAAAAGGGGCTTGCAGTGCTCTCTTGGGTGTGAAAATGAAATTATCCTGACTGCCTTTTTTTGCATCCTAAATAAACTATTTGTGGATGGTGAGTGGCCCCATAGTTCTATACCATAATTAATGTGGCAATGAAATAAGGCATAGTATACATGAATAAGGTACTCTTTTGGAATCATATATTTAAGTTTACGTAACATGTAAGCTGCCTTGGACAATTTTCCAAGTGTGCCTACTGCATGTGGCTCCCAAGTCAATTTTTGGTCAATTTCAAATCCAAGTAACTTAATGGTGCTCAGGGGATTAGTTGTGGTACTTAATGAGAAGACCAGTGACTGAGTTTTATCATTATTTAGAACCAGACCATTAGCAGAAAACCAGTTTGAGGCTTCAGATAAAAACAAGTTAGCAGTAGTGCTAGTATTAATCAGGTTGCTAGTCTTGTGAATAAAAGTGGTATCGTCAGCATAAAGTATGGACTTGCAGGAGACATTAGACGGTAAGTCATTGATTATAATAAGGAATAAGAGAGGCCCAAGGACTGAACCTTGAGGAACTCCATAATTTAATCTCAGGGGCGAAGAAAGGTTATTGTTGATGAAAACACACTGGGATCGATCAGTGAGATAAGATTCAAAGAGTTGTAGTTCAAGATTATTGAAGCCATAATACTGAAGTTTTTGAAGAAGAATTGGATGAGCAACACAGTCAAATGCTTTAGATAGGTCACAGGCAGTTATGGCAATGGAGGACTTATCTAGAAAAGCATTTAGAATTAGATCAATGGCAGACTCAACAGCTGAAGTGGTGGAATAGCCTTTGCGAAAACCAAATTGTGAAGGAGAAAATAAGTTGTTAACTTGAAAGTGTTCATATACCTGAATCTTAATAGCCTTTTCAAATATTTTACCAAATACTGGGATTATAGAAATTGGCCTATAATTGGAAGGTAAGGTTTTATAACCTTTTTTATGAATGGGTATCGTTTTGGATATTTTCAAAGCACTAGGAAAGATGCCTGATTGAAAGCATGAGTTTAAGATTAATGCCAGGGGTTCATCGATAATATTTACAAGATCTTTGATTAGGTTGACGGATAGTCCGTAAACATCAGTGCACTTGGAATATTTTAAGTTTTTAATAATTTGACGAATTTCATGCTCTGTAACCCACTTCCATTTGAAGGGGGATATGATTGCTGGAAATTTATGGAGAAGAGGCAAGGCGGTGCTTGGAGTTGGATCAAGATTTGACACAAGGTCAGCAATTGAGTCAATGAAAAACTTATTCAGATTATCAGACGTAAAAGGTAGGTCAGAGATGCCTCCTGAATGACCGATTTCCTTATTAATGACCCGCCAAGCTGTCTTATTTTGGTTAGTAGCGTTGCATATGAGATCGGAGTTAAAACTGCGTTTGGACTGAATTATTAGGTTATTGTAGAACGATTTAAGCTGCCGCCATGTACTTTTATCCTCTGCATTTCCGGTATGAATGTACTTTTGACGCAGCTGAATTACTTGTGATCTAATTTCAGAAAGCTCAGGAGTGAACCATTTCAGGGGCTGCTTGAAACTATTTGATTGTTTTACAAGTTTCTTTGGGAAGCACTGTTGGAAAAATAACAAAAAAGTTTCAAAAAAGCAGGCAAAGTTGTCATTACCATTGGCAAACGTGAGCAGAGAATGCCAAGGAACAATTGATAGGAGTGATTTTAACTCGCAAATCCCGTGAGGGGTAATTGGACGGCTGAAAGAATGGGTATTCCTACCAGTTGTATTAATTTTACACTTTTTGATTGAGAATTGGAATTTAAGTGCTAGATGGTCAGATAAACCAAGATCGGTGACCACAACAGAGTACTGATCGGTGTTGAGGCCAGTAATGATATTGTCCAGACAGGAGTCGAGTCTGGTTGGTTCCATATTTGCACAATGTAAGTTAAATGACTGTATTAGAGAAGTGAGAGCAATAGAAGCACTAGATGAATGGCGTATATCAACATTAAAGTCACCACATAAAATAATTTCCAGACCTAGCCTAGAGAACCAAATGAGACCCTGCTCCAGTTGATCACAGAAGATTTTAAAGTCACCTGATGGAGATCGATATACACACACAATAATTACATTATACTCCTTTATGGTCACAGCACACATTTCACAATGAATTTCACTAGAGAATTGACTAACTTCTAGCTTCTTGCACAATAAGTTTTTCCTCACATAAATGACAGTCCCACCATTTTTTGCAACAGATCTAGAATAGGATGATACCAGATTATAGTTTTCAATGTTGAACAAAGGAATTTCCTCACAGCACAGCCAATGCTCTGTGAAGCATAATATATCATAAGAGTTAACATTAACAGTTGCTTCCACCATAAAATGTTTGTTCCGAAGACATTGGATGTTTGCACACAGTAGGGAAGGGGATTTCAGAGTTACCTTGGGTGACAGATTATTGATGTTGTCTCTTAGTCATAAAGAAGGAGTAATATTAGTCACTGGTACATTGACAGCAACCAAGTCATCAGCTTTCACGGAACTCTCCTTACATGATTTCAATCCAAAGCAGTCAACAATTAATGAACATAAATGATTTTTACCCTTACCGTTAAGATGTAGGCCATGACTTGTATAAAAAACACGGTCAAAACTATTAACGTCAATTACTCTAACATGGTCAAGGCTGTTGCTTATTTTTTTAAGTTCCACATTTACCCTTTTGGTCTCTATGTTGACACAAGAGTCACTGGGAATATCGTGACGATGAGGAATGTTTACAATTAATACATTGGTATTCGAAAGTTTTTGCACTAAGGAATTCATTCTATCAATTACATCGTTACCTTTATTAAGATAGATATCATTAGTCCCGGCCATGATGATAACGTTGTCACTTCTAGTCATAGTTATCGAGCTCTCCTCGCAAAATTTTGTGACATCGTTTATGCCGGCGTTTGGCTTCACCACGCCGACGATTTCGTACTTCTTACCGACCACTTTCTCGTTCATTTTTGCTGATAAGCCACGGCCGTGGCTGTCGCTGTACAATAGAATAGTGTTCGGTTTGCGTTGGCGCCATTTGGGACGTTGCGGGATCATCACTGGATTCTCGATGTTTCCGATCCTTTGGGTCACGGGAGAGTGAATCTGCGCACTGTCTTCTGAAATCCCACTAAGTATTTCGTATCTATTCATCAAGGGTAGTGAGGGCGAGGAGTGGACCTTATTCCTCGATCTGATTCCGCATCGGGTGCCTTGTTGAGACCACGTATTGTATGAGGCTGAAGCAGTATTAACGGCCGAGCAGGAACTGCAACCGTCGGGTGATTTGTTCACCATCTTCAACTGTGGCGCCGAATCACAATTTCTATCACGCAACACACTCGAATCCTTAGATAACTGTTGAATCACTTTATCTTTGGACTTTTCCGCAGATCTCAATTGCAGCTCCAAGTCTCTATTCTTTTCGCGTAATAAACTCAGGTCAATCATTAACTGCGCAATTATCTTTTCTTTGGAGGCAAGATTGCACGCCGGGCATAGCCATGTTTTTACGTCATTAGAGGCATTTATAAAACACTTGGCGCAGTTTTTATGAAATAATAGTAAACAAGCGTGACAGTTGCTACCATTTACCACTTTTTTGACGCAGATAGGACACTTTTGATCGCTACTTATTGAATTAATGACGCCGTTCACATTTACTTTTGACTGAACCGACGCCATCTTGGACCGGAAGATTTTTTCAAAGGTACTTTTTAATGGTACTTACTTGGTACATAGCGTATTATAATTGATGAAAATTTCCTAATTTGATCGACAGTGCTAATGTGTTAAAACAAATGTGAGTTGTCAATATTCAAATACTTACACTCTACAACAAATTTGTCAAGCTCAATGAACAGGATTCTTTGGTCTCTGAAGAGCATTGGTATTTTCCTTTCGTCAAATTTGGGAGCCATGAAAATTCTGACTGTTCCACTCAGTTTTGAATTAGTGCCATTTTCCACCTGTGAAAACCCATTATTTCATTAGTGTATGCCTTGAACTTAGCTAATAGTGCCATTGCAATGAATTTTCAATTTACAATCTATCAGCTACAATCATTGAATACCCTAAACGTGCCTGGATTTTGTAAACGAAAGGTTCATGTTGGAGGTGGGTTATTCTTGCATAAACAGCACCCCTTGGGGAGAAATCAACTCCACGTGAAAGATCCACATCTCGCTTCTGCCAGAAGGTTGCCATCTCATTCTTATTTCTCCCCTTGGTCATCACTTCCAAGCCAGTGACCTTAACGCCTGGGTAATCCAGCTGCCAAGGAAGAAAGTGTAAGCACCATTTTGTACTAGTGATAGTAAATTCAGCACCAATTTTGTAATGCTCCATATCAAACTGGCAAATTAGCTCTAATTGTAAGTAGGATGCACTTATCGTTACATCCATGAAGTAGGTATTTTGTAAAGTGATTTTAGCCATGTTTACCTGGGCAACAGTATATCGTGGAAGAGTCCTTTTGTGCATGTGGAAAAGTTCATCGACAAAAGCGTGCAGGCGGTAGAAAAGAGGATCTCTCATTGCGGTTGATGGATCTGCTACTGGAGTATATGTTTCCTGCAAGAATCAATACATTAGGTGCACCTGCTTGTAGTTCGAGATCAGTAATAATATTGAGATTTTAGAGCAAGATTTTTTGTGGTAGTGATTGTAATTCTTTGCTGATTAAAATCCTGTTGGTTATTGGAGATATTGAAGGGATCTATGCGTTTTGTAATTTCTCTATGTTTATCAATCAGATGAAGTATCTGTAGCAATTAATAATGTGAAAGTACATACGTAAAATGCACTTAGACAACTATGTTAGCACTTTATTTATACTAAGTCTTAAAGAATTTGAGTCTCTGTTAACTTTTGTTGATGATTCAAGTCAGTTTTCATGCCTTCTAATTCTCCTTCAATTAGAAGTATGATTTTCTGTAAATAGACCTGTTATTAAGCACAACATTTTGTTCTGAGCTTACCAAGTGACGGAAGTCCGGATCGTGGACAATCCCTATAGCCACATGTCCTAAGTTGTGCATGTCACCATAAAGGTTTCGATTAATGGAGAGAATACTTGATTCAATGATATTACCCAAAATATCAATGCCTCCCATTTCGGTCATCTCAACAACTTCACCCTTTTCCTGGAATAGATAAAATGTATTATTTCACTTGATGAAATTAAATAAAACTTAAAAAATAATTTATTTTTTAGACTTCCATGTTACTAATTCCAGGGATAGACAGGGAGTCACTTGTTGTTTCTCATCCCTAGTTAAATATTTGCATGGTATTCTCTCTTTTATCCTTCATTGTTAGACCATCACTCTGTACCTTAATTTTTTCTTGTTTTCAATATTTCCTCTTACTAATTTGCTCCATTCCTTGGCCTGGTTCAATAATACCTTCCTCATTTACCTAGATGAGGGATGGAATCAATCTGAAATTGATTCTTTATGGTATTAATCAGCATCCACAATCATTAGACTAGCTGATCAGTGATATCTATACCTCAGATCTTTGATTTTTGATCCATATCTCGGCTTTGCTCTTTAATGTACATAATCATATCCAGTGTGCACTCTCCCCTCAAGATAAAGTAAACTATAATCCCAAATTTTTGAGGTGTCCTTTCGATGGATTGGAAGTTTTCAGTCATTCTTTAGTTCTAAAGAAACTTAATGTCTAGCCATAAACCTTTATGTTACTCTAGTACCGTATAAGCCATTTCTAAGGGTACATCTGAAGCAGGAAAATGGTAATTTCCCCTGAATTAGACAAATGATATTTTTTGGTAACCCATCCAGCTTCTCTAGCAAGAATTTTAATGTTACACTTTCCTTTGCTTCTTTTTTCTAGATTCAAATCAGGATGCCTTTGCATTCGTTGATTATTGCTTAATTTTCCGTGCTGATCAACTATTTAGGGAATTTAAAAGGAAGGTATCATGATTTTCTAGTTGCAGACAGCCTAGCTGCTTACTTGACTATCTATTACAATTTTTGTCTATAAACTCATATGCATTGTTTTTGACTTACATTAGTGGTGGCACTAAAATAACAAAACAGTTCTATGGAAGCGGTTCCGCAAGCAAAACAGTTCCGTGATACAACCTGTTGCAAACAACATCTGCAGCCACATCGAACAACGGGCGATAGATTGGTTTAGTTGGAACATTGCTGGGAGTTCTGAATAATCCGACGAAATCATTCACTTATCAAAAAGTAACTATTTCATTAGGATTCATGAGAGATAAGTCACAGTTCTAATTCTATCAGCAGCAATGGGTGGACAGGTAAGTGCAGGATAAATAAACGGGCAAACGCCTTCAACAGATTGAAATCCAACAAATTGTTGCTTATAACTGCAACACAATCACATGTACAGAGCAACTGTAACTGAATGTGTATAAGAGAAAACAGCTTCAGCAATTACTTGGAGCTGCACAGCACAGCATATGTGCAGCATGCCTGCAGTGCGATCATGAAACTCACCTGTTGTTTGTAACAGTTGTTTGAATTAATTGTCTGACCGATTCAGCTGCAGCCAGTTTGCTTCAACAACACTTTATTTCGCCACTAACTTACATTGATCACACGTCCAAGATGGATTGCTTCAATGATGCGATCCCTCCATCGCTCCAGGTCTTGAATGTCAAATACAAGTTGGTCAACATCACGGTTGATATCCTGAAAAAGGTTAACAAATAAGAAAAGTATCAAATAATGGCTTTCTGGTTGATGGTTATTTTTACACCTTCAGGATTAGATGAATGATAGGTATTGTAACCCCTTATAAGTTAGGTTTATTTTTTAGTTTAGTTTATTAGGCTTTTTTCACCTATTTAAAAAATCTCTACCTTGCGCATAGCAGTATTTAAAGAGTAGTGATTGAACTAGGAAATCAATGGGTAAGTCCTTTATTATCTGGGATTTATTATTGAGGCCCTTAAATTTTCTTCAATGCTCATTCTTTTCCATGCCTTTGGTTAATGATTTTATTGAACTGCATCCATTAAGACGTCCTAAGTCACTTTAGAGGTTGTGGTAGGAATAACACATTTTTATTAATCGATATATGAAATTGAATATGTATTATTCTTTCTTATATGCAACTTCATGAGAAGCATTTGAGTACAGGTAAATGCAATTGAATAACTTAAGTTATTGACCCTAAAAATTCGATAAAACTGATGGTTTTGGATTTTACAAAGTGAGAGGTCTGCAAAAGTAATGAAATTTCAAAGGGAGGCCATCATGCCTAATATGTTGAGAACAGACTAGCATATTTCCTAAACCTTTGTTTCTATCACTATCTTTTTGGCGTGTCATTCATGGTGCCACAGGCATTACACTCACCTGAAGGACCATGTTGGCAGGTCTTGATGCATAGACACGACTGGCCATAGTATTATCCAGTTTGGAGAAATATCCCTCTGGAAGTGGTGCTCGGAAGTCATGGAGGCGTTTTACTCTCCCAAGTCCATTGCAGAAGCGCTCAAAGTTATATCTGAAAGATAAAGGAATTGTGCATTGTCTTGAAGTCCGTTTCTTCTTGTGGGAAATGAGTAAAGTAAGAAAGATATATTACCTTGCTTGGATTTGCTGGTGCATGGAGTAAAAGAGTTCTCCTCTGCGATCTTTGTCAACAATTTCGCGAGGCCCATTGAAGGGGTAAACCAAATGCCAATGCCAGTGGTGGAGGTTGATCCCAATGTCCTCACGGAAGTAGGCTACTCGATGCTCTATATCAAGATCTGATGCTGTGTAGTCTCTTGGGATTTCAATGGGTATCTGAATGGGCATTAGAATAATTAATTAATGGATAAGTATCAATGTTCATTTGTTCAGATAAATTCCCTAAAGATACTACATGTTACCACTTTCATTTCACCCTATGAGTAGTGTTATTTTCTCGCTGAAGTCGTTCTATGAAAAAGCAAATTGTTACTTTTGTATGAGGGAGGCATCTTAAAGCTGTGTAGTATCTCTTAAATCCAGCTACTGTAATGAAGGGTGCAGCCATACAGTGTTGAATTGGGTCTGTTATTACTGTTACTGTCATTCTTATATGCGTCCCACCAAAGGCTTCGAACCTCTTTCGATGGGTTCACGGTCTTTGAATGCAGTTCATCTGTGTGTATTTGAAATGATTGAAAGTAATTTTAATTCATTTTTTTGCGTAAACAAATCCCCTCCACCTGGATCGATCTTCTGCCTCTCTTTCTGTTGCTCCAATTATTTGCATATCTGTTCTCACTTGGTCCCACCATCTTAGTCGTGGTCTTCCTCGGGGTCTTCTTCCTTCAGGAATCCCATTTAGTATCTCCTTCAGCAAACATCCCTCCTCTTTCCTTAGAATATGTCCAGCCCATCTGATTCTTCTTGCCTTTATTTCACTTGTTATGTCTGGATGCTTATATAGATTCTTGATTTCTCTGTTGTGTTTTTTTCTCCATTGTCCTTCTTCGTATGTGGGCCCATAGATTTTTCGCAATATCTTATTCTCGAACAATATTAGTTTTTTCTCATCCTTCTTCGACAGCCTCCACGTTTCGGATCCGTAGAGTAGTACTGGGGATAGTATTGTTTTATAGAGTCTAATTTTGGTTTTGTGCGACAGGGCTTTAGAAGATATAATTCGGTTGCATGCATGCAGACATCTGTTGGCGAGGTTTAACCTGTTTTGTATTTCTGGCTCTACCGTGTTGTCATTTGTTAAAATTACTCCTAAATATTTAAAATGGTCTACTTTTTCAAATGCAAGACCATCTATTTGTAGAGGACCTGGCGTCTTGAAAAATGCATGTATTTAGTTTTTGTATCATTTATTTTCAGTCCTATTTTTTCCACTTCCTTCCTAAATACATTTGTCAACATTGTTAAATCTTCTAAAATTTCTGCGAATATCGCTACGTCGTCTGCAAAGGCTAAAACGTTTATTTTGGTCCCAATTTTGATGCCAAGGTCCATGTCTGCTACTTTTTCCAGTGCTTCCTCAATTGCAATATTAAATAGGATTGGGGAGAGCCCATCTCCCTGCCTTACCCCTGTGCTTATTTTAAACGGCTCGGATATATTTCCATTGATCCGTACAAAACCCCTTGATTCTGTGCTGCTCAGCTTTGCTACGTTTATCAATTTTCTTGGGATCCCCATCTTGTCCATTTTTCTCCACAATCTATCTCTATTTATGCTGTCATATGCCGTTTGGAAGTCAATAAAAATTGCGTAAAACTCCTTATTGTACTCCCAGTATTTGGATATACATTCTTTTATATAAAATATTTTATTTGTAGTCGACGTGCCTTTCATAAACCCAGCCTGATGCTCTTCGATAATTTCGTTCGTATAAATTTCTAACCGACTACTGATTATTTTTGCGAGGACTTTATATGGAATGCTGAGATGTGCAATACCCCTGAAATTATTGCAATCTTCTTTCTCTCCTTTCTTGTGTATGGGTACTACTATAGCTTCCTGCCAATTGGCTGGCATCGCTTCCTTTTCCCATATTTTCAATATTATTCCCCATAGTCTATCAATTAAAATGTCACCTCCTTTTTTCATCAATTCTGCTTTGTTTTCATCTTTTCCTGATGCATTGTTGCCTTTTAGGAATTTAACAGTATCCTTCACTTCTTCTCTGTTTGGAGGTTCCACATTAGGTTGAACATGATAGTAGTTGGCCTGGTCACCTTGGTTTAGTGGGGTACCTACTTCTTCAATGTTTAGCAATTCAGAGAAATACTCACGCCATCTTTCCATTACCTTTTGACTTTCTATTAATAACCGTCCTTCTTTGTTCTTCACCCCATAAGGGTTTGGAATGTATCCCTTCTTAAAAAACCTTATTTTTCTATAAAATTCTTTTGCATTGTTTGCTGTGTTTTCTTCTTCTGCCTTGTCAAGTAAACTATTTATGAACAATCTTTTTTTCTTCCGTAGCAGCTTATTTGTTTCTCGGTTTATCTTAATATAGCTTTCCTTAGCTTCCACACTATTTCTGTTTATCCAAGCCTTTTTTCCTTTAATCCGTTCTGCTATCATTCGCTCACATTCGTGGTCAAACCAGGGTTTTTTGTTAATTTTCTTCTTCTTACCACACACGCCCTCCGCTGCCTCCAAGACGGTTACTTTGAATATAGTATAAAAATATATAAATAGTACCTATGTGGAGGTTTTTTGCAAAAAGAAATTTAGCTGGCGAGACGAAAGCTCACCTTTACCGGAGCTCCTAAATTTCTTCTCTACTACCAGTTTTCTTTGCGTGTATCGGGATCGTATACTACCCGTTCGATCGGGCATCATGAAGTCTTTTTTGGATAAGGTCATAACTGGTCATAAGTTGTTGAAGTCTATTCGTTTTATGATATTTTGAACCCTTCCGTTTCTGATTGAGGACAAATACGTACTCCCCTTGGTCAGCTTGAGTATTCGAAGGCCGTTTTACACAGGGAACTTTATTGCACAATCTGATGTACATATTGTTGTGAATTGAAAATTGCGTCGTGTAAAGCGTTGAATTGCTAGAATTTATGCGCAAAAGCATAAACTAGAGATGGGAAAATAGCCCCTGCTCTATTCCGAGGTTGCATTCTCGCATTGCGAAAACAGATGCTATTTCAAATGGTGCAATAAAGTGCTTCGTGTAAAACGGCTTTGAAAAATTGGATTGGAAAATTTACTTGTATTCTATTCCTTTATGAAATATTTTGAAAGAGTATTTAGTAACTTGGTAGTGTAATTTTCTGGATATGTACTTATTGAACCCATTATTTTGGGTGAAAGCAGATGCAAATGCAGTCTTTCGAGTTAGTGGATTTCTCAGTCTTGTCGTGGTTAAAAAAAAGCACGAAATCAAAGTAGTTTTCATAACTTTTATATTTTGATTACTGGTACAAAGTGATTTAGAGAAAAATCTAGATGCCTTTTTTATTCTTCGTCCATTCGTCTTCTTGCAAAATAAGATTGATAAATTTCCCTTCTGACTTTTTGAGAGAACACGGCATCTTTGTATCATGACCTCCCCCTCCTCAGAATTCGGCCCTGGGTGAAAAGTGCGTACATTTTACTTAAGGCAGGGTTTTCCTTTGATTTTCTTCATTTGTCATTTTTTGTCTACTCCTCATTTCACACGATTCGCTATCCCCTGTTACAAAACAATTTTACTATTTCCACTGGCAGCAGCAGAAGTATGATCATGAAAAAGACAGGAATATGATACAATTGTCACAGTTGACAAAAACAATTATTATCACATGCTGATTTTCTTTCTTGTGTCAGCTATGCTCAAATTTAGCTTATTCAAACTGAATGGAAGTGCCAATGAATGTGATATTATTTCAGTCACTCCTCCAGTCGAAGCATTTAAATGAAGAGGCAGAGAAAATGCCATGCTTTCGCGTCATTTCCATTAAAAGGTTTTATTTTTTTAGCATCCAATGTTAGGCGTGTGAATCATGCATGCATTACCTAAATTCCCGCATCCTATGGAGGCATTTGATTCTTTCGGCAAATAATAGAAATTACTGTTTGGAATTAGTAACAGATTTTTATCTCTTTTTATCAAATATTAAACTGAATAATTTAAGTTTGAACTTATGCAAGCATGAAGTAATTAGTTTTTACCGAATTAAAAATCATATATTCTAGCACAGTTCACATTTACAGCTCAAGTAATAAATTAGCGACCTTGAAATTTGGTTCACAGTGGACATTAACTTCAAGTCTCAGCATAAGAAAATTGGCTTTTAAAAATAGAAATACAACATTTTTTTGATATTCTTGTTATTTAAATAGTATGTAATGCACTGAGCTACAATCGGATCAACTCGAAAATATAACCTAATTATGTGATCATCATTTTGTCAAAAAGCTGTTCTCGGTCTTGAAAGAGTTTAGAATACATTTTATAAATCTGTGCATGGGCGTACTCAGGATTTGAAATAGGGGGGAGGGGGGGGCAGCTCATGTTCTGTCGGTGGGGTGGGATGGAGGGGGGAGGGGGGGGTGGGGGGGGGGGGTAAGAGCAAATCAAAATGACTGGTTTTGGAAAAAATGTTTTAAGTAGCATTACAAATACCTTAACAATTCATTACTTCCATCTTTTTATCAGCTTAGCCTCTCAAAATTTCAGTTTTAGGCTAAGAATAATTTTCTTGGATTTAGTGAAAATATTTCTCTAACTTTCTTCTCGACCATTTCACGATTTTCTTTGGCAAAATTTCGACGTACGCTCATCAGACATAATCCAGTAATTCTTTGCTCTCCCATAGTCCTCCTAAGCCATGTCTTTACTCTTCGTAGAGTACTAAAGGACCGTTCAACAGTCGCCGTAGTGGTTGGGATTGCGATGAAAATTGAGTGTGGAGAAGAGAGGGAGTCCTCCCTGCTGCAGCAGGGAGGGGAAAAAACATTGGTATCGTTTAAAAGATCAACGACTTCATATTCCTTTAAATTGTCCTCAGTTAAATTTTTCTTCTTCCACAAGTTATACAATAGGTCCAGCTCTCCGGTCATATCTTCTAATTTATAAAAGCATCTGAAGATTTCTGCGTTCTTTGGAGAGTCCCTGACACTCATTTTGGGCATATACAAAGGATGTAGTTTTGTCAAGACAAAAGCTGGGGTATTTTCTTGGGAAAACCGATTTTTTAATGATGATGCAAGAGAATCAAGATGTGATATGAATAGTGAACGCCTCCAGTAGTAATTATCACAGTCAGGTGGTAGATTACTTTGGTGTTTTTGCTTATGAGCAAAACGTAGAACAGAAATCTCCTATTCTAATCCTAGTCTATTTCCGATTCCATTGCAATGCCTTACGCTTTCTGAAGTAATTCGTTAGAGACTGTATGCGTCTTCAGGGTCTTTTTCGATTACTTCAAGGATTCCAATAATGTGTTATCCTACCTTTACCAGATCCATGCTCTTTACTTGCAGGACATTATCCACTGGTTCCTACCTTTATCAGATCCATGCTCTTTGCTTGCAGGGCATTAACCACTGGTTCTAATACTTCCGAGTATGTTGCAATTGTAACTAGGACAGCGATGAACGAAGGTTTGCTGTTTCGTTACTGCTGAATGCAGAAAGTACGCTGCTTTTCTTGTGACATAGTTTCTCTCGATTGATAGTGTTTCCAGGGCTTTGACTAGTTCGGGGTAATTTTGGGAGAATGTTCGAATGCTTTTGTGTTTTTCAGACCATCTAGTCTCGCACATTTGCGATAGATTGAGAGCCAGACTCCTACGAGCAGTCGATTCCCTGAAAAAATTTATAGTATCCTTTACAGTGGCAATAGTGTTTCTGTTTTCCGGTACATTATTTGTGTCGTTCACCACAAAATTGAGTTTGTGCAATGGAAAAATAACGCTCGCGAACTTTTTTCCCTAAAATCGCCTGTACACAACCATCTTTGCCTGCCATTGCAGAACAGCCGTCAAAACCAAATCTGATACAATATTCTGATGGAAGATTATTGGTAACCAAGAAATTGTCGATTGCTCTGGCGATTTATGGGACATCATCCACAAAACTAGCTAATTCTTCTCGAAGTTTCCCTTGGATGTCATCATAGAAACGCAAGCCGATTGATAGCTGTTCTTTCCCTGCTACGTTCGCTCTTTCATCAGCTAAGACTGCATAAGCTATAGCTTTTTGAACATCACTTATCACCTTTTCCATAATAACTTCACTACATAAACTAATTAATGTTTTTTTTATTTTTTTGGTGAGGTATAATCTGCATTTCGACGGCACGTCTCTAGGTGATTCTTCAATTTTTTGTCGCCAGAATCGATTCGTAAAGTCCCACTAACGCTCCAAGGTCATAGATGTCTCGATTCTTGGCCTCTTAGAGTCGACGATGATGTGATACATCTAATACATCGGCCCTGCAACGCTTTAGGTCACGCCGGTGAACCTTCCCGCTGTGTTACGTCCTTTCCGCCTCAGGTGGCTATACTAAACGATCGGCCGCTACGTAGCAGCACCGACACTCACGCATGGAAAGCATTGACGAATACTCAATTCAACGAGTTATGGGTAATTTTTGCGTTACTATGTTTAGTTGATATTAACAACGAACGAAAAGAGATTATGATTATAGTAAGTAAGCACAACAGCAAATTTTTCTTAATGTATTGCTGCCCGCTAAACTCGAATGCCGGTGCATCCAATGCATCCTCATGAGGTTCATATAAAAGTTATCATTATTAATAAAATGGTATATCCCTCCGCACTTCTCCGACTAAGCACAAAACGTAAGTCTCCTTCACGCATTGCTTCATTCATTCTCTTGTTCTTCAGAATCCGCAGTGTCAGAAATCACCGGTTAATATATGCAGCCATTTTGTCAGGACGACAGAACCAACGAAACATATTTCAGATGAATTCGATTACGTAGAGGAACTTCATGCTAGAATGTGCTATTGGTCTGCTTCTTCTTAGTGTTTCTAAGTACAGAAATAACATATGTTGTCTTCCTGCCTGCAACGACAAGAAACACGATTTGACGCAATTTTTTATAAAATCGCTTTGTCTTCTTTCAAGGTTCTATTTTGGAGCCTCTAGGGGGAGGGCAGCTACCCTGCCCCTCGCAGGGCACGCCCATGAATTAGTGCGTAGAAAGCTATGTCTGAGATGAGGCTACTATTCTTGAAATCATGCATCTTTACTGCAGCAGAAAGAACTATCATTTTGAAGAACCAAGTATTCTGCAATATTCATATATAAACTAATATACTATGTACCTAATTTCCCTAAAATTGATACATATTCCCCATCGCGTAAAATTTTCATTTGTGTCATTCTCTCGAGGAAATTGCTGTACCAGGGGGGATCATTTCTCACCCTGGATGATTCCTGGGCCACATTTGCCTCCTCTCGTGCCTGTGGGAACACCCTGGCGTCCAAGTATTTGTCCGGGAAGATCTCGGAGAGGGGAGGCAGTCTGATATTCTTGGTGTCCTTTCGGTGCAGGATGGCGACAGACAGAGCGTAGACGAACATGTACGGGTTCACCCTTCCTCGGCAGAAGACAGACGCCGAGACGAAATCATCGTAGTTTCTCATCCCTGTTAAAGGTTTTGAATGGAAAAGGCTTATTATTAGGGCTTCTTGGTTAGATTTTTTGGGGGAAGGTTGGCAGCTAATTACTTCATGCCATTTTGGAGAGCAGTGACTTGGTCCATGGGATCTGAACCCCCCCAGAAATTTTAAATTTATATTGAAAAAAGGGCCCTAAAGGCGAAATTTGTATATTTTAAACAAATAATTCTGAATTCTTCAAATATTCAGTTTGAATAACTTTTTCAAAAAATATTCTTGTAAATTTCAGTAAAAAAATTGTTTTTTTATTCTTTCAAAAGTGTACTCTACTAAAGTCATCAAATGTTGGCTGT
The DNA here is from genome assembly GCA_963573305.1 of Pyrrhosoma nymphula. Taxonomy (NCBI): domain Eukaryota; kingdom Metazoa; phylum Arthropoda; class Insecta; order Odonata; family Coenagrionidae; genus Pyrrhosoma; species Pyrrhosoma nymphula. The sequence goes on from OY754330.1 coordinate 59,403,492, forward strand.
TACACCGGAGTAACAATTACACTCTTGAACACACAAATTTGCTCCTAATTTTTAACATTTTTTACCACTTCCCCGCTAATACTCAACATGGATCCCCCACTCCCCGAAACGAAATCCTAGGTACGTCTCTGTAGTAGGAGAGGTGGTTATGTTGGCAAGAGAAGGTTGCGTGGGGAATGGAAAGGTGGAGAGAAAACCCGGTGTCACTGATAGTATTCCGTAGGACTCTCTGGGAAATTGTTTTGGCTGTAACACTATGAATGTTTCTCCGCAAATTGAAACTTGGGGCCTCTGAGACCAGAATTAACTAAACTAAAACTTTAACTAAAAATTTAAAAAGGAAAAAATTAAAAGCTATCAAGTAGGAGAAAATTTTGTGTAATTATGTTTGACTTAGAAATAGATATTATCCTGCCTAAAAGTAGTCTAGTATGAGAAAAAATGCGATTTTTTGAGAAAGATGAAAATTTATCTATTTTTTATTCTGTTGCCCAAATTGTATTTTTATTCTAAGTTCAGGGTCTTTTTTTCAACGTATTTGTCTCTGTAGGTTTAATAAATATCGCTCTCAAGCGACCCAAACGCCCGAACACGATGTTGAGCTGCTGGAGCTAGGTTTTCCGGAGCAGCTGCGTGTGTCAATGTTCATGACGATAGTTTCTCCCCCGTTACAGGAGGCGTCTTCAGGTCTTCGACCTGAAGTCGTCTCCTGTAACGGGGAAGAAACTTTTGTAATGAAAATTGAGACACGCAGCTGCTCCGGAAAACCTAGTTCCGGCATGATCAGCCACTGCGGAAGCCTTCGCTCCAACTACGATGTTAAGCTCTGTAACGTTTTCTAAACGTGAGTTCCTCGCTTTTCCATCTCATGCTCTTGGCCTACTTACATCCTTTTTATAGAGGCTTGCATACTTTTTATTGAGGATTACATCCTTTTTATAGAGGTATCGGATGAGAAAGCGGTGGTCGTGAAATCATGTTAATAATTAGTTCCTGATAAGCACTAGGTATGTGTCTTTGAACAGGCTACCATTATAAGCGAGTTTTCAAATAAAATATATAAAGATCGTTAGTAGATCTATTGTTCAGCGCTTTTGATTTTCTTAAAATGAGTTATTTAATCAAAACAATATCGTACACAAAAAATCATAATGGGTAGTTAAATAAAAGTACATATAGTCAAATATATTTCTTAAGGAATATCCTGCAAACGCGTAGCATGCTTGCTTACGCTGGCCATTGTGAAAAATATTACCTGCGCGTGTGAAAACGTTAAACGAACACTATTCTAGCTCATCGCGCGTCATCGAACACAGCCAGACATTAAAAGGCAAGAAAACCAACAAATGGTTTAATTTGGAGGTAAAATTATGAAAATGTCAATAAATATAGTATTTTATGATTAAATTGTCAATAAAGTCAAGACCTGTGTTTCGGAGACTAATACTGATAAAGATTTAAGAAGGTTCGATCACATTTGCTTGAGTGAAAACGAGTCGATAATACTTCATTTAGTTTGCGATGTAAAAAATGCTTTTACAGCATGTAGCCTTAACTTCTACAACGCATATGAAAGATATACGTATAAAGAAACGGATATATTTTTAGTTAATAATTTTCCCAGCCCGAGCCTACTGCGGCGCAATTTCTGCTGAACGAAAGAATTTGGCCAAAATAAATAAATGTAAATTAGTAATGATAATAGCATAGTGTGAATCACTGTGCGAATTTTCTGGTCATTTGATTCTATGGAGAAATCCTTTTGTTTTATTTTCACTCCAATGACATTCTCGTCATAAATTCCATGGAACTACAAATTAAATTAATTCATTCATTACAGTAATCTACCGGTTAGAGATAGGTTGTGATGAAATTCAGAGAATATTCAACGAACTCTTACGCGTGCGGTGCCCTTTCTACCTCTAGTATTTCTTTCTTCATCTCAGCATAAGTCCTACCTTTCTTCATCCCGTCCATAAAACCGATTCTCTTCCTTCCCCTTCCCCGCTTACCCAACATCCTACCCTCTATCACGGCCTTCAGCAAACTATCGCCCCTCATTACCCCTTCCAGCCACCTACCCTGTATTCCCCTAATCTCATCTCTAAGTTTCCTCTCCTCGCCCAACATATCAAGCACTTCCTCATTTATCTTCCTTTCCGTCCAACGCGCCTTCTCCATCCTCCTCCACACCCACATCTCGAAAGCCTTCAGCCTATTTTCGTCTTCCTTTCTCAAGGTCCACGTTTCTGCCCCATACAACGCCACACTCCATATCAAGCTCTTCACCAGCCTCTTTTTTACATCCTTACTTAAAGTCCCCGTCATCAGCTCCCTTCTATTATTGAACGCTTCCTTCGCTAGCGCTATTCTCCTCCTAGTCTTTGCTACTATGTCCAGTTTCTTCTAGCGTACTACCCAAGTAATTAAATTGTTCTACTTGCTCCAGTTTGTGACTTCCTACTCTTATCACCAGCTTCGCTTTCTTTGTCCTAAAGAATCACATTACTTTTGTTGTCCTATTATTTATCTTCATTCCGTATTTCTCGCACTGTATTTCCAGTGCATTTACTAAAGTTTGCAATCCTTTCGTTGATCGACTGACCAACGCCTGGTTGTCTGCGAATCAAACCGACTTTATCCACTGGCCTCCTTTCATTCCCACATCTAGCTCATCCCATGCCTCTCTTACCATTTCCTCAGCATAGATGTTAAAAAGTAAAGGCGACAACGGGCACCCTTGCCGCACTCCGCGACCTATAACTGCCCACCCTGATTCACCGTCAGCTACCCTTACCTGAGCCCTCTGCCCCATATATAAGTTTCGGATGAGTCTCCTATCACGCCAATCTATTCCTATTTCCCCAGTATCTGCATTAGTTTCTCCCAGTTTACTCTGTCAAACGCCTTTTCGAAATCTACAAAGCAAGCGAAAACATCCTGATTACGCTCTATTTTTCTATTTATAAGTGTCCTCATTACCGCAATCGCGTCTCTAGTTGCCCTCCCCTTCCTGAATTCAAATTGGCCATCGCCTAAATAGCAGTTTGCTCTGCTCTCCAACCTTCTATTTATTATTCTAATTATAATGTTTGCCGCGTGCGAAATTAAACTGATTGTTCTATACTCCTCGCATTCTGAAGTTTTCTTCTTTTTCGGGATAGGTATTAATACTGTTTTCACGAAATCCTCTGGCCATACTCCTTCCTCGTAGATCCTGCGAATAAGTTCGTAAAACGATTTTCTCCCCTTACTATCTAGATTCTTCAGTAGCTCCGAAGGTAGGTTATCGGTTTCCACGTCTTTTCTACCCTTCATATCACTTAATGCTGTCTCTATTTCGCTGCCAAGTAACTCTGGTCCGAGGTTATCCCTATCTATTGTTCCTTCATCCTCTAGATCTAGGCTAAAGGGTCTATTCTCGCTGTCATATAGGTCCTCTAAATATTCTCTTCATCTTTCCTGGATATATTCCTGTTCGATTTATATCTTCCCTGTTTTGTCCTTAACCTTTGGTATCGTTTGACCTCTCTTACCATCTGATAACATTTTCACCTTGGCGTACAAAGCGCCCACTTCCCCTCCTCCTGCAGCTTTTCCATTTCCTCTCATTGTCCCTACCAGCAGTTTTCTTTTGCCCGATTGGTCACTCGCCTGAGTTTATTATTCAATTCCTTGTACTTCCTCTTGCCTACGTCGGTGTTGACGTTTTTACATATCCTTCTCTCCTCCATTTTCTTTATCATTTCTTCCGTAACCCACTGCTTCTTAACCCTCTTCTTTTCAACCGTTCATATTGTTTTCTCTGCCGCTCCTGCGATGCCTGTTTTTATAACCTCCCATCTTCTCTCTATTGTTTCCATCCGCTTTGCTTCGCCTATGTTCTTTTCTACCATGTCTTGGTATTACCTCCTTTTCAACCCTTTCAATGCTTCAAGGTTCCACCTCTTTATCTTCCTACCTTTACAAAGCCTTTTGAATATAACTTCACACTATATCATCACCAAGTGATGATCTGAGTCCGCATCCACCCCTGGATAGCTACGCGAGTTTTTTACACTGTTCCTAAATCTCTGCCTTACCATTATATAAACAATTTGGTATCTCCCAGTATGACCCGGAATTTTCCATGTGTACCTACGCCTGGGGTGATGTTTAAACCAAGTGTTTGTCACTAATAATTTATTTCTTCTACGGAATTCAACTGCCTTTTCACCGCGATCATTTCTACTTCCTAGCCCAAACACTCCCACTTCTAATCCGTCCCTCCTTTCCCCCACCACTGCATTCCAGTCACTCATCACTATCAGGTTTTTCTTTCCCGGGACTTCTCTAATTATTTCTTCTACTTGCTCGTACACCTCTTCCACCTCTTCCTCCCTATGGTTGCTCGTAGGCATGTATACCTGGACCAGTACGAAATTCGTCGGGCGTGCTTTTATTTCTACCACTAGTATCCTGTCGCTCACCTGTTCAATGTTTACCACCCTCAGTCCCAATTTTGTGTTCAGTATCATGCCTACCCCACGTTGACTCTCATCTCTCCCACTATAGATTACCCTGTAGATATCACTCCAATAGTCCCGCTATCCTTCCATCTCACCTCGCACAATCCCAAAGTATCTATTTTTCCTTTTTCCATTTCCTGCTTAATATGTTCAAGCTTCTCGGCCCTCATCATGGTCCTTACGTTCGAATTTCCTATTTTTACCACTGTTTTCCTCCTCCTCTTCCTCTTTTTCTTCTTTTTCTCCCTCCTATCCCTTGTATCCGCCGATGATGATGCTGTGCAAGGATTTCGTGTGATGACGACCGCCCCAGTGGGCGGCGTCCCGTAGTTGCCAGGAATCAATTATCTGTGAATGACTTTCATATTCTAGGAAGTGATAGTTGAGAAGTATTCCCACGCCACTCAACGGTATTTTTAACGTGACACCATCACGGAACTACCTTTCGTCTGGCTCCTACCCTTTGAAATATCTGACATGGGTGGCCCTACCAGGAGCAATGGTACTTGCTCCTGCCAGTCCAGCTCTAGGGGTCATTGGAACGCACAAGCCCTTCCACCACGTCAAGGTCGTAGTTCAAGGAAGAGACAAATTTAATATGTTCCATAAGAACCTCGAAATGTTAGTACTTGATGACATGATGGGTGAGTAGGGTGATAAGAGAAGGATTATTTTGGGAATGAAGGAATAGTGGAGAGAAACCCTGCGTGGGAATTAGGCCACTAACAACGAAAGGCGCTAAGTTTTCCAGGGTTTAACGTCCCATCCGACGGATAGAGTAATGCACTTGGAGTGCTCTCTGCAAGGCAGCCAATTAGGATTCAAGATTTCACTGAAAATAAATCGTCATCAAAATAGGAATTCAGTATCTAACCACCAATTATACCAACCTGATCCTGGGAACTTAAATGCCGCATTTTATTGGTCAAATGGGGAATGAAATCGTGGAAAAGCGTTGTGATCGAGGGTGGATTCGATCACAAAGCCTCAGTGGATCAAAGAGGATCGCATGGAAGGTTATAATATTAGCCACCTCATCAACTCGTTCCCCTGGCAGGTATGAGCTGTTTTGTTATCACGAGGTAGACGACAGGATTTCTTTAAAAGTACAACGAATATGACGAAAAATGGCATCCTGAAAGCATTCATGTTGCGCTACATGTGTAAACAAAGTAGTACACGACTGTGATAGAATGGTATCATGAGAGATAGATAGAGATCACCAGAGAGTTTTCTAGTCATACAAGTGTATATGTTCAAGAGCGACCACGATGTTGAGGAGGTCGAAGAAGTTTACTAAAAGATTGAAGAAGCATTAAAAAAGAAGGCAAAGGGTGTTGCCACATAGTGATGTGAGAATAAGATTGGTGTGTAAGTGTTGGGGCAGAAGGAGTGGTAGACGTTTGGATTAGGCAAGAAAATTGAGAGGGGGGAGAGGCTGATTAAGGTCTGTATAGTAAGGAGGCTATTTGTTACAAATACTTGGTTTGGGAACCGCAATAGAAGGATTTGCATTTTGACTTGTTAGAAAACAAATAGATTTCGTATATGTAGATGAGAGATATAGGAATCGGTGTAAAGAAATCTCATGGCCTACCAGGAGTTGATATCAATTCTGACCATGTGCTTCTGCTAACGGTACTGCAAGTCAGACTTATAAGAGTAAAGGCAGCTATATTCTCCAAGAGATGGGATCCAGAAAAATTAAAGACTGAAGTGAATAGTTCGGAGTTAGGTATAAAGATTGAACAAGGAATGAAAAGAATAACTTCCCTGTAGGAGGAAAACAGTGAAAAGAGGTGGAGTAGAATTAAAAATACTGTCAGTGAGAAGAATCTGGGCTACAGAAAAATCGGAACAAAATTACCATGGATTACCGAAGGCATGATTGATAAAATGGAAGAAAGATGGAGATACAAAAGACAATATACGGAAGAGGGTAGAAGAAGCTACAGAGAAATGAATACTGAGACGAGAAAGGAAACTAATAAGGCTAGAGAAGAGTGGTTGAAAGCTAACTATAATGAAATTGGACAGTTGAATTACATGAGTGGACATAATCTTCTATATAATAAAGTAAGAAGTATAGCTAAAGGAAGTGGAAATGGAAATTCTCAAAACATCGAGATAGAAGACAAGTATAGTAAGGTATTGCGTGAAGAAAAAGATGTACTTGGCAGATGGAAGGAATATATGAAAGAGCTATATAAGGCAAAGGACAAGCCTCATGACCTAGGCGTGGAAAAAGAGGAAGAGGTGTCAGTAGAAGGAAAAGGATGGAGTTTGCTTTTAGAAGAGGTAAGTGCAGCATTGAAAGGGATGAAGAACGGCAAAGGAGCTCTAACGGATGGAATACCAGTGGAGTTGTCGAGATGGTTATAGGAAGATGGGGTGAAAGACATGACATCGTTGTGCAATGTTATCTACCAAAGTGGAGAATGAACTGAGGACTTGCTTTCAAATCTACTTTTCCTTTGTATACCTTGAAAAGGCTTTTGGCTGTATTATGTTGGACAAACTACTGGATATACTGGTGAAGGAAAGGAAAGAAGATTCATCATCACATTGTATTCCAATTAGAGTGTAGCAATGAAAGTAAGGAGCAGCAAGACGGAGTGGTTCGAGATCGGAAGGGGAGTGTGGTAAAGGTTTAGTCTAACCCCAACCCTTTTCAACATATACATGGAGGAGATGGTGCAGGAGTGCTGGCAAGCCATTAAAGGGGTAAACATTGGAGGGCGGAAAGTGAAATGTTTAAGATTCACAGATGACATGATTCTGTTCGCAGAGAGTGAAGAAGACAGCAAGGAAATGTTAGAAAAGCGAAGGCAAAAAGAAGGTATGGTTTGAGGGTAAATGGCATCTGGCATAAGGCGTCTGAGACAAATATTGCAATGAGGTTTGGGGAAGAAGAACAGCTGAACATCACTATGGAAGGGGCAAGGTTGGAACAAGTTACAAGGTATCTTGAAACTGAGTTGACGGAGGATTGGAAATATGTTACGAAAATTAAAACAACTATTGGATTAACGAAGGATGCATTCAGAAAGAAATGGGTGCTACTAAGTAGTAAATTGGATTTGGAGCTGAAGAAAGGGCTAGTGAAATGTTCTGTGTGGAGTTCTGTACGGCCGCGAGGCGTGGACAATACAAGAAAGGAAAAAGAAAGAAGCGCTAGAAACATGGATATGGAGGAGAGTACTTAATATCAAGTGGTGGGACAGGTTAAGGAAAGTGCAGGTCTTGGAGAGAGAAGGAGAGGAAAGAAAGCTGTGGAACGCCATTCAAGGGAGAAAGCGAATTTGGATGGAGCATGCTTTGAGGAGGGAATATTTGTTGCGGGATGTGCTGTGAGTTTTGAGGGGAAACCCATGATAGGAAGAAGAAAAAGGAAGATATTGAGTGACTTATAGGGAAGAGGAGACTTCGCGAGGATGAAGAGAGAATCGGAGGACAGAGAGAGGTGGCGCTAGGGACCTGCGTGAGCAGCCAACCGATGTAAGGAAACCATAGGATAGCCTGAACAGAAGAGAATAGAGGCTTTCAAAACTTTATTGGAGGTGGATGCTGTATATCAAATGGGCGGATAGGATCAGAAACGAGAAAGTGTATAAAAGAATAAAGGAGGAGAAAACCAGAAATAGGAGAGGAGCGCAGATGGCAGGAAGACAGTGACCAAATGGTGTCACAGTTAAAGGATGTCACACTTAGCAGACGCAACAAAGTAGTAAGGGAAGGCTAAAAGGGAAGCCTCACGAGGAAGATTGATGGAGAAATAAATCTACGAAATATCGTTCAAACCATCTCAAGGGTGTGTGGCACGGGGTGATTCCATACCAGGCATGCTGTACTCGTCCCAGTTCAAATTAGAACATCTCACGCTCCCCTGGCTGATCGGTGAGGACCAGAAAGCAGTCAATAGAACAATGCAAGGCCAAACCAGGAACCAAGGAAGTGCTACGTTGACAAATATACTAACATGCGGTCCGCGGGTTTACACACTACTACTGATTAGTATTACTAATTCTTTCATTCATAGATACTACTAGATATTAGTTCGTGCAGAAAAGAAACATAGACCATCAAAAACGGGATATGAAACCGAAGAGATACAAAGATATAAAAGGGATGACACGGTAAAATTGAGGGCTTCAGTCAACCAATCTTAGGATCGAATGACTGCTGATGATGAAAATGACATGAGCTTCATTTCACGGTGAAACATTCTTACCCATGAAAATGTCGATGAGCCGTCCGGCCATTTCCCTGTGGTACGGGAGGAATAGTGAGAAGAATTCATTCCTTCCAAGTTGCGTCGACAAGGTAATGTCCGGCACCGTGATGGATTTGACGGGGATCCGGACCTGTGCCTCCTCACCGAAACGCGTGCCCAGCTCGTCGGCCAAGGGTCGGAATCTCTCAGTCTGTGGGCAGGAGATGTTGAAATATTAGTCCTTTAAGGTAGATAGAGCGATTTTTGTTTATGTAGAGATTTGCGTGAAATATTGTATACGTATTCTCATTAGTGAAATCTATAGGTAAAAGTGAAAAAGGTGCATCACTACGATTTTTTCTTCAAATATTTAATACTATTTTAACACGTGGCCTTAAGGAACTTGACATACATTTCGTAATAATTAGACTAGATATGTACAGATTTTCTTCTAAACGCGAAAAATCATCCTTTTATTATTACTATCAATGTTACTAACAAATATCAATGTGTCAAGTCGAGTCTAATATTCGAAAACAGCATATTTCAATATATTATTTCGTCTTAACTTCGAATACCGCGCCGGAATTTGAAAAAGTTTTGAAAGAAATATACTTAAAAGAATTTTTGAGTCAACAAAAGAGGAAGGAGGTGAATAGAGAATTAAGAGAAATGTAGAATGTAATAAGCTCATAAAGGAAGAAACCATAGTTCACTTTATGGCAGAGACAAGATCGACAAAGAAAATTAATGAATGGATACCGTGGAAAATGGCCCAGAGGGAGACCTAGGAAAATATGGAGGTACGCTGTCACAGATGATTTACGAAGAATATTTTTTTCTGGAAGGTGCTAGAAAAAGATATGCAGAAGAGGATGGGCATTAACTGTTGAAAAGGCCAAAATCCATGGAGGGTTTTAGTACCCACGGAAGACGAAGATTCTCTATTCTGAGTGGGTTTGTTGGGACTTGAGGTATTGATTGCTGGCGTCTACAGTTCCATACCCTGTGGAAATTCGACTCCTCAATGAAAGAAAAAGTTCATAATCGACCGCCATTTAAATCATTTAGCAGAAGTGTAGCAATGTTCCCATGTGCTTAGTGCTCATTTATTACTTTCTAATTCTCTTACCGTAACGTAGTGCTCAGTTATTGCATTTTAATGTTAGAGTAAATACAATTCTCTCTGCGAAAACTTCGCAAAACTATTTTAAACGACTCGTTGAGATGTATTTTCCAACCAAAAGATTAACTGTGGTTTATGATAGTTTCTTCGATTGAAAATTAAACGGAAGAAGTCCGGATGAGTGCCATAGGCTGTTTTTATCAAGCCGCAAAGAATTTTGCGAATATGCGGCGTAATAACAGCAGCCAGTGTCATTTTAAAAACTGGCGTCTATTTATGTTTATTTATTTCCATGGCTAAACATTGCGTTGAAAAGAGTGAAGGGTGACGGAGCAACTTAGAAATTATGGGTCCTATTATTCTGTCGTGAAATAACAGCGAATGCTTGGGGGTGTAGAAGAAATAATATATTTGCAATGTTAGAATTCCCCCACGTAGAGCGCTTCGAGCCGTTTGCCTTCGCATAATTTATTCTATTAATTCATTTTGTGAGCTATTTGTACATATCGCTGCTTTGGAAGAAAACCGGCATAGCTAAAAAATTGCTATTGTTCGCTTATGTCATAATAAAAACGAAAAAGTTGTATTTTTATGTGGGAGAGTATCATAAATGTAATTCACATATTCGGCCACTTTGAGTGCAGTTTATGGAGATAAGTGATATGCAGTTGAACTTTGGATAAACCTTTAAATGGGATTTTCTCCAAACTGTGGTTTTCGAGTTGTGTCGGTTTTCTTCCTAAGTAGCGATACATACCCTAAATATATAAAATAGCCTTGGATTTGTAATAGCTTATGTAAGTGTGATCATAGCTTTTACTCTTATTGGCATCCAAAGTGATACTACCATTTTTTCATCAGCAAAATCCGTCTATTTCAATTAACAAAGCCGTATGATGCTATTTTGTCATGGCTAATTTCATCATTTGGATCTATATATTTGCACCCGTGTGAATTATTGCATACCAGATCGTTTGTGCATTTTTTCGAAGTGATATCAGTAGGATTTAAAAATTATTTGCCACAATATTGGTAAAAGTATAAATTTACTTTAATTGGCAGTTTATTTATTTCTATCGATTATCGAGGATCAAATTGTCAAATTATTGTATCCCAAATATTATCATGGGCAATTATGCATATTCTCTGCGAAGTTTTTGTGTGTATGTGTGGTAAAAATGAAAGTGATGAGGGCGAAGAAATGTTGGATCACTAGGGTAAGCGGATCTGATTCACCGGTTGTAGGACATAGAGCAATTGAATGTTATTCGATAATTTGGTCTTGATAAGGGAACGGAAAAATTTTGAGTCAGCTCTCAGACGAGCGGTAGGGGACAAATGAAAGGAATCGGTGAAATAGATGCAGTTTCTGTGGCTTGGATGTCTAAGTTCGTTTTATTTTTGCTAAGCGTAGGTACATACTCTTAAAAGGAGAGACGTGCTGATATCTTTATATGACAAAACGATTTCTTTGTTTACGCCTTTTGTAAAAAAATAAACTGATAATAGTGTTGAATATGATTAGGATTAACTTTTTTGCGAAGACGGGTCCCTTCTTCGCGTACATAATTTCGGAAAGGAAGAACTCAACCGAAGATGCTCTCCTAATTGCCTTCCCTGTATCTGGAGGCTGAGTTCGTAGGCCTTCAATTTGAACATGAATGCCGGGACTGCCAACAATAATGTGCATGGAAATTGATACGAAAATAAAACGCGTAGTACAATAAAACTGACATAAATAACGTTAACTATCCTTGCAATATCCAAAGACATTGTAGAGCCGTTTTGGTTTAGAAATGTTTTGATTGAGAATTCAAGTTACAGTTTTAATAATGGAAACGGTGCTTCTAGCTTGGCTTGCCGATCAAGATTTGAATGTGCGTCGCAAGTTGAACCTCAATATGGTTATTTAGAGTTTACTAGTGCGCTATAAGCTATAAACGATTGACATCTTTTTCCTCTATCTAGCGTTTTATGGTGGTTCCTTGAGCGATACGTTCCTTGAATCAACTTTAGTACCTACTCCTACCTTTTCTCTCTTAATTTTAACTTCAACTTTTTTCGTTAATTGCATTTTAAATTACATGAGCCCAAAGGGAAATAGGAGAAGTAGAATATGAAATAGAATATTTTATGTTCTAAACGATTGACACATTCACGCAAAAATGTTGTAAGGAGCACTTTTAGTAATAAAACAAATACATTGACGGTTAAGCAATAATTGAGATATTTTTTGGTTTTGGGGTTATGTTGGTTGATGGTTTTTTTGGGGGGCAACCGACGGTTGTGGCCATTTTTGCCATTTAGTTTGGTAAGGAATAACAGAGAAGGATTATTTCGAGTACGTTGAAAGGTTGGAAAGAGACCCGGCGTCGGCACTAGCCTGGCTCTCAACGACCGACATGACAGCTGGGCTCATTTTCGCCATTTAGGTCGGGAAGTTGGTTCGAAATGTGGGGAATTATTTAGGGAAAGGAGTAAGGGTTGAGAGAAACCCGGAGTCTGAATTAGCCTACTCTTTACGAAAGGCGCCATGGGGCCCACGGTTTAATGTCCTATCGACGGATGGAGTGCTTCATTCGTACAATGCGGCGCTGTAAGTCAACATGGTACCCAATTAGGGATCGGGAAAAACCACTGAAAAATCCCCGCCACTGACGGTTAAACCCGGGCCTACGGGATGGAAAGAAAACACTCCAACCACCAAACCAACTCCATCCCACGTTATAGGTCGATTGTGGTATGAATTTATGGTTTAGGTAGTTTGAGCGAGATTTTTTTCTAGTCATAATAGAGACCATTTTCAAATTTTATTTTGAAATTTATTGGCAAGTAGAGCATCAGGAAGAGGTATGAAGTAAGTATTGTAGCATTAATGATGCAAAAAAATCGTTTTAAATTACTGGAATTCTCAATTATTAACTTTTTTCACGCCGTACAATGAAAACACCTTCACAGCCGAGGATTTTTTTGCGATTCTGTAAAAAAGACTGCGGTGAGAAATTGATTAATTTTTTAAAGAGTTGAGAAAGAATACCAATAACACACTGTTGAATTTCCCTCGAGATCTGTGCGTTCAATTTTCTTCATTGTTTTAATGAAGTCTCTCAGGAGTGCATACTCGTACCATTCCGCATGGGAAATTTCTGGTTCTTTTTGGAAAATATCTCGAAAAGTATAAAGGCGAGTGGCTGATATTATGTTAACTTTGGAAAGATGAAATCTTTTTCTCTATGATGAGGCCAAATTTATCTTATTTTACATGAAGTGATATGTCGCTCAAACTACCGTTGTGATCGAGGCGTACTCACTAGGTAATCATTGTTGGAGACCTCGAACACGGCTCCTCTCTCTCCCTTGGGAATGAAGTACGGTTCCTTGGGTCTCTCGAGGAGGTACAGCATCTGCTGCTGGGAGTTGGCCGTCTGCGCCATTGTTCCAAGTGTCACAGGAGATTTGCTACGTGAAGGGTGTTGCTCCGTTCCGACCCACGGCCAGACTGAGGATTTTTATGGAAAACGAAGAGGACCCGGGGTGCGAAAATGTTGACATCCCCCCATCCTTTCCCCCGCCCCTTGAGGAAGTGCCCCACCCCAAGCGTGCGGTCCACAGTGGGCGGAATTCACAAAAAAAGCTGGCCAAAATTCTTATCTCCGTTATTTTTCAAAGTAGAACCACGATTTTTTCCTAATTTAATTTTTTTTACCCTCTGAATCCGAATCTAATGTTAGTTTTGAAGATTTAGATCCATCACCCGGTGCTGAAGATTTAGATCCATGTGTATATTCATGCATGTGAGAATGAATAGCTGTAAGGTAAAAATATTCCACTCTGCAGTCCCCACTTGTCCGCATCATGCGGCTGAACGGTGGCCCCGACGAAAATTTCTCTTTCAATGTTCCCGTAAGAGGGTCAGAGGGCACTTATGGACCAATTTTGCATGTGTGTTTTAAAATATGGAATTTTACCTATCTTCTAGAGTAAAAAGCATAGATATGGTGGTTTTATTTGGAATTCATTCGAGTAAAAACAAAATAAGGAAAATCCGCGGCTCATTACCCCGCCGCGAGGCTACCCTGCCGTCTTATACACATCCCATTCTAAGTGGAGAGGGAGCAAGTTGGGGTAAGATTTTTCTTTTTCGGCATATAGAAGAGACTTAATCTTTTTTTATCGTATACATTTTTAAATCGAGTCTTGCCGCTAACATAAAGAATTTTTCCACTTTCTGAACAAATTAGCTAAAAAATGGAGTATTTTTCAATGTTTAATAGATACTTGTAAAAATAATAAAAATACATAAAACTCATGCCGAAAGTCTTAAGCAACATGTTAAATTTCAGAAAATACGTTTGAAAATAAGAAAAGAAACATATGAACGCGTTACGAGCGAAAGCAAAAACTCAAATTTTGCGGAAAATGCCGAGTTGAAGTTTTGGATGATTTTTTCTCAACTTTGACGGCTTCTGCTGGTTCAAAGGATGTGCCAGAAATTTTTATAGCTATAGTTTCCTACAGTATAGATATTGTTGAATCAGAGTTTACCATTTTTTATCCTGAAATATAGGTCAAAATTTTGCGCAAAGGAAGTCACGTACCTACATGTAACCCTATGGAGCTCACAAACGCGTGACAATAATTTCAAGCTATTCGACGAAGGGTCTTGCTAAGAATGTGGTGGATGCATGCAATATTCATAGCATAAAATAACATATGGATTGACAGATTTGGCATCTTTGTATGATACCGTGTGGGATTCCAATAGAAAATCTCCGTCGGAATTGGAAACCTACTTGGGTTTTACGTGCTTCGACGGCTAAGGTCATTTCCTCCTTACTATCTGCCACTTGCAGACAGGGGCAACAACACCTGACAAATAAGAGCCCCTCAATACGAATCGGGCCCAACGATGCTTAGCTAGTATCGTATGATCGAACCGGAACCGGTGTTTCCATCGAGGCAGGCCGTTGCCCTTTAGGATTGAAACTGAAGTCCTCCGGAATTTGAAACCAAAACTCCTGTCATCACACCAGAACAAGCCATTTTGATTAATCTAATGCAATTCTAGTTACTTATCTTGGTAGTTTTTAGATTCAATGTACATGACAGAAGTTTAGGATATTTATTTATTTTTCACTTATTTGCGAAGGTTAAAACAAAAATATTGGCATTAAACTCTGAGCAGTTAACTATGAAATTTTTTTCTTAATATTATCACTTACCATAAAGGGGTAAGAAAAAGGAGAAAGTCATAATTAGTTAGAGCGCCAAATACACATTAACAGACTGGGGACTTCGGGGGAAATAAACGTTCTAAGGTGATTGGATAGGGCGTAGAGAGATCATTCGAGGGGTGTTAATACGAAATGGTATCGATATATTTGGTAAACTGCGCGTTGCGGATTGTTTTATGAAAAATAAATAGAGGAGGATGAAAGGTGTTCGAATTTGAGAGTTTAGGTTCGAATACGCACATTCAAAAATAAAATATTTCTACCCTTAGAGAAAGGGGCATTTAACCCTTAAATGTCAAGTTTTACGTATTCGACCCATACCTCTGGAGTCATGTCAGTTGTTTACCGATGCTCAATGTGCCGAATATTGTACAAATAACAATTAACAACAAATAAAAAAATACTTTAAAAATTAGTCCTTATTGTTTACGCAACCTCCCATAGTTAATTCTAAGGAGGAAAAAATTACAATTTTACGATGTTTTGCGTCGATGACTCGCTTCAAATCAGCATACATTTACTTTCTTGAAAATGCAATCTTCGTAGTATGTAATTTTATATTTTTTTAAATCAATAATAATCCGTATCCCCAGTGAAAAACCATAGTAAAATCATGTAGAATCCATAACTACAAGTACCTAATATATCCTTTAAAGTTACAAATAACCTTAAATTTTCAAGAGAAGGTAGATATTCCTGCTTTATATCCGCTAATGCGTCCACTCGTTCGTGATATCCAAAGGCAAGCAAGAAAAGAATAGGGGAAATCAACATGGTGGATATTTCGGATGTCAGGTCATTTGGTCAGGATGTTGATTGATGACGTCATCCCATCTCCGTCTACCTCAATTCTCGGCACGAATACGAACCGAGCCCAACAATGCTTAACTGAGACGATTGAGCTGGAACCGGTGCGTGAATACATCGAGGCAGGTGCATTTCCCTTCTTTATCAAATGATCTGTGAATGACGTCACCTTATAAAAATTTCTAAAGTCCTGTACACATTTTTAGGTATGAGTCTCGGCTTCAAAATATCGCTAAAGCATCAGGTGTGATTGCCTGAGCAAAAACGTTTGAACGCCGAAGTATTGTCGCGTGATTAATAACTGGTGAAATCATTATCAAGTCAATGAAATAAGTCATCCAATTAAAACATCTTTAACGCAAGGGTCACACCAGAAACACTTGGAAACGCCCAAAGAAGTTGAGGCAGGCTGAGGATCCTATCGTCTATAAATAAATTTTTGAATGCCCTGACATTTCCTAATCTTTGGCGCTTCGCACTGTTGAGCATTTAATATGGCTCCATGCATTGCAGCAGCGATAGTCTCCATTCCATTCTCATTTGAGATATCCGCTTTACTCCGTGATAATTCTTCATTTTAATGGCCATGATGATTTGTCTGGTGAATTCCCTCCATCGATTTCCTTGGTAATGCTCACCTCTCGTTTCATTATTTTTTTCAGGAGGCTATTATGTCAAAATATGTGTTCAATTAGTGTTTCTCCTCTGTTTATCATAGTTTTAATTTAAACATGCTTACCTTTGAATCTCTTCATTCTTGTTGATTTTATCTGTCCATTTTATCTTCATCATTGTTCAATAATAGGTACTATGATCCATCGCTTCATATATTCATCGTTCCAATGCTGTTGTAGTTCTACCTCCACCAGGTTACGCGAATTCATAATTTTTTCGTTGCCGTTTTTCAGTGCTCTTGTGAGTACTTCTTTTTTCTCTGCCTAATATGCACGCCTCAGTAACGTGTAGTATGCTAATTGAGTGCTTTCATTGTTTTTTGATTTACGTGTTTTCTTGTTTTTCATTTTTCCTTTGTTCCATTGCCTTTTATGAGTACCTAAAAATTGATGATTGTAGGTGAAAAAGCTCATTCCTGCCGTGAATAAAAACCCCTATGATCATTTATGGCATTCAGGCGAACATAGTTTAGGACACTTCCGGCAAAACAACTATTGCCTTCCGTCGGGGACTTCTTAATTACTTCCTACTCTCAGTTCCTTTCTTATCTCTACATCCATTCATATCATATAAATTATTATTCAATTTTTCTCCTTTTTCCTACGCACAATTTTTAGTTGTAGAGTGCGTTGGAAACTGGGTCATTTTGCCACTCTAATGTGGTAATTAATACAATGATGGGATAAAAATAAAATTACAACTCTATATATTTCTTACGTCTAAACTAGTAAAGGGTCATTTAAAATCCGCCTGAAAATCGGTCTATTGGAAATCATCAATTGGCCAAAACTGGAAAAAAATCAATTTGGTTTAAAAATAGAATTACGCGGCTGATATTGCTGGGATCGTCGCCAAGCACTTTTCCTTCGTTTCCTACTGTTTTCAGTCGATAGCTTCAGTATTCAACCACCTCTCAAATTCCCGACATAGTGCCATACTGGTTCGCATAATTAATTTTCCAAGACATAACTTTTATCCAATCCTAACCTAAATTTTATACTTCTGAGAAACCTCTTTAAGATACATCACATCCTATCTGCCCCATTACCATTGGCGGCCCCAAAGAGGGGCAGTAAGAGCAAACCTCCCAAACCCCCCTCCAAAAAACCCGGGGTATTTTATTTATTTTTCCTTAGACCTAAAACTAAAAGTCAAAATTCTTTTATGCTGTGAAGTACGATGGTGGCTATATGTCTTAAGCTAAATAAGAGTTTCTTTTTCATTTTACACATAGTTTTTTACGATTTCCCGGAATGAGACCCCCGGACTCCCGATTTTCTGGGAAGTATTCCATACCTCCAGAGCCAGTGGTTGCCCCCTGCCCCTTACGTCAATGGTAACGTGGAATTCCCCTTCATTGCCTACTTTACCGAAGTATCTCTCCGTAATCTTATGTATGCCATAGCCACTTCATGTCATTTTACCGTGCACATTGACTAATGACAGAGGTTTTTGAGAGTTCGCTTTCCAATTTACTTATGGTAGTGAAAAAAAAAAATTATAAAGTATCTGAATATCCTAAGGTATATAGGAGTATCGGGAGAAAGACCTATACACGATATGTATATATGTCGACCCTTTTGACGATTAAGGTGGCTAGAGTGATTTTTGATTGTGTACAGATTCGCGTGAAACTTATGTAATACGTGTTCGTGTTCTCATTAGTGATATCTAAAGATAAAAGTGAAAAACTGCATAGTACTGATTTGTTTTTTAGGCAATTCAATGCTATTTTAGCTCGTAGCCTGACATATATTTGCACATGACATATATTTTGTAATAATTCGATTACATATAGACAGATTTTCTTCTTTTATCATTTCCGTCACTGCCTGTGAGGTGAGTTCCAACGCATAAACACATGCACTTAAGTGAAATACGGTACAAGAATTTAAAAGATATATTTATATGTGCACTCAATGACCCACGGTTACCGTTCTTGATACCTTAATTACATCTTTTAACCATTAAGCTTCGACAACATGCACCTTCACTACGTGTTTATAAATGCAAATTTGTCTTTTTAACGCTCGAGGATTCGGGAGCTGGCAATTGATTGTTGTCCATTTTGTTATAAATGTCCACCGAGAGACCAATTTAAGTTTTATCTCTCTCCAGCTATGAAAACAAAGGTAAGGCAAGACCCTCGTCCTTCAAAGGTAAGATCTTGGTCATGTCCTCATCTTATCCGATCCTAGGTCGAAGGTGTTTGCCTCGTGCGATATTCATCTTTGGTTCGTTTAAGTGAGTATTAAATACTCCACCAAGAATTTCAATTGATATATGTGTGTTTAGGGCGATCATTGAAAGAATTTCTGTATACAATGGGTAAAGAAAATCGCTTTTCAAAATCATGATTTTAATCTGGTTCCTGCTCTCTACGCTTCCGTTGTTGAAACATGTCATAGCGGTGAATACGTTGGTTATGTCGTATTATAATATATACATAATATTTTCAGGCTTTATTTGGTGGAACCACATTGCGATAATTTGTAAATAATTTCACTCTGTAATATTCCACAGAAAGGTTTATTTCTTCCGACACAGGGTTTCAAATATTACTCAGTGATAATGATAACTTATAATATAATAACACAGTTATACTACCACCTTGATAATGCCTGTGTAATAGTCGAAATCCTGAGTCGGAAGAAATAAAACTTTCTGTAGAATATTACAAAGTGAAATTATTTCCATTTTTATCGTATTATAATAGCGTGTATTTCCAAAATGTGTAAGGTAATGCCTTAAAAACTCAATTATGCAACCCTAAATTAAGTTCTTAATCTTTTCTGCGCTGAATGAATTCCCTGAGGATGTTGTGGCCGTTCCTCTTCCTGTTTGTTTCGTTTTCGCTACGGACGACGGTGGTGACACGGTGGAATCTTTTTTATTATAAATATCTGAGCCTCAACTTAATTTTTTTTTTTTTCACCGCTGACCGCATTCCTTGTCTCTTTTTCTCTCTGTCTGTCTCTCTTTCTCTCGCGCTGGTGGTCAGTGAATGGCAATTTGCCAGGTTGCATAAAGATTTAACCCCAGCTTCCGGGCCGAAAATAAGCACGATTTCCATATTCGGCGTTTGCTTCCTTGGATTATAACATGATAATTAACGAAGCTATCACTATTTGAGTTGACATCTTACCTAATATTTACATTTCTATATTTTGATGTAACAAATTTTGTTCAGAAATTATCGCATAAAAAAAGGTATCGCTGTGACCAAGATCCGTATGTGAATGTATGAAAATGCTTGTAAGCTGCAATAATAACATGCCAGCTACAATATGGACAATGATAGAAATATGGAATAAAATCAGCATCCTCTGTTACGCCTACTAATCAGTTCAGGATGAGTTAAAAAATTCAGATGCAACAGTACACCACATACGACACATATCACAGGTTGCTACCGAAGTAATGATTGTGTTTAATTACGTGTATAGTCATTAAGAGGTTCCGTCGCTACGGTTACTAAGGTATCTATTGTAGATTAGGAGAGGAATTTAGGTACTTAGAAATTCTAATGCCCCATTGTTGTGCTTCTTGAAAGCTTTCTCTATTAATGATTACAACTAATGTCACGACTGTTTAGTTGGTAACTATGCTAATATTCACGCGCGCCTGTGTTGTAAAAACCTCTAAGCGTTGTTTCCTAGATTAATGTCAAGATGAAACAGCTTATGATAAAGTGATTTGAGATTATGGACGTTAAGTCAGTCAGATTTGATTTCTCCACTTACCCACTTTAATAAAATGTTTCACTTCAAGAACCAAACAGAAGCTATGAATAACTGTATAGCAAATACTCCCTGTCGCATCGCAGAGTGGGGCCAAATCCCGAAAAGCTAGCCAAAATATGATAACCTTACTTGATCGGTATGAATTTTGGTATGAACTATGAAGGGGATTTTCAGATCACTGATTACGAAACTGATATACAAAACAAAGAAAAACAAGAAGAAAAAAATGCGTATTCAATTTGGCGGCCCAAATGATAAGGAAAAGTGGGTAATATGAAAAAGAATCCATTTATGGTGGATGAAATGGCCTTAGATTTTGAATTATATCCCAAAAATGTACAAAATTAGAATTTAATATGGTGGAAAAATGATGAGTGCTGTGTTCAATATAAAATAAATTGTTTGCTGTGAAGATGTTTAAGTCATGCATTATGAAAATGAAATTGAGCAAATTTGGACCTAGTAAGAGAGACAAGTCAGTGACTAAAGCGTGCAGTTTAAAACTTTTCTTAAATTGTACATTACCTATGTTTACAATTACCAAGAACTATTGAAACATCTTGGAAACAATCAGGCATATATAAAAAGTGATGCACATAACTTAAATTGACTTATTTATTATGACTAATGCAGTAATAATATCAAACATACTCATACTTCATAATCGATAATGATTCCCTAATTACTGCTGAATAAGAAAGAAAAAAATAGAAGCATTGTAATTATTCTTCGTCAAATGATTATTCATCATCGACATCCGTGGAAAATTCCGACGGGAATCCGTGTTTTAGTCCCAGCTGCGATGTTCGGCGGTACAAGCAGATCCACTGCTTCAGGTGTCAAAAATCGAATTTTTTCGGAAGTGGTCATTAAGTCGACACTCATGGATCCGAAAACACAAGTAAACGCATAGATGCGTGATAAAATTTCTGTTTTCAGGAGTATTTTCGCGGAAAATATTCATGAAACGTTTTAAATTACTAATTGCATGATTCTTGAGCGTGCAAATTGCAAGCGCGAACGATAAAATATAATTGATTACTTACGCGGCATCCAGTTAATCTTCAGCTTTAAGCTTCATTCGTAATGCGAATCCTAGTTCTTACTTTGTCTTGTTTGAACGAATTTATTTTATATTTCTTGGTTTTCTTCTTTCACAAGATTCCACAAATTCGGAACACCTAATTTAAAAAAATAGTTTTGAGTACCTTCCTGGTTATTCCTCCATGAGAAAAAGGAAACAAAAGCATTGAACCATTCTTTGTTGCTATCTAAAAATATTTGCTTTTCCGTTCTAATTTTTCATTATTTCGCCCGCATATCGTAATTACCTTACGCATTACAGGTCACGCATCACCTGGCAACTTGAAAGATTGTGCCATTTTTCGGACACATATGTTTCATTGGCTTCATATGTCACTGAAACGCAGTCATTTAAATGGCTTCTTGTTAATCAAAATATATCTATCCTCGTTAGGCCAATCATGTATTTTTCTACAGAAGTACCCACCTAGAAAAATCTTAGCCACTGAGAAAAACCACTCTATTATTTGGTCTACAACTTCACTAATACAGAAAAATATATCTTTTAAAGTACGCTTTAAAGAAAAACATTACTTTAGAACTCCGTTGTAATGGCAATGATCATTTGGAAATTAGTTTCAAGGTAATTGGTTGCAAAGTAAATTTATTCTACATGATTTTGACAACAGAATTCTGGTTACTCTTACCTAAGGAAGAATTTACCTTTTCGGCGCTGCATTAAAGAAACCAGGATATATCAAGCGAATAGTAGGAAGGTTCTCCGATGACAAATTTGAAAGAGAGACGCTACTAGGCTCTGCTTATGCAATATCTCGAAACCGCCGCGAGCATTTGAGACCCTCATATAAAGATTTCATTCGCGAAGTCAATAAAATTCTAAGGAAAGCCGCACAGTTCGTTAAAAACTGCTACGAACGAACAGAAAGTGTTGCACGGGACTAGGTTGAAGCTGTTAGGGACTCTGAACGCCAGGCTGAGATTACCGAAAAAGTTTAGATTAGGCGAGTTTCAGTGCAACATGTATGATTTGATATTTTGACTCCGCGCTGTATCTAACAATAAGACATGCTTGCCTCTTTTTAAAAAAAAACTTTACAAAAGTAAACAGCCTGAATACATCATGCAATTTTTCCAGCCTAATGTGAAAAACAGAAATGTAGCAACGCGAATGTCACCAGATTATTTAATAGTCCCACTTCATCGAACCACTACCTTCAATACATCTTTTTCTGATGTAGGGGTGAGGATATGGAACAGTACTCCTGAATCTATTAAAAATTCTAACTCGCTGATGGATTTTAAAAACAGATTGTTTAATTAAATGCTATTGCAGGAAAAATACAATTCGACTGACCTATATGCTTGTTTTTTTGTTTTTCTTTGTTGCTATTATTATTTTAACTGTTGATTGTACCCACTTTTTCTGTAAATATCTTTCTGTACTCGAGCTTTCATATTAATGTATACATTTTGCATGTTCTTAGTGGACCACATGGTCCAAGAACAAAAATATTTCTTTATCACTAGAACTGATAGAGCGGCAAAAAAGAGAGTTTCCCTGCCGAACATATAGGTACGAAAATGCCTTCTTTCCGCGCACCTTTAGTGGTTATAACAAAAACGGCGTGACCATAACATAACATCGTTAACATACAATGAGGAGCTTTTCGGTTTTTTTTAATTGAGGTGACAAAGGATGTTAAGTGCAGGGCAATACTCGAGGTCAAAATGAAGCTTAGTTTCGGCAGTAAAAATATCACAAATTAGTCGACATTTGAGCGTCGGGAAAAATGGCCTTAAATGGTGCGATTCCCCGTCTGACGTCACAACTGCCGTCAAGAGCCAGTAGCCTGCCCCGTACCGACGGGCTCGGGCAATCCCAGTGGCATGCATTGAGAACTGCGAAATCGGGTACATAATTGATTAATGGATATTTATAGAGAGTGAATAATTTAATTGACAAATGCGTCTTTCTTTTTAGAGCTACGAGGAAAAAATTACCATTTTCCTCATAAGAAGAAGTATCAGTGGATAAAAAGGAAATGCAATCTTATTCCCCCAATGGCCGGGAGAACCCTCGAAGTATTCCCGTTAAGCCCACGTTTTCCCGAATATTATTAAAATTTCTAAATACAACGTTAAATTGCTGTAATCAAATGTTCTTTAAGGTTTTGATACTTTTATAGTTCGAAGATGGCTTTGCTGTGGTGAATTTCAACACAAACATATCGTTAAAAATCGGTTAATGTGGTCTTCAATTTTCCATTACTGTTATTTATCTATACTCCGGTAATCTCACTTAGATCTACTATTTTTCCAGCATGAGCGACATTCAGTTCAACTATTTCTAGGTACCAGGTGGTCGAGATGCGACGTATGGAGCTCCTGGAATATTTCTTTGTCTACCGAATGAGAGTAAAATACGGAGTTAAATCGAAACTAGAAGCTATGACGTGGTGGAAGGGCTCCATATTAGCAATGAAAATACTTTGTGACTTCCTCAGTTTATTTAATTTTGAACTACCGGTTTCGGCTGTCAAGCCATCATCAGGTACATTGATAAAAACATTGAAAAACAGATTTATATATACTATCGGAAGTTGCTATGGGAGGGGGGTAGGGGTTGGGGGTGAGGTTGGTTGAGCAGGGAAGGGAAAGGGATGGGGGAACAAAGTATGTGTTGTAACTGGGAGAGAGGGTGGGGTGGGGGGGGTTAATCACTCGGGTTGTGGGGGTTGGAGTTTTGGGAGGGTGATGAGTAATAAGGGGGATGAGTTAGGAAAGGTTATGTCATTGACAAGGTTGTTTTCTTGTAGGGTGATCTCCCGAATTTCGAGGGCATCCATTCTCCTTCCTTTTCCGGTAAAATGCAGAATTTCGGGCTCAAAGCTGCTTCGGTGTCCCATCTCCAAAAGGTGTCGGGCGAAGGCTGACGAATCGTCCTTATTCTTCCAGCATGCCTTGTGTTCTTTTGCTCTTGTTTTGAAATTTCGCCTCGTTTGACCAATATAACAACATTGACAAGTATCACAATTTAAATTATGTATACCAGATTTTAAATTAGGTTCTATTACATCTTTTGCATTGTTAAGCCATCTTCCCAAGGTGTTATTATTATAAAAACATACCTTGTATTTATTTTTCGGGATGGCTTGGGATACAACATAGGATAGGGGGCCGATAAAAGGTATTTTACACCATTTGGCTGACTTTTGAGGCTTGACGGGTAGCAAGGAACTTGAATAAGAGTAGGCAATGTGTTTTAATTTTCTATGTAAAATCCGAGTAATTAAAGATGGCTCGTATCCGTTGTTATAAGCAATTTGCCGTATTATATTTAGTTCCTGTTTAAACTCAGTTTCCCGTAGGGGGATGTTAATGAGTCGGTGAACCATGGCGTGAAAGGACGCGTGTTTATGAGAAAAGGAATGACATGAACTACTTGGTATGATGGCATCTGTATGAGTAGGTTTCCGATAAATGGAAAACCTATGTCTATTATTTTCAATAGAAATGGTCAAATCTAAAAAATTTAAAACTGGTCCTGCGACTTCGATAGTTAACGTGATTTTCTGATGGAGGCCATTTAAAAGGGATAAAAACCGGTCAAGTTGTCGCTTGCTGCCCGTCCACAAACAAATTATATCATCGACATATCTATACCAGTAAAAGACATTCTTAAGTAATACGTCATCAGAGTTAAAAAGTTTTCTTTCCCAGCTGTCCATGAATATATCATCTAAAAGAGGTGAAAGCGGACAGCCCATGGCCAGTCCTTCATTCAAACGGTATAGTTTGTGGCCAAAAGAAAAGTAATTTTGACTGGTGCAGAGTTGCATGAGTTTTAAAAGTTCGGTGGCGGCTTCCGAAGTGTCTAAGAAATTTTCCGCCTCTTTAAGGGCTTCGTTAACAGGGACACACGTAAACAGGTTCGAAACATCAAAAGAAACCAGTTTTGAATTATTTGGTAGAGTCACGGAAATTACTTTTCTTTTGGCCACAAATTATAAGAACCCATTTTCGCTCCTAAAAAAATTGAATGCACTAAAGAGAAAAATATTAAAAGATGAAAGTAGAAATTTCCATACATGGGTTTAGGATAAATGTTGTGAGGTGGATATACTATGAAGGTAAAATAAGGGCAAATACAGGTACTGTGCCTCTGGTATTTCAGCCAATAGGGGAGAAGGACTGAAAAATTTGGAACCTAGGGTCGGTTGGTTTAGTTTTCAGAATTTCATTAATAGTTGAGGTCCATTCTTCTGATACAGTACGGCGAGACTGAGGCCAAAGAAGTGGGAATTTGGATCAGTGGCGAAGTTGACCTCGTCTTGAGGAGGAGAACATCTTAATAATTCTTTCCTTTAAATAAAAATCAAGATGATGGCTTTCCTTGCTAAATAAATGTTAAAAAATAAATAAATAAATGTTATGTTATGTTGATCAAATCAACAATTGCAACTAAACGTTCGATCGATTTCTTTCTTTACCGTAGAAAATTGAGAGAAACGAGTGGAGAGGCTAGTCAAGTTCTAATTCGAATGAAATTTACTTACATTATCATGAGTTAACTCTCCACTCTTCCTCCATTCCTCAAATACCTAATCCTTCATTTTCCAGCCTATCTACTTATCCTTTATGACGCAAGTTACCGTAGTTTTTGATCACCTCTCGGAATAACCAAGCCGTAAGCCTAGCCGCACTACTTTTCCCAGTATAAAATACATAATCTCGATGGGGAAAATAGACTTAACGAACTAGTATAATATATTTACTGGGAGAAAAACATAAAATTGCTGAAACGTTCTCCGATCATTTAGTGGAATAATTAAGGAGAAAAAACGTTGAATTTAAAACGCAAGGCGCATGGAAAGTCGATATAAAATGCTATTGCCATAAATTCAGGTAATATTTGCAAATTAAACTGAAATTTTAAAGCATA
Source organism: Pyrrhosoma nymphula (assembly GCA_963573305.1). Classification (NCBI taxonomy): domain Eukaryota; kingdom Metazoa; phylum Arthropoda; class Insecta; order Odonata; family Coenagrionidae; genus Pyrrhosoma; species Pyrrhosoma nymphula. Next base: position 59,429,784 of record OY754330.1, read on the forward strand.
TACTTTCGATAAATAAAATTTCGAACTTTTACAATTTAACCAGCCCATCTAGGATTTTAGCGATCGTAGTTTTAAGCTAAAGGTACTACCCGTTAGGATTACAAGAAATCTGTATTTATGGCCTTTTCCATCCAAAAACTTACTTTCCCCAAGCTTTAAAATACTATACCAAACTAAAGTGAGAATGTAACTCATTAAATTCGAATTAATCGCCAAAAGAGACCCCACTATAAATTGAGACCGGCGGATTTTATTAGAATTGGCACGCCATTCGAGGTAGTCACGGAAAAACTATCGCGGGAAATAATAAATGCGCAACTTTACTGCTGGGAGACACATTTAAATATTACAAGTTAACAAGAATAATTGTTCCATTCAAAAAGGGGAATACGAGCAATAATGTCTTGTCATGGAGATCTGACAAAAGTTTCGCAAATAATGTGTTGCTGGTGGTTTGAAAGGGTTAGTCACCACGTTCTAGGTGGTCTTTCTCTTTGGAGGTATCTGTTTGCATACGAGAATTGGTTGATTTTTTTCTTTCCTCTACATATAATTATATATTTTGAGTAATTAAAAAATATCTTAATAGCGCCACGCAGTTAAAGATCTCACATCATTCCAAAAAGAATATCATTAAAGAAAATGTATTACCAGGAAATAAACAGCCTTTGTCAATCATTACCGGTAAGAAAAGTATGTGCTGATAAGTACGACACGGAAAATACATAGTAAAGAATTCGATTTTTTCTCAAGGAGTGTTTTTTTTTCGTATGGGGCGCTTATCTTAAACAGACATGATTGCATTACAGGTGAAGAAGGACGAGAAAAACAAAATGGAGTCCAAGAGTGACCCAAGACAGGGGATGCCCTTAAAACCTCAAGTGAGAGACAATACGGTGAAATACTAGTCGCTGGGTTGATTAGATATGGAGACGACAATGTCAACAGAAAGCAACAGGTCCAACCGCTACTAGCTTATCTTATCCGGAGTGAATGACTTCAAAACACCCGGAAATAGAGGTGCTAGCGGAAATTTAGGACTGAGGGGTCCTAAACATGGTCGGTCTGGGAACGTATATCATTATCTTGAAAGTTAACCAGAAAAGAGGAGATTGCGGACTCGCTAACTCGCTAGGGCCTGTGTCCCAGCACAAACATATATAATTCGTGAAATCATCAAAACACGAAGAGAAATCGATGGAAAATGCCAACGAGCAAGTAGAAAATGTGACAAAGCTGTTGGAAGGATTGATCCGGGAGCTGCTAGATACTAGGAGGCTACGTGCTAGGCTAAGGATATTGGAAAAATTCTGATAACATGAGTTCCAGGTTGACGCAAAGGGTATTACTTAACATCCACACCACCTATGTAGAACAGGCAAAAGGAACAAAATAAAAGAGACACTGTCAGATACAGGGGCGGCTCAAGGAATTTTTTCTCTCGGGCTTTCGAATTTTTTCGTAGAAGGACGTTTTTCGGCGCAGCTACGGCCGAGTAGCACTTCGAGTGCTTTCCGCATAGCACGCTCGAGCACAGAGTTTGAGATTCCCATAAAATTGTCTTACTGCTTTCGCTTGTGCCCTAAGTATGAAAAATTACACTATTTCACTCTCCCGACCCCACCTCCTCTTATTTGCATTCATAAATTTAAACTTTTACTTCGCGTAATTCAGCATGTTGATTTCAGTTTCGTAATGAGCTGTGACGGTAAGGAAACACTTTTCCCTCATAAGCTTTTCCGGATGCTTGCGGACACCTCCATCCTGTTTTCGTCCTCTCCTGGGCTTGTGAGATCCGAATGTGGCAATAGTAACTCGCGTGGTATATGATAATGATGATAAAACTTAGAAAACATTCCATCGCGTTAAAAACTAATGTGGAGACATTACTTGGACAACTTACCTTCAGTGAGGTTTCACTTTGCATTATATTTTCTCCTTTGTCTAAAAAGGTTTTTTCGTATACATTTGAAATGTCAATTTGCGTGTCAATGTCCTTGTTGAATTCATTACTCTCAGATTGTCAAATGGTGCTGGTTCATAGCAATGCACGGGCAGCAGAGTTGGGAACGCGATTGCTCCTCGGCGTTGTGTTGATTTCCTCTTTCTATTGAAATACAAACCTAATCAATGCACCAACCCTATGAAGAATCTCGTGACTTTACCCGGCCTCACACTTGGCTTTTTCCCTTACGTGCCAAGCTACGTTGCAATAATCTTGTTCGTCCTACATTCCACTTGCCGTAAACATAATCAGACGATGCTTCATTTTCTTGCGTGAAGACGGTCGTTTGACATTACAGCTATACTTAAAGGCACAATTCATTTAAGTTTACATTTAAGTTCTGCGTATTTATCTGCACTTGAACAACGCATGATTTCCGTGCAATGAAATGCTCAGGCGAGACCGAAACAGCACACTAGGAAAAAAACACCTCGTTTAAGGCCGGAAGTAACTTTCTATCTCTTTCGGTATGTATTGGAAGGTACACGAAGTGTTCGTAACTCCTTCTAAATTCCTTTTTTAATAAAAAAGTGGTAATTTTGGCGATGCAGCAAATTCAAATATTATTTTTTATGATAACGTGATCACAAATTCCTCTTCATAGCACTCGGAGGGCACTATATTGAACGTGAAAAATCGCCAAAGGATAAGATGTAATAATAAACGTTTTGCAGCGATTTATTGAACCCCTCCTTTTTTTTCCTCCCCTCGGATGGGATTTTTTAAAATCTGGCACTATCTTTTGGAATAAGATAATGCCGACGCCGGGTTTCTCTGCGATCTTACTCCATTCCTCATGCATTTATTCCTTTACCAACCACCTATTCATGAAGGCGCAAATGACGTCAGTTGTCGGTCACCTCCTCAAATAACTAGCCATCCAAGCATCAGCTGATGAAAACTCAGCACTTACCCGTTCACTACAAGTGGCGGTTTTTTTCTACTGTGAATACGGTATGCGAATCCTTTTATGTTTTACCAGTCCGCTGAATGAGGAGTGCACCCCGAGAGGCCGGAATCCGCCGGTATCCACTTCGGGTGATGACATCTAGCGGGAGGCAGGCTGTGGTCACCGCGTGTTTCCGCCTCAGTCCAGTTGATACACGACCTCGCGGGAGAATTTTTTGTGACTCACTCAATCAGTTATCAGCCCACCGCGGCGGGATCGGGCTAGGGTTACCAACTTGGTTCAACTGGAATTCCGGACTAAGCGCTGATTTTGCTGGCATACAAGGGAAATTTTGTTTTACCCTTTTTACCTTCAAAACAGCCGGGCACGTAATTTATACTTAATTTATAACTTGGATATGTCGTTGGATTGGAATCTGGAATCAACTCATACAATAAATATAAATAATAATAACATAGCTAACAATTTATTACGAGAATTTTGTTTAATTTTAATATAAAACACTTACAAGCACGCTCCGTAAAAAAATTCGGAAAGTTGAAATATAGTTTAAGAGTTGTAGAAACAAATCCAGTTTAACGTTATCCAATTTGTAACTTTCTAGCTATTATTATATTTTGATGAACATTAACTATTTACTAAATGATAAATACTCTTCAATTCATTAAAATGTAGTGCAAATGTGACTTTTTCACAAATTCTGGACAAAGTGCTATCCGGAATGAGGCAATTCAACTTTCCGGTCAAAGGCATCAAAATCTGGACTGTCCTGAGAAATTCCGGACGGTTGGCAACCCTAGATCGGGCACCGGGTTGGTTTAAAGCTCACCTTATGCCGAGCCGCGAGACATTCGAATTTCTAATGAGCGTTTATTTTTTTCTGATAAAGAAACCCGTGCTATCTAATACGAAGGAGTCTCGGATGAATGCGTACATGTATCATGTAACTTGTAAAGATGTACGGTAACAATGTAAAATGTAAATTGATAAAAATATATCATGTAAACATTTAAATCGTTCTTGAAACAAAATATTGCTCAGTTCTGATGAGAGTGCCTAAGTTTGGTGTGAGACATGAGTATCTCTAAGCGTTAGACACATCTTGACGGAGTGAGGCAAAGCCTGGATTTAGCGTGTGAGTCAGCTCATCTTGGGGAACAATTAGCTCATTTTACGTGATAACCCCGTAGATGTCAGAAGCTTTTTTAATAGTTTCGCAGGAAACATACCTATTTAAAAAACTGTGACTGTTGTTTTTATATTTTAAACTAGAAGTATTTTGGACTATCACGAAAAGCTTGGCTATTTATCCAAAACTTATGTGAGAGAATTGGATTATGCGTGGTGCAATATGATCATAGCTGTCGGAGCACTCAAAAAGCCTATCCTAGTTAGAGTTTTGTATGTCTTGCTCACGTGCAAAATCCGTCAACTTTCCGTCGCGTCGTTTTGAAGTGTAAAGGCCGTTTTACTCGATGAAAGATTTTGTACAAACAAATGTACGTGAGATTTGTGAGAGAGTTTGTGCCAACGAAATTAGAACAGGTTCTATTTCCCGCGCAGACATTGAGACATTCGCACAAGTGTCCATACAATTTGCCGCTTTACACGATACATTTTGCCTCGTGCAAGAGTTCATGGAAGAGTTTGTACAAACAAATGTACCGTGTAAAACGGCCTTAAGACTGACTGCCAGGGCCATTTTTGTATTGTTTGTAACGTTCTTGAAACGGTTGTAGGATTGACCTTTTGGAATTGATCCATGACGGAATTTTTATAATAATTTTGTTAATTCCACTAATTATTTATTAACACGGCCCGGGTTTCATCACTTGGTGTCACCTGAATATGACACCAAGTTTTGAACCCGGATCTTGTTAATAAATAATTAGTGGAATTAACAAAGTTATTATAATTATTCAGAAAATTAATGCTTTGAAATCGAATTTTGAAGGTAATTAAAAACAACAAATCAGTATTTATTTGCATATTAATTCCGGCCGATATTTCAGCCTGTGGCAGGTTTCGCAGATTCATCGTGGGCCGATGGATCAGCCCTCTGGCTCTAAAAGGGTTAATGTTCTCTCCATATGGCAAGTAAGGATATGGATTCCTATGAAAACTCTCCGCCAATTCCGGTATTCGAACCCGGGCCCTCGTGATGGGTAGGCAGTATTCTAGCCGCCGCAAATCCAAAAACTTTCTTTTCATTAAATGACCATTTTTTCATGGATTTCGTATTTTGTCAACGTAACGTTGTCTAAGTTTCATTGATGGTAGTTAGAGCGAAATTTCCCTAGCTATATTGGAGACCAATATCAAATTTCATTTTTTAACATTAAGCTAACGTAAGAAGCGTGAAGTAAATATTGTAACATTAATGACGCAAAAACTTTGCTTTTAATGAAATTCTCCGTGATCAACTAAGTATACATTAATAAGGTTTTAATTTGACTAAACTTTTCACGGCTCACGCTGAGAGCTCCTTCGCAACCGAAGAGTTTTTTTTGTGAAAATTGATGTGGTGAGAAATTGAATTATTTTGAAAAATAGTTGAGAAAGCATACAAACTACTCACTGTTAAATTTCTGACGAGGTATATACGTTAGAAAATTCAGGAGTGCATACCCGTACCATTCCACGTGGAAAACGATTGGTCTTTTTTTTGACAAATATCTCGAAAAGTATAATGGTTAGTATGAACTTCACAGTTTCAGGATCTACTTTGTAGAATCTTTTTATATCCATTTAAAAAAATTTGTACTTTTCTACACTTTATTTTTAAAATTCACAGCGCGTTTCTCCAATTTTTGGCAACGTCAGGTTCAGTAGAGTCTGTTTAAAATGAAGTGTAGAAAAGTACAAAACTTTTTGAAATGGATATAATGGTTAGTAGTGGCTGATGTTTTGTTACATTTAGAAAGACGAGGTCTTTTTCTTTATAATGAGACGAAATGCATCGAATTTTGTATGAAGTGATATCTCGATCGAACTACCTGAAGTGTGGATGTTGACGATGCTGCTTTACGTGAAGACGCACATCGCCGATAATCACCGGCCCTGGAGTTCGAGCGACAGGGGGAGGCCCTCACCGCAGTCGTCTCAAACGGCCTCGGCGGCGCCGGCGTTCGGGCGTGGGGTGTCGATAAAATCACCCCCGCCCCTCAAATCGGAGAGACTATTCCGACCGCTATTCACTAAATGCCGCGCACGAATGAAGAATAAGTACTTCACCTTGGCCTTGAAGACGACGAAAACGTCCACTTCCGCTACTTTGAGCTCTCGTCGCGGAAATGGGCTACGGCCAAACACAGCCCCTTGCAATTCCCTGTGCTGTCGCATTGGTGTCCGTGTTTCCTCTAGCTAAAGAAGTCGTTTCCTCATGCCACTGGTTCATTTTCGGGATGGCGCCACAGCTCAAAGAGAGCAAGAGTCAACGTGAAAAAGGTAAATACCCATGTGACGATGGCAGTTCGTATGCATCAGGTGGATTGCGAAAAATAGTTTTGTAGTTAATCTAGATGTTACGTTCACGTATCTCCATATAAACTTACACTTTCCTCAAATATGTGTCGAAGTACATAGATATCTGCGAATAAAGGAAAATGTGAGTAGCATCATGTTCTAACGCTAGATATGGATAAAAGTGGTCGGGAAACCCGAAGTTATTTCAGATCCCGAGCTTTTTGCGATTTGAAGGCAAGCAGATCTTCCGGAAAAAACTTTGTTCTCGAAGAAAATCGCGCATTACCCCTGCATTGCATCTCTTTTTCTCCCGTTCTTAAGTCAAATACGGTTCCTTTGAAGCAGCTGATTGATTTTGGGATTGTTGATGGTGCCACCTGCAATTTTGTGGCTTAATGATACTATTTATTTACTCTACACTTGTGGTTTTTGCCAATTTTTCGTATCAATTATGGGCATTTTAAAACGATTCATGTGATTTTTTGGTTTCTCATCGCAAATTATGCTTCTTTATCTTTCGATGCACATTTAACTGACTTCGCATGCATGGATATTTTAAGTGGGCTCGTGGAAAGATCTTTTTGAATGGTTTAAGCAAGTTTGACCGAGATTTTTCTCTAGCCATAGTAGAAATTCGGCTTTAATTTTAAAATTTAAGCATCACTATTAAAATATTGTGTCTAATATTAAGGAAGTAAAACCTTTGTTTGACATGACTTAAGTTCTCAATGAACAACTGAAGAAACGTATGTATGTAAGGCTTAAACTCCTTCACAACTGAAGGTTTTTTTGCGATTCTGTATAGAATATTATGATGAACAATGCAATAATTTTTTTAAATAATTGAAAAGCATACAAACTACACCCCGTAAAATTAATGACCTGATATATGCGTCAGAGCTACCTCGCTTTTATGAATAAGGGGTCTCCGGAGAGCGTAGCAGTAGCATACCCCTTTGAAAACTGCTAGTATTTTGTGGAAAATATCTTTTAAAAAATATAACGATAAGTGACTGATATATGGTATTATTGGAAATATAGCATCTTTTTCATGATAGCGTGGTCGAATTAATTAAATTTTACGTGAAATGATATCTCGCAGTACAGTCATAAGGTGGCTGGAGCGGTAGTCGTGGGTCATTAGTGCACATTTTCATAATTTTTCAAGTCGAAAATATACTGGGATCACGTATGATTTAAGTGCATCTGTTTATGCGGTGGAACTCCCCATAAATGCATTCATGGAAATTATAAAATAATTATATTTTACGCTTTTGCCTTGATTAAAGCATGTCATGTCTTGAACTGTGAGTATTTTTCGGCGCGGTATTCGAAACTCAGGCGAAAATTATATTTAAATATGTTTTCCGAATCTTTGACTCGGCGTGGCACGTTGTTATTGGTTAGCAACTATTGTAATAATATGAATTGTATTATTTCCTGTTTAAAATAAAATCTGTACTCGTGTGATGGAAATATTACGAAACATATCTCAATTGTCATTAGGATGCGTGTTGAAATAGCATTGAACTGCCAAAAAAAACAAATTAATTGAATACAATTTTTTTCACATTAATACATAGTATATCACTAATGAGAACACGTATGCAAAGGTTCGTACAAATATGTAAATCAGGGGCGGCTCCAGACCAGAGGTTCGGGGGGGAGGGGGGGGCCACTGGATCTGGAGGTATGGAATACTTCCAAGGAAAATGTGAGTCCGGGAGTCTCGTCCCGGGAAATCGTAACAAACTATACGTAAAATGAAAACAAACTCTTATTTAGCTTAAGACATATGGCTACTACCTTACATCACAGTATAAAATAATTTTGGCTTCTAGTTTCAGGTCTATGAAAAAATAAATAAAATACGCCGGGTTTAAAAAAATAAAATACCCATTTCAAAAATTTTTGTGCTTTTCTACATTTTTTTATAGTGCGGAAAATTACAAAAATATTTGAAATGGCTATAAAAAGATTCTACAAAGTAGAGCCTGAAACTGTGGATTGTATTAAAATAAAATACCCCCTCCCCTTGGAGCCGCCAATACTGTAAATAGGCAAAAATCGTTCCAACCACTTAAGCAAGAGTTCTCTTCTCTACGACCGTTGCCGGAGACTGGCTGCAGCGCGAGACGACGCAAAGGTCCCTCCCCTACACGTTTCCTCCGGCTTTTATCTCCCCTCCCTCCTAGCTGCGCCGAAACTCACCCCCTCAAATCTAATCCTTGATGATTTCGAGCGATCGCATCCCGTGCCGAGACGATCCTCTCCTGGCGCCATCCCTTTTTCCCATCGGCAGCCTTTTGCGCATCCCATTCTCGGAAGTCGCCCACGCATTATAGTCGTAGTGAGGGGAGGGGGGGGGGGAAGTGGGAGGGCTTACTCTCTTGAGTGTTTGCAGCGCCGTTCGGCTTGGCGTCCTCGCTGTTCCATTAAGGACGGTTTTCCCCTCTGGGAGATATCCATGTGAGTACATAAAATGGATAGAATATTAGTGATCGATATCGGTCGGGAAATTTCGATCCGACGCGCCGTTGAGTGAGTTTTAGAAATTCTATTGCCTCAGTTTATACGCAGTAATCGATGTTTGCATTTATCTAAAACTACCCGGATTCCCATGTGCAAATTTCAGCGAAGGAAGAGAAAATGGTTTCTAAGTATGAATTAGTACGATCACCTGTCATGTTGTAAAGCATGGTGCAGAGAGAGCAAACGCTATCAAAGCGAAATGAAAATGTGGACTTGTACATGTGTTTTTGAGATTAATCTCATATTTATTGACTTAATATTTTTACTCGCTTAGTTTTTCGCTTTATAGGCCTTCGTGTTAAACACAGCAGAAGAGTTCGTACTACTGACCCATTATTGACGATCGCTGTTGTAAGACTTTTAACTTGACTTTAAAATGAAAGGGGTCATTTTTTTCATATCAAGTCTTAGCGATTCTATGCAGTCTCTGAACAGTTGAATTCGTTGGTTTGCTATACGGGAAGGCAGCCGACAACTGAGGAAATACAAGTCATTACGGACAGGTGGGTTGGTTAATATAGATGAGATTTTTTGGAGGGTGGACGGGTGGAGAGAAACCCGGCATCGGCATTACCCAACTAGTCATAGGCCCAGTTTCATAACCACTGGCTAATTATTTTCTCGGTATGAAAACCGAAGTTAACATTTTCCCATAGATTACGCACACATCATCCAATCGATCTGTCGCGACTGTCTTGGGTAATGTATGTACAAAACCTTTTTAATCTCAGTTGGCGAACGAAACTGCTACGACATCTTACTGTTTTAATTAACTATTAGACATTGAATAGACATTTTAAAACCGGGCCTTAGAGAAATGCACCAATGAGCCCACTGTTCATCATCCCATCCGACGGACAGAGTAATGTTCCCAAAGTGATCTCTACACGAAGCACGCACTTGGAGACCTACATAGCACTGAAAAATCTCCGACACTGCCGATATTTAATCCCGGACTCTCGGAATTGGAAGTCATTACTCAAGCCACCGCACTAACCTACCTTACCCCAACTATTCCCATACTACATATGAAATTCAGCAGATGACGCAACGCTCATGGAAAATAATCAAGTAGCTCTAATTAACAGAACATAATATCATGACAATTCATCATCATTCATGTTTGAGGATCATGAAAAATACAAAGAACATAATGAAAATAGGTATACAAAATTATGTATCATTCAAATTCTCATTTATAAGCACTGTATTAAATACATGTGTAAGTCATCGCTGTATAAGTCTTTGGGTTAGATACAGCAGATACTTATTTACTCATTATCGGCATCATTTACTTGAAAAACCTTTAAACTAGTTTTAGAGTGGAAGAAAATACGTCAGTTTTGTAATTGCCAATATATGCTATCGCATATGGTCTTTAAATTGATGAGTGCATCCATTTTCGTACCATGACAGTCATTTTGAGAGAGTCAATTAGTATGTTAAGCTATTTTATATAATTATTTCGGAGAAATTCGCTGATTCATCTCTAAGTCGCGTGCTTTGATCGTAAGTGCGTATCTACAATTGAAGGACGGAAACCATTGAGAAAGATTTCATTAATTATCAATAAAGAACTGGTGGGGATATCACGAGTTAGTAATATAGTTATAATAATAATGGAGAAATACAGTTTGGTCGCCAAATTCGGCTCGCTCTATCAGAAAAACGAGCTGGAAAATCATTGGAAAATCGAGAATGCGTTAATTACCTGTATTTTCATTGTACTCTAATTTCTACGGGCTGTCAGATAAACCGCATGAAAGTCAGGCCGTTAAAGAGCCCCAATCTTCAACCGGGAGGCCACTTTTGTGGATAAGGGAAGAACTCACTGTGTGCATGCGATGAGCTAATACAGTGAGCCTTCCCGAAGCCTGAAATCCACTCGTCTGCTGTGGAAGGAAGCACTCCTCATGAGTCTCGATGAAGTTGCCCCAAAGCTATTCAACTGGTAAAGATATTTATGACATGCCGCTAAACACGGCGATCATAGAATAATGGATAAATTGCCACAGGAAAAAATCGGCTTGGGCCGGGAATCGAACCACGGACCTTTGGCTTTTTCAGTTTTTTTCCTATGGCAATTTATCCACTATTCAACTGGGTTTTAACAGGAAACCCTTCGGCCATTGGTCAGTCACTCGACCCCTTTTCATTGCAATTATTCATATTTCGTTTTTAATTGTTTCACTTTTTTAATATTTAAAATGTAATTATGCTTATTTGGTTTATTTATTTACATTATTTAGTTACCTACTATATTTTTCTATTTTGCTTATTTATTTGTATAGATCAACTGACATTTTTTTCTCCAATTATTGCTGGCTTATTTAATTTATTTGTAAAACATTTTTGTATTTCCTTCTCATTTCCGATCAACAACTATTATCAGAAAATTGTTTTTATGCAATTTTTTTATTGTTTTAATTGTATCTAATTTCTCTCTCTTATTTACTACCGTCGTGTACCACTTTTTTTAGAAAATGTAAACTTATGGTCCTACTTAGTGGGTTTCGCTAAATATTTGAAAACGCCCATCCTGTGTGGATGTTTCCTTGCCGTAGGTTGTATCGACAAGGTTGCTAGCCTGCTATCCTTGCGTTTTTCCTGCTGACTTGCATATCTTATACACTCTTGTATTTTTCGTACTTTGTTAATATGTACGTAGTTTTGATTATTTAACGTATTTTGCTAGAGACTTATAAATTATTTTGCGCAGATGTAACACGGATGACGAGGGTGGAAGAGTGCCCTGGTCTCGATCTCGTAACAATATGTTTATCGATCTCGTAACAGGGAGAGGGTTTAACAATACGTCTTCATATGTGCTATTGCTAGAAGTTAATGGGCTCATTTTTCCTATTATTTTTGCTAGGAATATCATTGTATCAGTATATAATAAAGTAATTATTGGCATTGGTACTTTTATTCAAAATTGACCTGCGAAAATGTTTCCATAACAATTGGGACATTAAAATGTTGTGATCCATTCGTCATTGATTAAAAATGGGACACCTCTATGTGTCCTACTTTTGGCCTGTCCGCGAGTCGCATGAAATAGGCAGTAAGAGTTTTTCTGACGGGATCTTTTGGCACAAAAAGTAAATTCTAAATGTAAAACATGTTCCTCAGAAATTGTGTGGTATACAATCTATAAATTATTTACACATGGAAGCTTTTAAGCAACATCGATGCATATATACACACGGGCCGCTTTTCAATTCTTTAGCATCCTCGCCATGTCTTCAGGTCTTCTTTCAATGCTTTATAGCATCACCTATGATGATGCTTGAGCATTCAAAACCGAGTCATATGTAGATACACCTGTTTCTTAAGAGTGTAATAGTTTCCACACTTAAATGAAATAAGTAAATTCTACTTGGGAAAGTGTTCATGTAGCTAGAAGTAATATAAAAAAACCTGGGAGATTCTGGAAGTTCTCGTGGTCATCGCCGATGTGTCGTAGGCTCTCACATCTGCCCTCGTCACAAAAAGTTGCGCAGAAAGATGGTCTCAATCCGCTGCATGAGAGTTGCAAAACGAGGTGCGACGTCTAATGTGTCGGAGCAAAAAGAAAAAGGGGGAGGAGACTACGCACGTAGCAGCGATGGCATCTCGAGAGGGCGTCGCGGTAATTATTGGGTCAATTGATTTTGTCCTGCGGCCGGGGGGCGGGGGGCAGGCAATGAGTGCGGTCCACTGCCACCGCTCTCGACCAATACTGAGGCGTGGGAGTGTGTGGTAATGTGGAGAAAAGCGCATGTGATGGGGGAGGACGGGGAACGAAGACAAGAAAGCAGGGGGAGGTATCGGCGCGTGTAGGTATTATTATAGTATTGTGAGTGTTATGGAACGGGGAAAATGTCGTGCTCGAGTAAGGACTGCCAACATTGGAGTATATGGTTCAACAGAGGTGGCGCGAAGAATTTCAGGTGGAGTAATTTCCTCCTTAATGTGAGTCCCTAGAATAGGGTGACCCAAAGTAAGTATACAGAGAGGACATTCGCGATCCGATCCCTGTTAATTTGTAATTCGGAATGCGCGCATCGGCCATGTTCTGAGCGCGTTCAAGACGGCGGTAATTAAAATTAGCCTATGTTTTGAAGGATGTATTCCTTCATGCTCTGTGACTCTGATTGTCGAATGAGATCATTAGGCGGGATGGATATTCTGTCGATGAGTTTTTGAGTTTCCTGCTTTAAAGTGAAATATTTGAGCTGCGTTAAAATTGTTTATTTTTAAATTAATTGTGCAATGTATTGTAGACGGCATTGCATGCAATAACTTGAAAAAAAATATTTTTTTCATAGACAGTCGTCTGCGCTGTTTATAAAAATAATACTGAAATGAGATCATTAGTTGTATTTCCTTTTCACTTTCGGTATTTCATTCTTCTTAATTTGGAAGCCACTGCATGTAGCATAGGCACTCAAGAGCAGACGATATGCTTTTTATTGGTCCTACTTGCCCATTGCTCCTTAATTCAACATTTTATGCACAGCAAATGAGCTGATAAATATGTTTAGGCTAATGACACAAGTGATAAATCACGGACACTGAGCATGGCGAAAGTGGCTTCACCTTCGCTTACGGCCGAGTATACGCAGCGCCACCTCTGCTACTTAAATTATTCTAAGCTGCCAACCAGTAGTGATGATGGGTCGGTCGTCATTGATCGAATCCCAAGATCAAGTTCTCGTAAAAGATTGATCGATGAACTGGATCTCTCCAATGACTGAGGAGTTCATCTTTACCGATCATGATAGGAATGATTGTATGACATCAAGTAGCGATCACGAGATGTGAGACCGGCCAAACAATAATGAGATAAAATAAAGAGATGACTCTGAGGTGGCAAAATTTATGGAAAGAAGTGTAATAAAAAACTATGCACTAATATCTATCTATAATACCTACATTGCTTAAGTACACAAATCAATCATTATCCTTCCACTGAGGATGTAAACTGCCAAACTTAAAATTTAAGAGCATCCATGTAGTCAATAACTTAATTTAAATTCGCATTGATTCCAAATTTTATGTAATAGTTAAAACAACGAACTAAATGCAGTCATCAGTCTTATCCGACTCTTCCAAAGATTATGCAACACTTTGAACTCATCTCCTGTCATAACACATTCATTAGGAGCGTAATTCTACCTAATACAAATTACCTTTAAATGTAAAAATATCACCACAAGAATTAAAGCAATACATCACAAAAAATATAGTACATATAACATTTGTAATCAATGAATTTCCATAACTGAATTGTCACTTAAACACACTATAAACCTTTGTTTCAATATTCTCGAAAAATATTACGTCTCTTGCACAAGTGAAACTAAGTGATACCGACTGTAATTGAAAATTGAATTTAAGTGCTATAGTCAGAATATTTGCTTTAAATTCTTACAGCCAAATGAAAACGTTGATCGGTTCAAACTACATTCCAAAATACACTTTCGCTGCGTTCTATGCTACTATTTATAATTGGTTTTATAATGAGTTTTAAATAATTTGTGGTCCATAAAATATGTCACTCTTAAATAGTTTTGTAATCGTAGGGGATATTTCTAACATTCTTCATAATTATGCTTAAAATCACAAACCAAGAACACTGTGTAAGAACAAAGCAAACATTCGGACGTATTGCACAATTGTGCCTTCAATTGTTTTCGAAGAATTACCAACAACTCCACGGAAACCTGTACTAAACGAGGTAGCTGTATACATCGGTCATAATTACAGTATATGCTCGCTTTGCTGACAAAGGGGTTCCGCCCCCTAGAACACGCGCGACGCGACAGCTCGCTTGGCTCGCCGTCGCCGTTGGGGGCTTCGCCCCCAACGTCTGTGTGAGTTAAAAAAAAATTGACTTTGGTACCATGTTGCCAGTGAACTATAAGTGATAGAGAGTAAGGATAAACTGAAAGTATCTTTGTCGAAACCAGTGAACTATAAGTGATAGAGAGTAAGGATAAGCATAAAGTTGTAGGCCTCGATGAGATCTAAAAAAAATCACCCAACAAATTTGAGACCCAACTGCTAGTTTAGAAGCTGCAGGGTAAAAACAGAAAAATCCAAATTTGGCATCATGTTTCCAGCGAACTATAAGTGTTAGAGAGAAATGATTGTCATAAATGTTAGGAGTTGATGAGATCTAAAAAAGCCGCCCAACAGATTCGAGACCAGTCTCTTAGTTTAGCAGCTACGAGACGAGAGGGAAAGAAACATTCGGAAATATCACTTTGGCACCATGTTGCCATAGAACTACGAGAGAATCCGTGTTTTTGCTAATTATCCGTAAAGATAATGTCAAGGCGCATACCCCTGACGACTTTCAAGGTCATACCTACACTGGTGAGGGCGTGAGGGAAAGAAACATTAGAGAGTTTCATGAATTAGCCGACTTTGGCACCATGTTCCCAGAGAACTACGAGGGATGAAAAAAACAGATTGTAGAGAATCGTAGGCTTGCATGAGATCTAAAAATAAAACCTCCCAACAGATTCGAGATCCGACTTCTAGTTTAGAGCTACAGTCGAAAAACGGCAAGTTTCACAAACATCCGAATTTGGCGCCATGTTGCCAGCCAACTATTGGTAAAGTCGAGATGTTTACTAATTACTTGCAAAGGGCATGTCAGGGCGCATGCCCATGTCAAGTTTCAGAAACATTTGACAGTTTTACCAAAATTCGGCTTTGGCACCATGCTACCAGAGTGCTATAAGAGTTAGAAAAAAACAAAAAGAATGAAGTTGTAGGTCACGATGATATCTAAATCCTTTGAGAAATAGATTTCAAATCAGAATCCTAGTTTAGGAGCTATAGTAAAAAAACCGCAAAAAATGGAAACTCTTCACTAAATGTTGTGCCTGATGAGAAAACTACGAAGCGTAGAACACCAATGTTTTTTGCATGTTTAAGAAAATTCAAGTCCCCGTTATGAAAATTTCGTCAGATTTCAGATCCGATCCACCGTTCAGCGAGAACTGAAAGACTACTTTTCAGAAAAGTCCAAACATCCGCCATTTTTATTTTTTGAGTCACTTCCGGTTAAAAATTCCATGATTTCGGGATTATTACTCTGATGAATTCTTTCAAGGAAGGTCCGTGAAAAATTTCAGGCTCCTAGCTCGTCTGGAAGTGGTCGGGAATTGGTATGCGTGAGTGAGAGAGTCACACATGTGGCTGTATAGTATTAGGAATCACGAACGGCCAGCGAGAGCAGCGTTCGTTACGATTTTTAATCAATCACGACTTTCCTGAGAGATCGTAGGCAACTTGAACAGATCACTAGCTGGAACATCAATCAATCATGACCTTACACTCACGATCGAATCACAAGTGTGAGTGAAAGGCGTGACCGAGATCTCTCAAAAGACAGACTTTGCCCATCACTACCAACCAGTGAGGCTAGAAAAAAATTGAGGCGACATTCAGTTTGACTCTTGAAGCTGAGTCCGCCGTTACAGTCAGCACAGTTTTAGGCCTTAATCTGGCTTACGTTTCCGGTGGTCGCGTTTAATTGTCAACAGAACTAAAGTCCGTTTCACACGATGCTTGGTCCAGCTCAAGTTCGAGGATACTCGCTAGTATAATAGCTTTCCAGTATCTTGTGATATAGAACCAACATGCTGGCTTACTAGAATAATTGCTTTCATACTGGCTGAGCAACTCGATTTCATAATTGATGCGGTACTAGTTTGCGACTAGCTCTTAGTAGCCTTCGACCAATCACATTAGCTTTTGAATACGCCGTTCGATCAGCGCTATCTAATAGGTACCTCCTTTTGCCTATCAGTAATTTTCAGACTACGAAATCAGCAATAAATAAAAACTTCCCAAATGCTGTCAGTCGCCTGCTGTCGTTGATTGGTTAATTTAAATATTTTAGTAGACTTAATTTAAGGTATAAATGAAAATACCGCTACCCCACCTATGCCTGTGCGATTATTCGATTAATTGAATCGTCGATTCAATTATTTTTACAGTTGATCGATTATTTCAGCACATCGATGTCGATTGCGGTAATTGACTCGATTGTCAATTTTTTTCAAGTATCAGTTATTGTTCAATTGTCAATTATTATTTAAATCACAATTATTGTCCGTTAATCAATTAATTGACGATTATTGATTCGCTATGGTTGCAAATTGCACGCATAAACTTGTTTTAGTTTACTAGTTTGAAGTAAACTTAAAGCACGGGCCGAGAGGTAAGTCTCGGTAAATAAGTCTCGGTGGGAACATTGTCATCGACACACGCCAGTGTCTGTCGAATGAACACGCTGAGGATCTCATCTGCCTGTCTTCAAATAGCGATCTATTCCTTTAATTAATCAATGAAAGCTAACTGATTGAATTATTTTGTTGTTTGTCAAATTAGTTCTTTAATTATTCTCACTGTGAAAGGTAAGCCTTTGAAAAGCACGACCCAATTTAGTCCTGTCAATTAATTGGTTAATTTCAATTTATTGAGCAATACCAATTAATTGACACCCATTTCGATGTCAATAAATTGAAAAGCTTTTATTAATTGTCATTTCTTCAATTCCCGGCAATTGAATCGACCACATTTCCAATTATTCTTATAATTGACCGATATCGATAATCGCACAGGCCTAACCCCACCAGTACAAGTTCAGTGATCGTGCGAAATCTTCTATGACGGCACAAATAATTTTCTAGATTCAGTACTCAATATCTAATACCGGCTAGTATAATAAGTAGGTCTTGTGATGGATCATGCCATCATCAGAAATTCTGAAAACTTAAATGTAGCATCTTTGAAGTGCGTTTTATAAACTGAGATGAAAAAATAATTTTTCCTGGCTAGTTTTACTGTAATTCAGCCTTGAAAGTGGAGATTTTAACATTCTGATCACAGCAGATTTAACTCTCTGATTACAGCAAAAATACGTCAATTTGAACGAGAAATCATTATAATCTTGTAATCAAAACTGTTTATAAGTTGCGAAAAGATCTGGGAAATCGAATAGAATAAAATATAGGAATCTTACCACCTATTTCTTGAAGTTATTAGCAAATTACTGCCGTAATTGAAGTGAAAATACGGTAGGTCCATACAAATGGTGCTGCAGTCCGCTCCTGGACCTTGGCTGGACAAATGTGGTCATTAAAAATATATTCGTGGAATTATCAGTATATTTTGTACTTTAATTTTTGTTTTCAATAGATAACCCATATCATCAGCGAAAGCAGGATATTTTTTTAAACCTATTAAATAAAAATGTGTAATTTAGTATTTGTTTTGACTCACATAGTCGGTGTAGAGCCACCTGAAGCTAAAATCCACGGGTAATGCGATGTTTTGAGTCTGGTAGGCCACGCCTACTCGGCATTAAATCCTTCCCATGTACCCCTGTTCTTGCTTCACCTTCGTCCGTGAGCGTTCACGGCCATGCCTATTCCATTTCTTTTTTAACCTCCTTGCTGCCAACTGAGAGATCAATGACGTATGTTTTGCGACGTACTGTAGTCTGTTTTTTTTCTTGCGTGCGTCGCGCCGTAGTGGATCATCATTGGGGATGATAGACGAGGGGCTGACGGGGGAGAAAAATTCCACGGATACCAGTGCATGTGCACGGAGAATATGAAAGACGTTGCATAAGCCATTGCTGCCTCGGAAAAATTGCGCTATAATTAGAATCTATGTACGTATAATTAGATATCAGTAGTGTTTTTCCCGTATGGAACATATTCGAAAACATTGCAGTCTCATCAAAACAGTACATTTTTGAAGGAACAACGCATGGGGCAAATTTCTGAGAAAGATCAGGGATGGTATGTATCAGGAAAATAATGAAGGGCGTCTAAGAGAAGGCTTTAAGATCGTTAGCTGAGTGGGGAGCTGCAGCAAACCAATCACGGATTTAAGTTGTTTAATAATAATATTAAGTTTATTGTTCTGTGACAAGCCACCTAAGAACACATACAGAGTATATTGTTGTCGCATCACAGTCGAACAGTATTAAAAAAGCAAAAACTAAATACAATACAAAAATTGCAAATATTATTTAGGATCACATAAATATTAGCAGTATAATGATAAGTACTTAAAACAATCTCCACTTTAAATAATAATCAATTAATGAAAGAGTACAAAATTCATTATTACAAAAACACGGCACAAAATTCCACTCATTATTTTATTGCTGTCGACCGGTTTCGACGACTGAAGCGTCATTTACAAGCTGTTTTGTCTTGTAAATGACGCTTTAGTCGTCGAAACCGGTCGACAGCAATAAAATAATTAGTGGAATTTTGTACAGGGTTTTACACGGTACATTTTTTTGTACAATCTATCGTGCGAACGCATGTATCAGGAAATTGTACCATGTAAAGCGGCAAATTGTGAGAACGCTTGTGCGAATGTATGAATGACTGAACGGAAAATAGAACCTGTTCTAATTCCATTCAGACAATCATACAATTTCGATCAGTTAGTATCGTTAATATTCAACAGATGGCGCAGATCTGGCGAAAACTGTGGTGCCTGTGTTACGATTGAAAATAAAGTTGTTTATAAAAAGGATTAACACTTTCCCGTCGAATATTAAGAGTAAATATTATCCTGTGTATATAATCTTTAATGAGTAAACTCTTCTCGGGCTCTCCACCGGTTTTAACTATTCATAATTGTTGACGTTTCGAGAGACGACTCGTCACTCATTCTCAAGGTAAGAATTAATTACGTCGACAATTATGAATAGTTTGAAGCAGTTTAGAACCCGAGAAGAGTTAACTCAAAGTTGCTCAAATGTTTACATCGTCATTTCATCGTGTTATTTATGGTGTTCTGGTTTTTCAGTGTAATCGCGATCTTTGGGTTTGTGTCCTTTTCCCCCAGAATTATGACTGGTCCTCAAGTAGAGTTCCTGATATCTCGCGTGATATAATGATAATCATTTTATTTCTGTTGGTTAGCAAGTAACATAGAAATCGTAAAAAAATACATTAAAACACTGGTACAAATACAAGGGAGGGAAATTAGGAGGGACTAAAAAAAAGGGTCCCGTGTTCCGCTATACCACTTGATAATAACACTTTATCACACACACACGTAATAAACCCACGAAATTTGTCTAACAAGAGTGGAGATCCGGCGAGAAACGTCAATGACTTGTCGCCCTAAAATCCAGATGAGAAAAAACGAAACGATGCAAAGGTCGAATATAAAGCCAGAGAGAAGAGTCCACGAGAGCTTTTTCTGAACCGGGAGAATTATCAGTAGGCAGATGGTCGAGGCGAGGTTCCGAATTTCAGGTGATCAGCTTTTCAAGGTGTCAAATACGTGAGTGAAACATATGATCCCGAGTGAAACATATACATGATAAACAAAAGACTCCCGAATTCCGATCGATTTCTACCGCTAAATTGCACGGAAAATTGTGCGTTTGCACTCATCGTGTAAAACGACATTTAGTCTGATTCAGTCGTTCATACAATATTTTCTTGCACACTTGACTGTACATGCGTTCGCACGATAGATTGTACAAACAAATGTACCGTGTAAAACGGCCTTAACAGTGAATTCTATCTTCAATTTCCACGAAGTATCGCCTCAATCGATTAATTTGACAGGTTTTACAGGATTTAAAAAAAGAAAATTTGATAGAAAATTCAACTCTCGATCCTGCCAAAAAAAAACGGCGATGAAATTCGTAGATATTTCGTCGGTGAAAAATTCACTAGGACCGGCAATAGAACCACGAACCTTTAGCTAGCCGGGCTCAAACCTCTCTAAGTGGCAATTTTTTGAAGATTCAAGGGAGCTACCATGTTACATCCTTGCTAAAGGATGACAACGCAAGGGAAAAGAGGTGTGCAGCAAGCCAAAGGTCAGTAGTTCGATTCCCGGTCCCGGTTCTTCCTGGTGGTAATTTCTACAAATCTTATGATTGTTGACTTGCTGATGGTGATTCTCTACCGGTTCTATTTTACGCTTGCATACTAAAGCGACTTATTCCTCGCCGCATTTCTTTCTTTTACTCTGCATTATTCCTTCCTCTCTTGATTGAGCATAACTTGCCTGTTCTCATCTTTCTTCTTTCCCGCTCGCTCTCAACTTCATACATTCAATTGTAATGCTCAAAGGCTGCTTGTGTGCTGCATGGAGAGCTTTCAAGTACAGTACTTCGTCCGGCGGATGGCAAGTTTAACTGTGGTGTCTTTGGCGCCTTTCGTTATGAGTAGGCTGTTGCTGACGCCGGGTTCCTCTCCACCCTTCTTCCATTCCCCATATAATTCCTCCATAACCAGCCTATCCACCTGTCTTCTTTGGCTCAAATGGACGGTAGTCCATTCGTGGTAGTCCGTTAATTGGTAGTATTGTCTACCGCAATTTGCGATGTTTTGGCTGTCATGAGAAGCTCCGAAAGGTCGCTCGGAAAGGATGCCCATATTTAAGGAATACTTTCAATACAACTCTCTTCTTGCAATATCCAAGTATCTGTATTCATGTCGTATACGGTTCAAAGCTTGTTTGCGGTATATAATCATATTTAATAACTAGAGAAAGTAGCATTCTCCGTCTGCATAAAACAGTAAATAAAATAAGTAAATAACTTCAAATACAATCAATGAATTGAAATTGCAAATATTTATTCTATTAAAAAACTAAAAGCTCAACCATCACAAAATATCAAAGTAAATTTTAAATGAATAAAGCTAAACATATAAGCAGTCATGTTCCTATTTTATTTAAAGAGCTGCACCGCAGCAAATAATTAAAAATAATTCAGAGTAAACTCAAGTAAAAGTGTAAGAAGAGTTATCATTTTTATAAATCTTATCGTGACCATTTCCTTGAATAACTTGTCACGACAGCCCATTTTTGCTTTTAACTCTTGACAAAGCTGTGTAGAACTGCCCATGTGTAAAAACAGGTTCAGGCAAATACATCCCAATCCTGTCGAATGTCTATCCTTGAGATATAGTGGTCATGAAATAAGCCAAGCGGAGGGGAAACTGGTTTCGGCGCAATTCAAATGGTGACGCGCTATCCTGCGTGTCAATAAACATCCGAGGAATGAATACACGGGTACCTCTTTGATCGCCACTTAAGATGCTGCAGTGGATTAGGTTGAACCGTAGTTCCTTCACTATCAATCTGGTACCATTGCGTAGACCATGCATTTCGGGTTCATGTTTCTCAACAGCATCGCGGAGGGTATCAACTTAAACTTCGTTTAGGCAGACCGGTAGCTTCACTTTGTAGGATATAATATAGGATTTGATGAAAGCAGAATTGCATTTTTTCTGACTAAATACTTTTATTAAAACATTTATTTTAACAGATACATGAAAACCAAATAAAAAATGTTGCAATTTCAATATAAAAAACGTGTTTAATCGAATAGCAATTAGCTTTAATATTTATTTTTACTTCTATTTTAGGGACGCTACAGTCGTTTCTTCGGTTCGAATAATTTCGTATAATTCCTTCGTAAGGCATATGCAAAGGATTAAGACAGGATCAATTATATTTTTGTTTGTATGTTTAGTAGTAGTATTTTTTGTTAACGTGTTTAATGGCTAAGGTCATTTTGCACACACTGTCTGCCACGTGCAGACAGTGTGTGCGATAGTGTGGGCGACAGCACTCGGACGAATCGGAGGATCACCCCTCCAAACTCGAGCCGAGACCAACGATGCTTAACTTCGGTGATTGATCGGGAACCGGTGTTTCCATCGTGGCAGGCCGTCACCCTTTTTGTTTGTTCTTTAAACAGTGAACCATTACAGACATCTCTATTCATCTCAACAATACAATTGCACATTTCTATCAGTAGAGTTTTGCCCGGGTGTCTTACGAAACGTAGCAAATTGAAAATTAATTATGCTGTCAGGACACTTGAGGAAGGAGCCACTGGTCGAAGTTCCCCAACGAAGTTGTTACCTATGTGACGGAGAGCCCTATCACCCCTCTAGTGCCATGCAGTCTATTCGAACAAATGCTGCTGAGCGCAAATAAGATTTTAATCTGGTGCCCGTTATTAAGAATGATCAAGCCGTTGTGCCTTCGTCGTGCCTTAGTTCTTACGTCCTCCCTCTTGAAATGAAAAAACGTCTCGCACACAAAAATTTACATTCACACTTTCTGCCATAGTTTCTTCCGTGAATCCTCGTGAAGAAAATCGACTCTTTCGCTAAACTGCTCGAATTGCGTCGTATATGAATCGAGCACATAATTCCTTTCATTACAGGAATGCTCATTTTTATCATCTTTACTAGTTTATTTAATTTTTTTCGGCAAATTATATTTTTTCCATCAGCATTCTCTCTACTTTAGAAAAGCATAACATTTTCTTCAGATGGGACGGAACCAAAGCTCTTATTTGTGTCTTTTGATTCAGGTGACGATTAAGACCTCTCGTATGCTCTCTCAAAGCTATGTGTTCATCTAGATACTGAAAAGATCTTAATTAAATATGCTAATTGTTTGCCTTGCTTCCTTTTTACGTACTTGGAGTGCTTAGAAAGCAACTAGCATGATCATAAAGTTAGTGTCTCATGCTAATGATAACGATATCCGAAATGTTGACTTCATAAAAATTATAATATCCCAAAATCTTTACAAGTTTTTATTATTTTACCCAAACCTGCGAATTGAAAATTTTCTGAAGTTTCTTTATAGCAAATTAACCGCACTCTATGTTATTTGTATGTGAATATGTAACATATTTCTATGATGCAACAAGCTGTATAATTTCCTAATATGTGCGGAAGTAGTGTCCAAAAAAATTGAAAGGGCTCATCTCAAGTTTCACATTGGGTTTTTTATAAACTATAATGCTCCCTCTGGTGAAACGGCCGTTTGTAAACTATCTATAGTGTCAGGCAGTGGCGAGCACTGCCAAGGTGCAATTTAAATGGTACATTAATATCGAAAAACTTTCGTTACATTTTAACTATCTGTAGTTTCCAATACTGTCGGCTACAGCTGCCTTGTACCGGTCACTGGCAGGCAAAAAAATCGTGCTTTGTTATCTTATTTACTAATGTGATGCTTTCAGTATGTTGAAATATGTGGTGATGATGCACAAGATATGTTCATAGCTCTGGAAAATCCAAATTCTAATTCTAACTTCGTAGAGTAAACGTAAATCTTAATTGCAGCTTATCTCGCAGTAAATAAAAGACCTTGAAAGGGAATCATTTATTTCGAATGTAAAGCTTTAGAAATGGGGACCCTAAAGTCGAGTCGACTTTAGTGCCCCCCAGATTTCCTCTCGAAAGCGTGTGCTCTCAACTAAATGAGTGTTTCTTAATCTTCAGCGTTCAAAGTAACATCAGCATATAAAAATAAGTATTGACGCGTAATAGCAGAACTCACACTTACGTTATATCAAGTTATAACCAAAGATACAGCCAAAAAAACACATCGATTGTGGGCGCTGCAATTAGATTTAAGAAGAGAGTATATAGCGTCTTGACGTAAGAAAGTAAAGCCTTTTTTTCGCGAAAAATTATCCACTTAACATGTGTGTCACGCGCAGTTTTTCCTTGCATTTTTTAAATAAAGCTGTGGTTTTTTGTAAATTATTTGCATTTTGGATTTCTCTTTAGATAAATCATTGTGATATCGCAAAAATTACACTGCCTATGCTTTCGGCGTTTATACTACACAACTGATCCGTTCAAGTATTGAGGCCGATTGAGTATTTTAATGGCTGCAATATTCCCCTAAGCTATTGTGCCGTATGACTCCGTCTATGGCGTAGCAGTTGAAGTGGGAGACTATTTATAAAGATTTTCGTGTTGTGAATGTGTATTTTCGAGCTGTCTGAGAAAAAAAGTTAAGGGCGAATGAGTAATAAAACGGAAAAAATATAGAAACTTCTAAATTATATTTACCTCTGCTAGATATTTGCGTAAAATTACGTTAAGCATGATAAAAAGAAATCACTTGTTATTCCACTTAGATTATTTATTCCGATCGATTTCAACGTCTTTTTGTCATTATCAAAGTAACTCAGTCAATCTATCGGCATTAAAAACTGAAGTGGAATAGTCCCGAGTGATTTCCTTTCATCATGTTCAACGTAGTCAAATTCCACCATGTGTTTTTTGTCTCCAAGGGTTTGAAAAATACTTGTTTAAATCGCAATTCTTGCGAGCTCTGCCGTATGGGATCCACTCTAAGAACGGGGATGGAATGCACGCTATATTGTTGATTATGTAATCCGAAGATTCTCGCGCACAGTTTTCACGGTTTCAAGTTTTTTTTTCATCATGTTTTTGATTATTTATGGAGTGGAACGATTTACGAAACTGCAAAACTACATCTGTGTGCTCGGCATTTATATCTTCTTTCCGATGCATTGCAATAATATTTTCTGACTCAGCTTCTTAGCAGGATAATGCTGTCGACGGCCATCACGGAAACTTCGGATTCGAATCCTTACTCTTACCTGTTTGCACGACTTAGTAAAGTATTCTTCGATAACTTTTCTTTACGATGTGATCCGGTTTGTGCGGTAACGTTGAACAGGAGTGGATTAAAGTCGTTGTTTTGAGGGTGGGGCGAATAGCTACTTTCCGGGGTTCTGGGGGGCGGGGGATGGAATACCTTATAATTCTAATTATAGGTACTGCCTCTAATTATATAATGTTTCCTATTTACCAGAAATTAGGGGGGGGGGCACCCCCCCCCCCCCCTGCACTCCCCTTAAATCCGCCCCAGACGTTGAAAGTACATGAGATGATTCACAAATAACTCATCATTTTTCTTCTTGTACGACCTCGTGATTACGGAATATACCAACTGAAAAATGCATAATATTAAATTTTAATACCATTACCTGAATTATTAAGTATTTGCTAATAGTACACTATGAGAATGCCTTCGTGGGAAATATTAATATGTTTGTTCATATAAACACAATATCTAGCTAAAAGAATGCTTACCTTGAAAGATCTTAAATTTAGGGATTTTATTATTAGCTGACAATTTAAATCTGAAAAGCGTTCGGTTGAGTGTGGTGTGCTGTAGGAGTCAACGGAGTCAACGTGGGAATTTCATAACGCGGGTGCTCTGCTTTCGTTCTCATTAGTCCGTTACGTCTAGAGATGGCCAGTAGATGGCAGAGGCGGCGATATAATGTGGCGCCTTGTGCGGTATGTAATTCGAAGACAATTGTTCTGAGGTTTCTGGGGCTCATGGGCGAGGATGTATGCTCGGAGATTTCCTGTCAGGCAGTTGAGAGTAAAGTGAAACATGAGTGTTATTTTAGGGTACAGTAGGGTTACCATACGTCCTCATTTATGCGGACATGTCCGTATTTTCGACTTTCAATGTAGCGTCCGCGTACATTTTTACGATTTCTGCTTGTCCGCATTTTTTATTTTTAGGAAGTAAAATCTTTAGATCTTTGTTTTCATCTCCTATCACGAACTAATTACATATATTTTTATATCGATTATTGAATAACACTGTCAGCGATCTATTAGGGTGCTTTCCATTTAGGGCTATAGCTGGCGATAGACGGCCATCGCCACGCCGCAGTACTTTCGATTTAGCTGAATCCAGGGGCTGGCATCATTTATGGCGCTTCGTGGTATGCTATTTTCTCTGTGTATAAACTCAAATGAACTGTTGATAGATGACATTACTGGTCTACAATGGGTTGGTACCGTGTTGGTCAATCCCGTTGAAGGTGTCCGCATTTTGGGGTTCTAGAATATGGTAACCCTAGGGTACAGTGTAGAGGAAAATTCCGGCGGTGTGTGTTTTGAATTTTCCTATCGTATGCAGATACATCCTCCCCTTGAGCTAAAATCTTGACATGGTGGAAAGGTATATGTGTTCCTATGACTGTGGGTTGGTGGAAGCAATAGTAATTGCTCCTGGCATAGAGCCACCCATGCCAGGTAGATCGAAGGGTAAGAGCAAGACGAAAGGTGCTTCACGTGATAGTGCCACGAAAAATTGCTGTTGGGAATGCGGAAGCCACGTCAACTATTCATTCCCCAAGCTGTAATGGATGTTTATCGTAGAGTAGTGAATCCTGGGGTGTTGTGTTTGAACCAATCGAGATAATTCCGATCGCGTAACTAAGGAGTAGGTATGGGTAGGTATCGCCCATCCTTCAGATCTCCATCAACAGTATTCCAGCGAAAAATACCCGATCGGAAAGGCTACGTGAGATTTTGAAGAGTGGTTCAAATGCACCAAAATCTCGAACCCTTCGTAATTGCACCACTTGACTCCTTAGTTACGTGATCGGAATCATCTCGAGCGGTTCAAAATCAATCACCCTGGCAACTACGGGACTCGGCCCATCACCTTGGTTGTCGAGCCAGGCAGCGGAGGAGCCGAGGCCCCCGCGGTCATTACCTCACGAAATCCTTGCGCATCAACAACAGCTGATGAAAGGACCACGAGAAACGAAAAGACTGGGAAGAAGAAAAAAGCAGTGATAGAAATAGGAACTTGGAATATTTGGACCACGATGAGAGCAGGGTAGCTAGAAAATATTAAACGGGAAATGGAGAAAGGGAAAATAGAGGTGTTGGGGTTGTGCGATGTGAGATGGAAGGGCATTGGAGCACTATTGGAATGATAGTTGTAGGGTAATTTATTGCGGGGGAGATGCGGAGGAGAGTTAGCGCGGGGTAGACATGATATTAAATGCAAAATTGGGGAAGAGGGTTGTGAGCAGGCGAGCGACTAGTGGTTGGAATAAAAACACGCCCGGATAATTTCCTAGTGGTATCGGTATACCTGCCGACAAGTAACCGTGAGGAGGACGAGGTGGATGGTATGTTCGAACAACTAGAAGAGGTAATTAGAGGAGTCCTGGGGAAGAAAAACATAATATGTGATTGTGTGGGGATTGGAATGCGGTGGTAGGCGAAAGAAGGGATGGAAATGAAGTGGGAGAGTATGGGTTGAAATGACCGCGGCGAGAAGACCGTTAAATTTTGCTGGAGGAAAAAATTAGTAGTAACAGAAACTTGGTTTAAGCATCACTACAGGTGTAGGTACACATGAAAAATGCCGGGAAACACAAAAAGACAAAATTGATTATATCATACTCAGGCAGGGGTTCAGGTTAGGTGGCATTAAAAATTCGAGCAGTTTTTCAGGTACGGATGTGAATTTGTATGCGGAATCATAATTTAGTTCTGATCGATTGTAATGTTAGATTAGAAATGCTGAGTAGAGGGTGAAGAAGTGGAACGTGGGAGCATTGAAAGGAGGAAAGAGGAGGAATACCAGGAACTAGTGGACAGGAGTATGAGAGGGGATGAGGAAATGGGAACAAACGGGGAAAGATGTGAGAATATTAAAATAGGAATAATAAGAGTGGCGGAAGAAACAAGAGAATCAATGGAAACGAGAAGGATCAAGAGACCATGGATCATAGAAGAAATTACTAGGAAAATAGAGGATAGAAGGCTGTGGATAAAACGTCAAAACCGGGCAGGAGGAATAGAAGGGATTTAATTACAGACTCCTGGAATGATGGATTTAAAATCCGAGAACTCGAGTGTTCGCACCATTTTCGTTACTTGAATAATTAGAATTCTAACCTAGAAAAGGCCACCAAACGTTGTAACTTAAAACTCTGGAATGATCTGTTCTATTGACGACGCCTAATGTAACCGTTCATCAAAAATGATGTTTTTAATTATTTATCGACATCATCTGTTAAACTTTGACTTTTCTGTCTTTTCTAAATAAACGTGGGTAGATACATTTGTATAATCTTCAATCATAAGTCGGAGCTTCGCTCAACGCAGGTTTCTAGATTTAATTGGATACTTATAATTTTAAGCGAAGGCTTTTCTTTTGAATAATATCTCTTTAATACCGATTTTTTAATTTACCATTGTGAAATGAAGGATTTGAGTGATTTGGGAGATTTGAAGTATTCGATAACCTTTTATGACTGAAATTCGGATCCGAGGATACATAGGATTCTTCCAAACTTCTTACATCGATAAGATCCCGTTTAGAAACCAGGACTCTGTTCTTGCCTAACGTGTACATATTTGGTTATTTATATACGCCAGTGGTTCGGTGCTTGCATTCAAACTGTTCCCTATGCATAAATGCTGTATTGTGCCTGACCTATTGTCATATCGCATGCAATGCAGCGAGCGACATAACTTCTTTGTGTTTCCGTCGCGAATTTCCTCAACCGTCTGTGTAAAGGTCGAGTGAAATTTTTTTCTTCTTCTTCTCCTTCCCTCGGATATAATTTAAAACCTCCTCAAAAGTGCTTCAAGTCTAACTCGGCCGTATCTGCAAGCGAAGTACAACTTAAGCTTCTCGAACGGTAGAGTCGATCAATCAACAAGTTTAATTTTTTGAAACATTCTACCAGCATATAAAACCTAAAGTATTGAAATTATGGGAGTGAAATTACAAAAAAATGGCTATCATGGCGCGTTTGAAGTCATACGGTAATAGCATTAATTCCCACTCACTTCCTGATTTTTCTTCTCTTTTTCACCAGATAGTCGCTTTTGGGTAATTATCCTACCTGGTAACCTAATTGAGATACTTGTTCGCGAGCTAGTGGATGACTTCGCTGTGAGGATAAAAGAGAGATTATCAAGTACGTTTTTTTCATTTGAATTTCAATGTAGGTAAGTGACCCATGCATGAAGCATAGAGTAAAAAGATATTTCATTGCCTGGAAAAGAAGTGGATAGTGGCAGCGGGGAAGAGTATTAAAAATAACACGGTATTCACAGCGGTTTCCATTATTCCCGTAAATGCTGAAACCTTTATTAAAATGGAAAAATTTTATCTCCTTATGAAAAGCTAGTACTTAACTTGGATCATTTTGGTAAATCATTAAAATAATTTTCCTCATTCGTTCTATTGGCTGGTACACAATATTTTAAAAGTATCTACGTGTTTTCTAAAAGCATGCCTGTATAGTAAGTGTATAGTACAAAAGGAAACCAGAGGACCTACTGTTAGGGATTAAAGTTGTTGTATTGCTTTTATCGGAGGGTTTTCTACATGAGTCGGCTCTTCTTGCAATTTATTTGGGAAAATGTTTGCGCCACTAGTATTCTACTCTCTTACTCTAGTAGTAGATTACTCTGTGAATATACGTAGATTCAATTTATTTTTTACGTTGTAAATACGCATAATGAAATCACGATTCTAACTTTACATGCACAGCGACGGTAGGCTTACGGTAAAGTATTATGGAGGTACCTAGCAGTAGAAGCTACTGCGGGTCTCATTTCCAGATAAACATAGGCAGCATTGCTATTACTTTTACCTAAGTATGCGTGATGATAGTACCTATCTTAGCAAAATATTGATTTGAAACGTAGTACTGTTAATTTAATTGCTGTTGGTTGTATTTGGATGTAGATTCAGAAGCCTTGAGGTTTGCTGCCCTCAAGAAGTAGGACCTGCTTTGTGACTTGCAGAAATCCATGTATTGTCGAAGAAGCGAAAAAAAGCTATTCGAGGTTCATTGGTGGGTTAGAAAAAAGGGGAACAATTGGAATTTCGCTTAAACTTTCCCTCGGTGAGAATGAGAATAATGTCTTTGGCTACCTAAGTTATTTCTATGTCGCAAAAAATGGAGCATGCCCTCGTTAACTTAGCCTTTTCCAAAGTCGCTCGTAATCTCACGGCAAAAAATGCGAAATAATACGGACCAGGAAGACGGAAAAGTCGGTATGCGGCGTTATATGGTTAAGAGCTAGCTTGGAGTCAACTGCGTATCTGACGATAAAGTTCTCTGTTCTGTTAAAGGGTGGAAGGTTCAGTTCTAAAATCAGTGGAACAGATTTGATTTATGGCGATTTTTTAAAAGAGAATACTAAGCGGAAGCAGAAGTGATGGTAATATGAATGATTACCAGACTTTATTTTAGGTTAGATAATGCATTCGTGTAAAAGAAGCTGCATATAATTCACATAAATACTAGTACAATTGTTGGACATCAAGAACAGAACGCTAACATACATGGAGACGTGGCTGGACAGCAGAAAACCGAGTTCAAAAGAACTCAAGGTCGAGGAACTGCCGCCTGACACATATATTTCCACTATTTCAAAAGAGAGTAACTACTCCTGTCTTCGAAATTTATTATGACTAAATCCGTGAAGTAGTCAATGGTTTTGATTTCCCAACCGACGGACTGAGTACTGCCCTTGTGAAGTGATCTGCATTTGGCATTCAATAAAGAATCCAATAATCATAGGTGTTCTACCAATGTTGATAAGTTACAGGAAACTTCCCGCGTAGCTCCCGATAATCGTGTCGTTTTCGTCGTTTCGTTTTATATCTGACGTGCATTTTAAGGCAATCCTACCACGAATCACTACATATCCTGATATTATCTCCATATTTTAAACTCACCAGATTTCCCAGCCTCCGTCGCGTTACAGTGTTCAAATACCAATTTTTTCCTACCTCTTACCCAACATTGTCCCCTTAATCTCTCCCTCTTCAACCAGCGATTACATCTCAATACGCCTTGCAACCACTTTTTCTGCCTCCTTCGTATGTTAATCTCCAACGTCTTTTCCTCTACTATATTTAACACCTCGTTCGTCTTTCTCTCCTCCCATTTTATGCTCTCCATTCTTCTCCAAACCCACTTCTCGAAAGTCTCCGATGTACGTTCATCCTCTTTCCTCATACCAAGTTTTGGAACCTTGCAGCACCACGGTCTCTAATAGTATAATAATATTTGCTTATATTTTCGTCACACTTTTACTCAAAGAGTTCCTCCTCAACTCATTCTCTTAAAAAACACTCTTATGGTTCGAGCTATTCTTCACCACATGCCTTTTTGATTTAAATACTATTGATAAATGCGTAGCCGTCGGAATTCTCATTACATCTTTGAAGATAGCGAGCTAGCCCTTCGGAAACATGTGTCTTGGGCAAATAAAAATGAAAACGTTGGCTTTTAAGGGGGAAAAACGCCCTGATAACTCTATGTTTGGAATTGAGATACAGTAGCGGAGACTATTATACCTGTAATTCCCGCGGAAGAACTTAACGACCGAATGACTCTTGCAGTGACCGTGGTATGAGCATTTGCGGCACGCCATCTCCCTTCTATTCTCTTCCTTGCATTTTCCTTGCTATTTTTTTGTAACTGCATTGTCCGGCACATCATTTGGTTGTGATTACTTCGAAGGAACTCGGAACGGAGACTCAGGCAATGCACCTGGCATCATTCACCAAGGAGCCGGAAGAAAAACATGATGGTGAATGAAAAGCGTCAATAAGTTACAGTTAAAGTGCGACAGTTATGGAGGGCTGGGTGAACGAGCACTTATAAAGAAGGAAATGCTATCAACGGAACTTGGTTCACTTAATTCACCTGACGGAACAATAAATCACCTACTTTACAATGAGGGGAGCCGGTGGGGAAATTGATGATTTGGCTAACAATTGCCTTTTCCCTAGTGATAGTGTATGTGAAAGAAACATTGCCCAAGCATTGAGCTCACTCTTCGTCTCTGTCAGTTACCTTTCTATGTGATCTTTTTAAAGCACATTTGAAGCTCAATGATTCGCTGACTCAAATAAAAGTTTTATTGAGACAAGAGAAAAGTTATCTTCTTATTTATGTAATAGAAATGTTCTTTTCTTATTTGTGACCGATCATGCTATTACCAATTATTTAAAAAATCAATTCAAAGTAGCTGTGACGGACTAGCACCCAAAGTGATAGCAAATGTTCACGGCTATTATTTGAGGTCTTCTTCCGATAAAGGTAGGTTTTGTGGGCTCTGATTGTGCTTCCGTCGTATTTTTCTATGACAGGGGTCACCAAATTCTTCAAACTCTCTGCTAACTCAACTCGACATTTTTTCCACCTACCTTTATCTCATTCAGAAAGCGTAATCCTTTTCTCCTTCTCTCCCATTTACCTGAAACTTCCTAATTTTGTCATTGCCTTAAAAAAACTCACTGTCCGTTATTCCCTGCCCCATTCGCTTACTCTACGACCTCCTATTTCCTCCTGCATCTTCATCTCATGAGGAGAGACAGCACAGGAGACGGTTCGTCTTCCTCTTATATTCTGCTGTATCTATCTTTCTCAACCCTCACATCTCAAATGCTTTAAAATATCTGAAAATTAGGCTTAATAATAACGAAGATTTGCTATTACTTTCGATTTGTTCCATTGAAATTGTAGTAATATTACTAGAAATTTACGTAACTGTATAATTTGTTGGGATATGTTATTGAAATTTCGACCTAATTTTTTCCGTGGCCTTGTGTCTATACGAAGATGAGAGCTATTAGAGGATGCACATCCTGTGACTCTTGCTTTAATCTCCCCAATATCACTTTTTAAAAGTGGGTTTAAAGCTAAAGAAATCACTATGCATGCGCACGATCTGCAATTGAAAGTGCCGCTAAAGTTCTTTACCGAAGAATAATGAGTTTATGATTGCCAAATGGGTTTGACAAATGAGCAATAGTATGTTAGTATGCCGCATAACTCAAAATTTCATGGTCTGGTATCGTATTTTGTATCCCACACTAATTTAAATGAGGGCTTGTTTATATATTTTTATTCTCGCTGAGTCCGCGTGTTCGGTAATGGACTTGTCTGTTAGGCCGATTGTCACGAGTCTCGCCTGTAGATGTGGTAGTCATGTAAAGTCTAATGGCCCGGCCTCTTGAAGCCTAATTTTTGAAGGGGGCATAAAGGTCCATAAATTCATAGCATATCGTAGGGTACATAATAGTATTTTTGTTTAACGAGCTTCGATGGCTAATGTCATTTCGCACTTACTGTCTGCCACGTGCAGACAGGGGCAATAGCACTCGGGCGAACCGAAGGACACAGCATATTTTCTGAAAAACTAAGAAAAAGTAGTATGCATTCTTCTCTTAGTTGTATAGTGTCTCCAGGGTTATTTTAGGATTTTTTGAGACATACAGTCACCTTGAAATCATACGAGATTTTTCTTTATTCTTAGTAGGGACCACATCTGAGTTTTATTTTAAAATTGAAACAGTCGTAAGAGGCATGAATTAATACAAATTATAGGTGGTAATATTTATGACACAAATACTTGATTCTCATGGCTAAACCTCTCAAAAATTGACTAAATATTCACATTTGAGGTTTAACCTTGACTCAGTCGTTTCACGCCGTACGCAGAAAGAGCTTTCTCAATGGAAGGATTTTTCCCTTGTAATTTAATGAAAAGTGTTGTAGTGAGTAATAACTTATTTTTTTTAATTATTGCGAAAATATACAGAATACATTCTGCTACATTTCTGACACCAACTGTGCATCGAAACTTCATGTTTTTATAATGTCTCACCGGGCGTAGATCCGTACCAAATACCACGGAAATCGGCTTCCATTAAAAAAAATAAATACCTCGAAAATTAATGGGGTTGGTGGCTGATATTTCGATATCATCAGAAAAGTGAGATTATTTTTTTTTAATAATGAGGCCAAATGTGTTGAATTTTATGTGAAGTAGTATCTCGCTCGGACAACCTATACAGCTGGAAAGTTTTTCATGGGCGTCTTTCGTATGCGTATCAAACGTGAAGTTTTGTAAAACATGTACCACGCGCCCACTGCACCTGCACGGCCGCTGGACTACTTTTTCAGCTGTGTCCTCTCGAACTCCTCTTGCTCCGTGAGAACTTTCCGCTGCGTCTCTTCGCGCGCGTCGCAGTCGGCCGCAAGGTGCATCTCGACATTATTTGCGTCCCGAGTGTCGGCTGGCTGCGGTCGACGGGAGCACTTTCTCATGTATCGAGTGCGTCAGCTTGTTCACAGCTCACTCGGGCGAGCGAGAGGTTTATCAGTGTATATCGAGAAGACAAACAGGCTAAAAGGGCACTTTAGTGCAGAATATGCAGTACCTGAGGTGCGTTCATCAAAGATGGAGGTGAATTCACTACTCCTTGAAAAAAACTAACTATTTAAAATATCTAGGTAATTCCTCTTCATGACCTCTTATTTTTTTGTTTAATTGTTTTTTTTTCCTTCTGAGGGTCCATTAATTGATAAATTATTATTGTATTTCTCTTTTTCCAACGTTTCGCATTAATAAAATATGAAATAGCCGGTTCAGTTGGATGTAACTGATTCATCTACATCTACAAAATACCCTGCAAGCCACCTCGTGGGTGTGTGGCAGGGGGTGAGTATTCACCAGCATGCATTACACTATACCATATTAAAGTTAGAATAACTACGACTATTGATGTATTAGCATAAATTGCTAATGCTTGTCAGGAGGCGAAGCTTCAGAAACCTGTACTACACTATAAGTTTTCTATCAATGATAGAGGTACAGTTAGTATTAATATAGTTTACATCTACATTAATGGACAGAGATACAAGAGTTGTACTAAAAACATGCACGACGTGCTGTCAGTACTAGGTATCAGATAAGCAAACAAGTATTAGGGAGTAAATCAACTAACTAGCTACACTACTTATCGACAAGCCCAGTTAAAAGTGCCACTGGCAGCTGCTATGGTCTCTTATCGCTCGTGGGAAAAATGATATTTTAAATCTGTCCGTTCTGCTGTCTAGTTCCCTTATTTTATTCTCATGATATCATCTACCGTAGTATGTCGGATTTCGTAAAATTTTATTAACGTCGTCAGAAAATAAATTGCTTTCGAACTTACATAAGTGATTAAGTCTAAATATTAATAGATGGTCCGAAAGCCATTCCCATCTGTTGTTGCAAAAGTTCAGTTACACAAAGGTATCTTCTATGCACCTTGAGTAACACTAACGATATTATGATGACGGCCTTTATCGTATCATACCGATCTTCGCTGCACGCGTTCTAACTTGGTTTTTAAGCCTACCTCATAAGGATCCCAAATACTGGCAGCTTATTCCAAGTGGGGTTTAATAAGGGAGAAATAGCGAATTTCCCTTACTCTATCCTCGGAAATACATTTGATATACATTGAGTGCGCAAGTATGGTATGGTGGAACTGTTCTTAATAACTAATAAATCGCAGTTTTCCACTGGGATGATGTTAATCTCGCAACTAGTTTCTACGGTTATGCGTCATTTACACCCACATACTACTCTACGAGCCGCCGCTGGGGCGTGTGGCTGGGGGTGTTAGTACACCAGCCATGTAAAGTGAAGTGAAAAAGGAAAAGGAAGGAGGGGAGGTCGAAGGTGAATTGTGTGTCTTAGTAGCTTGCTTTGTTTTGTTGTAGTCAATAATCGTGCTAGGACAGGAGAAATTTTTGTACCTATCAGTTCGGCAGTGTATTTCTCTTATTTTCCAGTACTAGCGTGCAGCTTCCGAGTCTCTGGTGGTTCCCTACGTATTCCTTCCATCCATCCTTCCTTCCATCAGCTGTGTTACACATTCTGATCGCTCGTAGGAATTTTTAACAGTGATTCAGGCTTTCCTTAGTATTTAGATTATTTTGTGGATTTAGTCTGGCTATGTATGGTCCAAAATGATAGAGGCGAATTCGAGATGTGGCCTAATCAGAGCGGAATAGCATAGCTCGTTCACTTTTCTTCCTACAATTCGCTTAATAAATCCTAGTTCCTTCAGTCCATCGCCACCAATATTTCGAATGTGTTTCCACCCACGCAAGGTCTTAAGTTACTGTGACAGGTCTTGAAGACAGGGCTGTCAACCGTTCTCATTTTCCCGGATGTGTCAACATTTTTTATTTAATAGTATGAGACAATCCGGGAGAATTTAATTTATTCCCGGAATTTTATCTCTTTTGATTTTGAATTTGAAACATATATTATATCATTACGTCAAACTAGATATAGATGTAATGAATTGTCTGCGATAT
The DNA here is from genome assembly GCA_963573305.1 of Pyrrhosoma nymphula. NCBI lineage: Eukaryota > Metazoa > Arthropoda > Insecta > Odonata > Coenagrionidae > Pyrrhosoma > Pyrrhosoma nymphula. Next base: position 59,466,498 of record OY754330.1, read on the forward strand.
CCAGGATGTTAACGTGCCGGGTTGGAGACTAAAAGGTCACCGGTTAGAATACGATTGGGTGCCTTATAGAGCTAGCAGACTAACTGATACATGCTGAATGATGCTAGAATAAACCACCGGTGTCTTTTTCAGTGATTTTCATAAACCTAAAGTGTCGTATGCCCTGGATGGGCCCCGTGTGTATGATTGGATGGGCGCTGAATATTGATAATAATGTGAGAATTTGCGAGTGCGTCGAAAGCAAGAAATAATGACTTTTTATTTGAAAATGCTTTTGGCTACCTTCTTAGGTCATTTCGCCATCAAATAGTTGGTGGTTAATTTGGTAGACGTAAAAAAATTGGATTATCGATGATGGATGAAGAGAAATCCTTTGGCCGATTACCGTAACTCTCAGAATCTCTTCCATTGCCTATGAACCCATAGTTGTACTTCCCATTAGTTGGATGGAGTAATGAGCTTAAGGTGTCCTTTACGCGGCCATCAATCAGGTATCAGATCCTATTGCAAAGTTTCTGACCCTGCTGGGTTTCGAACCCCGGCTCACGGCATGGGAAGTCGGTGTCGATGCCACCACTTGAACTGGCCGCAAATGTCAAGGACAAGCCACTTTCAAATCATGCAGAACTGGTTAAGGTACTCTAGTTAACAAGGTTCTAGTAGAGAACTGGTCCAAAATTCGAAATGGTCAATCTATGAAAGGTTAACCCATCATTTGACGGCCTTGGTGGCGGTGATGTTAAGTCCTTGCCTGCAAACCTGAGGTCACGGGTTCGAATCCTGAGTGGCATTTTCTACACCAAATGCCTGGCTGATTCTGCTCAACTAAAATAATTGGATTACCCGTTGGTGGCGTAAGCTGTGGGTACTATTTGAGTAATTACTCCTTTGTAGTTTAAGAAAAAACCTGAAATGAATTTGGATGGCTGGATTTCAGGATCTCCCATTGGAGTGAATATCTCATTGCGCGGTTTCACCTTCTTTGCTGCAGGCGTCCTCAAAATTGATTGAAGTGCCTGACCTTGATGTCTGCTGCAGCAAAACTGGAATTTTTACGGACAAAGGTACAAGATGGTTTTGCATCATATGTGATTTCCTGAGTCATGTTATTTTATCCATTAGAATTATAATGTGAACTTTGCATTGTGCGATAAATCACAGCATACTTTGAGAAAAATCATGTCGACCACAGAGCCGGGCTGTAATTTGTTGTTATCATTTTTCCCATCGAGTATCTAAATATTTTCCAATGAGATTTTATCATTTGCTATGGATATAGTCACAGTTCAGTTGAGATTTAAGCGATACCATGAAAACTCAACAATACTTAGACGTCAAAATAAAGGAGTGAATGACACCGCGCTCAGGATCAGCAAAAGACTACTCACGCGTCCATCGAAGATCAATTACATATACCTACATTTTTCCATCTGCCCATCTTTATTTATTTGAAGTTCACGTCAATCGCCCTGACCTGAGGATGACCCAAGCGGAGCTGGGAGTCAGAAGCGACTCCGCAAGCGTCGAGGCGAGTTAGAGTGAAAACGAAAGATTACGGGATGAAACGGCTGAAGAAAAGAAAGCGAGGAGTGCTCCAAGGCGTTGGTTGGATCCTTGAATATAGATACTGGATGGAAATCCGCCATCTTGTCCCGTGTAAATCCCCCGTAAGCGTTGTTGTCGGTAGATTCCGAACCCTATAGAAGTTCCAGTTTCTAACTCTGGGTAGTTGGTAGGTAGCGTTAACATCGCTAAGGTTGTGCAAGGTCGCTATACCCCAGGTGATGACACGCACTTAACTAATGTAATCCGCCATCTTGAATCCAGATCGCAGTGAGAATTCAAATTTTCCATGAAAATGAATGGCTGACATAGATTACAAGAACCACGGATATCTCACTTAATACGTAAGATGACACAATGAAATTTGCGAGTACAATAGGCAATGACATGCTACTTGGGAATATGTTTAGATAACCGGGTTGAAGTCTTCCGTTTGACTCCAGAAAAATTGTGAAATTACCTCATACTCCGATTCTTGATAGGTAACACGGGAAACATAGGCATAAAGAACACAGGTTTCCACTTGTCAGCCGGCAGTTCAATACCCATACCTTTCTTCTTGCTGGATCAGTAGAAAAATAGGTAGGTAATTGTAATTGCAATTTTTGCAAAGGAAACAACCCTGACCATAATGGAATTCCCGGATTTCGACAGCGGTTTTTTTATAAAAATGAATTTATGAAGTTAAGGCTTTTTTTAAATGAAAAAAACGTTATCAGTTCATCGGTATTTAATCCAATCTAAATTTAATCAGTATTTACTTCCTGAAGAGATACTCATTCATTTACCCGATTAATCATGACCATAACTATTGGTACTCGCTCTGTGGCCAGTTTAAACCGCCGCCAATAGTTCTACCTATGCCCGTTTGTTCACAGCGCTGCCATCGCCTCAGTCGCGGTAGCCTAGCCTGCGGAATTTTCGACAATAGATACGGGCCATTGATTCCCATCCAGTATTCTATATTCATGGTTGGATCTCTCCCCGCTGGAGGGAGATGAGAATGAGAAGTGAGAACCGTGGAATAGGATGCTAGCATTAAAACATTTTTCTTGAAAACACCTTACTATCGTATAGAGAATTGAATGAGGATTATAAAAAATATACGCTTATGTGGCGTAAAATGCAAAGTAATTTAGTATCATTAAAAAGTAAATCGCTAAAATACTGTAGATACCAGTGGAGCTAGATACGCCTTTTAACTTCATTCAATCGTATCCAAGGCGGCAGGCCCCGCGGACCCTGACGTAGGAAGTACGTTTCTAGTACATTATTCATCACGTGCTATGCTCCATTGTAAACTCGTTGGAAGTATGTTTCAGTTGCTTCGAATACCGTGTTGTTACCTTGTAAAATTTAGACAGAGCCAGTTGTGAATCGCGTTGCTGATGCGTTGTTATCCCATTGTGGATCCGTTTTGTGCGTGGGAAGAATCGTGTAGTTATCGCGTTGGCATCACGTTGTGAGTACGTTGTGGCCCTGTTTTTTACGTGAAGAATCGCGTAGTAAACACGTTATAGCCACATTGCCATCCTCGACACGTTGAAACCCTATTTCTGTGCTAGAAGAATCGCGTTGTAAATGCGTTATAGGCGCGTTGCCATCCTCATGTCCGTTGTGGGCACGTTGTAACCCTATTTCTGTGCCCTCTAAAAAGAAATTAAAATTTGCATTCAGAAGAATATGAAAGTTACTATTACGATGACATGTTTTAGTATTATTCTACCTTGTATCTACCTAACGATATTACATCTGTCTCGCATGTTCAGCTGCCCAACGGTTCTACGCTCATATCCTCGCACCCATATTAAAATATGTGCCGTCAAAAAACTTAAATATGTGGCCACTTCCGTGGCTTAATGTGACTTCGAGAACTAATTTTTGGAAACTGCAATTCCGTGATAGTCTGTGGAAATACCATTACATCACGATAACAGTTATCAGGCATTAATTAATTTAAATCTATATTTGCTCATAGTATGAATATACATGCAACATTACTTAGAATAAACAAGATTTTTTCCGTGTTTTACGTTAAGAATGTTTTCACTACAGATCTACAACACGCATAGCCCCACTAACTTCGCGTTGTAACTGCGTTGTTGAGACACGGATGCATGCCCGTTGCAATGACGATCTCACAATATCTCTACAACGCGCTTTGCCGTGTTACTAATGCATAGCCGGCTGCGCGAGAACGTGCGTTGCTACAACGTTTTCACTACAGATCTACAACACACATAGCCCCATTGACTTCGCGTTGCAACAGCGTTGTTGAAAGTGGACGCATGCCAGTTGCAATGATGATCTCACAACATTTCTACAACGCGCTTTGCCGTGTTCCGAATGCATAGGCGGCCGCGCGAGAACGTGAGTTGCAACAGCGTTTTCACAACAGACCTACAACACGCATAGCCCCATTGACTTCGCGTTGTAACGGCGTTGTTGAGAGTGGACGCATACCCGTTGTAATGACGACCTCACAATACCTCTACAACGCGCTTTGCCGTGTTACGAATTCATAGGCGGCTGAGCGAGAACGTGCATTGAAACAACGTTTTCACTACAGACCTACAACACGCATAGCTCCATTGACCTCGCGTTGTAACAGCGTTGTTGAGTGCGGATGCAGGTCAGTTGCAAGATTGTGCTTACAACATCTGTACAACGCGCATTGTCAAGTTATGAATGCGGTGCAATGACGTTGAAAATAAGTTATAAAGAAAGTGCGTTGTGACAACGTTGTGGACTTGTTGGAGATCTGTTACAGCACGTTTACAACTTACAATGGAATTACAACGCAATATCTTGTGCGGCTGCTTCGTCAGGGGACATGGCCATAAACAGATTCATAGTGGTATTGGTGGTGGTAGAGGCCACGGTCGGATCTGTCCAATATGCCAAGCTCTCTACTTAAGGACATATAATGTTTTCGGTTAATAATGAGAGACTCAAGCTTAATATTTGTTGCATTAATGTATATCGGTTTTGAAAACTGCCTGTAATGCTATGTCACCTGTACGAATATAAGTTACTTGGTAGATGACTCGAAATGAGTCATTTATACTTTGATTTCTCCAAATGTTTGAAGAATATATCCGCGAAGAATGGAGGCCGCCTATTCAGTTTTTACAGTGAGGAATATCCACGGATACGAGCAAATAACGTCACAACATGTTTGAGGGTGGCCATATTAAAAGCTATCTTTATGCAGCTATAATTAATGCGAATGACGCCCAGATGAAATGATAACATATGTTTTCGTGCCCTAGACATCATGCACTTTCAGGTATTGGTCTCAGGAAAAATCACGCAAGCACCTCGTGGCGCTGAAATTAGCCTATTTATGCACCAGGAGTTTAGAAGGCCAGTCATGGAGATGAATTCTGTTGTTCAGTGAGCTGTGTCGTTTCCCAGAGTTGTATTTAAGGAAGAGCTACAGGCATTCTACTCATACCGAAGAAATGGCCGCTTCGTGATATTCCACATTCTATAATTTGCCTCCGCGGTCTTCATCGTGTGCAGTAAGTCATTCTCAAGGTTTGCGAAGTGACTCTTTCTTTGAATAGTTTCAGTTGGCTCTCAGGTTTTCGCAACGCTTAATGATAGTGTCCACGCAAATAATTATGATTGATATTTGTTATAATCACCCTTTCAAATTGGGTTCGTAACAATTAGTGATTACTAAGGGCTTGCCATTTCGCTCATTAATTAGTGATAACATAGAGTTAAAATGAAAGGGAACATTTTATTATTGAATATTTTTAACCCAGAACCGTCTAAAAAGTTTATCATAAAGTTAGCATTACCAAAAATTTGAAGTCAGAGGCTATTTCCATGATATAATCGAATTAATGTCTATTTATTCTATCCTTACTCTTTGACCCAGTCGTTGATCAACTTGTAGTTTGAGCTAATGAGACTAGAGCTTACATCGTGCTGAACCTACAGGCATGTGAAATTCACGCAGTAGGGGGAATATTTTGTTACTTAGGCCATTTAAATGTCAGCAAATTATGAGGACAAATTAAAAACAGAAATACATGTGCAGGGAGAAAGAAATCGGAATGCAGTGCTGATGACTTAGCTATGTTCTGTACTGCATGAAAGAAAGTGTAGATATACACATTGATAATAAGTGTAATTAAAACCAAAATAATGGTTTGTGGTCAAAATCAAAAGATCACAGCTAAAATTCGACAGCAAATTAGGAGCAAATCTGCTCTCAGAGAAGCAGATCTTTAATGATGAAAGCAGCAACAAATGTGTGTACTGAGCAGAATAGCCCAAGCAATGAAGGCATTGTACCATAAAAAATAGTCTGCTATCAGCTTGCAACACTAACTAGAAATTGAAAAATATTTTCATTTAACCATATTTATGAAACACGCTCTTATATGACATTGAACCTTAGACAGCAGACCCAAGATGGTTGGAAGCTATGTAGTAGACATGGTGTTATCGAAGAAGGATGAAGACCTAATGGATGGAAAGAAACACTAATGAAAAATTCCTTCAAAGAGCTAGTGAGAAAAGGCACTTGGTGAAAACTGCGATATGGAAGAGAAAAACTTAAGGTGGCAGGAAATCTTGCTAAAAATGTGTTTCCATACCATCGGCATTTACACTGCTACGATTGCTGGCAGATATAAAACTACGGTTTTCACGATTCGATGTAGGAATGATACGGCTATGTCAGAAGTTATTTCAATCATACGTGATAGCAATTATATTGAAGAGACAAATATGTGTATTAAGCCTTAATATACTTATTCTGAGACATAACAGCCCAATGAAAACAACGATGAAAGGAAAAATACATGGGAAGAATTATCAAGGAAGGCCAAAGATGAAATGCATTAAGTAGATCAAGGGGTATTTAAAGATAAGCAATTATGAATGAATTAAATATTTATCCAAAATGAGAATGAAGTGGAAAGCATTATCAAATTGCTTTTCGGATTGATGACTGATGATGATGAGGACACCTATAGTTTCCTACGAAGTCTTGGCACCTAGAAGTCGCATCTAATGACCATATGTATGCAAGTACGAATCGTATAATATTCCTCGAGCACCGCTTGCATCAGATTGCGACTCGCGAACAACGAGAGAGTGGGATCTGTGCCATAGAAACGTATACAGAGACTCAATAAATAGATCGGTTATAAATAGATCGATAGATAGATTCGCCACGTGTATTCAAGAGATACGACCCAACATTTCACGATCAATGTCAAGGTACCACTTTAATAGAATATTAACAGAAGAATCTGTCAATCGGTTAAGAAACGTGTATTACAGTAAATTAATCATTAAAATGAACGTCAATGCGACGAGTACCCGATGTGACCCGCGACAACTTCAATGAGGACTCGTATGCAAAACGGTATTGAAATAGAGGACCATATGGAAAACCATGCGTAGAAGAGCCAGATGGATAGGGCCAGCGATGAAACACAATGGCTGAATATTTGGGGAGGTGGCCGACAACTAAGGTATTTAGGTCGGGTAGGTATATTCGTAAAGGAAGGATTGTTTGGGGGAATGGGAAGAAGAGTGGGAACAGCACAACGATCGGGATTCGAACCCCGGACAGGTCCCCATGATGGCAAGTCAGTACCGAAGCTACCAACCAATCCTCGAGACACAATGAATTCTTAAGAAATGTGTAAGCGAGAAAAATAGAAAGAAAGATCTCAGAAGTAAGACCAAGAGAGAGATATGTAAGGACCAAATCAAGGATATTGGAAGGGAACACTAGTAAGTGAGTTAGCAATTTAAAGGAGGGAAAGGAGGCCTGCAGTGAAGAAAAACTGGTGATGATTATAATAGGAATGATAGGGATTTCAATTCCTAATCTCGCGAATTCACCACGGGACTGAATTGGAAAGTGAAACTCATTCAAGTCTCAAACAATTCTTGACGTATGCGGACTCGAAGGAAAGTGGTCGCGGATAGTCTCTTGCGATCTCCCGTTTTTCCCTTTCATTTCTCTCTCTCCCTCCCTCGGTCAGATCCGTGCTTCGTTTTAGCCCGAGGCGTCAAGCCACCCGAAGGTGGGGTATATAACGCGGCGAGAACGGTTCTCGTGCGAGATCGAATTCAGTCACCATGGAAAACTTAATGTATTGTTTTGGTAACTTTCTCTATGGCATGCGTGTTATGCTAATACGTTTCGCAATCCCTCCCTCATGGCTCATTTCCACGATGGATTAGAGTGGGAAAATGAAAGACGATCCTTTCACATTCGACATCGGTTAACTTACATGTCGTTTGGATTTTCCTTTTCAACCGTTGTTTGATAGCTGATACAATGGTTTTTATTGCTCAGAACAGCTACTTTTTTATCCAAGCCTTTTTCACGTAGAAAAAAAACCTTTTTACAGTTGAGCCGTTGATTTTGAAAGTGGGGCAAGTACATCGAGTAAAATAAAGAGTTACAGCTAATTTCATCAGAAATTAACTTAAAATTTCTGTTTCTAATCAATGCACAATCATATCTATACAACTTACACCGTTTTTATAGATATGATTGTGAATTGATTAAAAACAGAAATTTTAAGTTAATTTCAAATGAAAATTAGCTGTAGTTCTTTTTTTTTACCAAAATGGACTTGCCCCACTTTCAAAATCAACGGCTCAGTTATCTACCCTATACTGCCGCCGCAAATCTTGCTAATTGATATAGTTACAGCGGAACTGATTGCTAGTAGGTCAAACGGTGAGGAGACTCCATGGAGCTAGGTTGACCAACTTTTGAGCCCACAGGCACTCTGGTTACCCCTCTACTGCTGGTGTTGGGTCACGAAAAAATCTCAATATTCTCCTTCCCGTTTTGTGATAATGTCGACTCATGGTTGAATGTATGTACCTTTCAAACCGTCAAAGGAGATTAAGGTTATATTCACGTCCACTACTGCTCAAAAAGACGCCAAGTAAACAAAGATACTCCATAGAGGTGACAAATACAGACATGATGTCACAAAATTCTAAACTTGAACATCATAAAACCATGCATAGCTTTCAATTTTTTTCAGATTCTAAGCAGAAAAAATGTGCGGCGTTGACTGAGCCGCGAGGTTAATTTAGATTTGTATTCACATTCGCTATTAGGAGGTATGGGCATAAAATGTTCCCAATTTACTACATATGTTTGCTTTCCCCCAGCTCAGGAATTTCCCTCGATGAAAACCTATTCCAGATAGCGCTGCGCCTTTATCCCTTATAAGTGATGAGAAATAACTTCATATAATAACGGCATGGGCCCTACAAGCTCTCCCTCGACCGAAATTGGTGAGATAATCGGGAAAATCGACCACTCAACTCAAAGATAGTGCATCTTGTACCAGAGGACGCTACACCCTCGAATGTATTTAGAGTGTGTAAAGTGCTTTCAGGGAATGAACAAGTCAGTTATGTACTGCCATGGTAATGATAAGGCTCTTGATTTGGCCGTCATCATTATCAGCTATCATAAATCCGGAGATTGTTTCCTGCAGCTCTCCACTCCATTTCATTTTAGCTTACCGCTTTCATCATCATTAGTCATTCAGTTCTAATATTGGTTGACTGCATGGGTTATACCCTTTCCCTTGATAATTCTTTTTGTTCCCAATAGTTTTTCTGTTCAATTAGCGTTTTATATGTCCCTCGGTCTCTCTCGTGGGGACTTCCCTTCTATTTTCCCTTGTATTGTGTCTCTTCCAAGTTGTGTCTCAATGTGAGGCCTGTCCGTTTAGAACGTGTCTTCCTGATAGTGCTCCGCATGGTTTTCTCCTTGACTATACCTCTTCTCTGATACTATTGGTCCATTTTATCTTCAGCATCCACCTCCAACACCAAGTATCGAACGCATGTATTCTCTTCCGTTCCATCTTTCCAATGATTCATATCTCTGAGCCATATAGCTCAACACTCCACTCGAATCATTATAGGTGCATCTTCCGTATTGGTTATCCCATTTTCTTAGAACTATATTTTTTTCGCCATGAATACTTTCATGTTTATCGCTTTAATCCATTCCTTTAATTCCTTAAAGTAACATCCTTCTAAATCTGCTCCCTATGAAAGCATTATTAGTATGCATCCTTGGTCTTCCTTGATTATTCTTGCCATGCTGTGCTCATTTCATTATTGTTTTCGGGAGGCTTTATGGTCGCGGAATGAAGACTTAGACGTTATTTCCGATGTTATTCGATGTTCCCTCTCGATGATCTTGAAAAAAATATGTCTCTGCGCAAATGTTTTCATGAACCGTTTCTTTACTTCCTAACTAGTGTGATAGCTGGTAATGTTATGGCGATAATATCGCGACTCCATTATCACAGCGGAGTAAAATTGTCACAATGCAAGATTTACACTCACTTCAGTGAATTACGAGAAGTAGCAATAGATGATTCCCGAGTTTGTTGGATTATGTATCATCAGATTCAAAATTAATTCCGTTAGCTGCATCAGAGTTTATCTTCTGCGTATAAAATTCCACATCGTATGCCATTGTCTCAAGGAAGGATACCAATAGACTGGAAAATTGCAAGCGTTACACCGATATTCAAAAAGTAAAACAGACGCGACCCAGGGAACTATCGTCCAATTTCATTAACGTCGATTATAGGCAAGATACTCGAACATATCGCCGTTAGCAATATCATGACGTTCCTGGACAGTCGTAACTTTCTCCATGGCTGTCAGCACGGCTTCAGGAAAGGTAGATCATGTGAAACACAGCTCGCGCTCTTTCTTCATGACGTTCTCAAATCTGGTGAATCGAAAAGACAAGTGGACGCATTATTTCTAGATTTTAAGAAAGCTTTTGACACGATACCTCACAACAAACGTTTATACAAATTACAGTCATTCGGGCTAAACGAAACAGTAGTAAAGTGGATACGCGACTTTCTGAGTGATCGTAAGCAAAAAGGAGTTCTTGACGGAATTAGCTCTGATGTAGTTAAAGTGACATCAGGTGTCCCACAAGGAAGCGTAATCGGCCCCCTTTTGTTCATTATATACATAAATGACCTATGCTCTCGAATTAGCAGTAAAATACGTTTATTTGCTGACGACGCTGTCATCTATCGCGAAATTAGTGATCACTCTGACTTTGAAATTCTATCATCGGATTTAAACAACGTTCTTGTGTGGAGCCAAGAGTGGGGACTCGAACTTAATCTGAGCAAATGCACGGCGGTACATTTCTTGCGGAGGTCGTCCAACTATACCCATGTATATGCTGTGGATGGTGTTAACATAAAGGCGACAGATGAAGTGAAGTATCTAGGAGTTACGATAACTTCGAACCTATCGTGGGGAACACATATAAGAAATATTTGTGGCAGAGCTCTGAAGAAGCTAGGATTCGTCAAGCGTATTGTGGGAAGATTTTCGGATGAAAAATTAAAAGAGAGGTGCTATTCCTCACTCGTCCGGCCACACCTTGAATATGCAGCGAGCATATGGGATCCGGTGCAGAAATACTTAATCCGGGAACTTAATAAAATACAAAGGAAAGCTGCGCGATTCGTCAAAAACTGCTACGGGCGTACAGACAGCGTTACGCAGATGTTAAACGAATTAGGCTTGGAGCCGCTAGAGACTCTGAGGCTGTGCGCTAGGCTTAAATTACTTGAGCAATTGAGAAAAGATATCTTTAAAAGCGACGCGGAGAACATCATATTAGAACCCCACTATATTTCCAGGTCCGACAGAGACGATAAATTAAGAGAGATATTTTGCCGAACGAATAAGTATGGGAATTCGTTTTTCCCCCGAACAATAAGGGACTTTAATAAATGCTAGGCGTAATTTCATTAGAGCGTTTCCTTTTTATATGTAAACGGCTGGTGTCCTAACATCCCCGCCACACGCCTATTGAGGCGGCTTGCGGGGTAGTATGTAGATGTAGATGAGGTGTATGCTTTCTTGCCCTCTAAAACTATATTTATCACATTATTCTATGACGTTTAGGCCATATTATTATATGTACCTTATTTCCCATGAAACTGTGATTTAATTAAGGGATTTTTAAGTGAAAAACTACAAGTTGCGATTGATGGTCAATTTTGAGACGTATTCCTTGAATTCAATCGATATAGGAGTTTATTGATACACAAATTAGTTCACTATCAGGAAACAAAAGCCATCAGGACCACAGAGGGGTCGCGAGAAAAGATACAGAAGAGAATAGTCAATTGTCCGGTCTCGTGCTGGAAAGTACGAGTGATATCTTGCCAGCGGGCATTGTGCTCTAGGAAAATGGGAGATAGTAAAGTCTTCTGTATTAGAAGTCGTCCACCTTCAACATCATGTATCGGAGGTGCAGCTTTCACGTGATCTCCTCTGACCCGGGAGTGATCCATCCGAGATATAATTTCTCGCCTGAATCGCGTTTTAAACACCTCTGAACTCATGCCAGTCAGTCCACTTCGGAGTTAATCGAACGGCGGCCTGCTTCGATGATTTTCGTCCCACACACAGTGACTCTGCAATTTTGCCCCTCTCATCATCGGCCGCTCCGGTGGTAATCGGAGATTCACAATGCGTAGCACTGTTTATGAGTCCCTGTCCATCTGTGTAGTTGTAGAATGCATGTATATTGAGGTCACTCTCCATTTTGATGACATCTGTAGTGTAGTGTTGCATGCTTGTGAGGCTTCGCCTCATGACAAGCATTAGCGATTTATGCTAATGCATAATTAGTCGTAGTTACACTAACTTTAGGGTATAGTGTAATGCATTTTGGTGATTAATCACCCCCTGCCACACACCCCTGAGGTGGCTTGCAGGGTATTTTGTAGATGTAGATGTAAATGAATCTGCGCGTGTTGAATTAAGAGTGGCATGTCTACTTTTCCAATATTAAGGCGGTTTCACCGGAAAATGACTTGTATGTCATTTTATACATATTTGGTTTGCTTATAGAGAATGGATGACATATGTGGAAAATTAGTAGCTTTTTGTCTAATATAGATGCTATGTTCTCGATATACCGCTTGTAAGAAGTGTTAAATAATCTTAATAAATTGATTCTTAATTAAGTTTAGCCACCAATCTATCTTAGTTTTTCAGTTGTTAGCAAATCCAAGGAATCTAATTGTTTTTTTTTTGCAATCCAATGCTATTTTAACTCGTAGCCTTGTGATACATAACATATATATTTCGTAATTATTCTATTACATATGCACAGATTTTCTTCTGAACGCGAAATAATAAATATATCATTATAATGGTTCCAAAGAAGTATCAAGGTACCACTCCGAGTTCAATATTCGAAACAAATATATTTAAAAATAATATTTAAATTTCGAAAACCGCGCCAAAAACTCGTCATAACATGCTTTCGTGAAGGGAAAATTTAATAAAAATATTATTTTTGTATCATTTGAATTACTGTCTGTATGGCGAGTTCCACCCCATAAACAGATGCACTTCAATGAAATGTGGTCCAAGAATATTTTTTCGAATTACTTAAAAAAATATGGGTCAATGTTATAAATATATATATGCACGTAATAATGACCCATAATTATTGCTCCAGCCACCTTAACTTATTTTTCTAACAGCCAAAGAACGTAATGAGTTAAAGCTGTCTTCGACAGAACATTCGAAAAGGCTGACTTCAGTATATGATTTTATTCTCACTGTCGCGTTGGAACCGCTTCAATTTTTTGACGTCTGCTTTGGGCTTTTAGGTTGGAAATATAACTTTTTACACGTGAAATGCACACTTTTCGACTTACGCAAAGTGCATGATTAGTGGCATATACCACGAGAGTTTTCTGAGGGTTATAAACAAATTATTATGGAACCATTTCTTGCGTCAACGTATGCTTAAGGCCAAACTTTTTTTTTCTATCTGTTGTGATGAAAGATATCTTGAATTGCACAGCTTGTCACGCGCTGCGACAGATCTATCAGAGGATCTATCCTGGAGGATAGTGGCTTCCTTGAAGCTCCTTTCTGCCCCGCGAGTGCCTATCTTGAGATACCGTAAAGGCAAACGACAACGAGTTCCAAAAGATCCTCCACAGATTGCCTTCGGAAGCATATGTATTTGATGTATAAAATGTATTGCTTTCGCCATGAAAATAAATAGATATACAATTACAACACAAAAAATGTGAGCTTTAGGTATCCTTGCGGGTCATTCCTGACTTCCTTCATTTCAATTTATAATTATAATTACTGCACACATTATTACAAATATTTCAATGTGTTATAAAATGTACATATACTATAAATATTAAATTATATCATCAATTAATAAGAAAATCAACAAACCAATCCAAACAAAGCAAGTGGGAATGGTACCGGAAAGTTGAAGGTCTGTGTTTCGATTCCCAACCTTTTCCCTCTGTTAATTTCTAGATTGGACACCATGATTTTCTTGAAAAATGTTGTATTTTTTTACGGTGCAGTAGTTTACGTCAGAAAGCGATAAACTCGATGCATTGGATTTTGAGATTATTGCGATGATGGACTTAACTACTATCGAAATTAGATATAACCGTTCGTCGAGTCCGTCACAACCCTGCTGTCGGATCTAACGTTCTAACTCAATCAGGATTTGTGCTTCGTTGGCTTCCCATAGTATTGACTTCATTGTGTTATGAGATGCCTTGTATATGGCATATGCATTCGTTGGAGCTACAGCCGTATAGGTAAACCTTCTTATTTTCTGCTGACGTACGGACTCAGTCATGATCTCCGGGCTGAGGATATAATTTTAAAATATGAGTCATTAAATTTACACGCCTAGCTGACTAATAGGAATTGATCAGATTATGCAGTTGTGCAAATTTAGGCAATTTAACGAGAGCCGCTTTCATTTAGTAAACTGTGAGAAGATTAATGTGCTTGCATATGATATCATGGTGGTGGTTGTAACAGCATTTTCCATGGCGGAGAGGAGGCAGTCGAGAGCTGCAGCAGACTAATCTTCGAATCGATAGATGATGACAATAAATGGCAGCAACTTTATGAAAATTAAGCTACAGCGCAACGCTTGCCATTTCGTTATCTTTGCCATAGTACTCGATCAAAAACCTTTTTTTTAAACCTGTACTTTTATGGTTTCCCTATCCCATGACCTTTTGTTTATAGGGAACCATCGAGCTCGCCTCCTAAATAGATAATTGATACGTACTGCAGCCTTGATAAATATTCGGAGTGGATGGAGGAACACTCTTTCCATGGCTTAGTTTTATGAGATTTCAGCTAATCACCAGATAAGACTTATTCATTATAAAAAAAGAGCTGAACATATACCAGGGCAGAGTTTCCATGAAAAAATGTATTCATATGCCGAGAAAAATAGTATGTATGAAGATTACGTTGGTTTTGTGTCAATATTTTGAATGAGTAGGCTTTTGAACATTGCCGTGCCAGTCTGTAGAAGTAAAAATGGACTGTAAATAATTCAACCATTTGAAAGCCATCACCCAATCATCCTAACATTTCCGTTAAATGTTAATACTGCAGAATAATTAAATATTGCACCCCTTACTTTAGCTGTAGTGGTCCACTGCAATGGAAATCGATTTTATATGTTGTTTTTTTTTAAAGAGCCAAAGCAAACTCATACTAAACTACGTCCATTATTATGGGCAACATGACTGAAAGGGTTGTCAATAGGAACGCATAAAACGTTTTCGTGTTCGGAATCAAAATTTTATGGCTCGAAGTTTTGAAGCTGAGCATTCAGCCGTGAGATTAAAATGCCGTTCATGCAAAAATAATTAAGCGGAACGGTCATTAGAAATGCCCTAGACAGGAAATTCTGGGAATACCTTCGACAAGGTTTGTCCTTCAAGATTGACGTTGTAAACATTAACCCGAACCGTGGTTTTGTTTTAATCTTATGGACTAGTAGCCATCTAACCGTAGTGGTTTCAAATTCAGCGAGACGTTACGTTCTGAATTAAAAGCTTGTTTGAATAAAATTATAGTGGTAGCGAATCATAATGACAGTCACCAGCGAGAAGCGTGGCGTCAAGAAGAGAAAGGCTCGTGTGGAAGGGATAGGCCAAGGAGTCTACATACGTACACAGTAAAGTACAGTACGTTTAAGAATACTACATACATAGTATGTAGTATTCATGGAATAGGCATGGGATAGTATGCATTATTCGTCTGATCGGAGGGGAGAGGATAGCATATTGTAGACAACGCTGCCAACGTCACTGCATTTAATTTGAGAGGGCAGTAAAGGTTCAGTTGCATGACAGTGTTTACGATCCAAAAAAAAGCTGGATAACACGCTTATTTAATACGCTTATATAGTTTGCAACCCATCGGAGAAGCCCATATAAACAATTGGATTGAGAGCTATAGATAGCTAGAAAGTTAGTGTGAATAACCAAGGAGGTTAAAATGAAATGGAGGAGGCATGACCGTGAACGCTCATGGGCGAAAGTGAAGCAAGAATAGGGGTGCTTGGGAAGGATTTTGTGCCGAGTAGGTGTTGCCAAATCAGTCACAAAACATCGCCTTGTCTGTGGTTTTTAACTTAGATTTGACGAAAATCGAACGCGACCGCCGGACACGTAAGCCAGAGGAAGGTCTAAACTGTGCCGACTGCAATGGCGGAATTGGCTTCAAGAATCAAGCATAATGTCGCCTCCATTTCTTTTCTAACCTCCTTGTGAATAACAGATTGAGCATTTTGAAGTTGGCAATAAAGGTTGGCGACCCTGGGAACCCTGGTAGTCAAACGCGGAGACTGCCCCCCCCCCCGTGCAAAACCAGTTCGTAGGGAATGGACTCTTCCACTTAAAAGGGCCTTATGATCAACAGACGCTATGTTTCGCTATCACTACACTTGTCTGGTAAAATAATAGCTTCACGCTATCTGATGCACAAGTTTGTAGTTCTTTGTGAATGTGATCAACAAAAACTGAGGTCAACAACGAAAGGGGTAGGTGATATTAATGGAGATGTGGCTTACAGGAAGGTGAAGAAAAATCCTAAGACATCTGACGTATAAATTGTCCTACTCTTTGCGGAAGTTTTAGGTTTAGCACATTTTAACGTCCCATTCAACTGACGGAGCTCAGCACAAGAAATATACTTCACCAGTGCCGTCCCTAGGGTAGTGCGACAGGTGCCGCTGCACTGGGCCCTTGAGGCCCAGGCACGGGCTTGCCTTTTTCAGATGGTGCGGTAAAACCCGCCCATTTTCCGAAATTGCCTACTACTTATTGTTAATACTAATGCAAATATCTTGAAATCATTAGCCATTTTGTGGGCTTATTTCCTTCTTTCCATGAAACATGCTTTTAAGATGCTAAAATATCAAAAAGGGAATACAAAGTTAGAGGGGCCCCGACTTTCGTTTGTACTGGGCCCCTCAATCCCTAGGGACGGCCCTGTCCTTCACTCTATAATTGTCGGGGTCAACGCTTGAAAATCCAATAGCATTGGAAACCTAAGTGAATATGCTGCAGGGTATGGCCACATTTGAACCTTCTGTTAAAGGGGTCCACCTAAGATAGAGAAATTCTTAAGTATCTGCGATCAAGACTTCCTGCTAAGGTTGTTTTTTCGCTTAACACCGCGCGACTTCCTTGCTGTACTTAAATTTTCCTTATTGAGGATATAGGAAGTTATGACTCGGTCGCTAGCTCAGGAGAAAGTGGGTAGGTATTCATTAAAAAGTGTATTTCAGTTGCTAAAACACTTGGCCATGAGAAGATCACTGATGCGTATTTCGCGTATTTATACTCGTAGCTAGGCGGCTGCAGGTAACTAAATGAGGAGCTTATGGCTTTTCTCATGAGTCCAGCGTCAAAATAAGTTATAGAACTTCGTTATGCGTAGGAAACGCTTTAATTATCCATTTTCCCGTCCAAGATTCTTTAATGTCTACTGCTATGCCGGCTCTTGAGTCCGAAGAAATTTTTTATGAAACTTATGAATGCATATTGCATAGTATTGAATGTGAGCGTCGGTTTTTATTTTGTGACCGATATGGGCTGATTTAAGCAGCTAAAGCTTCAAACGCTCAAAGTATTCAACTATTAAGCTTCTATGACACTTGTCGTGAAAAAAAACAGGAAATAGAACGCTCAGGTTGGGTATCGTAATCATAGATGTGATTATCTAAATATGACGGTTGTTTTCATTGAATTTTGCCGATCCAATTTTGTGGCACCTATTGAATCATTTCTGGTACAAGGATCTCTCTTTGCCCATTTTCACTTTAAACTGATTGGTAAAATAAACCTGATTCTTATGTGTAATATTATAATACTCTATAAAGTTGAAATCGGCTGAAAGTAGCTACTTATTCGAATATTTTATTAATCCTTATGGTCTACTCCATTTAGCTAATGGTAGCCTGGCCGCCTGAGCACTCTATATTGTAGCAGACGATCCCGGGTCCGAATCTTCGGGTAAAAGCTTCCTATGAATCCCGCTGTTTAATCCTCTGTTGTTCGTTGCTATTCCTGCCCAAACTTCTTACTGTGCTGTAGTTGACACAGAAAAAGGTACTGGGAACCCTGGCCGCAACGCGTGAATTTCACAGGTTTCTTTTGTTTCAGAGCGAGGTGAGGTCTACCATAGAGTAAGCAGATTCTATGTTTACATATGCTTTCTCTATGGTTGTACGACCTCACCAACTGATAAACCAACCGTTTAGTTGATCACCGAGCGAGCCGGGAGTATTTTAATTTGGTGTTCCAAGTGCGTCCGGTTGCCCAACGTTTAACTGTCTTTTGCGTCACGGATGACGCCTGCGACCTCTTTACATTTGGCCACAACCACCACCAAGCTCAGGTTGAGGATGCATGCGCATATTGTAACTGTTCTCGCCCTCTGCTGCAGCAATTGCGGCATACCATTGTGCATGTGTCAGTGATTTCCTCCCTGTCACTCTTCTCCGCCGGTGATAACCTAATGTCGCGATTCCATCGGTTGGGGCGGAAATCCACAAGGTAGGCGTCAGGACGTCAGATTCACACGTACTCACACTCATATTTGCCGTTCGCGCCGCTACATTTCAGGCAAGGTCACCCAAACATCTTTTCATGAATTTTTTATAGTTTAAGAAAACTGGCTCTGTTTTACTATGCTCTTCCACCCTGGCCTATCATGTTGAATATGTTTAGTGACTCATTCTCTATCCATTGTAATGAGTTCCGGTTGTTGCGGATAATGTAAAACATTATTCTACCACTTCAGTTGCTAACATATATTATTGAAAAATGTATAGCATACATTAATCTTGTATTTTAATCATCTAGTCTAAAATCTTTCATGCAAAATGTATTCCTCAACCGTATTTACCACGTGCTCTACGTTTATCTTCCAGTTTTCCTTTCATCCACCGCATTTGCCCGGTAGTTGTGCGTTATGGCAAGTAAAACAATTTATAGCCAACCTCGTTGGTTGTGCCGTTAATTCCGTGTCTGCTAACTTGAGGTAGCGAGTTCCAATCCCGGCTGGGTGATTTTTCACCATCCAGGGTATAGTTTGTATCCAGGATATGTTTCCGAAATATATGAATTGGTCGTAATTGGCGAAAGATGTGAAATAAATTATTATTTTATTATTAGTAGTGTGCAAAATCATAGGTTGTTTCGCCAGAGCTCTCTCCTTTGTTAGTTATATGGGAGAGGCGACAGGTGGATTGGTGGTAAGGAAACGGATTTATGGGGAACGGAGAAAGAGAGGAGAGAAACCCAGCATGGTGCCGGAATAAGCCTAATCTTAACGAAAGGTGCCAAGAAGACCACGGTTTAACTGTCCAATCCGACGGATGGAGTACTTCAATTCAAATATTCTCCACATAATTTCTCATCAAGGGATCTGGATTCCTCTTTAAAATATCCGCCACTGCCGGGATTCGAACTCCAGCCCTGAGGAATGGAAGCCGGTACACCGCGACACACCAACCCAATCTTCAGCTCAATCCTCTTTCACCTCAACTTTCTCTTTTCATCTGGCTTCATTCTTCTACTCTTTCTACAGATTGCTTCCCGTAACTGCCTTGTTCCCCTCTTAGGCAGGCCATTGGTTTATTAAGTGGTCATCTTGTATTCTTGATCTATTTCTATCATTCCTATTTCTATTACCGTCTCCAGGAAATTGTCAGGCTTCTCATGCTAATTCGAGGGAAATTTTCCCGCTTCCTCGTAATTTTTTTATTTATCTCTTCACTCAATTAATCTTTGACGGGCTTGGCAGTTATTTTTTCATGGAATTCTATATCGTTTGACTCTTCTCAAGGCATATTAGTGAGTAAATTCAGTTTTCGAATAAAATTTCATCAGTAATTTTAACTCATGTAGTTTTAGCTTTTAATATTACTCGAAATTTATGACCACTGACGACATTGGCTTGGAAAAAGAAGTACCTTTGCCCCAGTGCGCGTGACCTTGTACCACGACATTTTTGCAATCGCTATGATTGAAAAATTTGTTAAAAATTCTTTATTCAAAATATATTTGGAACGTGCTGTTATACGGCAGAGAAGCTTGGTAGATTGGTACAGTGGGGATGTTGTGTAGTTGAAGAATGATGAAGATAAAGTGGACGGGGAGAATCAGCAATAAGTCCTTCAAATAGTTGGAGAGAAAAAAATGGCTCTTATAAACTCTGTGATATAGCAGACTAACTTCTCGGACACACCCTAAGACGTAACTACCTCAATTAAACAATTGCAGAAGGGGCAACAAGTGGGAAGAACCTCCGAGGAACACCAAGGATGTAATTCATGAAGGATTTTAAAATGAAGACTTACGAATAAATGATGCTTTTAACCGATAAGTGAATTAAGAGGAGAGCTGGAGAAAAGCAATATTCGGATTCAAGACTGACGCTGCTGACGAAGATGATTATAAGATTCGCAGCTGACTTGACTTTTATTCATTAAAAATGTGTTCATAACTATGAAGAATTCACTATTAATGTTCTTCATCCGTTACTTTTGGTGGCGTGCTTTAACGAAACGGTGTCTTAGAAAGGTGGATGCTGAATGTAATGACCAAGAAAGGAGTCAGTGATAAATGTTCGGTCGGATACTTGCGTAATATATTGCATTGTCCGCGTCGTTGGAGAAACTTGAGTCTTCGGACCGGACGACTGCCCTGTTCCACGGTTTTAAATGTGCCTCGTCATCCTCGGAGCGACCTTCCTTCCTCTCCCTCATGTCAGAGCCGCTCCTACGACAGCGCGCGGAGATAGGACCAGCTGCAATTCGAACAAGGCCACGGCTACCTCATTCGGGAGAACTGCAAGTAAACCAAGCGTCCAGAGGGCAATGAAATGGAAAGAGTCGGAACATTTAGTGACTTTAATAAAACGAAGAACAAGAAAATAAATGCTTGACTGCTTGCGTATTTCCGGGAGA
The DNA here is from genome assembly GCA_963573305.1 of Pyrrhosoma nymphula. NCBI lineage: Eukaryota > Metazoa > Arthropoda > Insecta > Odonata > Coenagrionidae > Pyrrhosoma > Pyrrhosoma nymphula. The sequence continues at coordinate 59,487,415 of OY754330.1, forward strand.
GCAAGGAGCGAGTATATTTACCTGCAAATTATTTTTAAAATGCTGGAACTTGCAGATGACTTACTTCCGGGTGAATGTTAATCCCTCTATTTATTACTCTTAGACGTTGATGAAGGAGGAAATTCGATACGCGAAAGAAACTCCCGCAGTGAAATATTTTGGAGACTTTTCCGACTGATCACCAGTTTACGCCGTGCAGCCGGTGCGGCCGTGACTTGTATTGACTTCAGAGGGTATCAAATGCCAAGAGACCTCGTTTTTAAGCTCGTGTCATGGAGGATAAGTTTTACGAGTGTTCTAAATGTTTATATTATTATTTTTTCTTCCTTAATTGGGTAATAGTGGTATTTTTTGGAACGTATTGAACGAAACGTAAACATTGTGTTAAAGTAAGAGGCATTTCATGTGATATCTTCCACCTCATCACTTGGATCATCGTCAGTTTTACACGAGAAATGGCATCATAAATACAAAACCTAATTATATTTATTGTTACTTCTCTGAATGTCTATCATCGAAGTAAATGTTTGTTGTACAATTGTCAACTTCCTGATCTTTGCCATTCCTGCGAAAATCATCTTCATTCAATGTTTTTAAGCAGCCCATACATTTTGCTGATGTATTATCCACCTTTTCCAATCCATCATATAAGCTATAATTTTATTTATTTTTTCAATTTATATTTTAAACAGCTCTATTGACCTTTCTGTATAATTTACATGTGACAGTAATAATTTAAAGATTTTATTTTTATTTTTAACGATACTTAGTATGACGGCCATTCATGTTCGGCTAATTCATTTATTCCCCTATGTTGATTGCTTGATTCTTAGTTCATATATATTTCCTGTATCATTTCATGCGGTATATTTTCATGGCTTAAAAAACCTAGCGTTTGCTAAATGATAACGTCATTTTCTACTGAATTAATTGAGTAGTGTAGGGCCAATATAATCGTTTTCCTCTACGATATTAAAAAAAAACGGATAAGTTATTATCTACTGCTTTCCACTTTAATACACTTTTGATAATTTTGAATCGTAGTTGCTGGATAAAATTAAATATTCGGCGACAGGAAATTGTTATAGGAATTGAAATATACTTTATGGGAACACACTATTTGGGGACTGCCCCGTTTACATTACTATATCTCTACCCTAGTAATTGTAAAGCCAGTAAAAAGTTCCCCGTCTGAACGCTAGTGCTAGTAAACTTGTTTTTCGTTTTTCTTTACCACGCAAGAGTTACTAATGCCCGTTCATGTTACGAGCTTTCTACACTTGTAATTCGAATGCTAGCAACCATCATTTAATCCTAGTAACTCTTGCGTTGTAAACTAGTTTACTAGGTTTGGCGCTAACTAGCGTTTACACGGGGATCTTTTTTATTGGCGTTCGAGTTAGTATGATTTAAAGTTAGTATTAATGTAAACGGAGCTTTTAAGTCGCAAAAATTGTTTTGTTATCGTTGCTATGGATATGAAATTGAACAGTGTTCAGTAATCAAGCGTGACATGTTGTGCCTACGAACTAAAAAAAAGAAAAGCCTCGTGAACCGAGCTATCATGCGTTCTGACTAAGAAATAAGAATCTTATATCGTAAATAGCTCCCGTAAGTGGACGAGGATCTGTATTGTAACTTGCGGTGTTATATTCCAATCGAAAAATAGGACTTAAATTTGCTCTAATGATGAGTTTTGCCATTAAATGGCCGTAATAGTTTCAGAAGTACGAGGAAGAAAGAAACGAAATGGTACTAAGGGTGAAAGGGTTAACCCCCGCGAAGACGTGTCTCTTTGCGTGCAAACGAACACGTCACTGCGCAGGGAAGCACCGCCTCCAGAAACGTGGGGGACAAGTGGTGTTCATCCTCGAATACTCTTGCATTTTTCCTCCTTGCCCAACTTTTGCATAACCATCTTGCCCAACTTTTGCTATAACCATCTTGTCATCCTGCTCCCCGACTTCTTCCGTGGAATTTGTTTGCTGCCGGGTCACTTGGTGTCCTATGGGAGTGTCTGGGTACAAAATTGTTTTGGTTTCTTCGAGCTGTGGGTGTTTTTCCTTCTTCTCCATCACCTTTTTCATTTAACTTTGATAGTCAGGCGGCAAGGCGAAGGGTATTGGCTCTCGAGTGCCCTTTATGCCAGGCTCACGACTGGCAATGAGAGTGAAAGGGTAGTGGAAAATAAGGCAATTGGCTGCCCTATTTAAAATCATTAAAATCTACAACTAACTAAGAAAACTCTTCCTTACATTAAATCATGGTCATTTAAAATAAAAACCTTGCTAGTGTAAACCGAGTGGACCGTAGACTTGTTGGCTTGTTGGTTTATTAGTATGTCTTTTCCCGTGCTTTCCAGCCCTATTCATTTCTTGGGCCCATAAGACATTTTCACAGTACCATAGAAAACATTATCTTGACTAATTTTTAGTAGAATGGGGTTGAAAATTAACGATTCTAATTGTTTATAAGAAAAATTAATTTTTATTCTAGTGGTCAATCATTCAAAATTTTTTCTTAAAACTAATAGGTATATCTGTTCTTTTTGGCGAAGTATAATCGAAGAACCGTGGAGAACCGTGGAGAATCAGAAAATATTCCCTAATCTTCTGTTAAGACATATTTTTTTATTTTAAAGTATAATGCTGTTGGCTGTATCATGCGGTGGAAGTCATCAGTGCAGAGATCAAACCCTTCAAATATTCCTGTAAGAAAAATCAACAAGTTTAAATACTCCGTGAAAAATCATTTAACTTTATGCGGGTTTGAGTTAGGATCACCAGCCCGCTCGCGAAAAGATTCGACTAATTAGTCAATGGCATTCATTTCTAATTTTCCTGGTGTATCTCTGGGAACGACAAAAATATCTAAAAGCTGTTCTCGTTGTCACCAACATGCTACATACGGATACCTAAACAACATAACAGTACAACGGCTTCAGAATGTTGTCCACTCTTTCTCCAATGTAATCGAGGGACTTCTTGCAGAATATCCTTAATATCTGGATTATTGAAAAGTTTTCACGTCAATTCTTTTTACGGAAGTAATTAGGAAATCCTGTACTAAATGCTTGAATAATATCCTGTTGAGACTCAACTCATTTTATGCCATAAATACTTTCCTTCTTTGCTCTTTATTACCGAGGTATCATTGAAGTGACAATGGTTACTCCAAAATATTCTTGTTTGGGGAAAAGGTTTGTGAAGCAAATGGGCATGCGCTACGCAATGTTTAATTCTCAACGAAAAATCCAGCTAAAAACGTTACCGTGCAAAAAATATTCTAATCTCAAGGTGGATCCCTGGTAGTTTATAAATTAATAAATGTGTGCCCTTGGTGAAGGTTGAGAGATGATATACCTATGCATTTCTTAGTCGATTTCGATTTAAAAGAAAGAGGTCGCGAGAAGATAACAGCATGCTAAACATGTCTAATGCTTTATGCAAGACGGGAATCGCTGACCCATACATATCTCGTGTCGTTAGCATGTGCAAGAGTTAACTGACCCGGGCTAATGTAAAAAGTTTATCTACGCAGCGACCTATCCAACACCAAACCTCATGATGCCGTTGGAGTTTTTTTTTCGACGAAGCAGTTGGATATTCCTACCGTGGTTTTCCTCACAGTCCATGGTTATTTCCGTTCGTTTTTCCCTAATGATTTTCCTCATTCACACGCAATTCGAAGAGGAAATTACATCGGAGGACTGCGATTCAAACACGCGAGGAGGTTGTAATAAAAAACGTGAAGAAACGGAAATGAAGACTTATAGTTATGAATTGCTCGAGGGTGGAGCGGCATCCACAGAGAGTATGATGTCGAAGAATGCTATGATGACGAAATTCCCGTGGAATTATCGATGAACAAATCCCTTTGTGGATCCAAAGCGAATACTCTAACCTTCAAAAGTTCACCCTCTCTGTGGAACCTGGCACTCCGACATCCGATGCACTACGTGCGCACTCTTGCGGGCGACTTTGACCCTGGCCTTGTGGGAGGGCGCATCGGAGATATCTCCGACGCACCCTCCACTAAGCGAGATAGAAAGTGTCACCCAATCAATTAGGCAAATCCCTAATCAGTGGCGAAGCGTGCGTTTTGAACTAGGGGAAACTTCAGCCTGTAAAATATGCAACCTTCCAGAATTTTTTCCTTGTGTCATTAGTCATGTGAAACTCGGTGAATAGAAACCACCGTACCTCTGTATAGCTAGGCTGTATACATTTTAACAGTAACCATAAATGTACATATGAAATTTGAATTAAATATAATGTAATCATAAATTAGGTATTTAAGTAAACACTGTAGGTACCTCACTTCTTGAATCGAAGCTCAATTCTTCGATATTTTCTGGCGAAGATATCTATCACGTCATCAAAGAATGACGGCTTCCGACGTAGCTCAGCAAGCAACGACTTTTCAATGCTAAAAAGAGCTAGGGATGATGTCCTCTCCTGACCTTGGGTGTTCCGCAGGAACATCTTTATTTTCTTCAATGCTGAGAAGGATCTCTCGGCTGATGAGCTAGATGCTGGAATGGTGATTATCACCTGAGCAAGTTTGTACACTTCCAGGAAAACTTCCACTAAATCAGCTGCTGTCAAGTATCGTTTTAAGTTCACAATAATGACTTTGTAAATTTCTGAATCTTTAAACAGGACGCACAGTTCACTTCTTAAACTTGGAAAATCATAGAAAATCCCGTATCTCTGTTTTAAACTTAGAAATTCCTCTTGCGGAAACTGCTTTTATAATGTTTTAAACTGATTTGAGTTTAAAAGGTTAACAAACTTCCGTAATATCCGTAAATCGGTACGCAGTGCTCGTTTTAATGACATCGATAATTTCAAAATAAACTCTCTTATATTATGTTTTCTTGTCTTCCCCCGAAATAGTGTCAAGCCTCATTCTTTTTGCAGTTGGAGAGTCATTCTGGTCACTAACAATTGAATTTATCTTTGTCTAAACGTTATAAAAATCTTCTCTGACGTTTGTCAGATAAACAGAAAATTGTTCCACCTTGTTACTACAGAAGTTCACATCAAAAACCTTTTATCTAACAAGTTTTTCAATGACGCACTCACATCTCCGTTCACCTTCCGCTTTTGTAGAAGCGTTTTGAACGCCGCGCCATTCATTCTTCTCTTGCCGTGGCTACGGGTGGACGCACACTGGGTCACTGCTTCCCCTCGACATGCTGTTTCAGGGGAAAAGTAGCTCTGCATCAAAGCGAATTACTCTTGGGCGAATTTCAATGATCACACTCCCAAAGGCCTCGAGTTCGGGTAGCCTAAACCCTTGTGTGCCAAATCACGATTAAAATCCACTGAGAATTACACTTGTATGTAAGTCCACCGTAAAGACCGTAAAGAAGCACACGCATGGATGACAGATGCTGTCTCAACCCAGGTCACAACCAAGGATCTCAACAGAAGCCGATGCTTCTATCCATAGACTAGCATGCAGTCTTACGAAGAGATAGCTAGCCTTACGCGCGGCTAGCGAGTCTTTACGCGGCGCACCCATTCTGGGAAGAACTCGTAGTGCACGACGAATAGATGTCCTTTTGTCTAGAGCGAGGGGCGTATGCATTTGCCCTTGGGCTAAGGGAAACAAATTCAATCATGAGCTTATTCCTGAATAAAATAATTCTTTCCTATGACCAATTGTGATAAAACTTCTTGTTTACTTCACATTAAAAATCAAAGGGAAGCAGTGCTTCCATTGCTTCCATTGATGCTTCGCCGTGCCTGTCCCTAATATACCAGTACCCAAGGTACTTAAAAGCTTAGAGTATATAGTTAAACAGAGGTGGCGTGATGAACTTCAGATGAAGCCATTTCCGCCATATTGAGCGTCCCCATAATAAATACTGTTATTGCCGTAATCATGAGATAGTGAAACCGGACGGATATTCTAACGACGAGTTCTTTCATAAATGTATGCTTAAAAGGAAGGCTGGGATATGCGCTTTGTCGTGACGTCACTAAGTTCCCTGAGAGAGTTCCCGTCGTTCTCGCCGCGTTGATCGCTGGATCGCCTGTGCTATTAACAATATCGTCTCTTCTCTGATACTGTGAATGACTGCCACAATTATTAAATATTCAGAGATGGAATTTAGCATCCAGAAAAATAAATTGGGTACCTTAATAGGTATTCAAGCTTTGTTATAAAAAAACTGGGGCAAGAGAACATATCCGACGGAAATTAGCCATATACCCGATAATAACGTAAGCTTAGCGATACAATATCCGAGTTCATGGCGATGTCCTATATGCATTGTAAGTGACATGGACCTTAGGTAATAATACTTTACTGACCCAACAAAATAATACAATTAATAGAAGACAATGCATGAATCAAACTTGCACATACCTGTACTGCAGTGGAAGGTGGATATGGGTTCCTTGTTATCTGCAACAGTAACACGAGTGACAATACGCAATGACCAGGCGAAGAAATGGCATTTAATATCTCTTCTAGAAGAACTTTGTTCATTTTCACATCAAATACAACATAAATAGGCTGTTTCCACTTTGAAAACAGTCCCCTTAGCATCACTACTAGCATCTGTTTGTGAGGACCAACAACTTCATCAGTGGTATGAAAGAAATTGTAATGTGTAAGGAATCTATGACAACAAATTCAAGAAAGAAAAAGTAATATGTGTTATAAAATATAGCATAGAATACCTCTTTTATCATATTCGTACACTTCTTCTATGTACTTTCATTTCATCAAATTGGAGAACAGACACTTTCTCCTTGGGCTTCATGGTCATGGTTGCTACTTCCATCGTTTAAAGAACATTTTTCAAAATGCCGTTCCTCATTTCAATTTGACACGCCCATCGTTGAAGTGTTGATAATCCTTTCACATGGAGTAAAATTCAGTTGCTTGAATGGTCCAAGAAAAAAAAATTCATTAAGTTTATGTATACATATAAAGTATAAACTTTACTTCATCAGAACACAGTAGCAAATACATATTGTAAACATCACTTTTTTCGTTAATTTTTTGTGGTAACTACCATGGCCATGGTAATATAAAAAACTATTTAAATACAATCAGACCGCAAATGGATTCCAGATTAAGTGATAAAAACATTATGAATGGTCCTTAAAAGAATTTAGCACATAAATGCGAAAATAAACAGTTATTATTTTGAAATGATATTGTGCACTAACCTGGTAGAGGGAGATTCAGTTGATTTCTCAGATAAAGGTATCATCTTTTGCTCAGGTATTTGATGGCAAAGGCATTTCCGATATCTTCAGAAGCCCAGGATTTTACTTGCTTCTTCCCTTTGAGCATAAGGGAAATTTGCCCTTTCGTTAAGAAATTCGATAAAACTTCCTTCACCCGAATTTCCACCATGGACTCTTTGGTGCTAAACTCATTCTGAAGGGCTTGTTCTAGTTCCTGGCAGTGGAGTTTTAAACTCTGTGAGCAAATAAGATTGGAGAGTGATAATAAATACTATTATAAAGACCAACAGGCATAAAACAGATAAATAATCAAAATAAATTACGTTGTAATCTTCAGTCAACTTAGCATGATCTCTTAAAAGAGCGGAGAACTTCTCCTCCAGATTATCTTCTTTTCCCTGAAACAAAAGAGGTTAATTAAAGAGAGTAAGCGATCTATGTAGTCTTAATCATGTAAATGGTCTAACAGTTGTTGTACATACCTCGTTATCCATTGTATCCGACTCTTTTGCTCTATCTTCTTCAAACAACTCCCGCACAGTCAATTTGTTTTCTCTTCTCTTTTTCCGTTTAGCACAAGGAGTCGGACTTCTGGTAACATTTTTGCTGGGCAATAAATTTACTGTAGGGAAACTACCAGGTTTCAGCATTTTCTTATGGCGGGCAAAATTCATATCCACCAGCATACTCCTCTGAAAATCTTCTTCTTGGAAGTGATCGGAGCAAATAAACCCATTACTCGGGTTCCAGTGATCCTTCCTCTTCCCTTGTAAAGGGAGGTCCACTGACTTTTCGGCGAAGATTGTAGTGTCTTATACTCGGTTGGAGCTGATGAGTCTGGCGCTCTCCTACTTCAGGAGGATCGCCGACTCTTCGGTGAAGATTGTGGTGCAATGATTGCTTTGTTGGATGCTGATGAGTAAAGAGCCCCTCACCCGCCAACCTCTGCCTTGACGTGGCACAAGAGCTTGAAGGCGGGGGAATCACGGTGATTTGTTGCTCTTCCTTTGAAGAGCACCTGGGCCGGATCGCCGCCCTCCGTCGACTAAAGTGGCTCTGGCTTACTCTCAAGGCGTCAAGAAAGACACTCGAACTACTTGCATTTGTCTGACGACGCCTTGAGTCAGAAAATTCCAGGTTTTGTGACGGGATCAGTTCATTCTATATAATGCTCTGGTGCCAAACGTTGCGACCCTTCCCAAATCCTTCTTCCCACCTTTTCAATTTATTTAACAAGACAAAAAAGCAACATGACACAATCCATTTAACAGAAAATTTCCTACACCTGCACTATAAGATATAAATACTGATAGTTAACTACCAACTAGCAAAACATCAAACCTAATACTTCTCAACCTAATAAAATAGAAATTATATTAGGACTAATAATAAATAACATCACTGTTTATTAATATTATGAGTAATCTACCGATAAAGATAGGTTTAGATGGAAGTAGGAGTACCTAAACTAATATTTTACTGTTGTATACAACTGTCTCCTTGCAATTTGTCGTTCTTCAACTCGGCATACGTCCTACCTCTCATCCATAAAACCTGTTCTTTTTTCTCCTCCCCCGCTTGCACAAAGTCAACTCGAGTACTTACGACCCTTCCTGGAGTCCAGCAGTTGCGGATATTTCTCAATGCAGTCCTGATCTACACTTGGTTGCAGAATGGAGGGCAATTGAAGAAAATCAAAGAGTTTGGCTTTCGATCTCGAACCCCGGCTGTGGATGAAAATTCTTAATAGAAACTCGATCCCCACTTGGGTGCCATGTATAATGAGAGCTCAGCACTCCGTCTTGTTGAGTGGGACTTTAAACTGTGGAACCCTGTGTGTCTTTTATTAAGAGGCGCCAAATGCCCACGCGGGGTTTCTCTCCACCCTACTTCCGTTCTCTAAATTATCCTTCCCTTACCAACGTAATAACATATCCTACGTGGTGCAAATGAACTCAGTTATCGGTCGTCTCCCCGAATAATCAACCAATCATATCCCGGCAATGGCAGAGATTAGTCAGTGGAGTCTCGCCCGTTCGTCGGATGGGACGTTAAACTGTGGGTCTCTTTGCGTATTTTTTGTAAAGACTAGCTTGCTTTCGACAATGCTACCCTTATCAATTAACTCACTCAATTTTGATAATGCCTCGGGATAATGCCTCTGAGGTCAACGACATCGGAATACAAATACGAAAATGAGACAGCTGGTGAGAGACTCAAGGCAGCCTATACATTTTTCGAGCGAATCGTTTCGTTCGTAGAGATATGTGGTTTTTCACAAAATCTCGTAACGTATGACCCCTGCAAAAAATTTTTAGTTCAAGATTTATTACTTCATATTTAAACAAGTAACTATGCATGACTCCGCAAATTATTTCTTTAACCGTCCCAGGTTTCGGCATATTATGATATTTTCAAGGTATAATATGCTGAAACTTAGGTTGTTTAGAGAAATAAAGTGTGGAGTCATACCTAGTTACTTCTTTCAATGTGAATAGCATCAAAGATTTGTCCTGGGTAACGCTGGAGACAGTGCCTTATATCCACAGTGTTGTATTTATTAACTTTTATCTTGTTACTTTAATTTTTAATTAAAAACTGGATTCGTGTAAATGGAGAGTTGATTTTGTTCATCGTTTGTAGCTCCGAGCATGTATACAATAAAGATCACGCGTGTTATCGGTGCAATGTCTTGCCAATGGGACTAGAGCGAGCCGATTCTTGTGACGTACCTAGGCGACAGAAAATTTCATGACTTTTGCTCGGCGGAGCTCCTCATGTAATATCCGAATATTATCATTCTCAGGGTATATAAATTGTGGTGGTTAAGCTGTCATAAAATGCCGCTTTAACATATTTTATTGCTAAACCCCGTTTCATACGATACTCAATGCAGCACAAGTTCGGGGTTAGATGTATAGATTGTTTGTGGGGGGGGGCCTTCGACAGGAGCCCGGGCACTTAGACTTTCTTGGTCCATTGTGCCAACCCCATGCCTGTCTGCCACAAGCGGACATGGGGACAAGAGCGCCACGGTTGAGGTAGGTATGGTCATCCATCCTTCCAACCACCGTCCGGGCCCAACATTGCTTAACTTCGGTGATCTTTCAGGAACCGGTGTGTCAATGTGGCTGGGCCCTAGCGCTGGTTCGGCGTTACTCGCTAGTATTATAGGTTTTCAGTTTATTTTTATGAAGATCATACTGGGTAACAAGCATAATCACCATCATACTCGCTGAGCCACTTGATTTCATTATTAATGTGGTAATAGTTTGCTAATAACTCCCAGTAGGGCCTAGTAGCCTTCGACCTATCACGTTAGCCTCCTCCTTTTGGCTATCAGTAATTTTCACGCTACGAAATCAACAATATATTAAAATGTTCCAACTGCTGTGTTGGTTGCCTGCTGTCATTGATTGGTTAATTTAAATATTTAACTAGCAATGTGTTAAGATATGAATGAAAATACCGCTTCTCCTCCAGTGCAAGTTCAATGACCGTGTGAAAACTTCTAGGACGGCATCAATCATATTTGGTTCCGTCCTCAATATCTAGTTACAGCTAGTATATTAGGTCTTGTGCTGAATCATGCATCGTGTGAAACGGGCTTTAGAAAAAGGGAAGAAAGGCGATTTTTCGTTTCCGTGCCACGTATTAGGCATGCATACGAGGACGCAGCTTTTTTTCTTCTTCCGGAAACTCAGTTGCATCAAAAACCCGTTGGGTGCAAATCATTTTAACAAAAGAAAAGATGAGACTTGAACGGAGACTTTTTGGGTTATGCCGGTCGACTCTTCGCCTCTGACGTCACGCGCCTCGTAAATCGTAGTTGCTGTGGAGCCAACTTTCTCCATGTGAGGGCGCGTTTAGTCTATACTTGATTTTAGATTTATAGCTTTGTGTCGACGGGAGTGCTCTGCGTAAATTTGAGTCTAGGAGGAATATATTTACGCTAATTGGAAATAATTTATTTATTAAAACTTGTCCGACTTAAGAGTTTCCATTGACGCAATGAGTTTCTCTGAAATAATCGAGTTAATGCCGCGCGCATCGATTCTAAACTCGATACGAGTTGATCGAATGATTTTGGAACTGATTGTGATACTTTCATGGGACCCGATGCCGGTTTCTTTCCTCCTCATTATTTTGCTCGTGTCGTATGCATCCTTACGGCGCTGATTACCTACGCAAACTAATCTCGCCGCTGGCGAAAAACCTGCTATCACGGCTAGAAATGGGTCAGTCGACACAACTTTTATCATTTCCACAGAAAATTACCTTTATTTCAGTTTATTTTCGGGAAAGTTTTGCTTCGTGTGGGGATTGCACATTCATATCTAATTCAATAGCATTTTTTGTCGCTATTGCATGATATATATTATTGAGTGATAATCGTGTCAGTACTTGGTGATGGTGTTGAGTGAACTTTTTTTCTTCGTCCTCTCGAGGGTTATCATTTTAATTAAATTAAATACATTTACATTTGGCAAATAATTTGAATCCATTTTCGTTTTCTCGGTGGATTTGTTTTTCACTTTCGATTTCAACTGAGCAATTCGCGCTCATGTGAATTCAGCTCTGCGCAAAGTGTAGATCTTCATTTTCCCAATCTATCGATCTTTCAGTCCGTTACTTAATTGAATATTTGTGCATTTAAAATTACTGATAAATTATGCTGCTATACGAGAATAGAAGAAGAACAGTACGATAATTGATTTCAGCTCGAAATTATCGTAAACCCATCCGTATTCAATTAGGTTAGTATATATATGTTTCCTCTGCGAAGGACTCTGACTTTCGGAAGTACCGCTCGCAAGCCATTTCGGAGTCCGTGCCCTGGTTTCCAAATACGATCTTCGCCTACAATGGGAGGAGTAATATTCGGCGAAGAGTAGAGATGAGCGTTTCCGGTGTAACCCGTGCGGGTCTTGATTTCTTGGGCGCCGGAAACGTTAATTGGAATGAAGCACCTTTCCTTGCAGCATTGAAAATTTAAAAGCACCTGAATGGAAATGTCACAGAAGGTGGCATGTTTCCGATGTCACATCATAATTATTATGCAAGTTAACTCCCAAAGGGGGCTTTTACGAATGAATGGGGAGACTGCCTGGCTTTCATAGTGTAAAACAACATATTTCTTTTAATCTCTTACTCACTCAAATCTCTCCCCTTCGGAATGTGTATAACCAAACTTTTTACTGTGTACGCAGTAAAAAAAAAACAAAAAGGAAAAAAAAAATGTTGTGATGATAATGGATATGTAGTACCTACTTCTCGCTATTCTCTTCTCCCATATCTTCCTGTCTTCATCATATGTACAAAGGAAAAACTCAAATTCAACTTGGATACCTTAAGCAGTTTCTGCTTAGCGCAAGGGCGAGAGTGAGGTATGACCCAGTGAATCATTTTTAACATTCAATAATAATATATTCCCCAAATATTTGAAGAATGCCTGCCACTGGTTCCCGCACGAACACCGGAGTCAAGCATCATTTGTCTCGGCTCGAATTTAGATTAGGGATCGTCCCGGGTGTTGTGTCCCCACCATGCTCGTGGCTGACAATTATAAATGCACTTTGTAGTCGAAGCAGAACAAAAACCAACAATAGTGCTCAGTGTTGGTTTTGAGGAAGGCAATCGAAAATTTGACTGCGTTTCTCGCAATGAAAATGTATTTTATTTTTTATAGTGTAGCAGCGTGGTGCTTATACGGACAGAGCGTTTGCATGGTAAATGGAAGGTCCCGGGTGATTCTTCACGAAATACATAGTGGATTTCAGATGCGGGCCAGAAGACCAATCCCATACTGCTCGAAGGCGCTGGGCTGCTCGTCATCAAGGAGGTTCAAATATATTGGAAGCTCTATTTAGGAGACCTTCATGTGGTCATAAGTCCTTCATCTTTGTTTTTCAACTGCCATCACATTGAAGTTCACTTCCCTACTTCAGGAAAACATTTAAACATTTAATAATATAAATTATACCATTAAATCAAATTTTAGCGAGAATACCGAAAAAAACGTCCACATATCAGTGTGCCTTTTTCATTCCGAAAATCTCATGAAAATATTTTGAACGATAACATTTTTACTCATCATTTTCATACAGAATACAAGTTCCAGTGCAGTTAAGTGGATTAAGAAGCAGCAGTTGAATACATTTTTATCTTTTTTAAACGTCAAATGCATGTTTCGGTTAATATTTCACCCAGAATCGAATAGTTGAAGTTTTATTTAAACACATGACGATTTGATGTTTTGGTCGAAGAAATCGTGGCCAGAGTTCTACACCGGGCGTACTCAGCCGGACATTAAAGTCGCTAGTGAATGCTGCTGGACTGGCTGGCTAGCAAAGCAGTGGTCACGCGTTTGCACTTCGTGCGCTTGGCTGCTGCGGAGGAATCGAAGTGTACACCTTCGGAGTTGCGCCTGCGCGAACAGGATAGAATTGAAAGTGTGCGCCCGTCGGAGTCAGATAGGTAATACATGTTCTACCGTAGCTTACGTTATACATATACGTATATTTCTTAGGATATGGGCCGAAACCTCTCCCGCCGGTGTACTACCAAATTACTCACTCAAATCCAGTGATTACTTCCCACCCTGAAGAGGCTTAAGCCTATAGCAGGGCCCGCATTTATTGTTGTTCTCTTATTTTGTTGTTATCGTTTGTTTGTTTGTTAAGTTTCTTCTTCATTTTCTTGTGTCGATTGTAAATGCGGAAATAAACCCCTATTGATTTGAATTACCTCGCATGCAAGTCCGCACAGGTTCGGACGAGACCACTTCGGCACTCGGGCACTCGATTGTGAAGAGCAGGATGCAAAGGATAAGAAAGCACTCAAGAGAGGTGGGATAGAGGGGCCGAATGTCACTCAAGAGGTCCCTCTGGGAATCCTTCGGTAGCTTTGCCCGCTCATCAACGCTTGATTCACCCTCACTGACCTTTATAGATCCACTTTCAAGTGCCATCAAGTTTTGCTATACCTATACACACAATGTAGATACGGGACGGGACTCGGACTTGCACTCGGAGCCTCGTTGAGTGCGTCCTATGCAGAACTCAGGTCGTCACCTTCCTATCCCGAACACCCCTATTTCCTTCCGTACTCCCGTTCCATTCATGGGACCAGCGCCGCCCATTTCCGTATGTTTCAACCTCCTCGGTCGTCTTTAGCCCCCTGTCGTCGATCATCTTCGGATCGCAAGCACGTGCCTCCTCAAAAAGGGCGACGCGGCGGCCAAACCTCCCTCATCAGAGCCCTCCGCCGTCCACCCCTCCCCCTCCCACGGGAGAATATTGTATACACGTCGTGCTGCTCTCGTCCTAGCCCTCTCCCTCCCCCACACAATCTCCCCCACCTCCCGCTCCCTCCACCTCCACCAACACGCTCCCCCTCCCACCAATACGTTTCGCGCAATCGTAAGGCCGCGTATAAAGGGAGGCGAGATGGCCGCTGCCTCCCATTCAGTCAACTCAGTCCCACCGGCAGAACCTCCTCCTCTTTATCCCCTCCCGTTCGTTCCTCCTAAGGCCGAGGACAGCCAGCCAGACGGGCAACAGCGGCCTTCCGAAAACAGCTCTTTTCCCACCAAACTCACCTTTCGGCAGTCGAAAGGGGCCGAACAAGTGGAAAACGACCGAAGAAATACATACTTCCGATCTGCCGTGGTGACGTCTCCCTTAGTTGTGTCACCAAGAGTTTTTTTAAAAATTAAGGACGTCATTTGGAGAAGTGGAATATCTTCTCCCTCTTTTCCTTCATAAGTCTCTCCCTTGTATCCTCCGGGTACTTGAGCGGGAGACGGTCTGTACCAAACCCGCCGGAACACCTGCCCCACCGGCCGCCATCCAGCACAGGTGATCCGCAGCTCCCGGAGTGAACGGCTGAGTAGTTTTTTTTACGCGTCCCGAGGGGATCTCAACGTCTTCGCCGGAACCATGGCGTTCGCGAGGATTGCCATGGTGCACTGGAAGAGTTTGGTGGTGGTGCTGGTGCCTCTGTTGCTCCTCCCCATACCGCTGGCTAGCTACACCAAGGTGAGGAGCTGGCCCTCCTATGCACCAAAAGTGCGCCTTCGAAAGAAAAGAAGGGCTTGCTCTTTTGTTTTTCTATTTTCCATCGCTTGTTTCCCCCTCGTACTGTGCGGATCGAGTTCTGATTGGTGTGCCCTAATCGTGGATCATATGTTGTGGAATGATAATGTCCCCTATATGGCTGAATCGTGTGTTTTTCGGATCGAGTCGTACTTAAAATAGTCATTAGTTTTGGCCGAGTGACACGAAAACAGCTTCCGCGGGAAGTTTCTAGTGAGCAGCTGAACGGAATGTCGTACATGTGCCGAGGATTTTCGTTGTATATCGCACACTCGACTCAAAGGGAGTGTTTTGACTGGTTTTCGAGGGATTGGAGAAACTTTGAGCGATGCAGACTCGAAATTGGTAATTTTTTAAGTGCACAATCAGCTAAACTTTCGCTTAGTGGTAGTTATAAGGGGCCGCATTTCAGGTATTCGGTCCCTCAGGTAGGTGGGCCCTCACTTGCGGGCGCATTAAATCTCGGACCTCGCCGAACCCGGACCGAGACCACAACGGGAGGAGATCCGCACGGAAATGATCGTGCGCAGTATATTTTAAAGTTTATAAACTTTAACAGTTGGCTTCAATATGTTTTTCTCGTCGAAACAATCGTCCATCGTCCAAACAGACGTTAGCCCTCATAGCTACCACTAACCGAATTTTCTTCCTCATACCTATTTGTATGATTGAATCTTTTCACTCACCTCTGAGACGCCGAATATAATTATTGCCCTGCTTTATAGGGGTGATTGTGAAAAGGGTAGAGAGTGTCTACTGCCGTCTTGTAGAGAGTGGTAAAAATGTGTCTAAAGAAACCCATGAAGTCGAAAAAATCTTGGTTACTAATTGTTGCGTATTTTTTCCGTAATTACAACGTCAAGTCATACGATGCTGAATAGTATGCTTGCTTTGCCTGAGTGGGCGATTAAGGCTATGCACCTGAACTTCCTTCTTTTAGTCTGTATCTCGAAAGGAATGTGCAGTGGAGGGAAAGTATGCTTGAAATGTCTTCTTTGTCATTGCGACGTTATAACTTCCTCAGTCAAATCGCTCTTTTGAAATGTGAACTGCGAAGCAAAAGCGATATATTCTCAATTGTTTTTTTTTAATTATAGGTACCTCTGTAATGTGTCTTATCAAGTTACGGTCTAAATTTTCCTTTGTTTTGCTCGTTTTTATGTTTATCTTTCTGCGAATTCATGTTACATTCTCTTTCTTTCCATGCGGGGGAAATTTATTTATTGATGGCATTTTTTGAATGCTGGATTTTTATACTCCTTTCACTTTTTTTCGCCTATAATGGAGAGAATTTCTTTTATGAAACGGAGCTAAGGACTCGACTTCGATTTCCTTAGCTCCGTTTGTTGATTGGTGGTACATTCGCGTGACGTTCTCAAGAATTGAAAATCCCTTGTGATACTTCCTTTTATGGCTTTATTAGCATCCCAAGTTATGGAACTTGAATTGTTACAGTGGTTGCGAACTTCTGTTTCGCTCTTATCACTAGATTTTATTGCTCTAGGTTGAGCTCACGGTCCAGAGAACAGAACGTGAAAGTTATAAATTACTACGATTGGGATTTACCCGCGGTGAAATGTTATAAAGCCTGAGTACGTACAACTTTCAACGGGTAAAATTCCAGTATTTACTATATTTCTGGTTGGCGTCGAGAGAAAGTTTTCACAGCTCACCTGCTCTCTGCCAGGTTCCCAGTGTCGATCCGAACATTTTTAACTTCAGTCAATTTTAAATGTTATGAAGTAATGTGTTGCCTTTGTAAACTGCGTAATTTTCCTATGGCAAAGACATTTGACAACTGGAAACCCAAGTGGTATTCCTGAAAATGGTTTCCCTTATCACTTTCTCGGTGAAAACAGGTGAATATTTTCTTTGAAAAACATAATATTTGTTGGCTACATACATTTTGAAGTACATGCCAATCCATTTCTCACTTTCGTATTTATCGTCCATTAATTAAATAAGTTTATTTATGAGAATGGAGCTCATAGCAATGCTGACGCTTGCGATATTTTCAAGTGTAATTGCGAAAACGCCACCTTAATAGGCCTCTGGTTGCATAGATAATCGATATTTAAGTTGTAAAAGATAATTTTTCGCTGAGTTTTTCCATGGATACCTACTTGATAGTTACGGTTGTTTCCTTTTGGGACACCATCGCTTTTCTGAATCACAATTGTCTCACAGATTTTTGAAAGATTAGTAACTTATATGACTGTATTTATTCATGAAAAGGAAAAAGCTAAGAGTTAGCGTATTCTTGTGATTTTGGCTTCAAGCAAATGAAAATCTATTGCCTGGAAGAAGTAAGTGTAATTTTATGAGATTACTATTTTTCGCTATTTTTTATATTTAATTATTGTTATGATAGCCTAACTTCGTAATCATGGTTATGTTTGGTGGCTTTAGTTTATCTAGATGACTTTAGCTATGGTTTGATAGTACGTTCATAGTCAGTCGGTCGTTTTCATTTAATCAAGATCCATGTGAACATTGAATGTGGTTCTTGGGATCTGTCTAGATACGATGAAATTGAATTTAATACTTTAAAGTGAGCAATATTTTCTGATTACTAAAGTGACAGCATCAAATAAATAATGAAATTGGCGCATGAAAATGTGTGGTTGGTTCTTACTATTGATATTGGTTGACGACTATTTTTTTCGCGACGAACAATTTTAGCTTTTACCTGCATGCGTTTATAATTTCATTCTGCACAAGAAAGTTACGAGTGTCTCAAGAAATAAGCAATATTTATGAATTTACGGTTGAAGAATTTACTTGAAGTGCCCTGTATTCTAATGATCACTCTAATAATTAAATCAGGTTGCGCAAAAGTTTGTTTTGCGTGATATCACATCTTTCACAGGGCCGTTTTCATATTGCTATCCTAATGTCCCCGGAGCGAACATTAAATTTTATTTTTAATCGAGCGATTATTTCCCGTTATATTACAAAAGTTGGGAAAAGTATTGTTCATATAAACGGTGAGATTAGTTCTTCAGTGATCGCTTCTGTTATCGTTTGGAAATACGTTCCAATGCGACGGTTTTCCGACAAACATTTGCTTTAGAAATTAATATAAATGCAATGAACTACATCCTTCCTCACGGAAATTTTTTGCTGACAACATGCAAATATCACCTTTGGAAATCACTCTTATACACCGTGCTTTTAAGTAAATTAGTATCCTTATTATATATTCAGAGTAAATTAGGATAAGCTCGTGCTCAACGCCCGAGAGCTCCTTTGCTTATCGTATGAATCTCATTCATACGAGGTTTACCTAGCCGAGTGCAAAGAGTAGCCTATAATTTCGATGGAAGCAATCATTGGATTGATTTGGATAGTGGTCTCAGTCAATGTAAAAAATGGAAAGTGGGTACCATTCTATATTATTTCATCAAATTGGGTTTCTCCTAATAATCTGGTATATGGTGCAAGTATTTTGACACCAGTAGAGGAAGATTTTATTCGCGGAAAAACGAAGTAGGTACTTTAGCCGCGCATTTTGTTAAAAACTGGCAAACAGAATGGTTGACACAGCTGTTGTAGGGGCTGGGCTGAGAACCGGAACGGTTCAGGGAGAGTCCGCCAGACTAAGATTGCTTAAAAAGTTTCAAATCGCACGAATTTCAAGTTGACATGGAGGATATGATTTCACCCCGACTGCGTCTGTGGGTGAGACAAAAGCGGAATACTGAGGAAGATTGCCAAACTGGTAGGCATCGGAATTCACTCTTTCCACTCTCCATTCTCCATGTTATTGAAAGCAGAGAAAGACACTATTCTGAAGACAACTCACTTTTCATTCCTTTCCTCTCTCTCAATTATTTTTCTTTTATCTCCATCTGTCATGGCTGCCCACTAACACTCTCAGAAACACGTCCCATAGCGATTTACAGGATAGTATGTACATGTAGATGAATTGAAAAGTGCTAATTAAATGTTCCGTTTGCCATGTTCAGTCTGGTGATTGTATTGCGAAAATTTTAGCATGATAGAAGACATAGACTACATTTTTATCATACTAACTGGTCCTTCCGTGCGTAGAATGATGATTGTATTACATAAGCCGCATATGGATTGCTCGTTATTATATCCATGGATCATTACGTAAACCGCAAATGGGAGCACATATATTTTTTTAGATAGCGAATGTTTTTTGGGCGATGAAGTAAAATGCTGATGTTCTGAAATGTCTTAATAAAATCGTGTTCTTCTTATTTGTACTCAGACATAGTTAATGACTTTTTGTGTTCTACTACTATCAATCAGTTCGCTATCTCCCATTAAAGTACGGATTTGCGTATGAATACGGAGTTGGTTTTGAAGTTGGGCTACATAAGAAGCATGTGGTGACTGCTTCATCGTCAACAGCTGTCGTTCCGAAGATTGTTTTTTTACAGCTCTCCAACCCTCTTTACCCTCACTCCAACCTTATTTTACCTAGCCACTTCATTCCGCCATAATCATAATTTTCTTCATGAATTTCAACGTTGCTTTTCTTTTTCCTTATCTAATCTGATACAATTATCGATGAGTATTATTTATGATTTGATGCGGATATCTATGATTTTTTCCGTCCATCAATTGCGGGGGGAGGTGGAACACAACGCTGGCGCACCGGTGCCTTCGTATTTGCCGCGCGATTTTCCCACTCTAGCAAGGGAGACGACGTCAGACCTTTTCCTCACAGCTGTCTTTCTTTCTCCGCGGCCACGTCTTCCGCCCGCCCGCGACGGACGCGCCCGGACTCCCACGAGAGACGGCCGTGGGCGCCACCGCGACCTTCGCCTTCCTTCTCGACTCTGCCGGAAAATATAGGTCGACCGAAAGAACGAGTGCATTCTCGGCGTCTCCGCCGCTCTGGACGATTTTCCCCTCCGATAACATGCGTCCTGTGTGTCCGTCCTTCCCATCCCCACTCTTCCCTCTCCTCCCAATCCAATAATTCCCCATGTTTTCGTTGATATTGGGAGCTCTCCATTCAAGGTGTTGAAGTTACCGCAGATCGGAGCACATCGGTGCACAAGAACGACGTTGAATGGAACGATGTGCACTGGCAAAACGTTCGGTAACTAGCTGTTAAGTAGAATTATGTAAGTTCACAACGGTCGCGATCGAATGTATTGTTTAGCAATCGAGTTCGTTAAAAAATATATTTTAAAACGTAAGTCTTTTACCACAGAGTACAAAAAAACTTAGCATTAACCATGTCCTACGCCTTTGCATAAAATCCACGCGAAAACAACTATCGCAGATGCGATAATTTACGTTCTTTTGTTGTTTAGGGCACATGAACTCTGCTCGCGATCTGTTTTCAAGTGCGCTGCCTAGTGCCCAGTGACCGAAACGAATGGAAGGCGAGTGTGCTGTTGTGTAGTACAGTGAGCAGCGTACTAGAGCAGATGGAAAGCTACCACCTTCTCGCGGTTAACGGGTTGACCAATTTGGTCCGCCTTTTTGGACGTCGAAAGCGGAAAGACTCGAATTCTCGCTTGTTCTAGGCCTTTCTCAGTGGTTCGCAGCGGAGAGCGGATTTTCGTTGTGGGCTGGCATGTTTTGGACTGCTTTCGCGCGACCACTTGCCGCAAACACAATGGAAACCATGGTACTATAGTGGTGTTGGATAAAAGTACGCTAGTGGTAGCGAAACATGGTGGCAGTTGCGGAGATGTCCCTTTATAGTGGAAGAGTCCATTCCGTACGAACTGGCCTAGCACGGGGGAGTAAGATTGTCCCCGTGTTTGAACACTGCAAGGTTCCCAAATTCGTAAACCTTCATTTCCACCTTCAAAACGCTCAATCAGTTATTCACATCAACGTTTAATCTCTCTATGGCAATTAATCCAATTTTAATTGGGATGCTCCGATATGTTGTGAACACTATCATCGTATTTAGAAAACTCTTGGTTTGGATCGTATACATTGTCATGAAACGCGCTGCTGACACTTTCCCGCCCTCTCCAATAATACTGCTATGTTGGCGGCGCTGCCTACCATGTGCTGTCCTCATAATTCCGCTCCTTAGCCGACCCCTTCCACGCGAGCCTTCCCCTTTTTAACTGAACACTTTCAGATATTCCTGTCACCATGTTTCACTACCACTATACTTGAGTTTTACGTGCTTCGACGGCTATTGTCATTTCACACTTATTTTCTTGGACTTGCAGAAAGGGGAAAGGATGAATAGGAGGATCACCCATCCGAATCCGAGCCCATATCTTCGATGATAAAGCGGGAATCGCTGAAAACTATGCCAACGTGAAGTAGTTATAGTGGTGAACTTTAATTATAGTTGCTCCAAGGGGTGGGACTCTATCTCAACAAATAACCTAATGACGTAGGACGAAGACATACGCAACAGCCGTGCCCGTGGTGGAATTCGAACGCGTGAGGAATCAAGATACAACTGCTTTTGCGATCATATGTATTTACCATTCTACCAATCTCTACCAAATTCTACGTGACGATTTTTGTAGCATTCTTAAGCTGTTGTCATTTTAGTAGCGATGCACAGTTGTTGAGACCGGTGGATACAATTAAAAATTGATTTGGGATTGTGTTAATGTTAAGAAGAATTTGGTGGAATGAGCCACTGCTGTCACCTTTAATGGGAAATATCTATGCGTATAACGCTGATATCTCTCGTTATTTTCCCCAAACAATGCGTCTGGCGTTTGAGATTTATAGCCTAATACATCCTGTTAGCCTCATATTGGACATAAGAAATATCAGATTGTGTTTAGGCTACGCAATAAGGTCACCGTTCCATAGTCTATCACAGTAACACTATAACCTTAACTTACACGTTTTTAGCTTAACGTGGACACTTTCATACGCTTCTCATACACTTCATCCTTGTTCCTGCGCATGAACGAGCATTTTTTATGTAAAATTTCTCTGCCATATTTTAATTCGCTACACATATTTTGTACTAGGGCAAGCAATTGTGAAACTTTGTGATCTCTTACTTTTATAAATATTGCGCCATGAGAAAATCTCGCTTGGCCCTTGGACTTGTCATCAGGTCTCAAGGAATTTCCTTATTGAAATGTTGCTGCAATTATAAAAATGTTGATGATACTTCTGCAACACGAGCAGTGCTGTTTCTGC
This sequence comes from Pyrrhosoma nymphula, assembly GCA_963573305.1. Lineage (NCBI taxonomy): Eukaryota > Metazoa > Arthropoda > Insecta > Odonata > Coenagrionidae > Pyrrhosoma > Pyrrhosoma nymphula. Next base: position 59,509,841 of record OY754330.1, read on the forward strand.
GATACTTCCATGATAACCCTGCCTCTCAGATTTCATATGACTCGCTACCTGTTCCCCGGGTATCGAGTTGATGCGATGGCTTTCCATTCATAGGGCCTGGGTTCGAATTCTTGCAGCGGGTGATATTTTGTTTATTTTTACCCCCGATGAATGATATTATTTATTATTTGACCTAAAATCTCCTGATATTTGCACCGTATAGTATAAGAGGTCGAGAAATAAATACCATTTGAATTATTTTTTAGATGCTCCAATCGTTGAAGTTCTTTCGTTGCCCGAAGAAAATTTCTTCTCGAGATCTGCATAACGCTGCACAATGCTTGTCCGAGGTGGAATTCTATCCTGCGACCTTCGGTATAAATGGCGTGCGTTCTCACAACAAGGTACCCGGATCTGCCAAGTCACCTCGCGAGATGAGAACCCTATGATTTGAAGTTTTATCGCAAATAAACACCGAATCATGGTCCAACGAAGGGCTGACTTAAATTACGGAAGTGTGGTTGTCGGAGGCGTGGGAAAATCAAAGCTAATTATCTTGGAGGGAGGGAGGGTGGAGGGTACCTTATAAGACCAACTACTGGTTGTAAGTAGGCTTGTGCGATGACCGATTTTGGTCATCGATATTCGATGAAATCATTTCATCGAAATGTTTCGATGACGATGGCTGTCATCGATCATCGTATAGAGTGTACACGATGATCTATGACTATCGATGAATATCGATGATCGATGAATGTCGATGATCGATGAATGCCGATGATCGATGAATTACGATGATCGATGACTCTCGATGAACTGTGCAGTAGCGATGAGCGATATATCGCTGTGATTGAATCACCGATACTGAAAATTAGCAATCACAGCCTGTGACTAAATAATCGAAATCACTGTGACTGTGAATTCGGTGAATTTAGCCGATTTAGCTCAGGCTGCTACCGCTGCTACCAACTGCACCAGTGCAACCAACGAATACAATGCTACCACTGCTACTGCGTATTAACTGTGATTGAACGTGATGGAATACTTCTGTATCGTCTACCACAAACTTGAGGAAAAACATGAATTCCAAACATCCCTCTGTGGCCCTGCCATCGTCCTCAAGGCGCAATAGCTGGGGTGCTTATATTTTATACATACATTTTGGATCTAAGGCGTTCAAATGAATGGAAAAAAGAAGAAAAATTAGTGATATAAGGATATCGATCATCCTCATCGATGGTTCTCATCGACATCAATGATTCGCATCAACTCATCGGGATCGATGATTCTCATCGACATCGATGATTCGCATCGACTCATCGGCATCGATGATTCTCATCGACTCATCGACATCGATGGTCGATGACATTCATCGTCATCGATTACAGTCATCGCACCGCGATGACTAAAATCATCGTCGATGACTTCGATTAATCGACTCATCGCACAAGCCTAGTTGTAAGAGGTAGGTATTTGTTTGAGTCAGAATTACTCGCATTCAGGAGGTCGATAACCCTCCTGGTCCTTTCTATAGTTTCTGAGAACCCAGTTAACATATTTTGCGGTTAAATCCTAGGTTAATTCGTGGAAGCTGAAGCGCAATTTTTAAGACGCACCGCACATCTTTTGCACCCATGTAATCCTTTTCAAAACTGATACTTTAAGTCAAAGATTTAGGTATTCATTCCATGGCACTGAGAATGATATTACTGGGACAATGGTTCTGAGAGATTTCTTATTTTGGAAATTTTAGTCTTATAAAAAAGCGTTCAAAATATGTGCTAAGAAGGATGGCGAAAGTTAATGTTAGGAAAGGAAGACAAGTTAGGAAGTACACAGTTAGCATGGCTATTGGTGAAAGGTATTCGCTAGAGGAGGCAATGGAATAGAGGGATTTCCTACCTAGGAAAGGTTAGCCTGAGGAAGGCGTTTGGGTGTGGAAAAGGACGGTGAAGCTTAGATGTACGGAGAGCAAGACGTATTTAGGAGTAATTGTTATGGTTATAGGCGAAAGGAATTCTCGAGGGGAGATCGGAAGACGGAACGGATGGATAGAACAGGTGGTCGGAGGTGAGACGACGTAGAAAACCGTTGCTCAAGGGGAGCGGAGGAGGAGGAAAGTAATAGGTATGCTGAACGGGATAAAAAGAGTGGAAAGTCTGCTGAGCTGGATAGAGAAATGGGGTGAGAAAAAACGTTTGAAGGTGGAAAGAGAGAGTATAAAACGTCAGTCAAAGGCCTACCCTAACCGGTAGAATATTTTCATTAATCTGATTAGTATTTCTTCTCTTAGATGAGCACTTCTGACCTGAAAACGCCGCCGGTAGTTTGACTGTTGAAATTGTCAACCGACTGGCACAAGCCAACGCTGAGAACCCGAAAGCTCGTCGTAAGACTTCGAAGCCCCGCGTAAACCGTAGAAGAAACTGATGAGTATTTATCATCGATATTTGATACCTACTCATAACTGGCAGAAAACATCTATCGAAAAATGATAATGAAAAGTCTTTTTTCCTTATTCGGTACGCGCATCTTTTCACGTGCATTAATCCAGTTTCAAATAAACACGATGCCGGATTCAGTTACGTCACGACAGCGTAGGTATAGTAAATGCCATGTATCGTAAATTTCGCCCGAAAGTAGTATAAAGGGATGAAAATCGTTAGGAGGAAGAAGCTCTTAGCGCTCAGCGCACCGTGATAGATTCAACGTCGAGAAAACAACGCCGCGAGCAATTAAAGACGTGTCGCGGAGATGTAATTTGGGAATCTCTGCCTTCTCTCTCTCTCGTCTCTTCGTACGGATTTTCCTCTTCTTCTGCCGCTTTAAAAGACAGTCCTTCGGGAGGAGGAAAAAAGCCGATTCAAGGTCAGGCAAGTGACCTCACGGGAGGAAAGCCCGCCTCAAGCCACACCTCGACGGACTCGATCTGGGTGCCTACGTAGACGAGACGTGCGCGTTCCCTGCGCTTACATTTCCAGTCTGGTCAAATTTCTCTCCGATTTCAGCAGTGGTTTCGAATTGTGCAAGCGTCGTCTTGTTTTTTATTTTTATGTATCGATTCCACTTATTTCCTCCTTCTATCTCTTTTGACTGCTTGCATTGGCGTGTATTCCGTGATCAAGTTGATATAAATTTGTTGTTGCCGCTGAATTGTTTTGGGAGTATTACGGCCGTATTATATCGCACGGCTAAAAACTTAAAAAGAGTACCCGAGGGCTCGGGTTCGGGTCCCAGCTCGCCATTTGGCGCCATACGTTGAGTGTAGGCTGTTGCCGATGCTGGATTTCTCTCCACAATTCCTCCATTACCAGTGTAATAATTCTCTTACCAACCTACTCCCGTAGACTGGAGCGTAGGTGGCTGAAGCGATTTATTTTGCCAATTTACAGATTTACATTTTCTCACGTGTTCTCATTTGTGATATCTATAGATAAAGGTGAAAAAAATTGAATTTTACCGATTTGATTTTATGGAAAATCCATGCTGTTTTAACACGTAGCCTTATGGCACATGAGATGAGAGTACTAATTCGATTACTTATGCAAACGTGATACATGTAATATGTGACGTGATGAGTAAAAAAAACACTTAAATATAATATTCGCCCACATTTCGAAATCCGCGCCGAAAACTAAGGTCGAAACATGCTTATAAAGGGAAAAAAGTGAAATAATATTCTTGTATCATTGTCATTACTGCGTTGTCGGTGATTGACACCACATGAACAGATGCACTAAAAATAAAAGTGGCCCTAGTAGGTATTATTCGACTTCCACGAAAGCTTATTACCTAATATGTTAACTCAAGCACGATACTTCTATAGCATCTTCATGGCGCAAATGAGCTAAGTTTTTGTTCGCTTCCCCAAACAACCAACTACTCTAGTAATTACTGAAACTTCAGTCACCTAGAGATGGTTAAAAGTGAAATTAGTTGTACGTTCTACTTAGCTGTAAACGTTCTTTGGGTGACTCAAAATAATTTGATTTTGAGATACAGATACAGCTTGTGTCGCCTTAAAAATTCACGTCGGATTCTAATCTTTTCGTAGCGGCTTTATATCGCCTGTTAAGTTTTTCCTTGACGAGAGATTTTGGCATGGAATTTTAATTATGCTTCTGTTCCGACAATCAGGAAATAGTGATTGGAGGAGGGGAAAATTTCCGTCGTGATGTGGGAGAGGGTTGGTGTGCTCAAATTTTTCGGAAAATTTTTCCCCGTTAATAAATTCTATTGATCTTTTTCATTCGATTACATTTGCTATGTTTTTTGTCCCCTAATTTTCTCAGGGTCCTAGTTCCCAAGTTAAGATATTTAATAATTTAATTTCTATTTTTACCTCAGGTTGCGAGTTCACAGTTGTTAATGGATCATTGAAATTCCAGATCACATAGTTTGGACATCCGATGAAGCTTTAACAAGACGGGGCAATAATCATTCAGACGGCTAGGTTGGGGCGTAGTTACACTCTCCTTTGTTGGTCATCTTTCGGAGGCTACTCCTCTTTATATTGTGATTGCGGTTAACATTAGCACAATAAAACTATAAAGGCTGATAATGTGTACGTGCAGTAGCGTTATTTCACCATGAGTTTTGTTGATGATGCTTTTAATGAATAGGGTGACGAAATATTTAGAATTTGTAGTTAGAAACCTCAAGTGACTGTCTAGGACTTCAAGAAATTGGTTATGCATGTTAACTGGGATCGTGAAGCTCTTATTAATCACATTATCCTTCTGGGCGTCCCAATTCTCGGTTACCAAATACAAAAATGATCGAGAATTATAGCATGACGAACTCAGTAGAACTGGCTGTCAACCGATCGAGATCCTTGGATGATGCCTGACTCTGGACAATAATTTTCTAAGAAGATATGGGACAAATCCCTGCTGTGAAAATTGAAATGGTTCTATTTTTCTTTTTTACATCCCATACAAAGTTCCCATGTTTTGTTTTTCTTGTCTTATTTCTACCTCTGTATTGTGGAGAATGTATTGCGGAATATATTTCTGTGATTGCAGGAATTTTGTTGTATAAGATAAGTATACATGTATACTGATTGTATAATTAATTTTATAATACCTGTTTAACATTGTAGCTGGGCTTTGGACTCCTTATAGCTATCGAAAGTGAAATGTAAGTAACTTAAATGTGTCTCTTAGGTGCTCCCATTATGTGTCATTTATATTCAAATTTGTTTAACCTCATAGAAAAGTCAGATTTTTAGGAAGTAAAACCTTTTTCCCATATTGCATTGCAAGAGGCAGTCACTTTTGTGGAAACACATTAAAATTTGAATTCCCGCGTATATTAAACTAATATACCAGGGATCTTAAATGACTTAATGTTTCACCCAATTTCTATCGCCATGGGGCATATTGGGCTGCACTTGCATTCTGTCAAACTATTATTAAATTTTTGTTATTAAAATTAGAATTAAATTTTTGGAATCATTAACGAAGGACGATTCATAAACTTTATACCCTTTATATGATTCATTTTCGAAATTCAGAAATTAACACTGTACGAGTACATGCATTGAATATGGGTTCAAATCGCGGTTGAATTAGATCTTCATTTTATGGCGGATTTCCAAACATCGTTGTCGTGCCTGGGTACAAGTTCGCTGAGCTCTCGTCGGTCTGGCAGTATCCTGAGACATTTGGGTCCAGGGGTCTCACAAAATCATCTGCGACTTAATGGTGTGGACTTAACTACAGTGTGATTGCCCGGTATTGAAGATACGGAGGATATGAAATTCCGATTGCGTGTTTCAATTCCCTTTCTCCCGTGGGCGCGTCGGCGAGGAAAATGAAAGTGTTTACGCGGTATGTGACCTCCCATGCCTCGTGTCTCACGGGAGTCCCACTCGGTGTGTCCCTGGGGATGATGCATCAATTGAGTGAATATACCGTTCCAAGGTCTCCCTGACCTCTCCAGATAATATTCCGGTCATGCCCTTACTCCCACTTGCCTGTCCGCTCCGCACAAGCCACGGTTCATCATCAAAAAGGTGAGCTCACTATTTATCCTTTTGCTCGTAACAGCGCTCTCTCGCTTCATGATTGCGATAAAGCTTAGGTTACTGTGAAATTATAGAGATAGATTGAAGGATGGACAGGTTTAATGATTAGTCTTTTCCGCGTACGATTAGGGATCGCGATGGACATCCTACCAATACTGTTTATAGTAATGACACATGGCGTTGCTTTAATACTCTTATTCTTTATTTTTTCCAATTTTTAATATCTTTATTGGATGATAATTAATTTGACGTTTTATGTGTCTATAATTTTGTAGTAATTTTTGCATGTTAACGTGAATTAAATTGACTTCACTGCAATCGGTTTGGGTGATAGCCATGTGATATTTCTACGTATACAAAATGCCCTGCAAGCCACCTCAAGGGTGTATGGCAGGGGGTGAGTAGTCATCAGCATGCATTACACTATACCCTAAAGTTAGTGTATCTACGGCTAATGATGCACCAGTATAAATCGCTAATGCCTGTCACGGGGTGAAGCCTCACAAGCATGCACTACACCACAGATATACTACCAATGTTCGAGAGACCGTTAGTATTTTTGCTTATTGCAACTACAAATACGAGCAGAGATTCAAGAGTTATAGCGAAAACATACACAGAATCTGTAAGTACTAGGTAACAGATAAGGATACAAGCATTAGAGGGAACTACTATTACTACTAAGAGCTACATTACCTATCGACAAACCTAGCGAAAAATCTCCTTGGCAGCTGTTATGGTCTCTTATCGTTCTCGGAAAAAATGACATTTTAAATCTGTCCGTTCTGCAGTATAGTTCCCTAATTTTATTCTCATTATCTGATCTACCGGTATGTCGGATTTATTAAATGTTATTAACGTCGTCAGGGAATATTTGAGCACAGCGTCCATCCGGCATGAGTGTACGAGCAGTGAGAAGCCGTATTAAATGTGAAATAACCTTACACATACGTTAATTAACAGTATAATTATTATGTTAACGAATAACATTATGATATTATGTTTAACGGGTAGTGAAAGCCTGGTGAGGAATCAATCCCTGTCACGCACCATTGAGGTGGTTAGCAGGGTATCACGTAGACGTAGATGAAGTCTTGAGAGGGTAACGTTAGGGATCTAGGAGTTTTTTTCTGGTTTGTAAAATGTGATTGATTCATATCGCCAAGTTAGTTTTAAAATACTTGGCAATATTTGTCTTTTAAACTTTCATTTGTCGAATAATTGAGCATTCCTAGGCTTCGGTGAATCCGTTTCTAATGTGGACCAGTTCTAGAGAGTCATGGTTCTACATATGCTTGGCTTCTTACAATATATTTCTATTAAAATCATGTGTAAAGAAGCCTCCTGCTTTGGAGGAGAAACGTTAGTTTTTAAAAATAAATATTGACGCAGAATTATCTCTAGAACTAGTTTTAACATAATTTAGCAAAGACACGAACTACGCTGTCTTTGCCCCCTTCGCGAAGACGCCGTTAACGTCGGCAGATGGACGCAAAATTTCAGGCGAGCGGGTGCAGATTTTCTTCGATCTGCTGCTCTCGTTGACGTGGGTGGCTCATACTGGGGTCGGGATGTCATTCGTGGACGACGTGGGGGAACCCATATTGAGTAACGCGAGCTCACTTGAACCGCACGACGGGGAAGGGATTGGAGTGGCGAGTGAGAATAAAGGTTCCAGTACGCGACATCATTTCTCATTGTGAGCGAAATTGGAGTCGCAATAGTATATCGAGTACCTCAACAGGATAATGAGGAACTTTGACCAAATAGCACGTATAAGGATACGCTTAATGGCGAGGGCAGCCGTGCGTCGGTTCATACCAATTAGTCCAGAAGGCCTGCCTCTCTGTCTAGATTATACTTGCGAGGGACGCTGCTGATTTTTCGGGACTAATGATGGCAGCAACGTGAATAACAGGTGATGAACTTCGTACTCAGATTAATTACAATGGAAGTACTAGATTGGGGGCCGCTAACGACTCGGGAGGTCCCACTTAAGGCTGAACTTGCATGGCAAATTCAGATCACGCTAGTTTCTGGGTGATACATTGGACATCATAACTCTAAAACTGATAGAAGCGATGAAATAACAGGGATACACTGCAGAACTGAGAGGAACAAAAATTTCCTTTCCCATGTGCTTCATTTAACGCAACAACGGAAACAGATCTTCTCAATAATTTGTCAAGATTTTTCACTTTTCGTCTCTTCCCTCATCTAATTCATTTTCCTTATTTCCTTCCCTGCTTCACGGCTGGTGTCCTAGCACCTCCAGCCACACGCTCTTGCAGAGGCTCGCTGGATATTTTGCAGGCGTACCTACATCTATAAAATGTTCATTTACCTTCGAACAAAGTAATGAATCAACTTTGCTCATTTTTCTCCCCCTCGTTTACTTGAATATACCGTTATTGATGATTTGAAATGTTGGATAAAGATAATATCGCGGTTATTCGACTTCCTGCCATTGTATTGATTGAAAGTGTGCTTTTAAGACTTCTTCCGTTAAATAATTTTGATGTACACATTTTTAGCTGCTCATAAATAAAAATTAGCAGAACAGTTAATTCTCTTTTTTCCTCAATAAGTATTTTTCAAAATTCGAAATAGTCAGATTTTAAAATGCCATTGATAAAATAAAAATTATTCTTACTTCCAAAAGTTTGAAGTTTTGCCTGCATTTTCTTTTAATTTTGGTAATAGGAAGAGCCATATACTATGTAAAAATTTACTTGTATATTTGAGCTAGAATGAAAAGGTTTTAGAATGTTAATGGATTAATGTATTCCAGTAGTTTTAATAACTAATTGTTGTATCCATTATTACGCCATTGAATGAATTAATGATTTAATTCATTTAATGGTGTGGCAGCAAGAAAAATGGTAGTTTACACCAATAGACATTTCAGCACCAATACTCTCGTCTATCATATACTTGGATTAATTCTCAGACTTGTGTTTGTTTTAAACTAGTCCGGTTTACATACGATGATCTTACGCAATGTGACACAACACCGAAGTCATGACGCGGTTGGTTAACCAAAGTTTTAGTCTTTCTCCGAAGTACCTACTTCCTCGTGGATTTCAATGGAAGCATATCGAGTAACATTTCAACTTGGCGCGGAAATTTAGCAGGAAAACAGGAGGCGCGTGTATAGTGGAGAAGGCATAGGAATTCGTTATGAGTGATGGAGGACCGATTATTCTTGGTAAAGTCGCACCGACACTTGGTTTTAACGTGGCTAATTGGTTTTTTTCATAGATAGGTTGTGTTGAGTAGTGTTGATTTCATTCTTGTCTCCTGTCACACTTAGATTAGACAAATGGAAAGAAAACCCTACTGGCCATATCAGAGTCTACCGTGGACTCGTAAAATATCAAGAAGATAGAAGTGATCATAGAGTGAGGATACGATCAGAGGCATAATATATTTGTTAGAAATACGATTTAAGGGAGAGTAGAAGGGAGCATCCCTTGAGGGGGACGGAGGAATAATTACAGGAGCCAAGTGAAATATAATGTAAGAAAGATGAATTACATGGATACTGTAAAGCCATGATGAATAAAAGATGCTATGAGCAGTCGAAAATGAAGGGCTGTCGGTAACCAGTCCTAGAATTGAAAAACTGATGATGATGAGTATTGAGGTCAGTTTTTCCATTCCTCTACTTCTATATCTACGAAATACCGTGCGAACCAAACCTTTATGGTGGTTGATTCCTTTCTTGGCTCGCAACATTCGTCCCATGTCCCCCGTTACCCCGCACCGCTACCCCGACCTCGAAGTGAGGACCAAAAGTTAGCCAGGGGAAGAGTCCATGGCTACACTATAAACTTAGAGGGTGATAGCGTATGAAACATGCTTACATGCCATTTATCTTAACTGTATCATTACAGCTTTAGAAATTTAGGGAAATTATTTTCGAATACTAATATAAGCGGAAAACCTAATAGGGGTAAGAATTTTGTATTCATTATCCATGGTTACTACTGTGATCCCATATTGTCCGCGGAAAACAACATTTTAAGTCTCTCCGTTTCGCAATCTATTTCCTTTATCATACGCTCATGGTCATTTGCCGTTGGAGTAGGAGAAATATGTTGGACGTATTTAAAGAAAAATTAATATATTATGTATGCTCGTCTTTCTGGGAGGGATTCCCGCCTAAATTCGTTTAAAAACTTGGTCGCACTGCTGAGTTTATGATAGTATAATTTAAAAAAATGTTGCTGCACTCCGCTGTATACCATCTGTTTCTTGGTCATGAGGGTCCCACACGCTTGCGGCATATCAATAGCGGCTTCCTCAGCGATTGGAGAATTTTTTTCTGTTTCATAGAAACCACATGAACAGTGACGGATTATAACACTTGGGGGCCTGTAGGTAGTACAAGTAACGGGGCCCACCTTAATAAACAAGTCGTTTGAGAAGAAAGGGTAAAACAAATCTCAGGTCCCCTCCGGGGCCCATGGGCAACTGCTTACTATGCCTTATTGGTAATCCGACTCTGTACATGAATATTGGCAATACTTAAATTCACCTCATTTCCAGTTTTTTCCCTCGATAGCATGGAAATTTTGATAGATGACTGTTTGTCGAATTTGAGTCAGACGGATTTGACCAACAGTTGAAGCCAGTTGCGCCACTGGTGGGTAGTTTGCTGAGGGAAGGAATATTCAATTAATTAAGGAGGAGGTGGGAAAATCCGGCATCGTCATCAGCCTCCTCTTTTCGAAAGGCGTCATGGGGTTGTTTCGAAAGGAAAGTTTAACGACCCGTCAGATGTACGGATTATTTCGCTCAAAGTGCTCACCTTCCAAGTGAGGATCTGGATTCCAGTGAAAAACTAGGAAATATCCGCCACTTCTGGCATTCGAACCCGCGCTCATGGAACGTGCGGCAAGTAATATAGCCACCACTCCCACCTTCATCATTTTATTCATTTATTGACCAACTGCCGAAGGATAACCACCAAAGATTGAGTGAGCGAGATAAACCCAATTGGTCGCAAACGGTCGTGGATGACGTGCTACTTGAAGTCAGGGAAACATAAATCAACTGGCAACCGGTGCGTTATCTTGTACATTTCTAACAATGAGTGACCTAGTTCTTGTGCGTTTCGAAGAACTGGGATTATACGGATCCTGCTGCTGCATTTACTTGACGCGAAACCTTTATCCCTCACACGGCACCCTCGTTTCACTCCCTTGTTAGTTGTGTTTGGCAGGTTGGACCGAGAGCTTCGCATATTTGTTGCCTTTAGCAAGGACACCTACCCTTGGCGAGAGCGAAATGACTCAATTTGTTACGGTGACACCCGTAGGTGACAAGTATTACCGACTTCAGGGTCGATGTCCTGGGAATTATTGTCACTTCAAGGATTTTTTACGTTTTGCTTTGGATTAACGCGATTTTGTCGATAATGTTGAGATAACTGAGATTTAGTATATTTTGTGTTTTATTTCATGCGTATTGAATATTGGATACCTTTCATTTTATTCTTATTCATTATTTTATAAGTTTCATCTATTATGGGAGGCGTAGACTCGTGTGGATATCAGAGAGCGACTTCCCTCTTGTTAAGAGTATCTAGTGGATGGTTGGAAATTTAGATCATTTCAGGTGGTTGGCCTTCGGGATTGGAAGTAATTGTATTCGCTGTTGAAATTCTAGCCAACAATTTATTGGGTGCTTTTTTCTTCGCTATCTCATTCCCGGGAGAGTAGCGCCTCGTTTGGTAAAGTTTTTGTAACTTTTTTTTAACAGTATCTTGTGTAAGATTTATCGAAGATCTTAAAATTTAATTACTCTTCCATCATAAATTTCGCACCCGGCTTTATGTAGTGCGCAGCATGTATAATTACATTCCTCCCTCGTCTGAATTGAGGGTACTGAATCGACTCAATGACAATGTTTGCCAATTTATGTGGGATATGTAATTGCCGGAATGCAACCCATGTGGAATCAGAGAAATTGGTTCAGACTTTGAAGTTTTCTCAGATACATTTCACGATAAAATTTGGGTATTAGCCTCCGTGTGAGGCGAAAATATGCGTTATAACTATAGAAAAAAGCAGCTATGAGGCATAGCTGCTTTGCGTTAAATGCCCACTTTTACATTTTCACATTCAGTAAATTCCTAATTATCCAATATGAAGTACTCTGACGCTATCTTGGATGACTGGAAACTCGGATAATACAGAAGAATATGTAGCGAACATGAGCTGTCAAGTGTTGAAACTATTTCCCTGGTTAACGAAAAAGAACTATTGTTTAAATGTTGCCAGATGGCATTAAATCATCTTTGTAAGCAAAGTAGTCCATTTTACCAATTAAAGTAGTACAATGGACAATGTAGGCTGCAAAAACTTAAATCGGAGCCTCGGTTAATGTAAATATTGTTTATAATGTATCGCGGATTTTTAAATTAATAGTTTTGGCGGAAGCTATTATCACGTTCATTTGGCAACCTTTTCACATGAAGTACGAACGTAAAATTTCATGACCTCTTCAATGAGAGTACAAAATTTTTACTGATAAATTAAATTAAGATTATCTCAAAGATGAAAAGCTCAGGCTTTAACCCTTAGGTACTAAGTGGTTTCTAGTAGTAGTTAGTAGGTAACTAATTTTAACCCTTTTCTTCGAGGATTCATTACTCCATAACAATTTCTGAAACTCCCAACACTACTGAAAACACAATTGTTACTTTTTAATGCTCCGTTTTTTTAGTTGCACTGGAAATTTCTTTTTACTATCGAAGTTGTTATATAATTAATATGTATTGCTTTTTGAATGTTGCCTTTGGGGCTCCTTGAGTATGTGACGTCAAAACTTCATCAACGTCGAAGTTCGGCAAAGTAGTGTCAGACGGCTTCAGGCCTGAATAGGGTCCCAGGGGGTGTGGAAGCGGTGAATGTTGGGACGCAGAGTGGGAGGGAAGGGAGATTTATTTCATAGAGGAGCAAAAGGTTGACGTCAACACGTGTCCGAATACGCCCATTAGCAGTCTAAATAAAGGTCGATCTTGAAGGTTGGAGAATTCGTTAATACTTCAATTGCTCGCTCACGCTGGAAATCTGTTAAGAGAAGGAAGCCCCGCGTTTATCTAGTATAGCGTTGAAAGAAGTCCCATAATGGCGATAAATGTTTGAAACGTTAAGTTCGGAAGACAAAATGTGATCGCTGAATGCGCATATCTTTATTCATATTAATGATAGTTGCTCCACGACCTCATTTCTTCCGCATCAAGGCAATGGATCACTGAAATATGGCAGTTCCTTTTGTTAAGCATGGCGACGTGCATAGGTCTATTTCTTTTGGCATAAATGCGTATACCTAAGGTTAAAACTACTTTCAATGGAATTAACCTTGGACGATATTGCGATGGTACTGTGTTCATCTTTATGCCCTTAACATTTGTGAATGTATTATTATGTGCGACGCTGGGGACTTATAATTGAATCATGATAGAAACTAATTTAATTTGATTTTGTAATTGTTTCACTTTCCTTTATTTGTTTACTATGTATTTTTTTAAATAGGCAAATGCGTTTTAAAATTTTCTTAGGAATTAACTCACGCAATTTTTTCTCTCTCAAGCAAGCTTTATGATAAGTGCACAGACTTACTAAATGTCCAAAATATACTAATTATGGGCAAACAAACATTCTAATCGACAAGTTTTGTGGATATCGGAATTACTGATTTTTCCTCTTAGGAGGACATTCGCAACATTTTTATACTTTCGATCAACTACTTCAGCTGATTTTCAAAGCCGGTGTCTCACGGTAAATTTTTTCGTAAATTTATTCATTGAAACTCTAATAATCGGGCTATGCATGTGCGTGCCAGTATTCTGTGAATTTATGTAAATTAAGTAACTCTGTAAATTCTTGACGAAACTCGACCACTGATTGATTTTTATGTACGCGTGCGCTTCGACCATTCCAATGCCAGAAACTACTTCGACTACTTGAGAAGGAAGCGTGATTGGCTACCGCCATCTTTACCACCAGTTGCAATAGGATAAAGAGGAAAGAATTAATCACATCGTATATCTTAGCGAATTGGTGATCTCTTTTCATTGAAGTGCAGAAGCAGAATTATTTTGTGCAAACACCCGTTGTTAAATAGCTATTCTAATTAAATCAATAAATCACATATTTTATCACGTATAAATCACCTATGTTGGCATTTTTATGTGCATTATCGTGAGCCAGTATGTTTGGTCATTCAATTCTTTCTATGTAAACATAAGTCTATAATTATTTCCGTCCAATTACTGAATTAGGCTCGTGGACTGCAGAAAACTCGTCGTTATTTGTCCTTTTTTTGGACCAATTATACACCCCAACCAAATTCTCCTTCAGGCCCATTCGGGCCCTCTCCCGATCAGCGCCCAATTCAAGACTTTCCTGCTCGTATGACATCGCGGCGTTCACGTTGATGAATCTTGTTTCCTGAGTATGGATTTCATGGATGAATTTACGATACAATTCACCGTGGGACAAGGGATTTATCCTTTTGTTTTAGTTCCTTTTAGCTTTTCTGGAAAGGAATATATCACTAATCAGTGACGCATTACTCTCCTCTGTAGCTGAATTCAAAAAGGGATATTTTTCTTTGCCTGTTTTTCTCGCCATGCATATTTTTTAAATTTCGATGGAAATTTTTAACGGCGCCAATAAAGTCCGCAGCTTATTTTTTTTTCATTTTCGATGAGAGTGTACGCGTTGAAAAATCACTTACATGTCTGCATTTGTTCAAATGTATCCTATTCATCTTCCGCCTTAATTTCATTTGTACTGCTTTTGCATGAAGATTATTCTATTTCCCGATGAAAATCATGTAAAACTGTTAAATGAATCGCCCTAAATTGCCAATTACTCACAGTAAATATTTCAATGGAATATTTAAAATGATTATTTCATTAGAGTAAAGGAATGATTTTATGGAGCTGGAACCAGTTCTATTCCGTAAAACGTGCTACGAAGCCCGGTTTTACGGTAAGGTTTTATCGTGAGCAAGCACGGCTTTGTTATTTTTGCAGTTTTGCAAAAGATTTTGTAAAATGTTTTACAGAAGATTAGCCGTGAGGAGTAGGTATAGGTGACCGTAGTCTTTCGCCAGAGGTTCTACATGAATATTTCACTATGAATGGGAAAGAGTTTCAGTGTATCCTCGGGTTTTGTTTCACGAGACGTAATTTTTAAAAGTTGAGTGACACGGTGTGCCTGTGTGTGTGTGATCTCACGTGGACTATCGACAGCTCTACTTCTCCTTCCTCCCTCTTTATTTACTTTGGTTCGAGGCACGTGACCAGAGGAAGAATGAAGGTGCTCGCGTGCGTGAGGTAAGGAAAACCGATGGCTGGCATTCCCCCCGGGGATTTCCTCTTCGTGGGGGCGGGGACGTGAAAGACGAGAGAGGCTGTAGCTATGGAGTCGTTCACCCCGTTTCAAGTCACCTTCATCTTTCTTTTGGAGGAAGTCTCCCACTCCACGGAACACTTTTCTCTTTCTGGTGTGTTGGCTCAAGCAATTCTTTTCGGCATTTACAACATCGATGAGAAGGTATTGGAGTACATCACTACAGGACTGGTGATGGGAATATAAACAATTGATTGTCAAAATATTTTCCTGTTCACCTTCGTCTACGTGATACCCGGCAAGTCTCCTCAAGGGTGTGGGGCTGGGGATGACTCCACACCAAACACCCTATCATACTGCCATTAGCTTTTTTTACTAAAAATACCGTTAAGTGACGTATCTGTATTGAGATTTTACTTGCGATACGGCTTCTATCTCTCTACTCGTGCGGGATTGACACTGCACGTATACATCACGGGGACCATTTGTTAAAGTTCAGTCATGCTTATCTGCAAAACATGCCCAAATCATCTAAAGATTACTGGCACATAATACGTAGTTTTTAATAAAGTTAGCATTTCATTCGGCAGTGAAAAATAAAAAGAAATAAAAATCATTGGCGTTACCATTTAACGTTATGGGGTAGCTTCGATCTCAGCTATTGTGGTCCCTAATCGTACGGGGAAAATGTGAGGTTTTGCCAAACTCTTTTGTTCGAAGGCATGTCAATCATGTGTGGCTGATAAAACTCGATAAATAGTCATTTTCCAGGAATCAATTTTAAAAGAACTTATTAGCCGCCTTCGTGGAAAAAAAATGCATGACGGAAAGTTTATTGGCCAACCACAAAGGCCGTAACGCACTGGCATGGCAACCTAAAGGCCACGGGATCGAATCCCATCTCGGGGTTGGTCGTTTATATATATACTTATGCTGTAGAATTAAGGTCTGGTGTTTACAAGGGCGAGGTAAACTCGGGAGTCTTGAGTTCGTAAAACCATAGTCAAATAGAAAAATTGCCAGCTTCAGACTTACTTTAACCATGGCTAAGAAATAGATGCGCTTTGCGTAGAATTCAACTATCTTTTTCAAAATGCTTGTGAGGAGTTTTTATGGCCGTGAATTCCCTCTTATATCTACCCTATCAGTTCCGCGACTTCATTGGCATAATCATAGAGTTTAGGAGAGAATGAATGGAAGTAAACGGACTGATGGTGCGGAAGTAAGGAGGTTAGAAGTGCCTTGTAACCTACCTGCATGGAGGAATATTGAGCTCATGAGAATGCGCGGTCGGTCATGCTGGAAGGCTCAGTTGTGCCGTTAATACGCATAAAGCATGGCGTATTCACTGTTGCGGTACCGTGGTGTAATATACCATCGGATATGAACAGAAAATCATTTACAGAAAAATAACTTCGTGTACACCATTACTGAACAACTTTTCGCATGATAGGCGTGTCGGGTGGATAATTATTCGCAAAAAAATGCATTATTTTCGTACAATAAGAGACCATGTATTATCTTTTTTAATCAATGGGCGTATCACGCTAAAAGCTTCCAGTCAATGGATGCAGTTGAATAGAGCTGGGCGTTTTGGAAATGGGTTAAGTGATAGCAGTGAATTAGGAGCTATGCGTAGTGCAACCGTCCTTTAGTTTGACATCCCAGAATGGCACTACATCACAATTTTATAAAAAAAGCAATGAATTCTCTCTGTGGAAGAGGGCGGAGGCAGTTAACTCAAAGGTACACCTATCCTCCCATGCAAAGGTCCTCCCATAATCACTCCTGGATACACAGATCCATAGGTCTCCGCTGGAAAAACAAATAGTTGAATATTTTCTTTTCAACTTCAATATACCCTCCAATTTCTCTTAACCGCATTACTTCTCTCCTGCACGTTTCAATTCCGTGTGGATTTTTTATCTGCCACTTACCCCACCGAGCCTTCTCAGGGGCACATGGTAGGGGTGGGTAGTTCACCAATTGTAAAAAAGGATGAGACAAGAATGAACAAATCGTAAGGATGTAGAGCCAAATAAAAATATTTTTGCAAAAATATAGCGTTTTATAGAACGGTGTTGGACGTTTCATGCTCACATCATTTTTAAAGAAAATGGCTATTGCTAAAAATATAAATAGTCATACTTTAAAATACCATTTTGATCCGGTTGTATACTGTCTGGTTAGCGTTAACTGCAAGAAGGCGTAGATTTTTCGTTACCTTGACGTTTCTTGACTTGATGTTCGGGTTTTGTACATTAAGACTTTCTGTTGGTTAACGATAGCATTATCACTTGGAGAATGGAGAACACAAAGAGAACTTTGGTTCACATAATGAGAATTTTATATTATTATACAGAACTAGGGATTTCAAAACAGTGACCAAATGTATTTCTCAACCTTCGGTCTGGAATGAAATGCGAGGCTGGCAAACGCTTTTGCTAAAACCGGGTCGCTGAAAAAGGCTAGATATTTCGTGAGTTTTCCGAGTAAAGACACTTTCACATGGAAGATTAGAATTTCCCGAAATGCCTTTTGCCTTGGTATCTCGCTGTGTGTCGAACGTTGCAACGATTACTACGCAGTCAAAACTGTTATCATGGGAATGAAAAAAAAATCCTGGATAATTGAAATCTTCCATAGGTGCAATGCTCGTGGATAGTTTCAAATTTTGACCTGACCGTGCTGCGCTTTCAGTTTCTTCCGAATAGTGAAACTGGGAGCTTGCTCTTAATTGTGTGTGTGGGTTTCAGTGGTTTTCCGTAACCTAGGTTGGGTTTGTTTTGTATTCTTCTCACTCATGAAACGTATGGGGGTTGTCGCTGCTGACGTAATGAATGGCAAAGAAATATCCCCGTGGTAAACAGGCGACCTCTGCTTGTTGTTTCACGTATTAGAAGAACAAGAATAGACTTCCTGACCTTGGTGAAATCAATCACCGATGACAGACATTAAATTATGAGTGCATGCTGTTATTATTGTTTCTCTTGCCATTAGTGGATCTTTCCTGTCATTGTTACTGTAATTTTTAGATATTAGTCATCATCTCCATTAGGCTTGGGGTCAATTCGTCCCGATTTTATGGTCCTGGAAAAATAATTGGCCTAATTTTTCTCTCAGAATTGGGATTCGAATTCACGGACATTAGAGAAAGCATCACTCTGGACTGATGAGTTGTCTCGTGTTGGAGAGAAGTGGGAAGATGCGCAGAAAATAATAAGATTCAATTGCTACTGTCTGGGAGTGAATGTTTCTTTGACATTTCGACGTATGATATCTTTCTAACAGTAAGCATAACATACACTAAAACTTGGTGAATTTATGTTACGCCTCATACCTTGCGATCATAACTTTTGCTGTGTGATGTATATGCTGAGATAGTAACTTGGATATCGAGTAAGTTAGAAATTTGGAGTAGAAGGTAAGTCTAGGGAGGCAATAGCGTTTGAGGTCCTGAGGGTGCTTGAATTTTTAACGCAGTCAGTGATACGTCTTTACAATTACTGTTTGGGAGGGTTGTTTACGTAGACATTCAGACGAATTATATCTATCTCACATGGCCCAGACTGGGTCAATGTGCAGCATAGTTCACGTCTCATATGATGTGATCAGGAGAACTGGTGCATTTTATATCTACTCGAAATGTTTACTTTGGTTCGACCAGCTTATTGGAACTTTTCGCCGTCAAATTTTCAGTAGTGTACTTCTTTTCGCTCCTTGTGCTTTTGGATTTGAGGAATAGAAATGAACTCACATTTTTATCACTCATATTTTAGTGAGTTTGTAATAGGGGGAAAAGTAAAGTCTCGGGAGGTAACAGCGTTTGAGTTTCTGAGGAGACTTGGGCCTCTGGCTCAGTTAGTTGTTAGCTCACATTTTCAAGGTCTTAGAGTAGTATAAAGTATTTTCCTTGACATTCAGGAGAGTTGTACGTATCTCACATTACGCGTTACACAAGTGGTAACTTGGGGCAACATACGCATTAATTTGGTCGATGTGTATCATACGTGACGCATGTGACACGGGCTCAACCTGCTTATTTTGTTGTTTTGCCTTACAAACATTTTGTAATTTGCTTCCTTTCGCTTATTTCCGTATTAACATTTGTTAAATGAATCGAACTCGATAAAAATGTACTGGGTGAGTTGGAAACGCGAGGAAAAGGAAAGTCGAAGGAAGTGTGTATACACGCGGATAAGCTGAGTGAAAGCGACTATTTGACGGAGGGATGTGATTGGAAGGGGGGGGGGGAGGAGGGGGGAAGGGGAGATTGCAAAGGAGTCCCCTTGGACGCGTCAATTAAATTACAATAAATAACCATATGACTAACGTCGGTTCCAATCCACACGGACGGCAATGAATCTTAATGAAGTCACTCGAATGTTCGTGAAATCTGTTCGCTCGGAACACTTGCGTCACACACCAAGTCGCCCGGCGGACTGTTCGGGGGCAATCAAGTACACATCGGCCTTTTTTACGGCCGTGTCCGAATCGAAACTTTATTGCGGAGAGATCCTCTCGAACGAATCTTCCACACTCGCTGTTTTCCCTGCGTTATTCCATCCCTTATACTGCATCCCCTCCGTAAAAAAAACCGATGGTCTAAATCTCGTAAGATGAGATCTGCAAAGCAGATGCAATGGAAGTGAAATAGGCAGCTATCGTATCTCATCGGTGATTTTTAAAATCTCCGTTCGGTTTGGTAAACCGAGAAACCAGATACGAGATCCAAAAGTTTCACTTATGCGAGCTTGAAATTGTTGGAAGAAATCCTCCGCGTGTCACTCGGCGACTAATGTTTTCTGTTCAATTATCGCTCTGTAATGTTGTGTGGGAGCGAAAGGCGGTACATAATATGGAGATGCATGAGTAACTGGAATCATTTTGGTAAAAGTAACAGCACCGTGAGTGTACGCCGGAACCATCAACATAGAATTAATCGCCTGACGGATTGTCATTCTCTGCATAACATTCTTATCGCCTTCTTGTCTTTCTGTTAATGAAAATGTCAAGTGTTTTTAAAAAATAATGTCAAGAATCAGTAATTTTGCTCTCCAATATTAATTATGTTTTCTTTGCTATTCTAGTCATGCGCCGATTGCGGTTTTATTTAACATTTTTACTTGGATTCGTCTTTAATAATCAGGCTGACAGAGGGATGCTAGGACAAAAACGGCGATTTAACGTTTGCAGGGTGATCGATTCCGACACTATAACTTCGTGATTAATGAAACAATTGAAGTAAATCTGGTCTCTTTCGATTGGGCGTACAAATACAATGCCATCACGATCTTGATTGAGGCTGGGGCTGCGCATGCGTGAGGAGTGGGTGGAAGACCGTGGCGACTTGTGGTCATTTTGGGCATGTTCGAAAATTTCCGCGGGGTGTATCTCGCGACTCATATGTGCTAGCGCGCCGATTTTGGTGCCAAACAAAATATATACTGAATATATATCCTTTCAATCTTTAGGCCGTTTTACGCGGGGCTCTCTACTACGCAGGCTAATGTATGTATGCATTCGCAGTGAAAATTGCGTCGTGTAAAGCGGTGTACTGCGCGAACGCCTGCGCGAATGTGTGAATGACTGCGAGGAAAATAGCCCCTGCTCTTTTTTGGTGCCCGCGTTCTCGCAGTCCGTGAACCACCTCGTATGTTATACTGCTATTTAATAAAATATTACTTGTTTGTTGCTACAAATACACACGTAGACGAGCTCTTGCCATTGTGCGCATTAAGTTGAGAGAGATATTTGTTGGCTGTTAGTTGCATAATATGGCAGAATTTAATGATTGAATTTTTCTACCGATGAAATGGAGATCGCATACCGTCACATCGCATTTTATAAATAACTATCAATAGGTTATTTAGGCGTGCAATGATAATTTATGCATTCTAGTAAATTACTGAAATCATGCATGACATTTATTAAGCGGTAATTGCTTACACAATAAAAATTTAATATTCAAAATCACCTACATTCTCCAAGCGTGAACGACAATTGCACTCGATAACCGGAATATGTTTCATAATAATTGCTCTTAAATGGATGATTCCCGTTGAAAGTTTTCAATTATAATCAAATTTCGCTTATGCAGTCACTCACTTAACTAGATTACATACTAAAGTAGCTTATGATTTCAGAAAATAGGAGATTTCGCACATTTGTGAGCATCGTGTTTTGGTTGCGTTATGTTAGCCCCCAATTTTGGATCAGGGTAGCGAACGTTCGTATTTTTACTGATGTTTGTTTGCTTTCTGCCTCTATTTTCGTAGTTGAGCAGATATATTTATTGTAAGAATCTTTTGCATTGAACTGTCAATCATCACTCTATCCTAATAAAATTCGGATTGATCATCAAATAATGCTGAAACAATGTGTTGGACAACACCAAGTAGGTACACGTACAATAACCAAGGGTGCTAATAGCAAATTTACTCATTTCTCCGCTCAACTTAAATTTCTTTTGCCATATTTATTTATTTATTTGTAACTCATTAAATTGATTTTACATTAAAATACGTGCGTACAATTTTTAAGCACAAAGGTTAGAAATATTTTTAAAGAGAAGTGTCTACCCAAAAAATTAAATCTATCCCTAATTACCGACTTTACTTTAAAGTCAAACTTTTCTTGGCGACGCGTTAATAACCTTGTACCCTCTAGGTATATCCATGCCTTCCCTTGCAAATTGAACAGATAGAAAACCCATGGAATAGAATTCTATTCCCTGGCAAACCAATGTAAACAATAATACGCACAAACCCTTTTCACTGTCCAAATAAAACACTCGTCAAATGCGAACGTTATTTACGAAGGAAATTCACGAATACTTGCGCAGACCCATGCGTCGTGTAAAGCTGTTATTCCCATCCCCAATATTGTGAAAAGCTCTCGTTCTCGCAGTGTATTTTAGCGCCTTCTACTGCGAGAGCTGAAGTTGCTTCAGCCTGTGCAGTTGAGTGCTCCGTGAAAAAACGGCCTCAACAAACTGCCTCTTTACAGTATTTATTGGGTGGAAAATTGAAAAAAGTAACGCTATTTGAACTAAAATTTCAGATGTCGGTACAAAACTCAGTGAGAGAGCCCAGGCGAATATAAAATAACGCATATGGAATAAGCGGAAAGAGCGTTTTACGTGGTCATCGATCAGGACCACTTTGTTCTTTTGGGGGTATGGGTGTCGCTTTGTCGCTTGGGGGTATGGCTTTGGAAACATCGGAAAGTTGATGCGTCGTGAGCGGCAAACGATACTTCAAATATTACCCGCTGTCGAAGGTGTAATCATGTATAGTTTCAGTGTGTATGCTTGTTGGGCGTGCAGTGGTTAGCGTCGTGGTGCACATTTTATCCTCCGTGCTTGCCCTGATGGGAAACGTTGACTACGTCCATGGATCCTCGCTTGGATGAGGAATGGTGGGAGTTAGTCGGGTGTGTGGTTAGTGATTTATTTTTCGCGTCCGGAGGGATCCCTGGCCTCCCATCCGGCCCTTGACAGCCTCGAGGTCGTGCACTACGTGAATTAAATTCACATACGCCCCTTTTTCTGCCCCCTCTTGAGGCCGTTCCTCCCCTCTCATCCCTCGTTACTCTGCAAATTATCAGTGGCCGCTTCTCGGGTGCGGGAGGGCTTTAGATTCAAAACTTCCGCCAACGCTTGTCCCTTCACCAAGGCTGCGCAGGACGGGCACCTCTTCTGAAGCGATCAAGTGCGCGTTTCCCTAGATTTTTCCCCTAGTCATAAACGAGACTAGATTCAAATTTAAATTTAAACAGCTGTGAGAAGTATATTTTCACGTTAATGACGCAAAAACTTCGTTTTAAATTTATAAAATTCGCAGTATGTAATTAACTAAGTACTCTTAACTTGACTCATTTTCTTCATTCCGTACGCTGAAAACACCTTTACAATCTAAGATTTTTTTGCGATTGTGTACAAGTTAAGGTGGTGAGTAATTGATTTATTTTTTTAAATAGTTGAAATAATACAAACTAAACTCCATTAAATTTCTGACGAGGCTTATGCGTCATTCATTCCTCATTTTTTATTAAAGTCTCTGCGGAGTGCATACTCGTACCATTTCCTTGGAAAATGGCCGGTATTTTTTGTCAAATATCTCGAAAAGTATAATGGTAAGTGGCTGATGTTGCTGTTGCTGTTTACTGTTGCTGACCCAAGGTAGTTATTGAACTTGAACATGGCCTAAACCTGTGCGAGATATCGCTGATTGTAAGTCCACGGAAATGGTGTTGACACCGTTGGGGAATATCCTAATGGTTTTAAAAAGTCCTTCACTCTGAGAAATCATTCTAATCTAAATGCCTTTAAAATGTCTTTACAGAAAACGACTTTCGATTGTTTTGTCGAGAAAGAAGCTTTCCATTTCATTGCTCACGTATAAGGAGCTTCTGGAAGATAAGGAGAGATCTGAAATCTAGCATTCAAATCAAACAAATTGTTAGTTTTTTCGTATTAGATTCCGCTTCAATAGCAAAGCATTTCAACATCATCACCACTAAATAAATGGTAGGCGCAGTTTAAGTCCACGGAAGATCTATTCTCCGCGAGAAATAAAATAAAGGAGCACACGTCTCTCATGGTTCTCCTCTTGAATTTGGCTTCTCGTTTTTCTGATCTTCCAGAATCACATCCCTATGTTAAATCTCCGGAGCGTATCGATGCCTTTATGGACCTAAATGCCAGTCGTTGAGTGCCAACGGAACATCTTAGGTTATTAATTTCTCTGCACCTTGGAGCTCCGGTGAATGATCATCAGCATGGTAAGGCTATATGCCTTGACGTAGAACGAGCTACGGTTTCCAACGACGCCGACTGTACTTCAAAAGCAGAAAGAGTCGTTGACTATCACGCCAGCCTGTGTGGCGAAGTAGTCGAAAATTCACTGTCTCATAATTACATATGTAACTTAGGTGTGTATTCTCAGTAAAGAGAACAATTTTCAATGATACCGGGGGGAATATTGATTTTGGCTCCCATCATCTTGGTATTCAGGTAGCTCGTTCGTCAGCGATTGTTGTCGTTAATTTTTGGTCCAAGCGTAAAAAAAGTTCTCTGTAAGATCTCTGGTTGTTATGATCACCAATGCGAAAAAAAGTTATTGGTACATGAATGAGTTTTTCTTGCGCTGCTCGGAGACTACGACTTCGAAGCTAATGGGATAAAAAGAGATGGAAAACCAGTTTTAGTTCGATGAAAGGAAAATTTAGCGCCAAATTGCTTCGGAAGAAGTTGTTAAAATACGTGGGCGGGAAAATAAAATCAAGGGACGTATTAAATGTTCAAGGACTTTAGCAAAAACTCTGAGCTAATGAATATTATTGAATTGAAAGAATGGTTAAATTACGCGTTGCATTCACGACTCAACCGTCACGGCTCACTACTGTCATCATGGGGTTTGGTAAGTAGGCATAGGTGCTTGATGATGTCTACTCGTTGAAACCAGTCATACCGTGAATAATTAGCGATAAATTACGAAGTTCTTCAAATTATTATGCCAAGACGCCACTCACGAAAGGGAATACTTCCTGAGGACCCTCTGCGTCACAGTCGTTTACTGAATATTAAAATGGGAAGAGGAGAAGAAACTCGTGAGAAGTCATGCATTCGTTGATGACTTATAAATTATGGTAAAAGTGAACGCTTAAAACGATGGAGGATTGGAAAAATAAAGTAGGTTAGCAGGGATACTTACCGTGTATCAATCCAGTTTAAAATTAATTTAACTCTATTCTTTTGGTCCTTTACTGAGTGACTTGTGTAATATATTAATGTTTCTCAGTTTCTGCATTCAAGATGTATTTTAAATAATCCCCTCCGGAGATCTGGAGCTTTTACCGTATGATTACACCCAAATGCCATATGATGTAATCCAGGGGTTGACCTCTTATCGCAATAGATTAGAAGTAAACATAGTTAGCGACAGAACCTGGAGATCGGGGGATATTCTGGGAAATTAAAATTTTTGAAAGATTCTCGGGAATCTTTGGAGAGTTAGTAAACATTTCCCAAAATTGGGGAACTCGCGAAAGACCCCGAACCACTCAGAAAGTTGAAACGTTGAGGTGATCATCGCCATTTACTGGTGCCCGACATCTTATTCATCGTTAACTATTCATTGGTCTTGTGCAATTTGATTCGGTAGCCGATTGGCAAAAACTACCTCATCATCATCATCAGTTTTTTGAATCCTTAAATTGGTTCACTGCGGCCCTCATATATTCATTTCCATTAAACGCTCCATTACGTTGTGGTAATGTTCCTTTCATGCTCCTCTTGACGTGGTCCTTGAATCTGTCAATGAAATGATCTGATACATGTAGACGAGAAAATCATGGATGGTTCTGTCCACTGAGGACGTAAAACTTGAGGAAATTTTGAAGGAAAGCCCAGCTTGAAATCATGAAAAATCTCTGGGTGCTTTTTTTCCTATTCAGTTTCAGTTGGCACATTGTTGAGCAGATTGGCTATTAATTGCAGCTGTCATGTGAGCCATCCAGTAATTGAATGGTAGCCACAGATTATGATGATGTATATCAATTCAGAGCCCTTTGACGAATCAAAAGTACCTATGCTATGATAAGTAGCAGAAACTATCAATTTTGCAGCTGTGATTTAGTTCATTTCCGTAGGCACAGGCATTTTCCGACGGAATGGCGGCATGCTATGGACGGGTTTTGTACAGGTCAGAGCTCAAAGCTCGAATTATGGTGGCCATCTCAGGTGACTATAAGAAAATATTCGGCCGCTTAGGCTTGCCATGATGTGATCCCACTCAATGCAGAGAGGCACATTGCCACGGAGAACTGTGAAGTGTAACCGAAAATTCTTATTTTCACCAGAGAGCCCAGGATAGCCAACATAAATCGTGCAATGAGCACCGGCCTGAATGAGCCGCTATCCTACACGGCCCACCGTGTGATCTTTAACAAAATCCCTGTCTAATGCCTATATTCTGTTGTTGTGCGTGCTAGTTGTTAAAACGAGAAAGGGAAAATTGCAAACTGAGAATAGGGAAAGACAATTGGAGGGAAGGAAAAATATGACGTGTGATCCTTTATTTTATTTCTCGCGGAGAATAGACGTTCCGTGGACAACTGATCCTACCATTTATTTAGTGGTGATGTCGTTGAAATGCTATGCTATTGAAGCCGTGTCCCCATTTCGATCCAACGAGTGGGAAGTAGCATGAAATCGACGCGAAACACAGCGTGAAGACGGCCCATTTTCAAAAGGTCACGCATACCGGCTCCACCTACCGCCTGATTGTTAATTGCACCTGACCCGAGTTTATTTTTCCTTTAGTGTGATATTTCTCAATTTTCGTGTTGTGTAGTGGTTGAATAGCTTGAGGGGTCTTCGGCGAATAAGGGACCCAGCGATAATGGAAGTCGGCGTTCGGTGCATCTGGAAATGTGCGATATTGCGATGTATCGAGAACGATATATAACATGTTGGAGACATCGTATTGTGATATGGATACCCTAGGTTGTGCGATATACTTGCCTGCGATATCGATAAATATCATTATACATCAGGGGGATGAAATTCTCCATGAAAAATGTATATCTTTGTAGAAAGTGTATATCTTTGCACCCATCCGCGTGACTGCGTACCACATCATCTGTGCATTTTCGACGTGATTGTAAAATTGGCAACATCATTCGTTGCGAAGTTTCTTACGACATAGGAAATCACATGATATGCGGTGTATCGTATCTTTTATGATTTCCTCATGAGGCAGTCATCAAAGATGAATTATTAAACTCACATTTTCATGGCTATAAGACCGATACAGTGTCATATCAAGTCTTTGGGGCTAGTCACTATGCTGTCGGATATTGGAAATGGGTATTAAAATTCGCCAAAAAGCGTCAATTTTTCGAAAAGATTCGTTCAGTTGCTATTTGCTTAGTATATTCCGTAAGAGAAGGATTTCAATTTTTTAAATCCTACGTCTGAGGTATCAACATCCCTGAGACTTTCATTGATAGATTGTCTTGTAATTTTTAATTTTTCTAATAAACCCAATAAGTATTTATTGGCTTCGAAGGATTTCCTGTGTGGATGTGAACATTGTACTTCATTAAAATTTGGTTTTCATAATTTCTATATAAATTAACCATATATGCCCGACAGAATGAATCGATTTTTACTATGAATATTGACAGCAATTATGTTCGTATTTTAACTTAAGGTTTGTTAAAAAAGTTAAATTACTTTAATAGAAGTATGGTTTCACGTTAAAATAGACAGATTTTTAGTTTTTTTTATTTCTAACGACATTAAACCCTAGTTTGGCTGGATGAGTATTACAGTAGAACTCCAATTATCCGAATCAATCTGGACCGGACCCAATCCGGATCATCAAACATCCGGAATAATGGATAACTCACAAAAAAGGTAACTTCTTTGGAAACTTATGAATGTATTCACTTCTTGTTTTTTCTAAGAACGCTAAAGAAACGTATCTGCTGTAACCGATAAATGTCAAACGAAATCAATGGTATAAAAGATACAATACACGTTTCGAATAGCCTAATGCCGTGACTATAAAAATCCGATTTTCGAGGACTTTTCCCCTGAAAGCGACCCGGATAATTGGCGATTTGGATAGTTGGAGTGCGGATAAGTGGTGTTTTACTGTAGTTGATCACTGTGTGGCTTAGTGACCGCTCATGCAAAAATTATTTTAACTTTAGTAGTATTTGTGTTGTTCGCATGGACAAAATACTTCATTAGACCCTTTCCAATAAATGGTAGGTGTGAAAGTACTGTAAAAAAAACCTTTTGAGTATTCAGGTAAAAATGTCTTCCTGGAACATACTCTACGTTAGATCATAACGAGGAAATGGGATTAGCTCAAGACTATTTAAAGATAATTTCTATTTAATTTTTGTTTTCTCCAAACACCGGCTGAACAATCACGAAACATTTTTGCATCGTTAGTGTAACATCTACTGAGTGTAGAAAAGGATTTTTGATGCAACTATGAATGCGTTAATTAAAAGAAGCGCTCTAAAGTATCACAATGTGATGGAAAAATCATCGCTATTCTTCGTCATTGTTTTGCTTTGAATGATGATGACAACTCTGTGATTTTGCGAAGAGTAACCGTATTAAATAATTTTGACGTAATGATTGGTAATCCAGCGAAGGAGGGCGGTACGCTTATCTGCGTACTGCGAACGGCATTGCGCATTGCATGAGGGATATTTGCATTGACGTAACTTTTGATTTGCCTTCCTGACAAAGTTTTGCTATGCCCAGAGGCATATTAATCGTGGGAAAAGAGGATTGATTAACCGGTGGCCTCAGTGTATGTTCGAAAAAAGAATGCATTCAATATTTATACCTCTGGAGGCATCAACAGATATAATAAATTCCTCGAGCAATGCAAAAGGCGTTTGCATGGTTTCTTCTGATTCAAGGTCATCGTGCGAAGCCACATAGAAGTAGCAGTGGTCGTCCTGATCGTTTTTTTTTTCAAGTTTTCAGTGTCTTCGGTAAAGGTCACTGGTAACTGTTGCCAAGGAGCGTATTGAAGTGCATAATTGGTAAATTGTCGGGAGCAGCGTTGGTAAGTTATGAAGCGAATTTCTTTCAACCCTCAGCTCCAGTTTTACAACTTCTGGTTAACGCGAACCCGAAGATGACGTAGCCCCTATGTTAACTTGGTGTTAACTTAGAGATCCGGTTTTGTTTATTACATCACACCGTGGGTTATTTGACCTGAGCGTTATCCATTGCAGAACGTATTAACTGCTATTTTCATCCCTAGAAAATATTTTAATAGAGGTTATAAAACCGGGCATTAATGTGTTTACATTTACAATTTTACGTTAATCATTCATTAAGAAAAACGATTCCTCACTGAATAAATATTTTTATGGAGTAGTAATTAATACTCTTATAGAATATAACTTTTCTGTAAGATGTCTGCATCCCGCTAGTTTTATTAATATTTTATTTTGTTTCTTTTTCTTGACCTTTTATCTTTTCTCTTGGAGGAATTCCGCGCCATAACATTGACCGGTTATTTTCTGTGATATTTCCCTCGGTTGTTTTAATCAATCAATGATTCCAAAATACAAGCTCATTCTCCTTAGGGCTGAGGAGTTTAGGAAACATATTTGTAAATCAGATATGAGCTAATAAATATCATGTTTATTTATTTATTTATTTTTTAAACATTATTTCTGAGGGTATGTACTCTCGTTTACCCCTCTTTAATCTGTATTATTATCAATACATTTGATTTTACATTTTAATACATATAGTAAATTAACATTTTATATTCATGAGACCTTATGCAATTGCAATTTCGATTTAAATTTTGCATACACCTGATTTTACGCGGCTAGATGCCACATGAGGCCATCGCGTTCTCTTCGTTCGTTCGTCTTCTTCTCCTTTCTTTCTCCGACCCTGCTCTTCTCCTTTTTCCTAAGTCTTCATTCTTCTTTTAGGACTGCTTCTTCTTTCTTCGGCCCTTGTCTTCTCCTTTCGCTGAGGTCTTCATTTATCTCTTAAATCATTTCTTCTCCCTCTTCTTCCTCTGTCCTTTTGGTTACCACTGTGATCAGTGGTCTTCTTGGGGCGTGATACAGAGTCTCTCCAGTTCTTTGAACCTCCCATTTTTCAGGCAGAAGGTTATTAGATCCTTACAGGTTTCGGATCTGACTTCCATTTCTAAACTCAGTTTAGTTCGCCATGTTTCAAAGTGGATGTACCTCTCAATGCGATGCCTAAAGGAATCTTATTCATCACATTCATTGCATTTTCAATCCTGGCTTTTTCCAATCTTCTTAATATATTCTTTGCCTTCTCCGTGGCCAGATATTACTTGAGCCACAGCTTTTGTATGCTTAACCTTTAATTTCTTCCTTTCCAGAATGCTTGGGAAGATTTCAATGGTGTACCGTCCTTTGGTTGACACTTTCCACTCTTCATCCTATTTCAATTCCGTAATTTCCCGTATTTTCTTTTTGAAGATGCTGATCCTCGGGCATTCTTTGGTGGTGATATTTATTCCTAAATAAGTTGTTTCATTGGTTGTTTTATATTCTAAACGTTCCTTCTTTTCCATCACTATGTATTTTAGTGGCGGTTCAAGTGCTATTACTGCCAATGCGTCTGAACTTACGGTTGAGTAGCAATAGGTTACCGGAATCAGGCAGGATCTCTGGGCTTCCAGTAGTTTTCTATTCATTCTGCAGAGAGGTGTCCTATCCCCCCAAACTGTACTTCCATACATCGCTATGGGTTTTACCACGCCATTGTACACTTGGTGCATTGATTTATTACCGTACATGGAACGGCAGTATCTGCGTAAGGCATGGAAGATATTCTTTATCTTCTCTGTCAAGTAGTTGACGTGTGCTTGGAAACTAAGTTTTTCATCAATATAGACTCCTAAATATTTAAAACTGCTTGCCCGTTTTAGTTGTTTTCCATACATTCTTAAACTCGGGTTTCGGCTGAGTTTTCCGCCGAAGACGACGAATTCGCTTTTGCATGTTGAAGGTTTTAGTTTGCACTTATGTGCCATTTCTCCACCTTTTCCATGCAAGCCTTCCCTTCCATCTCTTGACGGGAGTTGGCTCTGATGAGGATAGCCGTTTCATCAGAATACACAATCAGTTCGCAGTTTTCCGGGAAGTCCTCTCTTAATAATTGATTCACTACCAGATTCCAGACAAGAGGTCCCAACACAGACCCTTGCGGGCATCCTTTAGTTGCTGTTTTCCTTGCTTGCTCAAGTTTGGATTTTAAGTAGATTTCTCTATTCGAAAAGTAACTTTTAAAGACGTCTATTATATTCCTAGGCGCTTCAAGCCGCTTCAGTTCCGCAATGGCCGATGGCAACCAAACGGTGTCGAATGCTCCTTGGATGTCGATAAAAATTCCTAGAGTGTATTTTTCTTGGCTTTCCAAGATGAAATTCTTTAATCTCATTATTGCCTCCTCTGTATTTCGGCCTCTTCGGAAATCGTACTGTCTAGGATGATATAGATGTTCTACGCCAACGACATCCTCCAGTCTTGATTTAATCATCCGTTCCAGAATTTTTCAGAGTTCCGGGAGCAAAGTTATTGGCCGGTATGATTTCAATTCTACAACATCTCTGTCTTTGGATTTCAAAATTGTCACCAGATTTCCGATCTTCCAGCACTTTGGGAAGTATCCGAGTATTAGGCAATCGTTGGCGATTGTGAGGACCGCATCCTCGAGTATAGGGCTCATCCTCACAATCACCAACCCTGGTATCTCATCCGGGCCTGGTGCCTTATTATTCTTTATTTCCAAGATGGAGATTTGAACTTCCCCAATAGTGAAAGGGCTTGTGTCATTTTCATTATAAGGTTCATCGTATTTGCTTAGGTCTTCCTGATGGATTTTCTCATCTTCTTCTTCATCTGGGAGTGTGTTCAACATTTTGCTCAGATGTTCTTGTAGAAGCGGGATATGTCCCGATTCATCCTTGGCAGTTCCTTGAAGGATAGATGTTTTAAGCTTCTCCGAGAATAGTTGGTAAACAAAACCCCAAGCGTTTCCGCCAAAATTCTCCTTAATAAATTTCTCCCAGCTTTGGTCTTTTGCTTTTCTTATTTAATTTTTTTAATTCCCTAAGCTTGTTAAGGTAATTGTTCCGATTTGCGGTTCTGTCCCCCGGGATACTTCTTTGTGTCTTCCTAAGTAGTTTCTTGAGTTCGCGCTTTTTGCGCTCAAGATCCGTGTTCCACCAAGTGGTTTTTCGGTTTTTTTTTCTCCACCCTTGGAATAATTTTCCTTATTCCTTTTTGGATTGATTTTGTTAACCGTTCAACTCTGCAATCTATGTTTTGCATAGAGTCTGCCGTTCTGAAATCTTCCATATGCCTCCTGGCCGGATTGAATAAGGTTCCCGAGTTAGAATTACATCCAGTTGTAGATTTTCTGCTGTTATTCTTGTTTCTGCTAAGGGAATTTTAGCCCCTTGAATATTTGCTTGTCCAATTCTTAAGTGCTTATTATCCATTATTGATTTTTCTTTTTAGTAATTCGAATCTGTAAACATTAATCGGACATTCTGGATTTGTAGCTGCGTGTTTGCAATTTTCATACTCACTCTTCTTACAATTAATGCAGCACGGGTCGTTTTCCTTATTCAGACAGTCCGAGTATTTATGGTTCTCCAAACAGTGGGAGCAGCTTTCATCGTTCTTATACTCCTTGGCTAAATGCCCAAAGCCCTGGCATTTAAAACATCGTGTTACTTTTATGTACTCACTCACCCTGTGGCTGTCAAAGTCCACGTACACTCTGCCACAATTCTTTAGTATTTTACAAGTGTCTGGATCAACTTCAATAACCCAGTTAGTTCGGTTCCTGTCCTTTTTTCCGGGCCTCCGACAGTCTTACCGGTGCAATGTCCACTACGCAGCTCACCCTCGGCCTCAATCGTTGGCTGCCCCGCGCGCTCGAGTTCGCATCAGCCGGGATCTTGCTACGGGGAGAACCTCGCTCCGGTAGTGAGAAGTTAAGATGTCGCCAGCCTACACTGATTGCCGCTTCCTTCTAAGATTTTTTCACATCTCTTAAATTTTGGGGGGGGGGGTGTTGTAGAATATATATAACGCGACTCTTTATTTTCTGTTTGAACTTCGAAGTTTGTGATTGCAAAATAACCAGCTCCAATGTTTTACCATACTTTCATTACTTGAATACATGGACCTCTGACCAACGTGTTCTGACCACTTTGCTTTAGTGAATACTTTTGCTCCTGCGATTATGTCTTAATTCAAATATATAAAATAATCCTACTCGAAGTGGATAATGGAAGAATAGATACTTTGATTAAGAGGTATACGAAATCTGGAAGGAAGGTCGTAGTTAGTAGGTATGTGGAGCATTTCAAGGAATGAGTGTTTGTCCAGGACCTGGATAAACACTCATTCCTTGCTAAATCTGCAGCCATTTGGCGCTATTTTTCTGTATATACGTTATACAGACTTTTCTGCAGAAATATTTGCTGCAAAAATCTATTGCTTATTTTTTCAGAAATGTATGCATAATAACTAAATTGTTATGCCATAAATTATTTGAAATAATTTATTATTGTTGATCGCCCCTCCCAAATCTGAGATCTAGATTCACGTCTGGTCCAGGGAAGGGCAAAATCGCAGTACAAAAGTATACATTTTCCGACTTCATTTTATGGAATTTAAACCTTGTTATACCAGGATAAGCAGAAGTGTAGGCTGAATGAAGTGGGAATGGAGTACCTGAGAAGTTTTTATGGAAAAAGTAGGTGGGGTAGGGTTAGGAATGAGTGGGCCGTGAAAAATGACGATTGGATGCTGTAGTGATGGATATATTTCGAAAGAGTTTGCTCGTTGGTCTGGCCATGTTGAGACCATGGATGATGAAAGTCTAGTATTGAAACAGACTTATACTTTAAGAGGAGAGATATTAGAGTCTTAAGAACAGAAGGTTATGTATGGAGCAATGTATTGAATTAACAGAGGTATTCAAGTATGGGGCATTCTAGAAGAAATCATTAAAAGAGAGTCTGTATCCTAGGATTGACAGCAATAAGAGAGTTATCGCACTGGGTATGTACGTATGCATGCATGAATTTGCGTATGTTATCTGTAGCGAATGGAATAATTTGGAAATCTTTACCATATTACTTGGGCTGGCAAGGCGAAGATACTGAAAAATTGTGTTTGTGAGAAAAATTCAACTGATAGCAGGCAAGATATATAGGTATAGCGACACTTGGTGGCACTCACCAGCGGAGGATTAGAGGAAATTGACGGTAAACCAAGCATTGATAGCGAGCAAAGTTATCGAAGGACTCTCGCAGGGTCCTCTGGAAAAAGGCTCGGCCGCTTCAACCCACATCTCATGCATGCTTTCCTCTCCTTTGCGTAATGATCTTCACAAGCGAGTGTCACCAAGTTTCGCTCCACCTATAACTGCGCATCCCCTTCCTCGACCAACGGTAATCAATCACTGATATGGTGAAAATGAGCGAGTCGAAAATATGAAAACAAGTTCACTATTATTGCGACGGGGGCGGAACATACGTCAGTCATTTCCAATCGATGATACATATCTCCTTTTTTAGCATCCCCCGAAATACAATAATGCCCATCAATTATGATAGATACGAGGATATTTTTGGAGGTGATAAGGCGTAGTGTGTGTCAAGGTGGCTCGCTAATCCGTCGTTCGGGAAATCCCTCCCCCGCACCGCTTTTGAGAAGCGATCAGTGCCTGACGGAAAGTAGACAAATAATCGATCGCGTGGCGTTTTTGGATCTCGAGATGTGGACTTATCACTAATTTCTATGAATATGTGCATGATTTCGTAAAAAACATTGAACTTCCGTCGTCATTTCCTTTTATGCCTACTATGTTGATGATTTATTAATTTACCCGCAACCTTGCCCTGGGAGGTTAAATTCTCACCCAAGCAGGATTCGAACCCGCAGCCCTGGCGTTTGCCTTCACCCTGCCGCCACCGAAGCTGGCTACTCGCTTTTTATAATAAATGTTAACGGCGATAATTTTTTTATTGAAATACCATGTATTGTCAGTCTGAAGTAATTGTGAGGACATAGGATCGGGTCAGTGAGGTGGCTGAGCGCTGGCCTCTCAAGCTAAGGATCAGGGTTCGAATCGAAAAAGTGACTAAGATTTTCACGGGCATCACCGTACTCTCGCGTCATACGGAGGGCATTTCAATGTAGAACTCCGTTCGTTGGATGCTGATGGAACGAAAAACACCGATCCCTTTGTCGCCTTTCTTTAAGAGTAACTAATAGTATTACAGCCTGTAATTTAGCTTTTTTGTCGAGCTTAAGTTTACCGTGCTTCGGCGGCTAAGGTCATATCGCCATTTTTGTGCGTAACTCCACAATGCTTACCTTCTGTGAGTGAGCGGGAATCGGTGTTTCCATCGCGCAGATCGTTGCCATAGATAGGGTTTTTCGTGTGAAATTCCACGGAGGAAAAATCATCCGCCTTGACCGGGACTCAAACCCGGGTCACTCGATATCGCGCCAGTGCTTTAGCCAGTTACGTTACAATGGCGTTGTTCTCCCCCGTGGGTTTTTGAGTGTTTCAAAGGAACAAGATTTTCAAGACTACCTACGTACAATATTACGACGTAGCCGAAAGCGTGCCCTTAGCGCTACTGTCCACGAGGTTATGTTAAGGTTTTAACACAATGATGTGTTCGCGATTTTGACTAATTTTTAGGAAACCGGGACTAGCCACGGTATTACCTTATAGCTCAGGTCAATGCGAACGATTTTTAGTGTGAAATTCCGCACCTATGTGCACTTTCGGGTAACTCCTTAAAGGTACTACCGTTGCTAGCCCCGGTATCCTCAAAATTAGTTTATTTTGTCGAATTTTAGTACGTCATGAAGCTTGACAATCAAATTTACTTATCTCTTTCAACTTGATACGTCCTGACTCACTCGTAGTTTCATTTAATTCAAAATATTGCCCCGTTAGTCAATCTTAAACTTGCATTTCTAGACCCGGTGCAAGGATACCGGCTACTGGTACTAATAAAATCATTTTAAGTGCGAATAATGCATGAACTCAAATGAATAAGCATTCCAAGACTCATTTACAGAATCAAAACCACTTGAAGTCACACAGACTCAGTTATATTCCACATAACGAGAGTACAGGTCTGCTGTTCCAATGGTCCATGTTTCCTATCCACATAGTGCACCTCTCCACACGAATGTTTTTAGATAATGTTTCATCGTTCGTTCTCGGGTAAAACTAAACAAAAAATAAACTAAAAAGTAAACTAAAGCTAAAACAAAAAAAGCCATATGAAAAACTAAAAAAAGAAGACGAACCAAAAAACGTGGCCCATAAATTAATGACTCTTGACGAACTTTCCTTGCGACTAGCCGTTTACCACTGGTTCCGAAGTTGTGAGGGTGAATTGCCTTCAGATTCATCGCTCACTTGAATACAAGGTGGATTTATAATGGCGCATGAACTTTTTCTCGCTAATTATTAAAATCTTGACTTAAACTTAAAGTGGATTTCCATTTTAACTTGAACTTGGCATCGTCTTTTCCCTTCAGCCATTCCTACAGCTTTTTTCCAGTTGGTTTTCTGTGAGTCATGTGCAATAATCCCCAGGGTTAAGGAAATGAACAAGGAAAGATTCAAAAGAGCGGGGAGGCCCGCGGCGGAAGATTCATAAAGTGTGTGTGGTGGAGGTCATCAGATCCTCATCTCTCCTTGAGCGAGAGCCCTTTCGGAGTAAATGTGCGCTGCATTCCTCGCACTTACTTCCGCTCAGTTTCCCTCTCCAATGGAACTGGTTGTTCATCTCTGATACTCAAACGGACAGTAGATAATCATCGCCTCTGCTCCAAAATATCGAAAATTCTACATCGCTGTAAGCTTAAACGGAGCATGGCAAGGCGCATATCTCCACTGGGTCTCCGTGTGATTCGAATTTGAACGTCGCTTGGCGATATATGCTTCGTGTATTTATGAAATATCGACGAATTGACGTTGAAGTATGAATGGACGGCGATAGAATTCACTTTGATATATGACATTTCAGTTGAATTCACTTCATTCATTTTTCGTTCAACCCTAAGATTGGTTCAATATATTTCTATTCTGCCGAAATTAGCGATGAACTTTTTTCCAAGGGCAATTTCTACGTACTAAAATTGGTTGAATGCAGCCCTTCATCCTTCCCTATCTAATGATAGATCTCCTCTGCTAGTTCTTCGAATATAGTTTCCACTTTATTTGGTCTATGTATTCATCCCTTGGACTTCCCCGTGGGATGCCTCCCTCTATTTTGAGTGTGCCCAATCCATTCTGGTTCTTCTTTTCTGTTTGGTGTTTCATATTGCCCTTTCCTCTTCTACTCTTCTCCATACTCCATCATTACTTGTTTTATCCGTCCATTTGATCTTCGTCCTCCTCCAACACCAGGTTTCAAAAGTTCCTAATCTTTTCTGGTCTGCTATTCCAATGGTCCATGTTTCCGATCCACAGCGTGAGTTCACTTACACCAGGGAGAAAAAATAACGTAGCTGATCGCCCCCTTGGTCTTATCAGGGTAGAAGAATCAACACCATGGACGATGAGAGGAATTTTTGCGAATCAAGAGAAGATGGGTGCCCAACTTATTCCGCGCGATGAAAACGCCTTCCGAAGATTATTGCGGTGGACATGATAGGCATTATCTCTCTTGCTCACATTTGAGGTACCCGCGGGTGAGATACCCTTCCACGCACCGCCGAACACCACCTATAAAATTACCCTCATCCTCATTGGGCAATTCCGATGGATTGAAGAGGGCACGCACGCTCGGAGGAATCGCGTCACCATGAGTTGATTCAACCGCAGGCGGAAAAGCGCGCTATTTACACTTCTGCCAACACCTCTGGCGTTTGCAAACACAGCGAATTATGTCTTTTCGTTGCAGTATCAAGAGCCATGCTACTTCTCTTGCTTTGGTGGTTTTACCGCAGAATGAAACGTCATTTTATTCATAATCTGGTTGCTCATGGAAAAATGTGTCCTCCATTCAAAATGAACAACAAACTGATACTTTTATATGCTTTTTTTCCTTGAACAAAACTTGAAATGACATCGTGTTAAAACGCGACATCGGGTGATATATGAGGAAAATTATTTTTTTTTATTTTTATTAAACCTATCTGTCATTTTCGCGTAAAACTTTTCGTCACGTATCCGTCGTATTTCCATTACTTATTAGTTAATAACAGCAGTAAATGAAATCAAAAGCGTTAATTTAATAGAAATGGCACTTTTTCGGCTTATATACCTGTAAAACTGTGAGATGAATGGGCAAACGTGGGAGACAAATTTTAAAATCAATCACGCCGCGAAGGCATTCACTAGGAACTAATGAGATAAGAAGAAGAATTGTGTTCTTAGCAGAAGTCATCAATCAAATAAAATATTATGTCAGGAACCTTGAGTGGAAATGTAATAATGACTGAGAAAGAGTCTGGTATGATGGTTCTGAAACATGGTCATTAAGAGATGAGGATGACAATACAATGCAAGTCTTAGTGGTAAGAATTTGGAGGAGGATGAAGTGAAATGTACGGAAAGGGGGTACAATAGGTTCTAATTGTGATTTTGTAACCCTCTCCTCCTTCCCTAAAGACTATTTTTGTACTCTTAAGCGGGTATTACAGCATTAAGGACAACATTCTTTTGAGTACTTGGCACTCTGAAATGCAATATGAATAAATGTCCTCTTACATAAATCTCTTTGCTCTCCTCAATTACCGGAATGGACTACATTGAAATATTAAAATGGGTATCAGGTGGTTTTTCTTCATACTTAGGAAGTAGGTCTTTTATAAAAATAAGTTTTGAAATTCCGGAATATCAAATGTACAAAATATCTACATATATAGAAAGTGACTGTTTTGTCTTCTCAGAAGATGAATGTTTCATTCTGGACGTTTCGACTAGGGTGTTCATAATTAGTGTTTTTAAACTTAAAAGTGAGGCTGAGTTTGGGTTAGTAAAGTAATTTTTTAAAGTCATACGCCTTTACCAGAGAGTGATTTGTGCATTGCTAATAAAATATTTATTTTTAGTCCCATCTCGGACCCTAAGGGTTGGTTTACACTGGCAAGTTACTTCCGCAAGTTTCTTCTGTAGGAACTTGCGGAAAGTTTACAGTGACAAAATATTTTTCACCAGGTAGTGGAGAGCTGGATTGGTTGCCATTTTCTCTGGCAACAATACGCTTTTGTAATCGGCTTGC
Source organism: Pyrrhosoma nymphula (assembly GCA_963573305.1). Lineage (NCBI taxonomy): Eukaryota > Metazoa > Arthropoda > Insecta > Odonata > Coenagrionidae > Pyrrhosoma > Pyrrhosoma nymphula. Next base: position 59,549,038 of record OY754330.1, read on the forward strand.
CCAAACTTTTAAAAGTTCTACAAGTGGACATGCAGAACCATTTACTCCTGCAAGTTACGTCGATAGTCGCTTGCTGTAAGAAACTTGCGCAATAAACTTTCCAGTGTAAACCCACCTTAAAAGACCTCCTAGGTGTTATTTTATTTCAGAATGTAAAAAAAAGAAGAGAAGATATAAAAAAAGAATAAACCGCGGAGTCACTCAAAGTGACCGCGCCCTTTTCTCACCCAAGGACATTCGAGTGTGACCCACCCTAACTCTCTCGCCTCCCAAGAGCGTTTGCAAACCGTTCATTCTATTAAAAATATAACGGCTGAAGTGAAGATTTTCGAGATAAATTTGCTTCCTTCTCGCGTAAGCGTCCTCAAAAAACAAGTTTCTTTGAAAGGATGGCGCTTTCCCCGCTGGAACAGTGACCAAGTCGACTTTCCTACAAATATAAGATATTGGATGACGATGAGCCATTGTTATTTCTGTTAAGCGCTATCGGGAGGTGAGGGGGGCGTTCAGTTGAAACATTGCAGTCAAGAGAAGTGAGATGAGTGATGCTAGATTTCTGCAAAAATCGTGTCTTTCGGGGATATAGTGAGATATTCTCGTCCGTTGAAGATTGAATATTGATGTTTTTCGTGAATTCCTAAGCGTTTTTAAGTTTAAATTAGTTCACATTTACATTAAAGTTTTGGATAGATGACTTCCACGATCACTTTTGTCCTGAGATAAACAAGTGCATGCAAAAGTTTATTTTTTCAGTTTCACCTGGTGCAAATTATCACCAGTCATGTAAACGATAATTTCTACTCCTTCGGGCGTAACTTCTCACCAGTCGTGTAAGCGATCACTTATACTCCTTTGGATGTAAATTTTTAAATTTTAACACTAATCCATAAACAAGTAAACAGAATCCACTACCACCAGGCGGTGGACTTAGCATTCATTTGCTTTTCGGCATTAATGCATTAGTTTACATTAGTAGAGCTGTGTCGAAAATTCAGCGACGGCATGCCTTTAAACATCAAGCATAGTCATTAGAATAGTTGAGCTGTATGTTATTGCGTGTAATTTAACAGTAACGAATGCATTTCATGCGAGGACTTATCACTTAATAATTCTAATGAATAGAATTAGAAAACCTTGGAAATATTTTTGAATTAGCTCAACATTAGGAATTCTGAGGAATCGATCGTAAATAGGATAAGTGTGTACACCAAATGTAACATCTACGTAATGCGCTGCGAGCCACCTCAAGAGTGTGTGGCAGGGGGTGAGTTATCATCAACATGCATTACATTATACCTTTTTAAAGTGAACGTAGCTGCGACTGTTGATGCATTAGCAAAAACCTGCAAATATTTTCAGGATGCGATATTTCACCTACAGCTCTCGCGAAAGCTTATGGCGTTCGGAAGCGCGGCGTTTGTGTTGCCCGCGTCATACAAATTCCATTTTTTATTGAACTCATACAGGGCACAAACGCCATGTCTTCGCTTTCCCCTACGCCCCTTTTCCCTTCCCCTGCCACCAAAATTTACCCCTCCACGACGTCTTCTTCAACACATCCGAATGCCATAAGCTTTCGCGAGAGCTGTACATGCACTAAACTATAGGCATGCTACTATTGTTGGAGGAACTGTTTGTGTTAATTTTTTTTGCAAATATGTAAATACACAGATATACAAGAGTTATACAGGAAGCATGTAAGACGTGCAGTTAGCAGGTACTACTTAGGAGATAAGGATACATTCGTTAGTAATCCAACTAATTAGCTACACTACCTATCTACAAACCCAGTTAAGGCTCACTGGCAGCCATTATGGACTCATATCGTTCGCGGGAAAAATGTCATTTTTAAACTATCAGTTCGACAGTCAATATCCTTTATTTTATTCTCATGATCTAATCCACCGTAGTATTTCGGGGTTTGTAAGATATTATTGACGTTGTCATAAAATAAATCTGTTTGGAACTTACATAACGGATTGTCTAAATTTTAATCGACGGTCTGAAAGCGATTCCCATTCCAGTTGTTGCAGAATGCTTGTAGCACTAATGATAATGAGCAAAATCGTATGATGTAAATGGAATGCCCGATGTAAATTCGGTATCTTATCAAGTATGCATTCATATCCAGTTGCACGTCTTGAGCAATAAAATATACTGGTGCTATATCAATCTTTTGTCCTCATGAACAGGAATTGGGCCAAAGAAAAGGGAAAGTTTAAAATTTGTTTTATTTGTGGCGGCTTTAGGGAGTATTTTCGCACGCGATGCTTTTCGCTCGTCCTCTTTCAAGTCGCGCATGCCTGTGGCATTCACTAAACACTCCAGCCGAGCTCCCCTTCCCTCGCATTACTTTTTGAGTGCAGGTTTGACTCACAATGTGAGTCGGTGAAATTTTGTGGCAATTTTGGCCATGCAGAAGAGAATTTGTAAGTGATCACAGCGGTAATCTACTCTGTGGAAGGAGGCTGCATTGATGAGACTGAAAGCTATGGTGAAGAGGGGGCGCAGTTTATAGGCCAAAACCACTTTCACTGTCCTCAGTTCTAACCAAAAGTTGCGCTTTTCCATTTCTGCAATTCCATTTTCACCTATTGTCTCTGGAATGCATCCCACTTCGCCAGCCCGCAAGGAATTCAAACATCCAATTTTACTCAGTTACATCACATTTACCAATGACTTTCTCTGGCTACCCCTTCCTCTCACAGCATTCACTCCTCCATTATAAATGTTTCACTATTCGACTCTCATCCATTGTCTCAACATGGCCAAACCAGCTAAGCTCGCTCCTTTCATTCAAGTCCATTACCGGAGTACCCATTCCAAATTTTTCACGACCTTCTCATTCCTATCCCCATTCCACTTACTTTTACCAAAACGCTTTTCAGTCACCCCATTCCCACTACATTTAGCATACACCTATGCTTATCTTCTCTCGATAATTTCATGATATTTTCAAAAATAAACTTTGTCATATTCCACACCGTTTTATAAAAACTCAACCGGTTTCAACCTTTTCAGGTCATTCTCAAGAGTTAACAAATCGAGTGACAGACAGGGCGGTATATCTTTTTTTTCTTCGATTCAAGCGAATTTTATCTCCCCTCCTTGAACTACAACCTTGGCGTGGTGGAAGGGCTTGTGCGTTCCAATCACCCCTAGAGCTGGACTGGCAGGAGCAAGTACTATTGTTCCTGGTAGAACCACCCATGTCAGATAGGTCGAAGGGTAGGAGCCAGACGAAAGGTAGTTCCGTGATGGTGTCACGTAAAAGTTGAGTGGCGTGGGAGTCCCTTTCAACTATCATTTCCCAGAATATGAAAGTCATTCACAGAGAAAGGAAACTTGTGGATGGGATTAGGTGAAGGCAGGGTAGGTGGCTGGAAGTGGTAATGAGGGGCGATGGTTTGCAGAAGGCCGTGATTGAGGGAAGGATGTTGGGCAAGCGGGGAAGGGGAAGAAAGAGAATAGGTTTTATGGACGGGATGAAGAAAGGTAGGACTTAAGCTGAGATGATGAAACAAATATTAGATGTAGATAAGGCACGGCACGTGTAAGAGTCTGTTGGATATTCTCTGCCTTTCAACATAACCTACCTCTAACTGGTAGATTACTCTAATGAATGAATGATGCTTATCTTGGCATACCCAAGTTTCATTGCCAAACATTTTAACACGGGAGGAAAGCACTCGTATACTCTGCAATTTTTGCTTCCTTGGAAAAGCATTCATTCCTTGATGTGCTCCACGTTATACCAACGACGTTCCTTCCAGCATTCGCACGCCTCTTAATCTCTTCAGTTATCCTACCAGCTTTCGCAAAAATTCGGCCTTGGTACACCAAGTCGTCCACTTTTCCCTACTCATGATATTCTGCTTACACTGCTGCTCATCTTGGCATGCCCTAGTGTCCCGAGAAAGCGGTCAATCTTTTAACTTTATAAATGCTCGTAACTTCATGTACGGTGAGATTGTGGAATTTTATAAGGTTATTACATTTAGCTTTTCGTTCCGAATTAAAACATTGACTCGGTTGCTAATGGATAGAATTTTTAGAATCCGGGCGGAAACAAAGATAAATAATGTGCCTAACCACTTACTTTCTAGATTTGATCTTTATTGTTAGTTATCGACTGCGATTTGCGATACGTGTGCAGTATGGTAGTGCAATATGGAACTACGAGAAAATTGTGTATATTTAAATGGGACATGTTTGTCATATCATGTGGTATTGTGCAATATACGATTTACAGTGGTGTGGGTTCACCGCGTGATATGTGATACGAGTGTGAATGCGATGTGTGACGCCTTGTGATGTAAACGCGATGTCCGTTTGGGTATCGTACGCGTTATTACAAGGTGTGGCGACCTGATACATGATTTGGACCTGTCAAATCGCTAAGTTGATTTATGAAACTTAATATGTTTTTCGACCTATTAATCGTTTCGTTAGATGATGTTTCCTGTTTGGCGCAGCCTTAGTCCCTTTTCATATTTGGCTACACTTTTCTACGCCCTAGATGGAATGCTGTATTCCACATTATGTCTTATACAGTAATATGGACTTAAACCAATAAAAAAGATGAGATACGTAAGAGATGTGCGACATCGGACGATTTAAAGGCATTATGCTACATATCTAATTCGATACGCGGTATATTTCGATATAATGTGGACGTAAAAGTAGGTCATATCTATATGCAAATTTGTTGAATGACAAAAATAGTTTTGTACGAAGGCAATGTGTAGGCAAAGCCATATGGGCGGAATCAATTCCTCATGCATTTTTATATGTTAATTTGTCGAAAAGCAAACATTCCGATGTAATTCAGGTACATGTTTGGTTATTTTGATTTTTTGTAGCTAACCTCACAAATGGTCGGCAATCGAGATAATTCGAGTATATTCGTGCTATTTTATTTTTCAGCCCGATGTGGAATATATAGCATATTGCGACTTCAAGGTGGTTGGAGCGATTTTAGTTTCTATACAAATTTGCGTGAAACATTGTATACGTGTTCTAGTTAGTGATTTCTATAGATAAAAGTGAAAAAAGTGGCATAATACCGAATAGTTTTTTTTTGGAAATTCAATGCTATTTAAACTCGTAGCCTTATGGCATGTGGCATAAATTTCGTGATAGTTCAATTGCCTATGTACAGAGTATGTATGTATTGCCAATTTCTTATAAACTCGAAAAAATACATTTATTATTTTTTATTATTGTTGCTAAGCAATACCAAGGTGTGACGCCAAGTGTAGCGATGCCTCGATGTGTATTGTTATCTACCTGCAGGGCATCGCTCTACTTGCTCATTACTCCATGCATTTTACGAAGAAAATGAGAATGGTGAAAGAGAACAATGAATAAGGCCGTTTCTAAAATGTGCTGAATTTTGCATTTCTTCATTTATTTACATTGCCCTCTTCGAGTTCCACGGGTATTAGTGGAGTTTATAAATTTAATTAAATACAAAAATGCATTTTAAATCGTATTAAGCTATAGAAATATTTTATTCCTTATTATTCAGGACCGGAGCTCTCACAAATCTTTCATCTAGGTATATTATGTACCGACAACAAAAATTTCGAAGAAAAAATAAATACATACATTTCTGACATTAAGTCCTCCTCCGCCAAATGAACTCATTTGCTGTTTATATTAGTTATCCCACCCGCAGTCATATGAGCAGAATTTCTTCGGATGCTAGGCGATATTATCGAAAAATCGAAATGACACTTGAAAAATAAATAGAAAGCTGTTAATTTTCCCTAGGTGTTCTATTTGCGGCCAAAAGTGTACCGATTACCACCATTAATGACCCCTACAGTCACAGAAGTCCCAGTTTACACCTCGAAGAACTACTTCCTGGCGACGTGTTAGGTTAATACGTCAAGGACTCCTGAAGACAATACAAGAGGGACTTGTGAATGGGAAAAGATCGGAGGTGAGACCACGACTGCAATTTATAGAGTAGATTATGAAAGATTTGGGATGCACAATTATGAAGAGATGAAAAAGAAGGCGGGGAAGCGTGAAGAATAGAGAACATCGGTCAACCAAACAGCTGCCAACCAATCTTCGGATTGATCTTCAAAGCGAGAGAATGCTACGTGTAAACTTACATGTTCAAAGCCTCCTATACTCTTTCTATCGCGTTGCGACGTTCGAGTTCCAATGTGGCACATACCCTTCCCGTCCCCTCCCCCCTTTATATTCCCTTCTCAGTCCCGTCGTTAGCCGTGGCACCTTGACCTCGGCGCGTCCAATTGCACGGTGTTGTACTCCACTCGGCCTTCCCGCCTTTCCGAACTCTTTTGTTTTTCTTCATTTTTATTATTTTTTATGAGAGAGCATCTTCTGTCTCTTACGTCCGCGAACGGTGGTATTATCGCGAGGGGCGGAGGGGGTAGGAAGGTTTTGCACTCGCCGCTGCCGTCAGAGTGTGTTTCGATTAACGTGGGGGGGGGTTGCGAGAAGGGGTCGAAGGGCGGGGCGGGGGGTTCAAATGCGGGGGCGTCCCGGCGTCATTCCCTCTCGGCGCCCCCTTTGACCTCCTCCACCCCCACCCCCCCCGTCATCCCTCTTCTCCGCAGTCCTCAAAGATGGCTGATGCAACCCATCCGCGCGGTGGAGAGAAAAAGAGAGAGAGAGCGACGCCGAAATGGAAACAAAAGAGTGTCGTCGACCGTCGACGACAGCCTGGGAATTTGACGTGCAACACCTTCAGCTATTTGTACATGTTCATAAAGCAAGACTTTCGCGGTCCGCAATCGTGAAGGATTGTTCCTTCCTTTGGGGTTCCCCGCTTCTTCTTCTTCTTTTTTTTTCAAATAAATCAGTTTCTCCTCTCGTTTGCCGAAGAAATCCTCAGTATGGCTGATCTCCAGTCCCTGCGGATGTCTCCCACGGGGGCAGGATAGGAAAAGCTGGTATTTTTCAGGTAAGACTCGGGGACGCACAGAAGAAGAAACGACCATTCACAATACAAGACTATACATGGATTAGAATGGAACGGGCATCATTCCGTATGCCTCCATTACTTGATTCACTTGTTCTTAAGCATCACCATGGCACAGTGGCCTATCTAAAATTTCCGGTTTGGTGCTCCAATATCCGGACGCCATGGCGGAAAAAATCCAAGGAAACGAAAGTAATACTAATGGTTGTTATAAATACCTGACTCATGGATGCTTCTTGGACATTAGAAAATTGGTGTCAAACCATTCCCGTTGGACCTATGTCACACCGTTAGGCGCCGCAGAAGCTTAATAAACTATTATTATTATTTTCTATATGAAAAGCTGTATAAAAATGAAAGCAGTCGGTATTAACTCCAGCATTTTTCACAGATTATGCTTTAGATTGCATTTTGACCGAAATTGGAACTGTATTGCATGATATATTAGAGGGAGATTTGAGATAACGTAAGTACCATTAAATACTCTGTACCATTGCGGAACCTGGACTACTAGAAAAGTCACTGCTGCTCATTTTCTCCTCTCCTCCGGTATCAAGCCTCTTTTCAACGATAGATATGGAAAGATTTAATCAAATTTGAACTCATAAATCAATCAACATCTTTTTTTTAGCTTCAAAACGCTCTAGAAAGGGGGAAAGAAATCTCACGGGCATCAGGTTGGGGAATACTGAAAAGCCCCGTTTTCCCAATCATCCAAGGAAAGCAAGCCGGCTGTGAGCAGCATTTCCAGATGTTTAATCAAAAACCATTCGCCCTTTTCAGCAGGTCTTGTACCTGAAGATAACTCTGTAAGTTAAAACACCTAGTAGAGTTGAAAATATTGTGGAAAAATGCAAAGTGGGTTTGGTTTAATATTTTGCTTTCAAATTTTATTTATTTTTGATTGATTTTAGTTGATGTGGATTTTCTCCTCTGGAAATGTGCGAATTGTGTTTGATTTAATATGGATTACTTCCACTATATCAAGCCTGACTCTGTTGAACATGTGTCAATGCAGCCATCTCAGCATGAATGCAACGGATATTTATTCAATGGCTGCGATATAATCCTTAGTTGCACTTGCCGTTCAAGTATATGATAAAAGAATTCATAATAAGTCTTTAAGGAAATTTAAGATGAATAAAGTTACTAGTTAATCCGTTTTTCTCAAGTTCGAGTGATGCGAAAGAAAAATACAGGACTTGTGGTCCCGAGATATTTCCTGAAGTCCTTTCCTCAGTTTTCACGTCTAATTTCTGCATACATAAAAATATTATTGGACATTTTTCGTCTTAAGTGTGCGTCAATTTCTCTGTTGAGACCCCTTAAACAGTAGGTTAACGTTTGAAATTAGTCCGAAAATTCCTTTGTTCGCCCACTGAGTAAGATATCACGTCAAATTTGCATCACTAGGGATCATACCCGCCATCTACGGTAGATAGCAAAATTTTCCTCATATCTCGGTTATTCATGCCATCACTTTCTTCGTGAGATGGGCATGATTATATACAAACTGGACCACCACCATCCTTCCCAATACGTACTACCAAATTTTGAAGCCATCATCCCCTCTCCAATTATAGTACACCGCTTTTCAAGGTCTACAAGATCCACTAAATATAATCACAAGCAATTTTCAGGACCAAAAATATAATAAAGGTATAAAAAATATAATAAAGGTTCAACGGGAAAGGAAAGGGCGTGATAAAATGCCATACTAAAATCTGGACGATAGATCGTTGGATAGGGAACGGAAATGGAAGAAGCTATGGATACCCGCAAGGACTTTTTATCAATAATTCATTTTGAATAAAACATTGATGATAAAATTGATAAAAAATCCGGAAACCACCAACTTCATAAATAATTCAGTCATTTACTCGGAAATTGACGTAGCCTTGGTACTTATTTTCATGTTCATGGGAACTTTGTAAGATTGTGAAGGGAATCAGTAGTGCGCAATTTGTCTATTTACAGTCGTCAGCAGTCATCAATCCGAAGATTGGTTTGCTGCAGCTCTCCATCCTCCTTATCAGCCAACCGCTTCATTCCTACATAATTATTCAATTTGACATCCTTCATTATTTGCCTGATATATTCAATTCTTGGTCTTCTAATGTAGTTCTTTCTATTCATTTCTCTTTCCATTATTTTTCAACGGGGTATTGTTCCGAGTCTTTTTTCTCTTTTTTCTCAGTGTTTTCATTTTACTTCTTTTTCTCCTACTCTTCGTAGCACTTCTTCGTTGGTGATTCTCAACGTCCATTTTATCTTCATCATTCTTAGATAACACGCTTCTGCTTCCAATCCCTTTTGCTCTGTGGTTTTTATCGTCCATATATCTCTGCTATATATAAGCTTGCTCCAAATACATGTTTTAAGAAAGTGCTTCCTCATGTCCAGGCTTATGTTAGAGCAGACTCCTCTTCTGGTAAAGTGTCATCTTTGCATGGACTATCCTACTCACAATATGTTTCTGGCTTCTTCCATCGCTGGTAATTTCCAGTGTGAAATCCAATAATCCTCATTAATCGAAATGAAAGTTGATGCTGAATAGTTTCAAATGCACGCTGTGGTAATAGGAACATTAAAATCAGCTGCGTTTGATGCGAGTACATATAATGAAATCGCCAAGAGGAGCTAGATTTATACAGAGCTTACTTCCGAGTGAGAAGACTGTCGACGACCGATCGTAAGAGCTTTCAATTCTTCCAATGAAACAAATACGAGGTTAATCTGAAAGGAGTGAATGATAAAACGCATTAGACGTCGGTGACGCATGCAGAGACTGGGATTCAGAAACATCCCTCATTTCTACGCTTCAACAAACGATGTCGTGAACGTAGGAAAACGACGCAGTTCATGGAACTTGCGAAAGATACCCTCGTAGTATTTTAATTTTGGTTTTACTTGATTTATTCATTTTAATTAGGTATGTGACAAAAAACGTCCAAAAACCAAAAGAGTTCGGGAAATTTGTTGGAGGACGTGAATATAATTAAATGTGCTATATCCATTAAAATTCTAAAAATTCTAGTTATTTTGCTGAATCCGCCGGATTGAAAATTTATTAAAATATGCCATTTGCCAGATCCGGAAATCCAAACTTTCAATTTAGATTCCGCCGAAAATGGCTTCGTTTCCGTAGTGAACGTCGGGCGTTGCCGAGTGCGATAACTGTCTTTGTTCCAATATTTACTACAGTGGTCACTTTTCATACTACTGCTTCTTGAGTTAACGCTGATCATCGACCTCAGGTATGAATAGAGTAACTACTTCGCTAACGAATACCATATTGCTACTACCTTCACCGGTGATGTCTGCTTTGTTTTTTTGCTTGTTGATCGTGCTACCTGCTTTAATAACTTAATTTCCCCAATGTTTGAAGCATGTTCTTCCACCGAACTAGAACTATCTTCCTTGCTCAGGTACTATCATCTAGGTTTTAGTCTGTTTTTCGCTGCAATGTTTTTTTAATTCCCTTCTTTATTTTGGATGATGTCCTTTTTACTTATTCTTACTTTTCTGCGGGTTGTGATTCTATATGTCATCTGAGAAACCCTGCGAGCCTCTACCTCTCCATACGATTTTTTTAAATGCCGGTCATTGACTTCTCGATGAATGTATTGAAGATCAAGGACAACAATATGGCGCTGTGTGCTGAGCTCAGAAGGTTGTGCCACGACCACTGAGAGACAGACATTCTCTCGGTGACCGTGGTTGAGCGCAGTGACAGCCGGTTCATGGGGTCCGGACCCCCTTACCGCCAGAAATTTTTGATTTATTTTTTAAAATAATTCATTGAAGTAGAAAGTTAGATTTCGATTTATCCCAATAAAGTCTTTGTTGATTTCGTTCATGGTTTATTTTAAGCAACTCAATTCAAATTTATATGCTTGTAATTTTCGAACATTACAAAAATTGGCACTGTAATGTTTCAGATATTGGCACACTCAAAAACATTTTTTTTAATCGTCTGTTACACGGCTGTGCTTATTGCTCTCTAAATACTTGAACAAACCCAATGTTACCCCTGTCTTAAAAAACTTCTGCGCTGGATTCCCACCGCTTACACTCAATAACGACCCCCCACCCCGAAACGAAATCCTGACTTCGTCAAAGGTTGAACGTTCGATTTATTGCTGAAGTATTTCGTTTGGTTTGGTTATTTGGGAAGGTCTAAGAGTCCTGAGGACATTTGTATTTTAAAGAATAGATGGGTATGGCTCGGATGAAGGTTCCTGGCTCTTCAATGCGTAGAACGGCTGCAAGAGGTAGAAAAATTACCCTATGGGGAGGTAGTTTAGAGGGTTCATTCTACTGTAGAGAATGACCATTTTCACATACAACCCCTTTGAGCTGCAATTCTTTAAAATACACCCACCTAGACCGAATACGAGTTTCTACCTAAGTTCCAGGAACTTTCAACCGAGGTATAAGGCCATTTTACACGAGCCATTGTTTTGCACAATCTGATGAACGCATTGATGTGCATTGAAAATTGCGTCGCGTAAAGCGGTGAATTGCTAGAATTCATGCAGAAATGCATAAAAGAGAGGGGGAGATAGCCCCTGCTCTTATTCCGAGCCTGAATTCTTGCATTGCGTGAACAGTTGCTACTTCAAATTATGCATTAAAGTGCCTCGTGTAAAACGGCGTAAAGGAACTGTAAGGGAAAGATAAAACAAGGCTTCGGAGGGAATTTGTGGAGAAACCCCACTGTGGCATTAGCTTGCTCTCAACGTAAGGCGCCAAAGAGGTCCAAAGTATTATATTCCGTCTGGCAGCTGGAGTATCACACTTGAACTTCTCTCATAATCGCAAAACTCTCAAGTAGGTGTCGGTATTCCTTTTGAAAATTTTCCACTACTCGTTTTTCAAACCAGGGGCTCGTCGGGGTGGAAAACCCAGTAAATTGATATTCCCTGTGTCAGTTTTTCCTCCCTGTTCTTTAAAAAATTAGTGGCACGATCATCATCTATGCTTGCGTTGTCCAATCAGTAGTCTGCAAGTTAAATTATTTTTCTTCACTTTATTATTCTTGGTGTGGAACGAGTATGTTCTTCTCAAGGTCTATAGCATTTAATTCCATCCATAGATACCATATATAAGTTTTTGGGGCTACTTTAAACCCTTATCTCTTTATTTTAAAATTCCGGTGATTCTCCCACATTGTTTTTAGCTCAACAGTTACCTGTCGATAGAGAAAAATATTTATTAGCTTAGCATAGGGCAAGGAAAGAACATTTTTAATTTCCCCAACGGTATCTTTTATGCATTTTATTTCCGTTATGTATGTATTCTATCTTCATCTTCGTCTCCAGTGGTATATATTTTTGCCTACTTTCCTTTCAGACTTGGCCCTTTTTATTTTCCTCTGGAAACAAATATGCAGCTAAGATTACGCATCTTTTGGCTTTATGTGGAATATCCCCAGTAGAATCTATGCTATTCATCCACATATTGAGTCACTCTTATCCTGTTTTCTTCCATTCAATCTTCAGCTCACTTTCACATTTCCTTTTGCGTATGCCATCAGCCGACTCTTTAATAATTAGGTCAGTACAGTTTTGATATAACGGGTTAAAAAAAGAGCTTGCTCTAATTTCCAGAAACGTTATTTTTATGCGATGTTATTCTTTTAGCTGATGCCTACTCCTTATCCTAGTTTTTCTGAAGACTAGCGGAAAAACCAATTACGTATTTCAGAAAGTATCACAAGGTCTCCTGTACTTAATACTGCATTTTTTTCACTTTTGTCATTGAAAACTCGCTTACTAGTTGGTACTTAATTTTCCATCAATCCATTTGACTTAGCGCACTGGGCCTATGGTTTTGAACACAAACTATTTATTCTATGACGTCGGAAAATCTCAGTGATCTTTGAGAATGTTTTTCTTTAAATTATTATTGCCTGGGATTTTCCTCAAGGAACATTAAATGCAGCACCGTTAACGGGTTCAATCGGCAGTTGGTAGGTCACCGTTTTAATGTGTTCTCGCCAACAGATGAGCCACATACTTGCTACCAATACCGATGCTTCAAAAATGAAGCTAACTCGGGATACCCTGCGCATGTATGGCGTACAGTGGCGAATATAGGTTATAACTTTGGGGGGGGGGGGGAGACCGGCTGGCTAGCGGCGACCGGCATGCCGCCTACACTACTGCCGCGGCAGTAGTGTAGGTATCCGCGCATGCGCCGAGCGCCTCTCGCCGCGGCCTTATTTCGGGGGGTGGGGGGGGGCCGGGCCCCCTGGGCCCCCCCATATATTCGCCACTGATGGCGTATAACCATCGTATTTGCCCTACATGTTTTGCGTGCAAGAGGATGTATTCAATATAAGGATCTCCTCATAGTTGCTTTCCTTTAGCAGTTTCCCATATCTTGCTGTGATATAAAGTAAACGAGCCGTCAAACGAAGGAGCAACCGAACGATCATTGGGAGAACAAAAAAAGGAAAACTTTCTTTTAAATCCGTCCGTTCGGGGTGCGTGAAGTTGTTTCCGCACCATGAAAATCTTTGGTATTTCAAGATAAATTCACTGTTTTCGATGCTATTTTTAAGTTCTCTGGTTTCCCATTTTGTTTCAAATATAGAAACTCGATGCTTTATTTTAATACAGGAGAATTCTTTGTATTTCCACTCGATTAATTCCAATAAATTGAAATTACACGAAGTAACGCTTGAAACTTTTGAATAAACCGAATGCTAAACTAATTTCGAGTCCAGGCTATGAATCTTTCACTATGGAGATCATTCAAGCATTGATCCAAGCAATTTGGAGCTGACTCAACTTTTCCTCGATGTAAGTTTTTTTCGAATTTATATTGTAATTATTATTTACTATCATGGGTGAAAATCCAGCATGAGATAAGCAGTGAACACGTAATTGAAAAGAAAGCATATACGATAGTTTTTGACTTTTCAGAATGAAGTGAATATTTCGCGATATTAATAATCCAATTTTATCGTTTTATGAAAATGATAGACGTTCTCGTGCAGCTCTAAATGAGATGTGAATTCACACTTGGAAGAAACCCATGTCATGTGATAATATTATCGCCATGGAAAATATAAACTCTGCGACTATTACCCAGTTTATGCTTGCTGAAGATGAGAGTATATCATATGAATACCATTCTCTCCCAATATCTGTCACAATTGAGGAAGAACCAGGAAGTTTTCCATGCACGTTTTAAAACATTTGCTGTTGAGAATTTGTTTGAGGTGTCTACAACTGAGAATTCACAAGAGAATGATAGTTAGGCATCGTATAATACTATGGAGATTATCTGAATGAGGCATTTTTTCCCCGTTGCTTATAATTCTGTTTGAAAATATTTTTTTCCTTCTAATCGTGAAGGCTTTCAATCTCGCTCCCTTGGAAAACGCTTACGGCATTGGAGATGGTGTAGCAAATTGATGGAGAAGTAACGGAGCGAGACGGAAAGCGAAGAAATTGCCAACCAGAGTCTTAGAGGTCACGAAGATCTGAAAAAACCTCGAAATGAGGTGAGGTCTCATTCCATGGTCGAAGCCGTCATGTGGAAAAACACTAAACTTTCCGCTAAACCTCGTCATCTTATTGGTCTCGCCATTTAGACGCTCATTTACCGCCGTGTGTGTTTCATCCTCTTCGTCCTTAACCAGAAACCCCTTATCCATTATGTCGTTGACCTCCGAGGACCTCATCAGATCTTGTCGCGTAATGAAGCCTCTCTGATGAGGATGGAATCTAATTTGTTCCCTCGTGGATGATAACGGCGGGAAGACGTACCGTCGAGATTATATCTTACAATTAGATCTAGTAGATCGACTAAGGAGACTTAACGTAGATAATCGCAATAAACCTTGTTTTGTTGTTGTGTGAATGTGTGGAAATGGATGGAAATTATGTAAAAAAAAGTACTTGTGTACAAAGATAAATAATTGTATTTGAAATTTTTAAATATATTTTTTCCTTGACAAGGTAAATTTTTTTGTGCCCTTGAATTCCCGAAAACTGAAGAAGGCACCGAATAGTTGTTATTTAGGTGTAAGGTGGTATACATTTTAATTATGTACTATATGGCAATGTATAGAAACACTACCCAACATCCGATAATTTTCGCTCCCCTTTGGTTCTTTATGTAACAAAACATAAGTTGTTAGGTCACATTAAAACGCTGAATAAATAAAAGCTTTTCTGTTGAGTTTGATTCGTTTTGTTAAATTATTAGCATTTACGATCAGTCAATGACAACTTTCGTCTCCATTTCCGGAATTGAATTATGGCTTTAAAAATAAATCAAAAATATAAATATAAATTTCTACTGTGATTAATTCGGAATATTTGGACATCCTTAAAATTATTACTCTTACATCCCGGAGGGCTGTGTCGCTAACGGTATCCTTCAGCATGTCCTCTCTCTTACGTCACAAGGGAAGCATCAGCTTCGGTTTCAACCTCCTAAATGGTGTCCTTCACCTTTTTTCGTCACCATCGCTTAGTGATTTCTCGGCTGCGGACCGTCTTGGCCTTCCCGCAGTGTTGTCAATGCGTCGCTTCGTGCCGAGGTCTCGGCGGGTTCATGGCGATCTGGATGCGATGTGACTGGGCTATGATGTGAGGGTTAGGGTCGTAAAAGCTCACTCTCGAGCACTTCTGATGCTATTTCGTTTTGGTGATGGAGGAAAATATTAATCCGTGCACGGGTTTCAAAACTAACAAGTGAAAGCTTATTCTTTGGTCCACATGGCGGCTATTCTGATCAATGAAGAGAATGGTTGAATGTTACAAGTTTAGTAGCCGAAGTGCCCATCTTCGCACGGAAAGCTTCGTATCATTCGTGTTCGTACGGAAAGGAGCCGGCATGTATTGGAGCATTTCACATTTTTCCAGCTGTTATGCAGAGTTGCAATATCACATAAACCTTAATTTTTCGAATTTAGCAACCGAAGTTTCCGATGGTGGAGTCAGCGATCGGAAACCGGTGGAGACTTCGTTGTAAAACCCTTAATGATTTCATTTCCTTGGTAAACATGGAGTTCGACCAACCTCAAGGTATTTGGTGGATTAATCTTTTATCACAGTTACGTTAATTTTTTCGACATTTTCAACGAGTAAAGGAATTGCCCTAACTTAATGCTTGAATTTCACACGATGTAGGGCTTTGTATAGCTCTTGCTAAGCCTTCACCGATCAAACCGACCCCGAGAATTAGACGTGCGATATTTTTTCTACTTCAATATCCATGAATACATGTGGTTATCCTCAGCAATGAACGAAGTAAACATACTGGGATAATATTAGAGCGGCATGGCAATGAGGTGTCCTGGAAGAAAACGGTTTTCATGTCAAAGTGATGGGAAATTACCCCTAGCGCCACGCTTCTAAGCAGCGATTCTAGATAACTGGTTCCCATTGACGGCTCTGTTTTACTGCTTTACTGCCTGTTCCTCGCCCCATTATCATAACTTAAGATTTATTGCCACGGGATCATTTTTGAAGCGCTAAATTAACAGCTTGAGCGCCGAAGTCCAATTCCTAGACGTGACGTGAATCTTTATGAGAGCACGGAACTTGCCTGTTCCGCACCTCCATTATTCGTGAAAATATCGAAATGCAGCACAGCGTTTGCGGCGCGGGAATCCTTGGTTCGTTATCGTTCCTTATGATGGCTTATATGTGTGTCCTCCGCAAAGTCAGCTCGACGTTGTCCTCCTTCACCTTGATTGTTCGATTTTCCGATGCAAGAACATCACCTGCAGCGTATCACTTAAATATTTCGAATTCCTATCAAATCAAAACTAACACATCGGTTTTCATGGGTGACGGTCCTGGACTCCCCTTATTAAAGGTTATGTACCTCGTAAAAATTCACGAGTTTCAAGATTTTAATGACGATTATTGAGCATTTATTGGATATTCTAGTCGATGAAAAATGCTGGGGAAACCCAGCCTAAAAATAGAAAATGCTACTTGATCGGAAGGATATGATATCCATTGCTTTGCATTTATGCCATGTAAAGTAGGTACATTTTTATCAATGACTATCCTTTGTATTTGTTAATTGTTGTTGCATGTCAATCAATGCTCGGATGTTACTGTCCGAAATAAGTGACGAATAATTGAACGGAAGGAAAGCTTGTCGTTAACTCTAATTTTTGCTTCGGAAAATATGAATTGTGAGAAAGTTATCAGTATTTGTCGTTTTGAAGCTATAAAGTTACTATATGCATGTATTAATTGTTTTTTCAAGATCCCTAAAGTAACAAAGTCCAGAAAAACTGGAAGTCTGCGTATGAATTAGCCAGTTGCTGGCAAGAATTAGTGCTACTCAGCTGTAAACTTTAAGGATTCGTATATCCTATCCTTGCGGGTGTTATTGAATCTTGTAAGTAGAGTAGTACGTTCCATTTTCCTTGTCCCCTGATATTACCCACAAGGTTCGAAGAAGTCGCACTCATTGGATCTTTGTAGGTGGTGTATTGAATATTACTCGGTTTTTAAACCAGTAAAGTACAGTCAAATCCGGAGCTCCCTTCCCACTAGACCACCATGCCTTCTTGATTTCCTCTTGAATTAATTTTAGTATTTTTCCTTCAACGTGTTATATAGTAATACTCGTTTAAATTGACCGATTCAGCAATCATAGTTAGTTGCCATTATTTTCTCTTATATTAAACTACTATTTAAGATCAACTTACATTTTAGTGGTGTATGGGAAATATTTATATCGGATATTTGGCCTGAAGCAGTCCCTTGTCAGTACGGGCTTATTTCTTACCAATGGGGATCAGATTTACAATCTGTATTTTTTGGCATAATACATTTGTTATGGATTTAAATTTATTTCGGTTCTTGAGCTCAGAGCTTTTACTAGAAATGTTTTAGTGGTGATCAAACATGACTTGGGAATCTAGGGATTTTAAAAGATAAGTTAAAAATACAAACAATGAGACTAAAACCAATCGCGGCGCTTTCAACCTTCTCCATCGGCTCTTTAAGAGTCGAATAACGATTGACATTCCAAAAATGTCCAGCACAACTAAAAAAACTGGATGAATTTTGTGAACTCTAAAATAAACCTAAACCAAGCCAAATATAGGAAATGTTGGCGACTTATTCTCTGAATTTTAGCGAGCGTACTCTTTGAAAACAGACAGTTCTGGCAAGGCTGAACGTGACGCGTCGGTAGTTTGATACGTAGGTCAGTTGCGACGAAGACGACCTTCGGTATCTTTCCATGTATAATATCGACATTGTTTGAATTTTGATGCGTTGACTTCCGACATTTTACCGCGGGTCGCCATTCGGAACTGTGGAAGATTTTTGCCGCCGGATGAATGACTGTATCAGCGAATTTTCTCCCAGCTCTCGTTTATCGCTGAGGACCTGCTTCATATTTGATAACTGCTAAGGTCGTTTTAAGGATAAGTCAAGGAATTTCATGTATTACTTCTCTTATTTCCACTACCGGAGGGCTGGGGAAGTCCAGCGCAGATATACTGATTGGAATTAGGTCTTCGCTAATATTCCTTGGCTTGCGTAAGAGTTGCGTTAAAAAAAATCGTTTAGTATATTCCCGAAAATCTAATGCAATCGGAGTTGAATATAAGCATTTGTCTTTGAAAACCAGCGTGGATTTTTAAGTATGACATAATCGCTAGTATAACATAAAGGACTACTTTTCAATTAAGTAAGTTTCATGAACATAATATATAATTATGAGCTTATCAATAATGCACTAACACAAAGTCACGATTCAAAACCGCCGTTTCATCGTGAGCTCAAATGTTTGAGGTCAAGAAAGGGATGTGAGGCATTGCAGCAAAACTGTTAACGCGTCATTACTAATTCGCACGGACAGCCAATTCGCATTTATTCCAATGATAATTTTTGGCACGCAACCGATTCCTGGCATCTTGTAGATATTGTTTGTGTACGCATACTGAGTTTCAAAAAAGGGAAGGAAAAAATTGAAGTAAAATCAATTTATTTTAAGTAATTAGAATATCCTCTTCATCGTTTTGTGAACAGTAACTAGGAAAACCTAGTGGCAGATGAAAAATAACCTCTTTGACCTTCCATAAATTAGAGACCCTACTGACAATGTGTATTTCCAAGTTAGGATGAGAGGCTGATGGCATTATTTTCAAGGCAGAAAAAAATTAGTTGTCTGTTTTCCGAACGATAAGTTACTACGAGTATAAGTACTTCATAATGCGTAGTATTACTCAATATCTGCGTTTTGACGTTTGTGAGACGACTTCATGGTTATGATTACCATATTTACAAAACAATCGTAAGAGGAAGTAGGAAAATGACTTGTTATCACCAAGATAGGATAAGCGTGATAAGCTGTTGATAAGCATGGAATCTCACTGACATGCACAATATCGGCTTCGGAGAGTTGTCAGTAGGGTTTTATTAGTCGTTTTCCACCGGTGAGGATAGTTTTTAATTGACCATTCCTATTCCACTATTACATGATAAAGTCTCCGACCACTGTTTCTCTCTTCCGTTCAGTGTGCTTCATGCATCTCTTAATCATGCTAAAATTCATATTAATTATATGCCTTTTCCTCATTTTCTCAACATTATACCTTCAACTACAATCATAAACTTACTCTTGCCTATAATTTCTTGTTCCATGCTCCCGCTCTGCATCCTCACAATCTCTACCAGCATCCTCCTTTCCCCCCTACCCAACCAGGTATTTTTCGATGAAGTTATTCGTGGCGGCCGATACTATGTGGAATTCCACTGTAGGAAAAAGATTAAATACTTTGCACAATTCCACTGGAGTAATTTGTTTATTGAGTCAACATGTTTCACTGCACTGCAGCATCATCAGGACTAAATACTAGTTAACCAATCCTGAATATAGTTATAAAGGGAGGGATGGAGGTAGGGTCGGGGTGAGTTTCCGATAGACGAGGACGATTCTGGTGTTCCGCCTTGGGATCCCGATAAGCCACTCCTACATTGACTAGTCATCGGGTTTCCCCGTGGCCGATCTAACAGAAGTTGAAAGAGGCACCCTGGTTGGAGAAAAGCCTACCCAGTCAGGACTTGGACCCGAGACCCCAGGATTATCAGGCGAGGACTTAATCCATGGCGGTGTCATCTCTAAACTTAGGCGAATAACCCATCTATTTGCATTTCTCAGTTGAGTTCTTCAGACCGCCTGCCTTCCTTATTACCAACAGTTCACATTTCCCATTATCTTTCGCCGACGGGTAATTGTCACCAATATTCATCATAAATCCTCTCGTATAAATTCCGAAGGTATGCTTAAATGGAAGAGGATAAAAATCTTGATTTTTACCGATGCAGACCCTCATCTACCCACACAATTTCTTTCTCCATCTCAGCATAGGTCCTACCTCCTTCCATTCCGACCATAAAACATATTCTCCTCTTATGTTATTCTAACTTTTAAGCTCCAAGCAAGTTTTATGCTCTGGTCGCATGAGATTTCGGAGTCTGAAAGTAAGCGAATGGAAAACTTAATTCCACACGTTGAAAGCGATAGTCATTGCAGCATTTCGCGAGTCGTTCCCAGCCAGTTAGACTCCCCCACCCAGAGAAATTTAAATCCCCGCTTACTTGGTGTAACGCATGGTCCTCGGAAAGGCATTCCTCGAGGGGCTGGCCTCATTTACGTCCGCCTTCAGTCGCCTCACGTCCGGCCGTCAAAGTGAACTGCGTGCTTCGGCGGAAAGCGCGTACTTGAACTGGACGACACCTGCTGCATTCTCCCACCGAGGAAAGTGAGAATGGAGTGTCGTGCGACCTCGGCTAACGGCTGATAACGTAAACATTGAAACGGACGGCTGATTATCATGTAGTACAGTGATTGGCATTCTTGGAGAATTCGTCGTTTGACGATGGCGTATACTTTGTTCCAGTCAATGGTGGGCAGGAAAGCTTTTTTTCATGTGGAAGTTTGAAAACATTAAAGAGAAAACTTTTTTCGCAGAGTAAACCTACTTTTCCACAAATTAACTGCTCGTGAAGTTTTAACGTCATTGAATCAAACCGGGTCAACCTTGCCAATATCTGGGCAAGGTGAAATAAGTAGGTTTTTTGCGACTAAGGACATAAAAAGTTATGTGCTTTCTACTAAAACGTCCAGTACTTGGAGATATTTAAAAGAATATGAAAATATCATCCTGTTTCCAATCATTTTCCAATCATCCTATTTCCTGAATCCCAATACAGGCCATGCCTAAAGGGATACCTAATTAATTTATCCTTATTTAATTGAAATGTAAAATATGCTTGTAATGTTGATTCTAAGGGATAAATAAATATTATTATATTATTATTATTATTTACTGAGATCATATGCTAAGGAAATTTCGAAGGACAATAGTAGCGATAGTAAAATAACACTGCCTATTGTGAGGAATCAATATTTGTGTTTTATGCATGGGGAAATTATTTAGTTTATATTGCAATTGGATGAAAAAATGCACTATTTAGTAATTTTTACACTTAAAGCATTTACGGCCACTTAAAATTTTAACGAGCTCATTCACAGCCATATATATAAGATACAAAATTTTCCCATTCCGTTTCCGTTTTTAACGATTAATTCCGTTTTTAACGCATAGACTGAAGACTTCCCCCACCAACACACTAACGTTAGAATATTTTTTAGATATTTAGAATAATTATACTACAGGGGTTGGCAAACTGCGGCAATTTGCTTTCGTGCACGTGAACATTGTCTTCACATGTAAATATATATTTCATTTTGAATAATTTATTCTACAGCCATTCCATTGAAAGTGGGCCCAAATTTGGAGAAAGTAAAAGTATTTTTGTTCTGCAATTTTAAATTTCGACTTAAGACAGGTTAAATTGAGCTTAATTAATCAAATATACTGAGCCATTACCAAAATTTGAAATGAAAATTCAATTTTACTCATAATGGAAAGCAGAAAGAATAATTAAGTCACACCCAGAAATTTACTATGTCACACCCGGGGCTTGTTAAAAAATTCATAACTAGAAAAATAATGCTCTTGGATACTTATCCATTAGTTTAAACTAAAGAATAATTACTCTTATCTTACTGATATTAATATCAATATTTAATGTATAAGCTATTCATATATTTTACAGGTTAAAGAAGTCTTATGTTATTGAGTGTCATTTGTGTGAGTTACACCCGGAACCGCATTTTTATTCCAATTACAACGGTGCTAGTTAATTTTTAAATTTCAATTTAAGTTGTAAATTACCTTCTTCTATGGCTAACTAAATATGTACTCCGGCAAATTTTAGTTGAAGTATTTGATGTGAAAATTTAAAATTAAACGCTCATAAGTCACACCCGGAACCAATGGAATGGCTGTCTACTTGTTAGTTCTCTGCTAGTGAATGTGAACAAACATGTGGGAATTGGAAAAAATCTTGTTTATTCTCAGTAATATTGCATTTAAATTCATACCCTTCCGTTCTTCTGTCTGTCCTTCAGAGTCACGTGGCAAATACGGCCCTAAAACCGTCCGTCCAGATTAATGGAACTCCCAACGCAGAGTGTCTCAGTTATCGCACACGTCACGGACGCGTCATCACAAACTTTGGCGACTGCTACGCGCGTCATGGTCGGCAAACTTACATACTTTCCTTGCATACAAATTTTGTTTGCGAAGATAGTTCGTATGTTTTGTCTCGCAGTTTGATGAGGGATTTTTTGGCGGGCTGGGCGCGGAAGGGGGTAGACGTTCATCCTATGCATGAGGAATCGACTGGATCCCCGGTTGGCTATTCTCCTCCTCCTCCTATGTCGTCATTATCGTCCCAATAGTCGGCGGTTCAAGCATGCCCCATTTGTGTCCACTCCCCCTCTTCCGGTACGAGCTGGTTCCAACCCGCCCTCCCCGCAAATTCCATGTCCCCTTCTCCTCCTCCCTCCTTACCCCCAATCTGATCCCCACCTCCTTCCCCGATCGTCTCCGGTATAGGGCTGTTCGATGTTTGGAATCTATATCAAATTGCAGGATGAATTTTGCACTAAAAAATCGCCATTAATTGCATGGCATTGTGGGTCGCATTTAGTCGCGCCGTTTAGAGGCAGGATGTTGTATATTGCATGATGTCGGTACTATTTCTGTTAAACGTTCTTCGACAGCTAAGATTACTCGCACTTGGTGCCTATCTCTTGTAGACAGTGTGGTTACTGCGACCGGGACGAATTGGACGACTAATCATTCAAGGATGCTTAACTTAGGTGATCGGGAACCTGTGTATCCATCGTTATCGATCGCGGAAGGCAATTTCCCGGAAAACCAGGTTGTGCGATATTTCAATTCATGGAGTATGATGTGCGATACACCAGAAATTACACGTTGCAGTATTGATCTTCCAGCATATGAGATGTAACACGTTCGGATGATGATTTGTGATATCTTGAATCCTTTGCTATGAAATACTAATATCACGTTTCGAGGTTATCACGCTGCCCTGCCCACATAATATAACGTTAAATGGCTACTTGCATGACATTGTACGACATATCGAGGCCATATATCGCATTATCCTGTGGATCAAAATTATAATGCGATATGTGATGCGCATCGTGTATCGCAGTCGATTGCATATCGCTGCTTTATGGGAGGGCTGCTTTCGTGGCCGCGTCGCATCGTCGATGTGCCATCCAGCATCCAGAGGTCGCTGCCGGCCGCGGAGGCCACGAGAGTCCAAAGGGAGCGAATCCCGGTCAATGCCGAGAGGAGGTAATCCTTCCTTCCGTGTAGGTTGCGGCGGGGGGCGGTTCTCTTCGTACGGTAGCGTGGGAGGATACGGAAGGTGAGAGTATATGGCTGATGAAATGTGTGACTAAGAAGATCCTCTTCCATCCAAAGGGAGCGTGGGCTGAAACAGAAAAGAGGAAGAACGGCAGTATCAAAGGCAAGGCCATGATGTATAGGGAGATGCAATTAGCTATCGATGAAGGACCTGGATTTCCAAACTACGAGAATGAGCCAATGTGGGGATTCCCAGGTTTTTAAGGCTCAAGATGTCTGCATACTGATCATGAATTCTTTTCCGGTTGTTTTTTTCTTTGGCACATCGTAATATGTCAATTCATCCGATTGTTCCGCAGGAAATTTTGATCGTAATTTTTCAGTGTATTGCATTTTATAGAATTCTCACTAAGAGTTACCCCTGACTGTGTTCCAATAAATACTAGTAGTAGTTACCAAAGCAATAATCTGTACTGTAACGTTTGGTCGAATATTTCGTCGTCTCTTCCACGATATACGCGGTGATTTATCACTAAATGAATGAATTTGCACCAAAACATGAACAACATTATATTCAACGAAAATTTAGGAAATACGTGTGTTAAAGTGCTAAGCACGTACTTGCATGCCCAGAGACATGATAATTTCGATTCTAAAATGAAGTTGGCGGGTGACATTTGATGTTAGTGTCGGTCAACATACTAATGAAAAAAAGCTTCGAGTAGATTGTCAAAGAATCGGAATATCTGATGGATAATCTCCATATTTTTTCAATCAATTTATCCAATCGTCATATTAGCTGCTGAGATCTCTTTGTACGTGGAAAAAAATGGTATTTTAAGCGTGTCCGTTCGGCAGTCTTAATTTCATAATTAGTGATGAGTTGTATATCGGAATTGGCAAAATATTTTTGAAGTCTTAAAAGAAGGTCCAGTCTAAATTCTAACCTAATATTGGTGGTTCCCGTATTGTTGTAATAGGCTTACGACACTAAGGCCTAGTTTTATAATATCTGGTTAAATACTTGAAATGATGTGGATATGATCTCCTATTGCGTACGTTCACATCAACTTACCCCTATTAAATCATAACTCCCATACCCTTATTAAACCCCTAACTCTTAGTTATTATCGCATTAACCTAAAGACTGCTTCATCCAAAGGTTAAGGTTAACCAAACAATAAAACTGGGCTTAAGGTGGTTAGAGCAATTTTAGTTTATTTACAGATTTGCGTGAAACTTGGCATGTGTGTTCTCATCAGTGATATCTGTAGATGAAAGTGAAAAAATTGCGTCATGACCGATTTGGTTTATTGCTAGTTCAATGCTATTTTTACACGTAGCCTTATGGCGCATGACATATATTTCCTAATAATTCAATTACATATCTACAAATGTTCTTCTAAACACGAAATAATTCATTTCTTATTATTATAAGTATTGCTAACAAATATCAAGGTGTCGCGCCGAGTCCAATGTTCGAAAAATATATTTCAAAACAATATCGTCTAATTTAAAAAAAAACAACGCCGAAAACTCGAATGCACATTACATGCTTCAATTAAGGAAAACAACTAAATATAATACTCGTATCATTTCCAGTACTGCCTGTAATGTGAGTTCCATCGCTTAAACAGTTAAACTTAAATTAAATGTGGCCTAAGAATTTTTAAAAACTTACTTGAAAATTATTAAAATTCGCACTTAATGACCCACAATTACCGCTCCAGCCACCTTAAGAAAACTATCTTGTACCCTTTTGAAGATATTGTGGATCTTCGCTGCGCACGTTCTAGTTAGGCTTTGAAACCTTCGTAAGGTTCCCTTATACATACTGGCAACGTATTCTAGGTGTTAATCAAGCAGTAGTTGGCCGAGTACTTTACTTCGCACATACATTGCCATCCTTTAGTATGAGGTCTGGACCCAACTCTGCTCTGCGCTCCAGATAGGCTCGGTTCTTGGCGAAGTTTGCGGGCGAAGAAGAAGAAGAGTATTGTTCAGCCGGAGGGGGAAATTTCAAGGGCAAAAGAGCTGTTTTTGGAACGCCGCCGCTGCATTTGGTTCGGAATTGGACTTGAAAAAAGCCTTAGGGTGTGTATCGGGGACGCCTAGGAAGTCGTATGTAAGTAGGCCGTATGCAGAGAGGAAACTGTCACTTTCCCTACGCGCCAAAGGGTGGCAGCAGTAGGTTCAGTTATCGGTGGCACTTTCCTTACTAATTGTTGTCTTAAACGTCCCGACAACCGAACCCACCCGACACTGTACGAAGTAGGGATCTCGACTAGATCGCAGTAATTTTCATACTTACGTCATGCTTCCGTGACGTTTTACCATGTTTACTTTCCACAATGCATTGCGCCGATCAGTGCCGATTGAGCAACATTGGACGAGCTACACTTATGACCTGACTCCAAAAGACTGGATGGTATAGATATTTGCCACATTTTCTAATAACCGAATTGTTTAACTATTGCTCCAAGATACTGACAATCTTCAATAGATCAAATAATATTTCGTTATATTTTAAGCTATGGGAAGTGGTTTTCATAAAGTTCAAAATACCATTATCATGCAGATTTTTTTCTCGGACTCTGTAAAATTAAATTTGCTCAATACATTATAACCATAAATTAAACCTATGGAAGACATTATTTCATCAAATAAAATGTGGAGAGAGCTAAGTCTAATCATTAAACCTGCTTTTCTAAAAGTTATTGATTAATTCCCCAATGGACTGTAAATTTTAATCGCATTTGCAACCATATTATTCATAGCAATATAGAGGGTATTCATCTGAAACCATGAAATTCAAGCCTTTTTAATGGACCTTAGGTTAATGGATCAAAACCAATGATATTAAAATATGCATGAATAAAGAATTTATTAACAGTTAATGAAATATGGTAATCCTCGAAACCTATGATTGGAAATAAGTAAAATTGGAGCATACAAGGATGTCAAGGGATGTCAGAAAATGCCACAGGAAACAAAGATGGTGAATGGGCTTGTATAGCCTGCTTTTTCATGAAAAATACAGGGTACTGAACCCAAAAAGTAATGCTAGATATAAGGTAAGGCTATGCATTGCTCCATGTCACCGCATTGAAACTTCTACAGATAATTATCTTCAATTATAATTGTACATTCTATTCTCTTTCTTTCAAAAGAAATCTTTGAAAGCATATGCAATATTACTAGCAATTAATTTAATTAAAATATCAAGTTATTTTCCATTTACATTCTGCAGCGTAGGCAGCGCGGAATGATAAGGCGTTTCTTCGTTGAGGGAAGATGTTTATTGTACAGCTCTTCTTACAAGACTGTCTTGAGTGGCAGGAGAAGCGGCTTTTATATTGGTGATGAAGATGGAAGAATTGTCTGGAACGTCATACCAGAATTCTATAGAACCATCTAGAAATGTTCCAAAAAAAATCGGAAAAAAACGTTTGCCTGCACCGATAACCGAACACAGGCAGCCCGCATTGGAGGCTTGAGCGGATCCACCGAGCCAACGCGTCAAGTGTAGTGATGTTACGCGGAGTATCGCCACAATTCCATATCGGAGTTCCAATATTCGGACATTTTTCGGACGTTTCATTATAACAGGCATTTATAATGTAATAATTGGATACCGCCAGACTGAAAAAATGTAAGGTTAAACACATTTGGATCGCTAACATCAACAGACGTCAAGAAAAAATTGCCAAAATCTAGAAGCGATCGACACATTTCCGCCATATTGGCTCAAAAATTCCATCCCTTTACAGATATAGGGTGCCCCAGACCACCCTAGAACTTATGGGAAAGGGATCGATTTAAAAAAAGCCTATTTGAAGGAAGAGTTGACCCGACAACCGTAAAGTGACGACTAAGAAATCGGTGTCGGATCGGTACAAGGCCCTATAGGGCCGATATTATCCCTATAGGGACGTCTCTGTATACGGCCCCCAGACTGGCAAATCGGAACTGGTGCCATTAGCCGTCTTCGATTTTAGAGATCACCTCCACCGAAAAGAAAGCTTTATCGCTCCCTTACTCTTTCTCATAAGTCTGCGCTGGAAGGTCAGCTACTGGCGAAATTTTCTTTTAAAGGTTTGCGCTTTGAGGATGGAAAATTCCATTGTTTCCTGCTTTCTATTTCGTCGATGGTGTATTGGCCGCACGTGCTCCTGAGACCTTACTGATACGAAGTGATGAGTTTTGAGTCGAACAAAACGATTTGATGACGTAAAATACCGGCGATATCGATCGATTACCATTATACGGTGCCCACCTTGACATCGGCAGTCCTATTTTTAACAGGTATGGGTACTTTTTTGTTTATTTTTTCCGGTATTAAGTCCTTCATATATGCTCTCGCTTTGTATTTAGTAAATTGAAGTTATACAGTCAAAATTATAAGCATCATTCAAACTGAAAATGATTTATTACTTGGTATATTTACGCTTATTCCTCATTAGGAATATTTTCTCCCTCGCCGCATTCATTTGAAACGTCTTCGATGTCAATATAAATTTTAATGCAGCACGGTGATGAACTGTTTAAGGATCTTAGAAACAATAATTATGTGCAGTGACATAGCAAAGATTTTGATTCGGAGGGGGGGGGGTCCACGTTAAGTATTAGTTGGGGAGGGAAGAACATTTTTGAAAATCAGGAAAAGCTTGTGTGTTTAGGCAGTTAAGAGTGCCGTAGCAGTGTAACAGTCAATTTTACAAAAATTTTCATGTTCAAATTTCTGAATTAATACAATACCTACGTAATGTTTGAAAAGAACAAATATGTTAATTGAAAAAATTGTTCAGTATAAACAACTGAAATCACCATTTGTTGTTAAAAAATAAGTATAACATTTTCCTTAAGTGACCTTCAAAATTTTGTGAGGGGTCCGGACCACATGGACCCCCCCTGGCTACGTCACTGATTATAAGGTTCACGAGTTCGTGGCTCCAATGATGTAGGTTTCGATGTCGGTTCCTCGTTCCTTTTCAGACCTACATGACCCAAACGTTTTCCAGCAAGGTGGTGACGATTTTCCCAGACGTTTTCATTCACATTCTCAACTAAATCGGAATACACCACCACAATGCAAGAGAAAAGTGAAAGCACGTAGTACAATCGTTTATGTCGGCCTTCGTCGGTAACTCTCGTTTGGATGGCGGAGCGCCATTGGAAAACGCCGAAGGCAGGCTCGATGAGTCTCCTTACGGAATAACGTCATTTTTTTATTCGAAGATGCCGAAAGTACTGGCTGTCAACTAATTGGCCTCGATCGCAGCTTTATTAGAGTGTAAATTGTTGACCTAAGAGTCCTCTGCCTTTATCTCCTTTGAGGAAATTCCGAGAATTGAATATGCATGGTCGCGTGCTCGTCACAGAATTCTCTGCAGTCGCCTCTTTTCTAGCTTAAACGCTGCGATTTGACTAATTGGGTCGTTCGAGCTACTGTGGGTGGAGATCGTTGTGTGCTCTTGATGTCATCCGCTACGTCAAGGATAGGTGGGTAATATGGGGCCGGAAAAGAGAGGGAAGCGTCAAGATGGCTCAGGAATCACATTTGGGTTGTTACCCACTGGCTACTCCCATGGTTATTCATGCTCAATATTGTATTAGGCCTCATAAGTCCTGCTCTTTTCTCAATCTTGGGCGTCCTCCTTGATTGCTCTCCGATTCTATTAATTTCCTTTTTCTCCTGGGCCCATCATCGCATTTTAGGCCTTCCTTGAGGCCTTCTCCTTCTGGATTTACTTTCCATGCTTGTTCCATCTTAGAATATTCGTCTCCTCATAATGAGTCTAATTCATCTCGTCCATTTTGCTCCTAGCCTCCACCTTAGCATCTCACTATTTAGCAAGGTCTCTCAACTCGCGGTTGTCATTTCTCACACAAGCTTCACCTTCTTTGGTACTATATCCATATATTTTCCTCTGTGATTAGCTTTTTGAATTCGTCAATTTTTTTTGCATTCTTAATTGTCATACGTTTATCCGCTGCGTACAACAGAACTGGTTCCTATGAATGTTTCGAATATTTTGAATTTCCGTCTGTGGAAAATCCGTCAGGCTTTCATCTCTTGGTTCTTAGCTTAGTGGGTTCCCACTGCCCTTGAAATCATGGGCGGACCAGGGTATTAAAGTGTTTAGTCGTGGAAGGCAGAGAAAGTGGAGAAGGCAATTGAAATTTTAATTTTTTTAATCATCTGCTTGCTCCAAACTAATTGAGAGCATCATCGCGTATAAGTTTATTCCTCTCTGTCATATGTGCTAGCAGAAGTTTAATTTTGAATTTTGAATTGAGAAAATTTAAAAGAAAAGTATACATGAAGCAGAATGTGTGAACTAAAGTAAACTAATTGAGTGACAAAGTTATAAACAGACCCCTATAGTTACTTAGTTTTTCGCTTACCCATTACTCATATAGTTACTGAGCAAAGCGCTGTCGATATAACTTTGTTACTCTATGGGTTAACCTTACGAAATACGGATCGTCATTAAAGGTTTCATATAGTTCCACGTCCCACAGTAGATCAATGCTTTGGTTACCTACGGCAGTGTTTCGTAAAATAATAACAGTCATGCCAGTCAAACGCTACTCTGGAGGAAAACATTTTGCGGTGTTAACTAGGCTAACATACACAAAGTTAGGCGAATAAAATTATTTGTGACTTGTATTTATTTTGAACAGCCTCTGTATCCATTTTGTGAACATTGTTTCGATTTTTACCGTCTACAGGGTCGATGTTTTACTGCGAATGAAGAATCAATTGGGATCAACTGTTCAATTTCATGATCGATTAGAGGTTGATAAATATCATCATCAATTCCTAGTTAATTTTAGCGCGTCTCCACTTTATAATGACTCATTTCTCTGCTAAATTGCCATCAACATGCCCATGCAAAGATTCCGCAAATGATGGCAGAAATATGCTTTGCGACCTTCGTTTGTAAACATCAATAATTCTGTGTAGCGCCTTATCTCGAATTGAAAGATCCGGGTGTAGGCCACAGAAACTTTGGAGCTTATAAGGACCTAATAAATAAATACGACTGACGCACTGCCTCGAGAGAGTAGATAATCAAGCGAATAGTTATTGGACGTAACAGGAGAACGTAGTATAAAAAACAGCATAGCCCACCTGTTATTTTTTTCGTAATCTTTGTTATAGTGATGGGGGTGAATTTTCTTTCCATTTCTTCATTCAACTTTTTCATTTCTTCGCAAAGAAACAGGCCTGGTTTGATTCGAATTTGTCTCGAAGTCTGACTTAATGCATTGGACTCATTTATAATATATGTTATACATAAACTATTTACTGTCTTATCTATTGTTCAAAAATTTGTTTTATTTTAGCATTCCTTAGACAATACGTCTTAAGTAGCTGTCAATTGGCTCTCTGGGTGTAATAATTATTTTTCTGTACCCATGCTTGCATGTATTACATGAATGACAAATGATTCAGCTTTGGTTGAAAGTTGCGGAAGCATTTATATTGTTTTGAAATACGGCTCTTCATTCGAAAACGTGGATTAACCAGTGGCATTTATTCTCTGTGTACGAAATTAGAATTTGTCGAAGTTTAGAGAAAAGGAAATTTTTAATTTTGTTTTTTAGAGAATAGACTAGACATTTTTAGGAGATTAGTAACGCATATTACCTAACGCAATTAAACATATTGGCTCAATGAAGCATAGTGGCACAGCGATAAATAGTTTTTGTTAATGTTTAATAATTTTGAACCGTATCAGTGAAAGAAAAAGCATATCAAAGTGGAAAAAGTGAGTTAGTTAATTTTACGCTTGTTTATTTAAATTACGCGAAATTCTGATATTTTCATTAGACAGGAACTTGGTAAAGAATGTAGCCTAGTAGTAGGTACGAGCTTCGTGAAATACAACGAACTGGCGCCTGTTTTGCCTTGATGGAAGCAAACTCATGTGTAAGTGCTCCGGAGAAAATTACTATTTTTGGAGAATCTTAGATTCCTCTTCTTACGTACGCAGTAGGGTAACGTGTACATGAGGCGGATAATATGTACCATTTTTCTGGATGAGAGGTAGCTGATCCTCGAAAACTGTCCCAATAAAAGTGAAGAAGTGTACTCCTCCATAATCGGATCTATCTGTTCTACAGCTTTAGCTGGTTCATGCAGGGTGCACCAGTGCTTGGATACGTGGAATGAACACAGTCAGGGGAGGGGGAGGAGAATTTCCCGCGCTTCTCCCCCTATTATTGATAAGGTTACTCAAGGTTGAAGTGGCGGGGATTAATTGATACGGCGGGACGCGGTAGAAAGAGCTTTGCCCGTTGAATGAAAATATTAACGCTTGCTTGCGTGAGCGCGGCATTCTTTATCTTATCACTCTTTCCCGCCCGAACAACTGCTCCCGTCCGTCCCTCGCTTCTACTACGCTTACGCACCCGACAATAATTGACCTTCGGCGTTAATGCAATCCTCGTTCTTTATTTTTCTCGTCAGTTAAATGTTTGACTGCGCCAAAACATTGCGCAGCGTGCTGGCCGGCTCATTAAATGTGATTGGAGGCTATATGATTGGAGGAATGCTGGAGAATTTCTGAAAAGAAAACCATATGGCACAGCATAAGGAAGAGATCCTGATGGATTTGTCTTATCCTGAGACACGGTGAACTCGTAAGGAGCGTAAAAGAAGAAAAAAATGGAGGGGCAAGTACTACGAGGAAAATCTAGAGATAAATACGTCAGCCGGATAAAACGTGATATGAAACAGAAGATCTATCAGGGGATAAAGGATAAAGGAGGGTACAGGGTAGAGTGTAGGGCTGCTGTCAACTAATCCAAGGATTGAGTGACTTGGGACGTGGGATGATGATGATTTATTGAGGCTATTCTTCTTCATCTTAATTCGTAGTCTAATATGTACCTTCTTCATTCAGCAACATCCTCGGTTCATTTCACCTTTCAGGTCTAACGTCATATTATCTTATCTTCTGGATAAATCATTCATTGCGGATTGTCAATCTTTTTCCTGTAGTAATCTTTATTGTTCTTTTTTTAAATTCTACAAATGTGATAGTTCCAACTCCGCTTCCTCTCGTTGATGGTCTCTGCATTACAATCTCTTCTGATATTTTCAATTCTCCTTTGGCTATGAAACGTTTATAACAGAAAATTATACGAGATTATATTTCATTCCTCTCCTTTGCAGCACGTGTAAGTCACAAAAAATACCAGTCGGTCAATTTATATATTTATTAGTCATCCGTTGACGTGGCCTCCTGCAGTGGATTGTCACGTTTTTTCACAATAAGTCATTTTAGCAATGAATTATTGTTTCGCAACATTAGTGAATGTGGATTTCCTTTTAGGAGTTTTGACGCGTCGTGGCAACGAGATCTTTTACCTGAAAAACGTATTAGCAATAATTTTTTCTTCAGCAATCAATCTTTCATTCAGATTGTTTTTTTTCGTCCGCCATATTGAGTCAGTCATTCCGTTTTTCTTATTTTGACTTCAAATAAATAGTTTTCGTCCTCATAAACCTACAATTGATCTATTTTATTGTAATTATTTGATTTTCATCTGCCATATTCAGTCAAATATTTTGAATGTGGTTTAATTCTGCTTTCAAATTCGTGTTTGGCGATCGCAAGACCTTGAGGAAGCAAATTTAGACGAGATCAGACTAGGTTTTCCTATTTTTATTCTACCAGAAGAGGAGTCTGCTGACAGCTAGTAACTCAAACCTGAAAGTAAAAAAAAGCGCTTATCAAA
The DNA here is from genome assembly GCA_963573305.1 of Pyrrhosoma nymphula. Classification (NCBI taxonomy): domain Eukaryota; kingdom Metazoa; phylum Arthropoda; class Insecta; order Odonata; family Coenagrionidae; genus Pyrrhosoma; species Pyrrhosoma nymphula. Next base: position 59,582,502 of record OY754330.1, read on the forward strand.
ACATATATTTGAAGCATGCTCATATATGTCAGTGAAGCCTAGGCAGTAAAAGCTGCAGAGCAGGAATGCATGAGGAAACTCATAAGGGACGTCAAAGTGACTTATAATGTAGGGATGAAGCGGTTGGCGGAGAGGAGAGTGGAGTGGCGAACTTCAGTGAACCAATATTCGTATTGATGACAACTGATTTAACAATTTATCCATCTTTTTGACATTTTGTCGCACTTTTCGAGATCGTCCCATCCCGAATTCAGCAAGTACGCTGGTAACTATAGTCTCACTGTCATTCAGATCGCTTCGTTGGAGCTTTTAAGTTTTCACCTCGCGAAGGAATGTGACGGATCCGTGGAACAGCGAAACGGTGAAAAACGCCGCCGCCCAGTGAGATTGATCTTCGTGCAAGCGCTGGAGTACGGTGGAGGAAAAAAATAATGTCCCTCGACACTGCATTACCGGATGCCTTCAATTGCAGGCTCGCATTGCATCAATCGAATAATGACAAGATCTCTCGGTGATAGATGAGCGCGGCCATTGGGGGGGTTAACAGTGGGTCGCTGCTCCACTGCCTTCGTGGAGACATCTCGAAATGTTTTTTTATTTTTTTATTTACTACTCGCATTCATCGAGTGCTAAGTGTCTGAACCTGGACCCGTTGGCTAAGAGACATAGCGAGGGAAATGTGACGGAGATAAATTTGGGCCCGTGTGTCGTTTCATTGGCCATACATACAGGCGTTCTCTTGATTTATGCCGTGAGAGACGTAAATCTGAGTGCACGGCATGAGGTTGTCCAAGAATCCCCTGACTCATTGAAAAAAATGGCAGCACTTGAATGTGCTCTTGGATTCTAGTTTCAGCCGCGCCGACGGGAAAACGAGGCTCTTTCGATCTATTTTAGGTGCTTTTCTTGCTGATTTTATCTAACCCTTTAATGATTTGAAGACTGTCATCTCTAATACCGAATCCTATTCACACTCATTCATGTCATGTGTCAGGAAAACATGTAGGACTTGCAATCATAGATAGCATTTATAAGTAGAGGGATGCAATGCGTAAAGGCCGTTTTACACGAGGCACTTAATTGCACAATTTGATGTACAGAAATTGCGAGAACGCGAGCACGGAATTAGAGCAGGGTATATTTTCCCAACTCTCGTTTATCCATTTGCGCATGCATTCTTGAAATTCACCGCTTTACACGAAGCAACTTTCAATGCGCATCCATAAATACCTACATGAGATTGTGCAATAAAGTGCCTCGAGTAAAACGGCCTTAACAATATGTAACAGAATGTTCAGTTTCTACGCTTGATTCGACAAGGCCGTCGTAAAAGACTTAGTTCCTTTGGTTAATCACAAGACAAAAATATTTCCCTCATGGTTTAAAACGGACACAATACACGTTCTTGGAAACAAAAATAGCGCTTGGTACCTCCACAAGGCCGTCCCAAACGAGGAAACTCGCCGATCTTTTGCTGATCTACGCAGGTATTCCAAATTCCTCATTCGCCGTGACTACGAAAACTACGCGCAGACTGTATCTTCTACTATCTCCTCCAGCCCCAAAAGGTTCTGGTCCTTTATAAATCAACGCCGTAATCGTCCTCAAATTCCTGAAGCAGTCTCCTATGGTACCAAAAATGCCGCGGGATCAGTGAGACCTAACCTCTTCCTAAAATTCTTTTCCGATTGCCTACAGCCTGCTTCCAACCATAAAATTACCCCTGGCCATTCCCTCCTTTCTAATTCAAATCATTGCCTATCTCACTTACAGACAGACTCCCGGGAGGTTTTTCAATATCTCTGCAAAATACCCCTCCACCGCTTACCTGGCCTTGATGGTCTAAACCCTAAATTCATTCGCAACTGCGCTTCATCCCTCTCACAACCTTTAGCCCTCTTATTTAATCGCTGTTTTTCCCTAGGAACATTTCCTCCTCAATGGAACTGCGCCAACGTTATTCCAATGCATAAAACAAGTCCCAAGAATGATGTTTCAAACTATCGCCCGATCTCATTGCTTCCGATCCTTTCTTCCGTTTATGAGCGTATTATTCTGAACAGGATTTACTTTTTCACCTCTCCTTTTTTATTTTCTCAGCAACATGGTTTCCTACATGAAATATCATGCTTAACAAATCATGCTGTCTTTCAGCACCACGCCGTCAGTACAATAGATAAGTCAACTCAACTTGATGCCATTTACCTTGACTTCTCCAAGGCTTTTGACACCCTCAATCATCAACTCTTCTTTCATAAACTTAACCAATAGTTTGGCATACATGGTATGTTCCTCAGCCTTCTTTCTAGCTTTCTCTGCAGCAGAACCCAACAAGTAATAGTCGCCGGTTTTTCTTCCTCTTGGCCAAAGAAAGTTCTTGAACGCGTTGAGTAAGGTTTTCAAATTTTTCATTCCGAGCTATTTCATATCCTAGTCGAAACTTCGATACCCTACCATTTTCATCTTCATACGTTATTAAAGTATCTTCAGTCTGCCATGCAATTTTATGTGGATATCCAATGACTTCCCATTTGGCCTGGGAATAATCCTCTGGAACACTCGTCCGGGCTTCTTCTAATTTTTTCGCATTCAGTAGTATGGTTTCCATCCAATCTTTAATACCAGATAGTCGTTAAATAGTCAGTGTTTTTTCAGTCAACTTTCTCAAAGTATTCGTGAATTCTGATTAAATGTCTTCGATTTTCTCATTTAACTGGGTAGATAGATATTAAAGTAGTGCCTTCTAGATGCTCCATCTTTTCTCAATAAGTTTTTCCATTAAATTTTCTAGATGAACTTCAAAAGGGCCAATTCTCATTGTTTCGGGAATCCTTTCCTCTAGTTCTTGGACTCCATTTTTCTGTATATTTTCCTCTTCTTTTATTTCAACAGCATTAGGGTTCCTTGAGGTGAAATTCCTCATATAATATTCCACTTTTGTTGTGTACCATGGAACAATTTTCTGATACTCCTTGACATATGCCCTCTTTATTGAAGAAAGAATCATTTCTCTGCGATTGACTATTCCTTCATCAGCCAACCCTACTGAATACAGCTACCGTTCATCGGAAAACTTTTAATTCTCCAAAAAAATGGATGCACTTTTTTTTATTATTTTTACCATGTCTGCTCCAGGTTGCTGGTACTTACATCTCCCCGTATTCTTTTAGTTCCTTGATGTCCCGCATTGGTCTCGAGCTCTTCCGTCCATCGAAACTAGCCACCTCCAACTGGACCATGGATATTTGTGTTCCCGTCAATCCTCAATTTTCCTGATTTAATTTATCCGTCACCTCTTTCAACGTCTTTTCGTTTCTTCCTCACTGATCTTGGACGACAGCTGCATCACCATTTCTTCATTCTCGTCTATCCGTTCATGGATTCGGTGTATTATTCCCTTATTTATGTCGTCGTTCTCTTTCGTTTCTTCTCTTATCTTCTCGATCTCCTCTCGAACTTGTTTCTGCCCCTCCTCAGTCTCTATCTTATGGGTTTCTAGGTCCTCTCTCCACTCTACCCTCATACTATCGGTATTTTCCTTTGTACGTGTTATCATCAGCCATTCCTGCTGTTCCCTAGCTGTTTTTCTTTGCTCTTCATCTCTCTTTTTGTGTTCTCCGTCCCTCTTTTTCTGTTCTTCGTCCCTCTTTTTCTGTTCTTCATCCCTCTTTTTCTTTTGTTCTTCATCTCTTCTCTTTTGTTCTTCCCTCATCTCTCTTAGTATTGCTCTTATCCCATTCCAGTCTACTGTATCTTTTTGAATCTCAAACTCATAACTCTGTACGTCCATCCCGTCTCACTCTAATATAGCCTAAAGTCTTTCTTGTAATTCAAATTTAGCTCCCTGCGTCGCAATCTCACGATCTTTTAATTGTTCCTGTAATTCTATTTTCTTGAGTTCTAATAATTTTTTCATTACCTTCGCCATTTTGTTAAAATCCCGATTTTCTTACGTAACTCCCGTAATCTTCGGTTATCTCGTGGTCTCACTTTCTGCTGAGCTGTCGTGCCCGACTCGTTGTGGCGCCAATAATGTAACACTTTATTTTTCTCTTTTACTTATTATGTTACACTTGTTAAGTATCTTAAATCTTGTAATATTTCTCCGTCGTTTTTCTCGACCCTTGATTTCTCTTATTCTTTCCTTCCTCTGTTGTCTTGTTTATTTTATTTTCGTCCTTGGCGACGGCTCTTGAACTCGCGAACGTTAGCGGACGTTACAGCCTAAACCCTGGAAAATGCAGCATCATGACTCTTGCTCTGAAAACAAAACCCCTGACATTTACTTACATCATTAACTAAACTCACTTAAACAGAGTGACAGCTATGAAAGACCTAGGCGTTATAACCGACCAAAAACTAAAATACATCGACCACATTCAGACTATAAAAAGTAAACCAATGTCCCTATTAGGCCTTCTTTACCACTTCACAGAAATTAAAGATCCCATAGCACTCCATTCCTAATTCTCAATAATTGTCCTTCCCATAGCTCCCCAACATGATCCATATCAGCCCCGACTAATCTAAAATCCCTTGATTGCATCCCCCACTTCTTTGCCAAATTAGTCAAACACAGAGTCCCACATTTTCGCAATATGTCATCAAATGCTGTTCTGTCTTCTCTTTCCATTTCTAACCTCTGAAACCACAGACTTTAAACTGATTGAAAACTCCTCCACAATACCCTTAACTCGACCATTGACTGCCCTGAACTGCTTTCTCTCTTCAACTTTAGGAAACCAACTCGATCCACCCGCACGCATTCACTACTCTTCCTGCCTATTCCTAGGATATCACTCACCCAGCGCACACCTTTATTTCGCCTCTCCTCCCTACTAAATTCATTCCCTCACACTGTCGATCCTTTTTATTTATCATGCGACCTTTACACCACACAAACTATATCCCACCTGTCAACAATTTAAACATTTCCCCTATCCATGTTGGGCTCTGCGTTGTTGATTTTAATGTTGTTATTATATTTTTGTCCTCTTTAATGTTTATTGTTAAATTTTTCACTTAAATTTGCGCCACTGCTGCATGTGAACAATTTTCTTAGTAAATTAATAAAATAAATAAATAAAATATATTCGTTTAGAATGCTAGAGTCAATTTTACTTCGAAATAACTCAAGTTCAATCAAATACGTAGTTAAACAAATTAACTGTTGTATAGGAAGCATGTGTTTCATTTTCTATTTCATGAAGACATCCACATTTTTCTTCAGCCAATTATTGTCACTTTAGGGGTTGTAGATTCGTTTTAGATCTTCAGGTTTATGTATTCTCCTGTTTTCTCCGTTCATCTTTTTTTAGCTAGACATTATATTAGTTTCAAGTGCTGAACTTGTCTGATGAACTTGAACGCAATACCCGCTGAGAAAATGAGATTTTTATTTTTATGTGGTAGGCTATAAAAGCTATACGCCATAATGCCCCCTCGTTGCCCAGCAAAGAGAGATCAATTTCGAGAAATCAGTACTGTAAATTTAGAAAACATTTGGTGGTTTCAGGCATGACTACGTGTAAGGGATGGATTTCCACTGTAATCACAACACCTGTAGCACAACAACTGTGGCACAACATTGTACTTTTCCACAGTTGATTAAAACTTTCTTCAGCACAGTTTTCATAAAATGGGAAAATATATATTTTTTTATTACAATAGTCTGATAATTAATATATCAATTTGATTACTTTGAGACTTGTTATCATCGAAAATTAAATTCTTCATTACCACCCTAATAAATGTGGTTAGCCCAGTAGATTGTTTGTCTTACATTTCATTGTCCTCATAAAATGCGTTTTCGTAAGCCTCATAATTATTATTATGAAAATGTGCGTTCTTTCATTTTTTTCATTTTGCTGTTGACTTTTTTACAAACCCGAAATAAACGGAAATACGGAGTAAGCAATGATATATTTCTCGGAAGCGCATCCCTCCGAAATGGGCAATTATCCAACAACGAGTGGAGGCAGTTCTTTAAGGTCGTATTAATAATAGTTTTATGGAACTGACACCACAGCTGGCTATATAGTTGATGAAAGTAATAAATAAAAGTGAACACTTCGACTATTTTACTTCTGTATTGCCTTAATATCACTTCAATATGCAAGGTATTATAGCTGTGAAAAGGGTGCTTTTAATTCGGCGTTAGGTACTTTAAAATGTGGGAATTCTATCAAGGCAAACTTCGTTTTGAATTACTGAAAACGTTACTGAAATTACTGTTATTCAACTCAAGTGGAACCGTTCCGATCTCAGTCGGTTCTTGGTGGTGAGATGGGTACAATGTCAAAATGAATTCAACCTCTCGAGATGTAATTGTTCCCGATCAATTTAAGCATTCGGAAATCGTGATGTTGTGGTAGCTATCTTTGCCTTTTCAGTTCTAGTCAGGTGCAGGAAAATGGCCGAGATTAGGGTCATCATAAATATTATAAATAATTAATTCTAATTACTTAACCTTTTAAATGTTCGTGGAATGTAAAAAGTTAATGCTTAGTTCCTTTTTATGTTACAGTGGAAGTCTTCCATCAAGTAATGCCTAAAGGATTTGTAACACTGACAGTGAGGATTCCTTTTTTGTAATTTCATGTGATCATCTACGAAAACAAAAGAGTAATTTTACCTTTATACCTATTGCATGTGGAACCTGAACACAATCAAGTTGGTTGGTGATTTATTTACCGGTGTACTTCCATCCTTCCGGATACTGGTATGCCGGGTAGGAAGGGTGGAGGTACACCCGGCATCAGAATTGTTATAACGAGAGGTGCCAAAGGGACCACAGTTGAACGTCCCATCCGGCGGACGGAGTACTACTACCTATGGAGTGCTATCTACGTACCATTCATGGAGGGATAGTGGTTCCTCTGAAGATTCTTCGCTACTGCCGGAATTCGAACACGAAACTTCGGGATAGGAAGTCAGAACTCTATCCAGTACACCAGCCCGATTCCCTGAAAATAATCAAGAAGAACAAATTGATTCTCTGGATTATATCATATCGCATCGGTGGGCACTTCAGTGAAGAATATTCTTTATGCGTAGCCCAGTTTTAAAATGTCTTGTTGACGTAATCCGTTTGGTGACATATCACGTGAGCTGTATCGGTGGAAGAGCGAATCCACGTAGGATATCATGCCGATAAAATGTTTGACCTGAGATTGTAGAGAAACCGGGACTAATTGTAATCGATTGAAGTAAGAAATAATATTCGGCGCTCATAATTAATTGAACTTTTCTGATTAAAGTTTTAATAGAGCAAAAGTATTTGTCTTTGCAATGCAGCTGCCACTTTTGAATACTCTTGCTTCATGTGGTATATTACCCTAGGGTATTAATATGTGTGACCCTCCGGGAAAGGAAGCAATATTTATTTCACTGACCGCGCTGGGGTATTTAGTGTTTTTGATTCGTCTGGAAACGATGTGCCTCGCCATAGCTCTCTGATCCCATGGTCATGTCCCCATTTCGCATTGTGTCCCCATTTCTGTCCCACTCTCCATCAATTAGAACGAAATAAATAAAAGTGTCACCGTGCGTTTGTACCGACCTTGATAATGACCAAATTTTAGATTGAAGGACCGTGAACGTAGAACAAATAAATGACGACTTAAGGAAAAGGAGGGTACCCTGCCATCTATCTAGTTGGAATCGAAGGCCAAATCCCAGCTGCTTTTCATCGTCGGATAACACCATCAATCACGTTGGAATGTTTCCATGACTGTCACATGGGCTCTTTTCATTCGAAGTGAATTGGCCTTCTCCCGAAATCATAAGTTGGTTGATTCCCAGAAAGCAGCTCAGTCATTCCGTACCAAATGATCCAGGGGGGTAAAATGAAACGACACCCAAATATTTCAGATTTTGATGAAATCTAACAAATTTTGGGGGAACAGATGTTTTGAATATTTAAAAACCCTTTTTGTATAGATCTAAACCTACTAATGGTTAGAAATTTAGTTATAAGTGGAAAAGGAAAAGTTTTTTCAGTTTTCTGTGAAAGCATTTTTTGCAATTGAATGTTCTGTGCTCTCAGTTTTTGCACTTCTAGCATGTACGTTGTCTTAGTTTTTGTTTGGAAATAGCAATAAAATATAATATCATATTTGTCGTTTCAAAGATGGTGCCAGATATCAATACCCCGGAATGGTAGTAGAAAGTACCGGTACAATGAACCCAACGTTGAAGCTAAAGCATTTAATCGCGTTGCGCTATAAAAAAATTTCAGTATACACTTCAAAAGTGCCGTGTAGAAAATAGCCGTTGTCTCTGTTGGAATTTTGTGACGTCTTGAAAATTTCAATGGCTTCCCGTAATAACCTTGGGTAGTACCGGCTCTCCTTGGTTATTACTTCCGCTCCTTGGAATCAATTTCACATCCCGGTTCGCTGCACTCATGTTGACCCATCACAGAGCAGCAACAAGACGGGCTAAGTTACATAAGGCGGCCAAAAAAAACAATGTCCCTCATCTTCGACCTGAATACGCTGACTGGAATGCTAACAAAACTGTTATCCAGACAAGCCAACGAACGTGGTGAAATCCCGGAAGCCATGCATAAGCCAACTGCCCATAGCATGAAGTATTGCGAAATTACGCTGAATTGGAAAGAACTCTATAAAATTTCTATGGAGTAAGGCTTCATATCCGCCGTCTTCACATTTGAGTCTCGGGCATACATGCCATTGGTATAGGTGAGTGCTCTGCGGATGCTTTTCATTATCTTCTGGGTAACATTAAAAAAATACTGATAACGTTTTATATTGAGCGAATAACGAATATATAGTGCTGTAAGCTGTAATAATTTTTCGGGCAAGTAATAATTCCTTCTATCACTCCCCCGCGTTGCAAGAGATGATATCCCCCATCCCTGGAGACCTATAGGAAGATCAAGAAAAAGATGGAAAGATAACTGGCAATTCACCTCCTCATACCAGAAATAATTTCCAGTAAAAAAACGGGAGACTCCCTTAGATCAGGAAGAAGAAGAAGCAGAATTTCTTATATATAAAAATCATGCTTCTGAGATGGATGTGATTGAAATGAAATGGGAGTCGCGTTTTAATGGATGACACGAGTTGGCATCTTTCCTTGGTCCACAATTTCGTTTTTCGATCCATAGGCAGTTGTGTAGACTCCTCAAGAGAGGTAAAGAACAGGTTTGTTCCCCTGTGCTTCCAAGGTCACATTCCTACGGCCGACGTTGCAAATTTTGCAGATCCGGCTTGACGCTTCTTTCTTTTTCGTTTGAAATTTGGACGTGATTAATCAGAGGAACGTGCCCTAAAATGGCGAGACGAGTGTAAAGATGGAAGGCTCTTTTGTGGCCTTCAACTAAACCTGGAGGTTCGACCAAAATCTTCTCATAGATGCTGACGAAAGACACAACCGTGTAGAAATGTACTCAATGCAGACTATGTTTATACCATAGTTTCCACAACAAAGGCATTTGCCAGCCATTTACAGGTATTCGATTTCCGGAAATTGTTTTTTGTGTGGCTTACTTTGCTATTTTCTATATGTTGTAAACATTAGTAAGAGTCTCACAATATTAGACCATTAACAGCGAAATAACGAACAAAAAACGTATATAAATAAAATCTGTACTAATAACATTCGCCTGACTGTGTCTTTTACCCGTAATTTTTGACGGGTTTTCAGCTGGTATTAAATAATATTGTAGCTTCACTCCTTACCGTGCCCAACGGGGTATTTTTTTCCTCGAGGCATATTCATTGCAAAAATGGCACAAATTAATATTGTACACGTGATGGGTCTGGTGCTTTTACGGCGCATTGTATGAGTAAATTCTTCTCAGGTTTCCAACCGGGTCAGAAGTTCAGGTACCAGCGTTTTTGTGACTAACTTTGCCATAATCTTCAGGGGTGTTGATGGCAGAGTTAGTCATATAAACGTCGGTACTGACCCGGTTGGAAACCCATGAAGAATTAATATTGCACAAAGTCACGAGCCCAGATTCAAGAGGCGAAGCCTAAGTGTGAGAATTCACCATGAATAAAATCATTTGAGGTGACTGGGATTCGAAGCTGGAACGAAACCCCGTTGGATAGTGACCTTAGCGGATGGACATTTTTGAGGCTATGGCTAGACTTATTTGCTTCACGTCGGACGCTGAAAACGCCTTCACCACCGAAGGTTTCTTTTGAAATTTTATTAAAAAGTATTAAGGTATGTTATTAGTGTATTTATTAATAGCCAAGAAAAAACATACGAACTACACACTTTTGCATTATTGACGCGATGGTTGCATCAGAACTTCCTCATTTGTTACAACACTGTCTCTCTGGAGCGCCTAGCCGTACCATATCTCATGGCAAACGGCTTCAATTTTTTAGAAGATACAGTAAACCTCTATCTTACATTCAGCAGTGTTACATAGGAATATGTCCTTGTGTGAGAGGCGTCCTTTAGTTAGAGGTTTAACAAGCACATTGATGCATACATTCAGTTTCATGGATGAAAGTGTTGTGTCAAAATCTGAAATAAATTTACGACCACCAAAAAGTTTAAAAAACTTATAATGAGGCCAAATTCATTGAATTTCATTAGTTGCGATATCTCGCTCAAACTACTTTTACTTGTATCCTCAGAAGTATCATCCCACACCCTCATTTAGTGTCATACCCCTGCCATCCACCCTTTGGTGTTGAGGGAATACAGAAGGATTGGATGCAAGGGAAACGGGAAGGCTGCATTACATCTCGACCAAGAATTGTTTTTTTGTGTTTGAAACCTTATAGCGCTTTGTAAGATCGTTTTCATCTAGCATTAGCAGGGAAGGGCATCCGCGGTGGTCTGACTGCGCTTCATTGGATGATCGCGTCAGTAGCGCATCCTCTATTCGTTGTGAAAGAGACACACGATATATTTCAAAGGGAAAAGAAGAAAATGGAGTGTAATTGGCTTCGTCTCAAAGCAATGGCAGCCCGATTGGCGCAGTTGAAGCAAAAAGCACGCTGGCCGATGAAAAACACCTGTTGCGGTGAAAATGGCTTCTTTTTGTCCTCGTCTTGAATTATCGTTCATGCTGTAAGTGGGAGAGCAATTCTTTTTTCTATCGCCCGTCCGAACGTGGTATAAAATGATGATGACTGTACACATTCTGGTTTTGAGGGTGATGCCTTCTTTCGTATTGTAGCAACCGCTTATTGTCCCTTCCAATATGTCCAGCCTCATTTCCACGCTATATTATCCTTCTCTCAGATCATGACAAGGAAATAGATTTTGCAAATTTCAGTTTTTTTTCAGTTTTCAGATTTTATTCACAAAGTCTTGAACGCGCAACGATAATGATTTCCTCGCAGGTCTCGTTGTCATTTTAACGAGATTATATCAGCTTTTAGAGCAAACGGCAGTTTTGCCGCAAATTTCTTATTCCGGAAGAAGTAACCGAAGGTTTCATTCTGAAGCTGACGTTTTTGGTCCACTCTACCTAAGGCTATTTCACGACTCAAATGCATAAAATTTCTCGAAAAGTAATGGATTAGAGAGAGAAAATTTTGACTTGGCCAAACGGTCTTGCTCCCATTGAGAATTTCGTACAATCGTACTCATTTCGCTTTTCCGTGGAAGTCTACTTTAATTATTGGTACACCATTGATTGAAGGTGTACATGGTTCATGAAGTAGTTTTAATAAACGCTGCTTTTTGCCTGTGAGTCCATATTGCTTTATAGATTTTAGTCTTAGGGTGACATTGATTTGAAGCTTTTGAGATTTACTTCTCGATGGTGATGGAAAAAATGAGCTCGATTCGAGGGAAAAAATAACGGAAAAATATTATGTACTGTTAGATAAATAGGATACAAGAAGCCAAAAACGGAAGAGTCAAGAAGTCGATGTAAGAAGATGTAGATGGAAGAGTCGTGAGATGTCAAAGGCTGTGATAAGTTGAAAATGTTTTGTGAGGGTAAGATCTTTTGCTCTTGCGGGTATAAATACTGAAACGGTTATTTTGGTAGAAGGATTGCTTTGTAGTTATTTATCCATTCTTCCATACAACTTAGAATATCTTCTATTGTAAGTGGTTAAGACCGGATTATTCGGTATCATAGGCAACAAATAGTCCCGCTTTCCACGCTGGCTGCACTCATATTTAATGTATTATCCTAACATACATACTCAGCATGCATACATAACTCTTATCAGTTCCATTTTATCATATCTTCGATGAAGGTTTATCACTTTAATTTTCCTCCAATTATTTTTACTTGTAGTAGTGCTCCTTGAAGTTTCGCACCACATTTATTGTTGTACTCAACGGTAAACACATTCATAAACAGGCTGCTTATCGAAATATTTTTTCGTTTACAATTTGAAAGCATTCATCAAGCTCGTAAAACATTGTGTCCTAAGTCAATTAGAAAATGTCGACGGCGCTTACATTAATCTCCGACTGAACCATTTTGAGTGGTCATGCACTTTAGGCCCGTGCGTCAACCACAAATTGAACCGGAAATGCCCACCCCTTTTGTACGAGAAGCCATTGTCGAGACAATTCCATTTCTATTAATCGGTGGCGTAACATTAGTTCCGGAAACATTAGGCCCCATTCGAAGTGCACAAAGAAGATTACGACATGTTTTTTCCTTGCATAAAATGTGCGGAGGGGGAGTCACATTCGTCAAGGCTTCTTGCTGTCAGATACATGAACTTGACCATTGATGTGGAAAGGAGTTTTTGACCCCATGAAGATCTTAGACCTTCCTTTATCAGCCCCTCTCGTTCAATGCTGCGGTTAAGAGCCGGTAATGGACACAAAATGTGCATTTGCCTTCTTACGCTCGGTGTACATATTTTACTTGAGCTCGCCGGTTGACTCAGATCGGCGAATCGCACATAGTTGTTTTAAAGTTCAAAGTGCCTATTCTCGAAACTTTATCACCTTGCGAAGCTGGGTTCTTCCAGAAAATCCATCGCTCGTTCAGGCAATACCTGAAGAAGCCATGATAAACTTTTTTTCCTTTCGAGTAGGGCCAGGAGTTTGACCACGAATCTCAAAATATCTTTAAAGTTATCTGCTACTCCGATTGCGACTCGGTTGGTTTTCAGATATCTTCGATTGCAACTCGGATTTACATCGCGACTCCGCGAGTCCAAACAAATGCGTATGTCCTCGTTTTTATGTCGCTTTAAATGTACTGCTTTCACTGTTTGCATGCATTTGCCACTGGAATGCCAAAGTGGAATGCTGATTAGTTGATGAAAGTGTTTAAGTAACATTTTCACTGCCCAATGAGCCGAATTCAGCGCCAATTATTTTGAGAAAACGTATTTTGACTGCTATAACAACAGTTATTTCCTAATAATTTGAAAATGAAGATGGATTGGTGTCTGCATTATTACCATTTATTTTTCTGGAAATATTACCCTCAAAATAATTCCTGGGAATAGCCGCCTTATACCAGTTTGCAAAACTGTTATGCTACGAAAAATACAATTTTCCAATATTCTACCCACTCTCGTATTTAGCCTCATGAAACTTTAGGGCCCGATTTTATGATATCTGGTTAAATACTTTTTTCGCATGAGAGTCGAAGTTAATACGTTTTCCCATCTATAACGATAACGTCGACTAACCAGCAGATAGAGTTTGGGTTTTTTTTAAATGTTATACACAAAACCCAAACTCTAAGTTAACATATATTTAACGTTAAGGCTGCGTCATCTTGCGGTTAACGCTAACCAAATATTATAAAACCTGGCCTAAGTATAATCAGCCGGTCTATGGGTTTCTTGCGGAGGTCTTTCAACTATCCCCGCGTATATGCTGTGGATGGCGTTAAGATAAAGGCGACAGATGAAGTTAAGTATCTGGGAGTTACGATTACCTCAAACCTATCGTGGGGAACACATATAAGAAATATTTGTGGCAGAGCTCTGAAGAAGCTAGGATTCGTCAAGCGTATTGTGGGAAGATTCTCAGATGAAAAAGTAAAAGAGAGGTGCTATTTCGCACTCGTCCGGCCACACCTTGAATATGCAGCAAGCATATGGGATCCGGTGCAGAAATACTTAATCCGGGAACTTAATAAAATACAAAGGAAAGCTGTGCGATTCGTCAAAAACTGCTACGGGCGTACAGACAGCGTTACGCAGATGTTAAACGAATTAGGCTGGGAGCCGCTAGAGACTCGAAGGCTGCGCGCTAGGCTTAGATTACTTGAGCAATTGAGAATAGATATCTTTCAGAGCGACACGGAGAACATCATATTAGAACCCCACTATATTTCCAGGTCCGACAGAAACGATAAATTGATAGAGATATTTTGCCGAGGATAGGTATGGGAATTCGTTTTTCCCCCGAACAATAAGGGACTTTAATAAATGCAAGGCGTAATTTCATTAAAGCGTTTCCTTTTTATATGTAAACGGCTGGTGTCCTAACACCCTCCGCCACACGCCTATTGAGGCGGCTTGCGGGGTAGTATGTAGATGTAGATGTACCAGTCGTAGGTACTCATTCATCTTGGCATCCGCTATGGCAAGAGTTGCGAACTACGTGGGAAATATTGAGGTCAAATTTAAATGCATATGTTAATTAATCTGCCACTATTGAGTTTAAGAAATGTTATTATGTTCCTGCGTGACATATGAACTTTCCTTTGTTAGTAAAATTTCATTTCTTGGCGTTTTCACAAGATATGCCAAGGTGACGGCTCCTGTCACTTATTTGTTTGACGTATTTTTCGACCACATGTACGTTCAAGCGCTGGTTGTCCGTTCCATTTCGCAAGTATGGCCCATGCTCGTGCTAGAACATGGTTTATGTATACTAAAGGGGTGTACCTGAATTGGACCTCGGGATAAATACGGCTAGTAATACCTTGACGTGGATTGGAAAACGGTCACTGTCCCTCCACTTAGAGGACTGAAAGCCGCATGAACCCGGAAAATGCGAAAAATAATCAGCCGCGAAACTTGTTTCGCTCAGCTTTCATCTCGAGAGAAAAAAAAATATGGCTTCATTTTACGTGACCACTCTTTCGGTTCTATCACCTGCCGCTTGCCGCGGGGTGTCGCAAAGTTTTCCTCGTGATGAACTTCCTTCAGATTGGATGGAAAGCGGAGCCAATGAGAAAAAGCCCTCTGAGATGAGAATAACGGGTGTTACGCGTACAACTTAAATGTATGTATATTTCCATATAGCCACGTAAACTTGTTCTGCAAGATTCCTCGAAAGGCATAAGGGAGTTTAACTTCAGCTCCTCGATCATATTGTGGTCTTGAAACGTCCAAAAACGTATGCCATCCGTGGTGGACCGTAAGGATACCAACAACTAGTTCTTTTTAAACACTCCAAAAAACTGCCTTGGGAATCAAGAATCCTGGGTAACATAATAGTCTGCGCATGTACTTGGCTAGATTTGAAAATGACAAGTATTCGTTGAAACCTATCGGGGAAAATTAAAAACATGTGGAAAACTACAAAGTTTATTTCTTTCCAAACTAGGGAGCGATGTTGAGCATTAAGTAAAGCTCATGTTCAAGAGCCCATGCGGCGAAATCACACACGACTTTGGCCTTAGTGCGAGGTCATCCCCAATCTATCGCCTATTAGCTCCACCTCTAGAGTGATGAAAATTGCTTGTTTTGCGATTATTTTTCTGGGAGGCAATAAGAGAACTCTTGAAAATAAAACATAAGTGCAATTTGTGTTATGTTTGCTTATGACGACCATGGAAAAGATCTTTAAACAATGGATTTGTAAGTCTCCATTTCTGTGAAGGAATAAGATTAACTTATTAAAACGTAAAAAATTATCTAAAATTTTTTTCCGGTGAATCTATTGTATAAAATATTTTCACGGGTATTCCACCAGGTAATAGGCTTCATCTGCCAACGTTTCGACGAACGACTTGTTCGTTATCATCAGAGCTTCAGGGCGCTCTAAGCGCGACTACCGCGCTGACACCTATAGGCATTCGGCTGCATCTCACAAGTGATCCGGCCCTGCTTCTGAGTGCGCAAAATTGGCCGTTATTTATATCTAACAGTGCGGATCAGGTGACTCCTGATTGGTTCGTTTGTCTGATTAACCGTTGAATGATTCTCTCGCCTTCCCTTTCATTTTTAATGCATTTGCTAATAGGATTCCAGGCACTACTTGATTGCAAACCAGTGTCTCGGTTAAAATTTCTTTTTTCTAGGTGGATCTCGATGGCCTATTTGATTAAACGGTCCCAATAGCCATGCGTGCGGCTAAGTATCTTTGCATCTTCCCATTGTATGGCATGGTCTTCGTTGATGCTATGTTCTGCTACTGCCGACTTATGTGGTTTCGCCAATATTAAGTGCATCCGATGCTCCTTCAGCCTAGTCTCAATCGTTCGGCCTGTCTCTCCCACATAGACTTTACCACATTCACAGGGGAGAATATCAGCCAACGGTCAATCTGACAAACGAACCAAATCAGGGGTCACCTAATCCGGATTTTTGGAAATAAATAACGGCCAATTTTGATTCATGTGGCATTCAGAAGCCATGTTAATTGATGACGAACAAGTCGTTCGTCGAAACTTTGACAGATATGATGGCTATTACCAGGTGGAATACCCGTGAGAAATTTATCAAAACTTAGTTATCCGTGAATTAACTTTTTTATCAAAAAACCCTCGACTAGATATGATGACTCGCTTTCGACAAAATGTTGTTATTTTACATTCTCTCAGTAAAAATGTGCATCACCGGTGATGGCTGCATCTATTTAGATTTGAAATGTACATTGTTTACATCGAAATAGGAAAAGTTTGCTTTCACTATTTGTAAAATTAAATCGTTAATAAATTTCCAGTATTTATGGTGGAATATAATTAATTATAACTGATCTCTTATGGTTTCTTAATCGACCATTAGCTTTAATGCAAACTCAATTTACAATTTTCCCTCTAAATTGAAATTGGAATGAAATATGTAACTAAACCCTTGTTCTTGGAAAATATGCTGAGTAAGGAGTGTTCCCAAATATGGTAAGAACATCGTAAGACATTAAGGAGATAGCATTAAAGAACTCGACCGGCCCTGACCCGCGTAAACCGTGACGTTAGGGAAAGCCGTGACGTTAGGGAGCGCAAAACATGCGGGGGTGGTGGGACGAAGGGACCTGTAGTCCCTCAATAGGGCTCCCTAAGGAAGACTTCTACTTCTGACCGCACATGTATGAACACATGCTTAACCCTCGTTGACTTAATTCTCTTCTCTGTCAAGTTCCACCAAGTGCATCGATGTATTATAATATGGTCCTGCTTCGGGTAAGATGACTAGGAAAGGAGTTCTGTCTCTAAACTAATAAAATAAAATGGTTTCTGTGTAAATAACGCTTTGAGCGGAAGGGAGAACCTGCCTATATGTAATATTGTTCTAAAGGGCCAATTTGGTTCACACACTTCCAATTCTACGTTAATTCCACATGTGTGTTTATATTTTAACATTATCAGTATGGTTAATTTTTGCGGGTAATTATCGCGGTTAAACCTAAACCCCTATTGAGTTACAATCTATATTACGGAGATCTTGTAGCAGTTTCGATCACCGTGTTCATGTAATTATGGATATGTCTCAGGCCCTCCAACAAGAGGGGAATATCTCCTCCCATCCTTACTGAGGAAAAGGTTGCAAGGTGGACAAAGGTGGATTTTGAGTTAATAATCTACTTTGGGGTCATTATTTAGCGTGGTGCGGCCGTAGCGTACCTTCAGTGGCCGTCGCATGGACGTTTTGTTCGAGAGCTATCATAATCATAATTTTCTTGACTTTCTCCGTGTGAATGAGTTGTATACCAAGCTGTTATTTTGGTGAGAAATCAAAGTTCGATGTACATCTAAAATTGAAAAATCGTCAGATCAAATAAAGTTCTTGACATTAAACGTTCAATATTAAATTGTGGCTGATATCTTTTGCTGTGATTGCATCAAATTTTCTATTAATCCATTATTTGAACTGTATTATTATCCAATTTTAAAATTTTGTATCGCCCTGCACGTGGATACTTTTTTCAATTCAATCTTTCCTGTTTTTCACGAGCAAAAGCAAATATTTGAAGCCTTTCAAAAATAAAGTTTTAAAGCTCCATTCGTGAAAGTATTTTATTAAAAATAAAGGAACTTAAATCGACGCTGATTTTTTTCAAGTGGTGTAACTTAGAATGTA
This sequence comes from Pyrrhosoma nymphula, assembly GCA_963573305.1. NCBI lineage: Eukaryota > Metazoa > Arthropoda > Insecta > Odonata > Coenagrionidae > Pyrrhosoma > Pyrrhosoma nymphula. The sequence goes on from OY754330.1 coordinate 59,600,681, forward strand.
TTTTATGCCAAATATCGTGGATGAACACGTGTATTCTAGTGTTAGTGATAGTATTTTCCCACGCGAAGTAGGTACAATGTGTTTTAAGACTGCAAATCTTACTGTCATATTTCATAAATGTATTTAACATCTGTAAATATCTGAACCAGCTGTTGAATAATGCCCCAAATTTGCATATTAGTAATATTCCTAAGATGAGGTGCGACATCGGTTTGATGAGAAAACAACAGAAGCACCTAGGGTTAGACGAGTCGCTGATGTATGCCTGCCTTGTTTGACGGTATTTGACGGCCAAGTCTTATGCAAGAGTGAATCATGGGGAAAACGCAATGCATAGAGCTACTTTTTTTACAAACGATCCTAATGTGTTCTCTATCTAGCCATGCTTTACATTGTAGTTTTGTGCACAATATGCCGGTGCCTTTGGATCCTTTTTGTAACCCAACGTTTCTCTCAGGTTGAGTGAAGTACTTGTGTATTTACAGGACTTCGTTCCAGCATCGAGGTTCTCTTCATCGTGAGAGAGACGTCAATCCATTAAAAAAATGCAAAATGCTCGAAGCATATTTAGCGCAACATTTCACTGTCCACGCCTTTGCTCTACTGCTAATTTTTTTTTATTATGATGCTGATGATCTGAAGGTTTCAAGAGTGAATTGTTTAGATCCGTTCGTTCTTATCGACATGTTTATCTCACCGTAATTAATAAAGCCCGTTTCACACGATACTTGATCCAGCACAAGACCTAGTATGCTAGCTGGTACTTGATATTGAGGACGGAACCCATTATGATGGAAACCGTGATAGAAGGTTTCAAACGATCTTTGAACTTGTGCTTGCAATGAAGCGGTACTGTCGTCCACTGTTGCGAACTGTTAAAAGAAAATGGAAAATTGCCATGAAAGATGGCGACTTTTAGAAGCTGCAGTGATAGCATGGATTGTCAAGACATTTTCACCGCACTTTAATTTCACCGCCAAAGAATGCGTAACACCTGCGATAGTGAGGCGCTGATTAAAAAAATTGAAGACCGCACTGCGACTGTAAAAGCTAACGTGATTGGTCGACGGCTACTAGGCCCTACTGGGAGCTAGTAGCAAACTAGTACCGCATCAATTACGAAATCAAGTAGCCCAGCGAGTATAATAGCTACCATGCTTGTTAGCCAGCATGATAGTTCTATATCACACGGTACTGGAAAGCTATCATACTAGCGAGTATCCTCGACCTTGTGCTGGATTAAGTATCGTGTGAACGGGCTTTAGTGTTTATAACTTAGAGCAAGCCATGCTCATGAAAATAAATTCCTTTTGTTTGGTTCTTTCTAGGCTGCGCGCTGCGGCTATGTGGTGCTCTTGATGGCGATATACTGGATGACCGACGCCGTCCCGCTTCCCGTCACTTCCCTGCTGCCAGTCGCCCTATTTCCACTCTTAGGCGTCTTATCAACCGAGGACGTCTGCGTGTCTTACCTGAAGGAGACCAACATGATGTTCATCGGAGGCCTAGCCGTCGCCCTCGCCATAGAGCATTGCCACCTGCACGAGAGGATCGCATTAAAAGTTCTCCTCCTCGTGGGAACCAGTCCCAGGTTGTGAGTATTTGATAGTAGGAGGCGAAATTCTGCCTAGGCAAACTTGGCTGCTGCCTAGGAGCCCTAACCTCGGAGGGGTCCCCGGCTAGGGGACGAAATAGTACACCTTTAGGAAATTAGATACGGAAAATGTCAATTTTATTTTTTTAACGCTTTGTTGGTAATTGTCTATTTCATTTCTAAGTCTTCTTTTTTATTTTCTAAATTCAAAGTACATTAAATGAATGAAAAGTAAAAATAAATGTAGTCTTATTTTGTTAAATTACCAAATAATTTTGTTAAATGCCGAGGGGCGCTGGGTCCATAGGTCGTGAAACGAAAAAATTACCTTTCTTCCCATCTGTATTTCCATTCTGTAAGCTATAGTCAACTATTTTTAAATTTTGTGAAAGTCTTCGTAGGAGATTCTCAAGACAGTCACTAAAGAGCAGAGTATTAAAATACCGCAGAAAATGACGATTAATTTACTGGTGATGTTAGAAAACAGAAGTCGCAGGCGTGTCTCAACAACTTACAGAATAGCTTTACTGGGGTTTTATCGTTTGACTTTCGTGCGTCGCACTTGTGCGGATTACCCGAAGTTCCTATCGTGCAACTTTATACCGATTGATGGACCTCAGTTTTTGCCCGATTTTTTAAAATCCTATCTTACGCAACCGAGTCGTTTTTTCGATTCGAATCCGATGAGTTACATGACAACCTTCGTATTAAGCAATCAAATGCTGTTCAGTTAAACGGCATTTTAAAATAGTATCACCACCACAATGGTGTATTACTCATTATACCACAGTAAATATAAGCATATAACAGTTAAATATTAGATATAAATTATTGTATTTAATATTTAAATGAGTAAAATAAAATAAGAATACCATTATCAAACTCGGAGAGTGATTTATTTCGGACATAATACCAGGCTTTTGGGATACACGATGTGAATGTCACGAACAATGCCGTGACTGCACACGCCTGAAACCTCAGAACAATGCCGTGTTTGGCGTCACAAAAATGGCTTGCTTCGACTCCACAAAAAATAAAATATTTATATTAATTTTATCAACTGATCTAATACAGAAGAAAGTTATATTCAATATTAGGGATTGTACTTGATAATAACTTTGATGAGGAAGATATTAAGAGATGCAGAACAATTTACAAAAAATGCTAATGGTTTCAAAGAAATACCTACAATATAAAATTGGTCATTTAATGAACACATCACTCGAATAATCATTTACAAAATAATCAAGTCTCTGCATTAGAAAATTTTTCAATTCAGTCTTGAAACAATGAATAATATTTACATTGTTTTGTTTAAATAGAATATAGTCGAAGAGAGTTATTCCCATCTCGTGGGGTCAAGATCTCAACCTCTATTTCAACCTTAAGATTTCGTGTGGAGTTCAATGAGGTCTGAATTGATGGAAAAATGTAGAAGATTGTTTTTCACGTGAAATATTAAGGAAATAATGCAGGGTAATACCACAGTCTATACAGTCGCGACAAGACGGACACAATTCTTGCAGCTAGCTGTTAGTAGCGCCCCAAGCGGCGAACGTGTATAACTACCTTAAGGTGGGGTGATTACATACACTTTCGCGCACTGGAACTAGAACCTATTTTCTTCTTCGTGATGTAATGGTATTATTCCTTTTGTAGATAATATTTGATAATGTCTCCCCTTTTAGGATTATATTGCGTTAAAAGGCAACAGTGAGAATAAAACGCAGTTCAAGCGTACTAGAAACAACCGTTCAAACTCATCCTGTATTTCAATCTCGCGATACAATACCGTACTTTGGATTTGATTGAGACTATGTGCTGAGTGCTGCGACTGCGTACAGTGTTTTCACATTTGATTTTTATTAAATAATACTGCAGCAGAAATCGGTAATGGAATTCAGGAGTGTCATTTTTTCCGATTCCCCAAGTATCATTACAGGTTGGTCGGTCTTCTTGATATTTTTGAAGCTCACAAAACGTGAGCGCTCTCTAATTATTTTATTTTAACACGCTAATGTAATTTATTATGATCATTACCCGTGCATACGATGGGTCACCCATTGCCGCAGAAAAGATTGAAACGGGAAAAATGCCGCTTACTTGTGCACAAAATTATTTGCTCTGTTCGGGGCATTTTGAAGACAGCCAGTTGATAAAAAGAGATTGGTGCTAACCGCTGTCCTCATAATATTTGATATACCCAATAATCCGTCTCTAATAAGCTTTCAACGGAAGTTACCTGCCTGAAAGACAGTCTTCCCGAGAAATAACTCTAGATACCAATCTCCTCTTATATATAAAGAAAGTATCCTTCTATAGTTTTTTTAGCGTTACTAACATGTTTCTTTTCACCCAGTTTCTGCCAATCATGGCACATTTTTCTCTGATATACAGTTACAACAGGATCATCCAATGAGTGAGTAATTTTTATTTGTATGTCTATAGTTCGAAACCAGGAAATTAAGAACTCACTAAAGAGAGTAAGAGATTAGATTTCTTGTTTGAGGAATAACATAACAGTTCTTCGAATTAAGAGTAGATTGAGATGTACTGGTGGTAGGTAGGAGATGGTCAGGGTAATTAAAGATGGAAGATATATTGCGGAAGTGCAAGATATAGCAAAAAACTGTTTAAAAACATTTTGCCTGGAAATTAATAGGGATTATATTTCGTGGTCATGGATCTCATAAGTTCAGTGATACCAAATGTTTTTCACTGAGTCTCCTGTATCGCAGTCCTTAAGCACAGTCTAAACTAATAGTATAGACTTGTGTATAACAATAAATAAAACTTTTACAATCCACAATTTTAGCCAATACAATTATGCACAAACCGGATTTCAATGCATGTGCATCATCATCAGGTGCTTATTTATTGTTATAAAATGGAATTCCACAAAGTTAAACCTGATCTTATTTCTTTTATTAGTTTATACTGTGCCTTAAGGTTACACATTTTTTCCGAACATTTTAATCTATCCTCTATTTGTATGTAGCAACAGTAAGTTGAGGGAATAAATACCAAAAGTGGCCTGGATCTAAGAGTGTTTATGCTTTTTAAAGAGAAGGCAAAGAACTTGAAATAGGACCAAAGGTTGGTTAGTTTGAGCATAGATAAAATAGCAGTTTCGAGGCATTTGTTGTACAATAATAGTGTAGATTATTTCTGTGGCTTAGAGGACTTGGGTTTCTTCAGAAGCAGTAACATAACAAGTACAGCTCTACTGCTAATGATAAAGGGATTGTTTTATAACTTAAGGAAGCCTATAGGGTATCTATTTCTCCTGCCAGTCTGTAAAATACAAATGTTTTCGAAAGTTTTTCAAAACTACTCTTGAAATACTTTCTAAACCAGCGTTTACCATGAAGACATGCGTGACTGACGAGGGTTCAAACTTTGTTCTGATGCGTAAGTCAATAAAAATATCAGCTGATTTATCTTAGATTTTTATGCAGGAAATTATACTATTTTTAAAATATTCCTCATTTGCTGAATAGTTACAGAAATGACCTATTTTAATATGATTGTTTCCATCTATTAAAAAGTGGAATTAGAGTGTTGATCTCATTGGAGGTCATTTGTGAATAGTTCTCCCTGGATTCTATGAATACAGTCAGACTTGCCCATAGTTTTAAAAAGCAGTAACTCCCCCTGCTAACTCCCCGTCTTCTCCAAATTGAAGGCCAGTTCACCACATATACTACGTCATTCTACAGAAGTATCAGCCATAAGCACTCTTATTTCTTGTGGATTAATGCCTGTTCAGTCACTGGCAACACCAAAATGTGTAAAAACGTAGATGATGTATCCAATATTTTCAACTCCCACGGCATTATTTCAGCTGCGACACTGATGGTTACTACCACAGATGAATATGAACACATTGAAGCCCCCGAGGTAATGAAAAATTGTCTGGGGTCAATCAGGTTAATTGACCATAAAGTAAATGATATTAAATCCATAAAAGGTAAAATTTGTTGAAGTTTGGCTTCTAAATATCAACTCTGCAAAATATTTGGAAAGAGCTGAGAACCAAAGCCCTTTAGAAAGATGTCAAGAAACAAGAAAAATGAAACAAGACTTTTTGGAGAATTTTTCTCTGTTGTCCGCTACAAGGCTAATCCAATGTCAATCTTTGGTTTTTAAATCGTTTCTGAAGCCTAATTCTTCCTACGGCAGTAAAGTATTCGATAGCCAGGAAGCAATCCTTGATAGCTTGAAAGAAGTGTGGTCATAACATGATTTATTGTGAATGATATATGTTTTTGGGCTATTTTCTGAGATAACTGATATCACTTTATTATTGTGAATGTAGGTACTTCCTCATGAAAATAGAAGATAATATCCGAGGAAAAAATTGATTAACACTTTGGGTGCCGGCCACTAATTTAGATACCTTTCCAGAAAAACCGGTCATTTTTGATAAATTCTGATATTTTTTACAATAACATAAGGGAAATATAATACGGCATAAAATGTGTTTTTAAAAAGTATAATCTTTACTCTTCAATTTCTCATAATTTGAAAAAAAAAATTTTTAACATTTAAATATGTCTCATGACAATTAGTACCTCTTGTTTACACATAATAAAAAAAATTGAAACAAATGTATGGCAATTGCCATATGCATTATAAAATTTTCTATTCTAATTTACAATGATTATTTTATATAACAATCTCTTCCGCAATAATTATTGGAGAAACCTATATTAGACATTTAGGTTCGGTAATTTTTCTTTGTATGATATAGCTGAAAACATGGAACACAAAATCCCACTTTACACACGTTACACTGAAATGAAGTGTCCTTCCTGATAGGTTTTCCTGTCACCTTCTTTCCTCTATCTGCACACACTTTACACTTTTTCTGAGCTTTCCTCTGTCCTTGCGGAATGGGTATTCTTTCAAGAAAGTGTTTAGCTGACAATCTTGACATTTGTCCTCCACTAGTACTGGGTAATTCCACCGGATCTTCCTCAAATACTGCCAAGTCACTGGACAGATCTTGCATGAATTCTGTCATTGATACTTTTTTTCCTGTCACTTTGTTGTACATGACACATGCATTTGAAACACACATCAAGAGCATGTGAAACGCCAACTTGCGCCACCACTTGACACTGCAGTGTTCAAATACCCCGTAGGACATTCTCTGATCGGAGAGGTCAACGCCAATTTTTTTCTTGTTGTAATTGGCAACAGCTGCGGGTTTTGTTCTCTCCCTACCTCTCCGGTCAGTAAATGCGATCATCTCTGCTGTATGGCGTGTACTAAGCATGTACACATCCCTCTTATCTTTCCAGCAGAGAGCTAGAACATTACCTTTGCGGCGAAATATCATATTACCTCGTTGTAGTTGAGGATTTCGAAGTGCCAATGGCATTTCTCGTCGGTTCTTTTGCACAGTTCCCACTAATCCTGTTTGTAATAACTCCAATTCTGCGGCAAGGATAGGGCTGGTATAGTACCTATCTGTAAAAACTGTATGGCCCTTCCCAGCTAAGGTATCCAACAGCCTGATTACGATATCTTTGACAATGTTCTCTTTCCCACAAAATATCTCAAAATTCCATATGTAACCAGAATCAGATTCTGACAACATATATAGTTTTATACCATATCTGCTTGGTTTTTGTGGCATATACTGTTTGAATACAAGTCTTCCTCTAAATGCACACATGCCCTCATCAATTGTGATATCTTCCGAGGGATAATATGCCAGTTTGAAGCGTCGGCAAATGGTTTCAAACATTGGCCGGACTTTGTGTAAGGGATCAAAACCAGGTTCGCCTTTTTTCTTCATGAGGCTGTTGTCATTGAGATGATAGTTAGCTAGTATTGATAGAAATCTATTTCTACTCATCAAGTTGGGACAAAAGTTGCAAGAAATCACTGGTTTTCTGCTCCAATGATCTGTCATTGCTGGCCTTTCACTAATACTCATGTGTAAAATAATAGCCATAAATTTTTTTATATCACCTATGGTTACAGTTTTCCACTGAGAAAGTCTACTATTTGGTGAGATCTCGTTCATTCTCCTTTTCAGCTGAATTTTTTGCCTAGCATATAGATTTGTTTGCTGTTTGATATGGTTGAAGAGATCCTGATCGACAAAATAATAGAAAAAATCAACTGAGAGACTGTTTTCATTGAGCTCCGTTTCCTCAGTTATACCTGACTGGCCCGTGAAAATAGGGATGTTCGGCATAAAGTCAACTTCATTCCATTCAACCTGATCTACTCTTCTTCTTTCGGATATTCCTCTGGTACTCCTTGCACCTCTGACCCTTCCACGGCCACGAATAGGCGCCGAAGCTGAGGCAACACCAGATGCATCTCCGTTGTCATCGCTACTGGATTCTGTCAGAAATATACGAACCCAAGCATTGAGACTGCCCGTGCAACATTTCATACACAAATACGTTCATATATGTACGAGAAAACGATAAATAAAGGAAGAAAAGCATTCCAGAAAGTAAATAGCGTAAAAGTTCCTTACCAGAATCATGAAAATCTGCCGGTTCTCGGAAATCGGGATCCTCATCACTAATATCATCGTCGTCACTGCTTTCAGCCCAGTCACGATAAAGTTCTTCCAATATATCCTTATCAAGCAAACTATCATTTGCCATCCTGAGCACAAAATAAGCACGCAAAAAGGTCTCTCACAAGAACTAAACAAGACGAAGACCGGAACACGAGCAAGATGGCGTGCGAGTGCAATGAAGAACCCTCCGACAACTACTGAGCTCACTGCAGGATAGACGTGAAGTTGCATGCTTCTACCATCTAGCGGTTTTTTTTCACACTTACAAAGATACCAAGCGGCGTATTCAAAAATATCACTGACGTAATATTACGGGTTTCCGTATTTGAGGCCGTTAAAATAGCAGGACGTAATATTACGTCCTTGGCAAACTTCAGAAAGTTTTCTTAGACGTAATATTACGTCCATGGCACGTAAAGTGTTAACATATTTTAAAAACTTTCAAAGTAGTGAAATTTCCTCAGTCTTATATTGTGCAGTGAGGAACTGAATTCCTTTTTCGAGGAATGTTCATCATCATTGATAAGTAATACTCATTGTGTTGATAATTAAAACAAATAGGGCGTCTTATGGGAATGTGATTTGCGAATCAAACAAAATTCCCCTTCCAGAAACATGCAACTCACGTGAAACATTTGCTCAATAGAATATTTGTAAGGACATGCATTTATTTTATATTTGAAATTAAAAAATCAGGGTCTCTGTAGCTACAACAATCGAATGTATAAAAAATACTTAAAGGTGAATAATACAGGTTACCGATTTGAATTAAATGTGTGAAAAAGTATTGTTCCATAGATCCTTTTGTGTTTTCATTCCTCACAGCAAATACAAAAATGTAATAGTGACCTCAATAATACCTGTACATGTGCTTCCTATTTTGTCTTTATGCCACTTAAAAAGTCAGAACAGACGTATGTTATGTCGTAAGCCATGAGTGCTAGACTGGGGTAACAAACTACTCTGTACATATTTCAAAAATTGAAGAAAGTTTTGCTCCTTCTTTGAAATGTCTAACCATTGAACGGACCATTTATTCCGCGAACGATTGTGTGACATCGGTGCTCTGAACGAGATTACGATAATTTAAAAAGGATGGAAAAGCCTTCACCATAAAGCATTACCCACAAAAATCAAATGTTTATAATGCAATGCAAATGTTGGCGAAAGTGAGCAAAAGTTAGCTTCATTTACACCGTAATGAAAGTAGTTATACACGTTCACCACTAGAGGCGCTTGCATCGGCGCGCTGCAAGTCTGTATAGGGAAAATTACATGGCATGACGCGACTGTGGTAATACGTAAAAACATGGGAGTGGGAAAATTTTCAGGGAGCGGAAGTGAAAATACCGCACGAAGAGCACTCGGGGTGAGTGCTATTCGTGCGGTATTTATATTCGTGCGTTATACCTACTCTATAGAGTATACATTTACAGAATCAGTTGCTTGCTCCAACGTATATTTTTTTAAATAATGGCCGCTTATCTAATTATATCTTGCAGCCTCATGCTGGGATTCATGCTGACGACCATGTTCCTGTCCATGTGGATATCCAACACGGCCACAACTGCGATGATGGCTCCGATCGTCGCGGCCGTGTTAAAGGAGCTGAAAATGGTGAGGATTTACGTAAGATATTGGCAGAGATAAAGTCAAATATGGGTGATTTGTAAGGAGGATTAGTTTATTGAAGCGTCCATCGGTACCTACCCTAAATAAAAAGACGACAAGATATTTTGCGGGTGTCGAGCTTGAAGGTTTTGGTGGGGTTCGGGACGGTGTAGTGATTACAGTGCAGGGTTCGAGTTTCGCCCGTGAGTTCATTGACGAGTTGGTGATCCGCTTTCCAGGTCTAAGAAGCTCAAGTGATGATTGATGACTAAACAAGTTACCTGTTTCGCTTATCGGTAGATTTTATTGTAAGTGAATTTATTTTCGGAGATCCTAGAAACAATTATTCAGTGAAACGGATGCAGTGCCATTTCGAGTCACATCTCATTTTTTTCTGCTATTAGTACGTGTCGGAGATATGAAAGGAAGTGGAACACCTTGATTGAAAAATTGTCTTCGTTGGGGAAAAATCGATGAGTGTATTGCGGGTAGAGGACATATAGGATACTGCATCATACGCATTATCTGCGTCGCGATTATCTATGTTGTGGGTTATCCTTAGAGCTTAACACCCTCTTAATAAACTCCCTGGTGATAAATGACGCGAGTATAGATGGAACATGGTGGACTTCAATGAAAATATTTGGAAAAAAGGGAAGAAGCGAAGAAGTTCACTTCTGTTCTTCTTCCCCAATTCTAGGTCTAGTTCCTTGTCTCTCATTTCAACGGCTTGTCATGAAGAACACGCAAGTTTGCTCTTTTAGAAAAAGATTTTTATACTTGAAGTATCTGTATGAAAACATACCTTATTGTCATTGTAGTTATTTTTCTAACCAAATCAGCGAACCCTGCTTGAAAGGTGATTCGAATCCAGTCAGCCATTACCTTTCAAAAGTTACACTAGACTGACTAAAAATCTGAGGTTACCTCAGTTATGTATAGGCCAGTGTGTTTGCTGATTTATATTTGATATTTAACAATAAATTTTACGAATAGCAATAAGTTCAGATAACTTGACTCCTTTCGGATTCCTCTCGATTGTTGCTTTCTCCCCTTTCGATGAACTGTTTGGTGAATTGTGGGAAACATGCGCTTCCCATCTTTATCTATGTATGTAACTTATGTAAAATCTACATATGTACGGAAACTGGATAGCCATGGGTCCACTGTGGGTATGGGTACCCATACACGGGGACAGGGGGGGCCCTAACCTCCCGGGAAAAATATAAAAGGGAAGGAAAAATTTAATTTATTTATTGTTTTTGCTGGATTAAATGAATATTTTTGTAAAAAAATTATAAAATTGTCATTCACCTAAGATGTTCCAAAAATGTACTCCTGAGACCTCAAATTTACTAAACTTTCCGGGAGAGGGCACTTTGGACCCCCCTTCTGAAACCTGTCTTGGCCCCCCCCTGGAAAATATTGTATTGGTGCCCATGAATGTGGATTTCTATGAAGGGTAACTCCAAAATTAAGTTTCTATTAACCCCAAAAATTACACTTAAGTTTGTGCTTATGACTGCCGCCGATGTACTAAATTATAGTAATCATTAGGAGGGTAACTCCGGTAAATTGTGCATGTATCTCATCGAATGTCAACTCTTTATCCTGAAAATTGTATTATTTGCTGTTTTTTCGAATTATTTTGTAAAATCAACTAAAAGTATTTTTTCTTGACCCTATCTAAAGAAAAACAACTCATGGAGTGCAGTACAGAAGAGAAGTATAACTTCAATAGGAGATAAAGCTGCAACCGCTGAGGAGGGAAATGCAAATTCAAATGTGGATATTGAAAAAGAGCAAGCACCACGGAAAAGCAGTGTTGATGCTGATGATGAAAAGTATGCCAATTCAATATTTTTTTTATATTTGATCCTTTTTAGTTTATTTTATAATTATCTAATATTTCCGAAACTGTGTACATATATATATATATATAAGTGTAAGTGTTCTTTTTAAGTTTTTTATTTTATTAAGTGCGTCACAGCTTGTGTGACTTACTGTTTTATTATTATATTGTGCTACGCGCATCATTTCCTACGAAACTGTGTGTACATATATATATACATCAAATTCTCAGGCTTCACTTGGTGGAACCACATTGCGATGGTTTGTAAATAAATTCACTTAGTAATTTTGAGAACGACTTAACTTGAGTCAAAACCTAGGTCGGAATAATAATAATTATTGTGGAACATTACTAAGTGAATTTATTTCCAAACCATTTCCTATCTCAATTTAAAATACCTTTGAATTGAAAAATTTCTCAGGTTTGCAGCTTAACTTGAATCAATATATTTGACTTCTATAAATTGTAATTCAATGCATTTGCTTAAGTTTTGTCACCTCCATAAACCTGTTCTTATATTCTTTCAGCAAAGAGGGGCCTTCACAGGAAACTATTTGCTATTACCTTGGCATAGCTTATGCTGCTAATATTGGTGGAACTGGAACTGTTACAGGAACTGGGACCAACCTCACTTTTATGGGCATTTTTGAAAGGTACTTGTAGCTCGGGGTGTGTATTTGCTCAATAAACTTTTTCACGTGTCTGCGGTGAAAATATTACATGCACATATTGATATGATAATATTAGCTTTGGCTTGATTATTGGATTTAATATCTTTTTAACTCTAAAGGTATTAAGTAAATTTATTTCTAAACACTTTTATCTTTCATGTTATCTCCAAAATATGAAGTCTCTTCCCCCATGCTACAGGACTTAATTTTGCCACGTGGATGATTTTCAATGTTCCAGGAATGTTGATAAATATTTTCATTGCCTGGGTTTGGCTGCAAGTGCTATTCATGAGGCTTTTCAGGTATTGTAAAATGTTTATTTAAAAAATGTATTTTCCTGATAGATATATGTATATTTAAAATACTCAAAATTTGCTCATATTGGGTAATGTAATACCTATATTTGACCTAAAAGTATGTGACCTATAATAGAAATATATTTGACCTAAAAGTATGTGAATCATTTCAGTCATCAGTGTCACATTTTTTGCTTAAGCTACATAATTAGTACATGGCTATTTTTCATTACTCAAGTGTCTCCTATTAAATTTTTAATCCAAAATTAAATGATTACTTCAAAATGGAGTTTCATGAAAATATGCACTGAAATTCAACACTTGTTTTGTTAATTGTTTACTCTGAGTAAATGATTTGAAGACTAACATTCAAGAATAAAGTACAAGTAGAAGAGTAGAGCTCATAGCATCTCCACAAGTAGTGATGGGCACCACAAAAGTATAAGCAGTTTTGAGAGTAAATCATATTCGGAGAGTAAATCGTGTGAAGTTTCAACTCCCACAAAGAGAAAGACTCTCTTTCTCTTTGTGGGACTCTTTTTCCTTTCTCTTTTTCCATTGCAGTCTACTGTGGGCTTGGTCGAAATTTTGTTGGGACGAATTTAAATGATTGCAATATCGCAGCTTACGAATCATAGAAATTTCCACTCGGCTGAATGTGGGACGGCAGCGAATCAATTTCATTTCTCTCCAATCAGCTTCTCTTGTAGCAGTACTTCAGTTAATCGTGCTTCGACGGCAAAGGTCATTCCACACTTACTGTATGCCACTTGTAGACTAGACTTGCACACCCGGGTGATCCTCCTATTGGTCCGTGGTGGTCCATCTGTTCGATTGTGAGGGCCCTTTGTTATTAGAGCTGAGACCAACGATGCTTTCCGGTGAATGAGCCGGAACCGGTAGTTCCTTCGTGGCAGGCCACTGTAAGAGTTTCTCGCGTCTCATGACTCTTTGCTAACCGAATAATGTGGCCCAGAATAGTGTCAACTAAGCGTAATTAAAGTGCATTGAAAAATTTTAATACTGATGAAAATAATCCGTTGCCAATATGCTGAAGAACGAGCAAAATGTAACGTAAAAAGTATGTCATGTGATTTTTAAATGGTGATGTCGCAAATGATATTTTACTCTAGCAACTACTGTCATTAAACTTATGTGACGCACGCCTTCCTTGATGGAAAGTAAGAATTTTTGCCATGAAATATATTTTTTCTTAAGAAAATAAGTCTCGTCCACCTACCGATGCGCTCCTATCCTCTCTGGTGTACACGACTGGCATTAGAACTCCCGTCGATATTTCTTCCGAATTTCGCTCCCGCATTTTTGTCCCTCGTCGGTGTTTGCCGAATTTTACATGAATAATAAATTAAATTTCTATTTATTCAATTTTAGTGGCAAGTAAACCATATCAAAAAAAAATTCTGGAAATAATTTTGAATTATGCGATCAACTCATAGTTGGGATTAACGATCAAAAAGTTTAACGATTAAAATTAATCGTTAAAAACATAGTTAACTATTTTACTTAACCGTTACTTTTTAGAAGAGTTAGCTTTTAACTTTTGATCATTAAAATTCTACATTAACTGTTACAAAACTAACTTCAGTTAATTTTTTTCGTTAATTTTTGGGGAATGTAGACCTGTTCGAATTTTCTTTTCCTCGTTTTTCAGAGGGGAGAGGACGGATGTCTGATACAAGTTTGAAATGAGAAAGTTATTAAAGTTTAATGACTTTTTTAGTAAAAGTTAAATAATTTTTTCTTGAATTTGAAGTTTGTATTTATTTTATCCCAATTGCGAAAAAGAGCTTTTAAAAGTTTCTTTAAAGTAACTGAAAAAGTAACTTTCAATGTTAAAATTACTTTTTTTAACTTTAACATTAATCAATTACTTTTTCATACAAGTAACTTTTTTCTTTAACTAATTACTTTTTACAGAGATTGACTTTTACTTTAATCAATTAATTTTTTTTGGTAACTTTCCCAACTATGGCGGTCGGGAGATATCTCACAAATACTTAATAAACCACTCCGGAGGCCTGTCCGGATTAAGCGGAGGTCCGGATTAGCGAGGGTCTACTGTATAACATTCGGATGAGATTATTTATTTAGTATGCCTAACAAAATGTGTAATTTTATGGTTCTTGCCTGTATTTCACTGTCAACATTTTCCTGAATGAAAAATTATGTGGATGTCTGAATGGATTTATTTTCTAACATACTTACTTCTCTGGTAGAGGAGGGATACAAGGTGGTGGACCTGAAGCATCAAAGAAAATAAAGCAGCTGATAAATAATAAGTATGAGCAGCTGGGACCAATGACCTTCCATGAAGGCAGTGTGCTCACCCTCTTCATCATTCTTGTCTTCTTGTGGTTTTTCCGATCTCCTCAGTTTATCACTGGTTGGGCAGATATAATCACCGACATGTAAGTATAATTCATATTATTAAAAGTAAAACTTTTTTTTTTTAAGCTGCATCTTTTCCTCCTGGTGAAGACTTAACCTGGTGAAATTCCTAATAATGTAATTTTGAATGAAATATAATAGAAAATGTGTAATCTTGCATGTTTTTTGTGCATGAAATAGGTTTATGAGAAATCATAATCATTCTGGATTCTTGGTGATGGGGAAACTATTATGTGATTCATCATCTCAAATCCCTTGTAATCAACCTGGAATGATTATTTTCTGGATATCGTGCATAATAAAATTCCATCATGATACATCCAATTACATCAAGCAGCCTAAGCCACAGATTAACTCATACCAAAATTAAATAAAGTTAATATACAACCAGATTATACTTACTAAGCGATGTTAAAACTAAAAATATTCAACTACTCAGAATTAACTCCATTCTTGATGAATTAATAAGAACAGTATATAATTTATTTGCATTCTGATCAAAAGTTACCTTGATATATGCAAAAATGTATTCTCTCTCCAATTGATAAGTTTTTACCTTAGTATTTGCCCTTACAGAATTAGCCATCTTCAGTATTTCTAAAAGAGTTGATGGCTACATTTTCCAAAAATTAGGACAGTTTTGGAGTCAGTTTTATGAAAAAACTGTGTCGAAGATATCATGACTGATATAATGAATATGTATTCCAAACTGTTCTAATGTATTGTGGAGTATCAAATTGTCTCAATATGCTAAATGCCTCATTTTTGCCTTTTTCAGAAAAATTAAGGATGCTACACCAGCCATATTCATAGTTTTCCTTATGTATGTCCTGCCTGCAAATTTAGACTTCTTGCCTTGGGCTGTAAAAAATGGTAAGTTTTCTTTCTATATCTAAACTGAGATAATCTCTCTGTATTCCTGAGGTAAACCTCTCATATTAAAAGTTTGGCTCTGGGAAAAACCTTTATAAATACATATGAGAAATCCCAGATAGGCAGTAATAGATTCAGCTGGAGTTATTCTCTTTCTGTTGGGTATTTTCATGTTCAGGATGTACACATAAGTATCCACTATAGTGGAAGGTTTTTTCATATTTGTGGGTTCTTTCTGATTTGGTGGTACTGTGAAGCCTTTCTGAGTCAATTGAATGCCACATACTTTGAAACAATGGTATATAGATAGTAGATAACTACAAGTATATACATGTAATGTTTCTCAGAATGACTTACCACCCTGAAATTCCCAGAGACTCAAACATGTATGCGTATATGTTACCTGAGTTGATACTTGGGCTCTACAGTCAGTAGATGTTCAACCCATGCACAGTGCTGTCCCTAGGGTAGTGCAACAGGTGCTGCTGCACTGGGCCCCCGCATCTTTGAGGGCCCTGCACGGGCTTGCCTTTTTCAGCAGGAGTGGTGAAACCCACCCATTTCTCGAAATTTCTTACTACTCAGTACATACATAATTTTTTTTAAATCATTAGCAGTTTTGTAGATTAAATTATTTCGTTCCATGAAATATGCTTATGCTACAATATCAAAAAGGGAATGCAAAGTTACCCTGACTTTCATTTGCACAGGGCCCCTCAATCCCTTGGGACAGCCCTGCCCATGCATACCTACATTGCATGTTACCTTTACATTTGCTAGATTTGTTAGTAAAAAATAGGTACCTACCTACTTTTTTGTTTCAGTTAAAATACACTATGATAATGCTATGATATCTTTAATGTCCAAGATCTGGTGATTTTTATTGTTAATTGATCACTGTCCGATACATATGTTTTGCTTTTATTAAAACAATGATAATGGAAAGTAATTAGAGAAAAACACTTATTTTGGGAGGGATGAACAAATATGTAGCTATTTTTATTTGGAAATAATGTTTGAAGTGTTATTTTTGTGAATAACAAACTGATTTACTTTTACTGCTTGCAGGGAGAAGGCCAAGGAGAGCCTGCCCATCTCTACTGACATGGAAGGTGTTGCATGATAGGATGCCATGGGGATTGATCTTATTGCTTGGTAAGTCACATGTCGCAGAGTAATGTAAATCATAAATCTTTACTTATCTACAATTTCAAGCTATTGCATGATAGTGGATATCATTAGATTGTTTTCATTTAAGTGATTTTACAGTGCCTTGATGTAGAAATAAAACACTGCATTGAAGATCCCATAATACCTATTATACAGTTTTGAAAATTTCCATAAATGGTCATCCAAAGGTATGCATCCATGCCAACATGGGAGATATAATGCTATATCTTAACCAAAAGAGATCTAAGGGACTACTGAACAAATTGCTTCAAAGCTGAATCGTCCTATGTATAACCAAAATTCCTCATAGTTGCTAAAATAGCAGATGTCAGTTTTACATTGGTAATGATAAACCTCAAATAAAGAAATTAAAAGATGATGTTTGCTATTGCACACTTTACATAGGTACTGAGTTGATGCTGTCAATTTTTTTCTTACTAATCCTGACATATGCAAATTTTGGGGCCTCGTGTCATCAAGGATAGTCATATGCTCCATTTCTATGGTGCAACAGTTCTCTTAAAGGATTGATTTGTGTTTCCTTCCTCTTGATTCAAGTATAAAATGTCTTTTTGATGATAAGTTCTCGAAGGGGAATCAGGGAAAAATCATAAAATTCCTTTCCAGTGCACATGTAGTTATTTTTGTTCCTTATATAAATTACGGCTGGAGTATAAGTTGGCCAAAAAGTCAGCCAATTAGTATAGTTCACAGTTTCATGCATCACTAATTTATTGACTTTCTCTAAGGCAGCATATTCTGATTACTTTTGCGTTAGTGGTAGCCATAAGTTGTTAGCAACACAAAGAAGTTGAAGGAACTAGAAGTTGATCTATCTCTCTAAGGTCCATGCTTATCTAAAATAATGCATTTACATATTTCAATGCTTATTTTGATAAAATATCATTTATAATATGGTAGTTAATTGTACAATACAATACATCCAATACCATTGTTATCTTCTGATATTCTCCTCACCAATCACACATCACACTCCTAACTTACCTTCTTCACATGCAATTCTTCCCCTCCAAAATCATTTCTCTATATCCTCTGCCCACCCTCTTGCTGTTGCTCTGATGGTGAGAGTTTTAAATGCACTCACTTGTCAGTCACTGCAACCCAAATGTTCTCTTCCTTGATGTTATGTCCATTCATAATTGTTTCAATTTTCATTACCTATGCCTATGGCGGACTTTTAGTGCCTATTATTCATATCCATTTTAGTTTTGCATTCTCATATAATAAGTTAAAAAAATTATAAACCTTCTTAAATATTATAGGGTTTCTTGCCATTAGTCAGTTGCAAATTCTGATCAATGAAAATTTCTTTTGCATTTGTCAGGTGGAGGTTTCGCCATGGCAAAAGCATGCAATGATTCGGGCCTCTCCAAATGGATGGGAGAGCAACTTGTGGTGCTAGAAGTATTGCCTCCCTGGGTATTAGTATCAGTTATCTGTATCATCACAACATTTGCAACTGAGATCACATCCAACACTGCAATTGCAAATATCTTCCTTCCTGTTCTTGGTGAAGTGGTAATAACAACTGTATTATATTTTAAAAAATATTTTTTGAAACTCGTACATTAGGTATTTATTTTACCAGAATTACTGATTAAACTGTAATGTTTTTGAGAATTCAAATCAAAACTATTGGCCCAAAGTTAGGTACCTACTGAAAATGAGTTGTCTCAGAATTCCCTTGGTTCTTTATAATTAAAACTAATATGCATGCGAAATTTATATTTTATTGAATTTTGAGGTCACCTTGAAACCATGTTCTCACTTACATATTAAAATTAGGGCTTTTAGACTGAAATTATTTCATGAATTAGCACTTGAATTTAAGGAAAGAGGAAAAAGTGCACATATCCTTACTCCTTTACATCAGGTAGGCTAGTGTTATCCAATTTTTAAAACCCATGACACTCCTATAGTTCATCGTGAATTAGCAATTATGTTTCCAATGTTGTTTTCTTTCCCAATGACCCAATGTATCAGTGTTGAAGTTACACCATAAATGAGCACACAGAATCATGGTTAGCCTCCAGATATGTTTTATGCAGGTACCTACATACTATTAATTTTGGAAGGTAGATTTATCTGGTGATATGCACAACACTGTGAATGTGTATAAATTCTCTCTCGAGCCTTTTAAATCAGATACCTACCTTATCTACCTATTATAGTGTGTTAAATAAGTAAGCCCCAAATACCAATTATAATTTCTTTCAATATCTTGAGGAGCTAAATTTTAGCTGTAAGTACTATTTGAAATGGAAAACATTCAATGTCTGTCTATTAATGGTATCAACTTTGATGATGAATGCCTTCAAAAGCCATTGATCCTTTGGCTTAATTCTGCTTCCAGGAATTTCTGTTGTGTTAGCTGTTTTGGTGACAACAGTTCGCATAAATCTAAAGAAGCCTCCAAGGAAATTATGGAGATTAAACTGTTTTCACAAAAACAACTAAGGCTACAAAAATTCCCTGAAGCAGGATGGAGCTACCCTATTGCAGAAACCTGAAGAATAATGTCATTGACAATGGATATAAATTTAGTTGTTTCGCAGTTTTTTTATTGTTTCATGAATTCAAAGGCTTAAAATTTTAAAAATATAATAATAAATTCTCCTGTTTGAACCCAACTAATTATGCACAATTTCTGTTTCAGTCTAAAGTCATTCACCAGCATCCTCTATATTTGATGATGCCCACAACTTTATGCTGTTCCTATGCTTTCATGCTACCAGTTGCAACACCACCAAATGCTATTGTTGTTGCTGTGTCCAAGATGAAAACTGTTGATATGGTGAGTTAAATTTTTCTACATGCTCATTTTCGTTAAATACTAAAGGTGACTGAAACCTTTTTAGTAATCTTTTGTCATTGGTTATCTTTACATGCAAGTTCGAAGTAGTACCTACTTGTGAATTAAAATGCAAAACACTGCCGATACCACAATCAAAAGCATTTTATGGTTGTTTCAAATGGCAACCAGATTCATTTCTGTTAAAATGTATTGCATATTAAGTATTCACGTGACATGAATAGGAAAGTTATTTAGTTTATCTAGAGGACTATATTACATCAAATTCAAAACTTTGGATAATACAATGGAAAATACAGTGCATACTTACATTTAGTGATGGAAAGTACAGTGCATGGATAATGGAAAATGCAGTGCATATATGCAATGTATTTTCCATCATATAAACCATAGGTACTCGAGATTTGGCAAAATATTTTTGCCAGTAGTAGTATCGTTAGTGGCCAAAAATTGTCAAAAATAATACCAGTGGTTCCGAACCTTTTTTGTCATGCAAATCCATTGGCAGTTCATATCCATATAGATTGTAGCCCCATTAGGTGAGGTGCAGTATGAATACTTTATATAATTATACCTTATATTATACTTCTAGTATACTTATATATATACCTTACATTTGTCAGTTGCCGAAAATGTTTGCTCTTACCCCTAAATCTCCAAGCATGCTCACCTTAGGGTAAAAGTACCCAAGATTGGGAACTGCTGCTCAATAGGACAAGTCAGACATTGATATTGACCATATTAGATGCTGGGTGATTTTCAGCAATCTCCACTTAGGGTAAAAATGCTTTGGATAAAAATTTAAAAGAATTTATAAATAACCCTAGTAGTAGAGGACGTTGCCACAACGTTGCATCAACATGCACAATGTTACATGACAACATGCACGTTGCCACAACGTTGCATCAACGTCCAAAGACAATATTATCAGTCGACGTTGAATCAACGTGCATGCAACGTTGACGTCAGCTATGACTTAAATTATACTTTATCTATAATTACATACACCACAGGGGTTGGCAAACTGCGGCAATTTGCATTCGTGCACGTGAACATTGTCTTCACGTATAAATATATATTTAATTTTGAATAATTTATTCTACTAGTTAACCACACGGATCTTTGGCTTGTGAATGTGAACAAGCATGTGGGGATTGGAAAAATCTTGTTTATTCTCAGTAATATTGCATTTACAATCATTTTATGTGGCAATATAGGTTTCAATTAATTAATGCCTGATAACTATTGTCGTAATTGGATGGTATTTCTTCTAACTATAATCACATAATCACAATTTAAAAATTAGTTCTTGAAGTCACATTAATACACGGGAGTGGCGATATATGTACGACTTTCAAGACGTGAGATATTTAATATTGGGGGCAAGGATGTGCGCTTAGAGCCGTAGAACTTACCATAGATAGATAGCTACAGAGTCATCAGGTAGATACAAGGTAGGATAATACAATGTACATACACATCTCATCGCGTGATAATAACATGCATAGTATTTAAGATGTGAATTCCCTTTTTTATTGTGAGAGGGCAGGGAAGAAAGAGTCAGTGGAGAATGCAAGGGAGTTTCAAGGGAGAAAGTTTTACCTGACTAACTAGGAAAGAACCGTCTGTTGACAAATTATCAACATTAATGTTAATTATGGGATAATTTCATTGATGGCTAAAGCTAGGGAAATTTTTTAACGTTGCCTTAAAAATGTTGCACTGATAACGTAGCAGCGATGTTGCGCTGATAACATAGTAGCCACGTGGTTTTTCGGGAAATTCGGATGTTGAGGCAACGTGCAACCAACTTTGCGACAACCAACATCAACGTTGTATGTACTTGTATCTTTTCCCATTGTAACACTGTCATAACATTGTGACAATGTCCTCTGCTACTAGGGAAGTCATTTCCTTTTTTATTATTTTTTTAATTTTCATTTACGATCATCACTTACTTAGGTACTGTAATTGTTGATTTAGTAGTTAAGAGCTCATTTTTTCATTATTAATTTTGTATTTTTTGTGGTCAACAGATGAGAGCTGGTTTCCTGATGAACTTTCTTTGTGTGTTTGTGATTTTAATCCTCTTCAACACCCTTGGACGAGCTATGTTTGACATTGACACATTTCCGGAATGGGCAGAGGTGGCCAATACTACAGAAAGCACTTTTTCAAGCACTCCCACTGATGTACCACTATTTCTAGCTCACTAAATCATGAAAAATCCAGTAAAATAGTAATGAGGTGATCTGTAAAATATTGAGCTCAATTGCCAAAGTTGAAGATATTGAAGGAAATGGCAGAGTTATTTTAAGCTCTGCGGTGATCAATCTGATGATCTTCAAAAATGTGATGCTGCCATAGACGGAAGTGCATAATTTGCTGCGTTTAATGTAGCCATTGTACAAAGACTGGATTGCGCCAGTTGTGCCATTGTCCTTCATATACATTTATAACTATATTTTATATGGTTTTATGAAGAATGAACCTTATCTTCTTTTGTGGAAGTGATTCATAAGTGAACCCCAAGCCATATTGGTTGTTCTGGCTGAGGGTGAAGAAGGAATAGGAAGGTGCTCTCTGAATAAAAAAGGTGAGGTGTTCTAAGGAAGATTCTTCATGTTTTAGAAAAAGATTGTGCAAATTGTATATCCTTTACATTGGACCATCAAGACCCCAGGGTTACTTGAGAAAGTGAGTTACTATTTTTTTATGCAATAAGGTGTACCCTTGAAACTAAAGTAACCAAGTAATAATACTCAAAATCTTATTACTCACAAATTTTTTTAGAGTAATAGGATAAGCTGGTGCTTACGGCATCACAGTTTTTTTTAATTAAGTAGTTTAATTTAACAATGACTCCATAGTTATGATTTTGATTAACTCAAGTTCTTCCCCAATGGGGAAATGAAGATTGTATTACTGAGGTGTAAAAGTGTATTATTGTAATTATCGTTTTTATAGAGCAAAATGCAAGATATCCATGGAGTAATATGTGGACTAAGTGATATATTATGAAAACTTAGCATTTTGGCCCATAATAATTTTTTTAAATAAACAAGTCTGCTGAAAGAGAATCAAACACTTCATGAATCCTGCAGAGTTCAGTGTTGACCTTTCTTTGAAAAGAATAAGGATATTGACTGTGTGCTGTGTTTATATTTTTCTTCCATTCGTAAATGGAACATGGCTCTATATCCTTTGAAAAAATGTATGAATTCCTGTCAGAAAAAAAGATGCAATGACGTGCATGTTAAATAATTACAGTTTCCATTGAGCCAGAAGGTCCGAGATCCAATAGTATTACACTGGAAAGCAATTAGCTCCTTGCATGAAATTATCAAGTCAAAATTTGTTTGAAAGGAGTATTTTTGTATACCTTGTTGATGTGTATTTTTAGAGTAAATGAACGGTAAATCCATATCTGTTAATATACTAATCACGACTTTGGATAATCTACTCAATTGCACCTTAATGTGCCCAGTGTCGTTGCCATGTACAAGAGCAACAGTCTTCCATGATGGAAACACCAGTTCTTATAGTCAACCCCCACATCTTTAGACTTGGTTTGAATTGTATGAGTCATTAGTCAATTCGTTCTGACAATGAGTGTCATTGCCCCTGGCCTAATGTCAATCGCAGTAAGTGTAAAATGACCTTAGATGTCAAAGCCCACTAAATTGCAGTACATATTGCTACCAGATGTTCATTAACTTGTCGTGGAAAACTGTGTACACTACCAATTGAGCAAATGAAAAATTACTCTAGCACCTAAAGAGTTATCCACAATTAAGAAAGTCCAAAAAATGTAGTAGGTACTATGCATTCTGTGAGGGAAAGTAAAAAAAACATACTTTTGTGTTATTCATACAGAAAGCAAAAGATGACATATCCTCTCAGTAATATATTTTCATATGCTCGCAAAGTACTGCTAACTCTTATGGAGTTAACTGATTTGGCGAATTGGTGGAAGTATGAAATGTATATTTAACTGCAATTTTGGATCAGTAATGTATTATGGTTGTATAGGTAATTATGGTTGGAATCCTGTATGAAAAGCCAAAGAAAAGTGCTGAATTTTCTTTTAAAAAGAAAGTGGTACATGTTTAAAAGCTGCATGTGAAATATATCTATATCATTTTAGTAGAATTTATACAAAGCATTTTGCAAGTTGTAAATATATTGTTAATAAAACAATTTATACAAGTCCTGGCTTTTCATTTTGGGGTTGTGTAAATGAATGTGCATCTTCATCACTCAAGATTATTTACATTCATCAGATCACTCAGAGGATTTTTCTCTTGCACTCGCATTCCGAACCACCCTTAGATAAAAGAAGAGAGTAGATGGCGTCATGACATATGAAAGTGATGTCTGTTTTTCGTGAAAAATTATACACCTAACATGACTATCGCGATCAATATCTATGTCTATAAATATTAGGAATAATACTGTGCTTTTTGGGATACTAATTCCTTTTCGTATTTTTATGAATAAATCGTTGTGGTGCCGTGACTATTCGGCGACTAATACCTATGTTTTCGGCGTATTAATTGCACAGCTGATCCATTCAATATGGCCTATTGCGTGTTTAAATGGCTTCAAAATTCCCCCGTCCTATCCATAGGCGTATCTAGAAGCGTCTGAAGGGGGGTTACCTCCCCCCCCTTCTGAAGGGGGGGGTATGGAATACCTCCCATGTAAAACGGGACCGGGAATTTTGAAATATATATATCTTAAAATAACGTTTTGAAGGTGTTCTATAATGTTATGGAAGGCGATCTATAAGTTTACTATTAGAATGTGTTAAACACATCATTTTTACGTTTTTTTATCAATGGGGGGGGGGGGAGTTACAACCCCCAAACCCCCCCCCCCTCTGGATATGCCTATGGTGCTATCGTACTGTAAGGTTACATCTGTTCTCTTCTGTAAGGGTTAACCTATGTAACAACGTATCCTTAAAAAGACAAATGACCTATGCTGCACGAACTGACATCTTTCAAAGATGCAACATCTGAAAGCACTCGCAGCTTCTTAGCGAGTTACCCCATTTTACCAGCCTTGCAAAGGTAATCGCGGTCCTTCTGAGGGGTACATTCACCTACAACGCATATCGCAATGCAGAAAAAAATTGATTGCTCCTCTTTACTCTGATTCCAGCACTCCTACACCTTATATACTTATGTCCCATCAAAATCTGTTTCTCCCAAAATCAACCCATTCAACCAACTGTACCAACACACGCTGATCGATGAGCGCATCACGGCCGACACACAACCCACAACCAGTCACCGTCACTGGTGTAGGGGGATATGGATCCGACGAATGAGCTCGTCGAATTGGTATTTAAGGACTCCTGGCGAAATTTCCTTCTCTTTCAGACTCCCTCAGAATTTCAATATAGGTACTACGATTTCGGACGGGCGTGCGTCACGCGTTCCCAACGTTCGCCTCTCAAGTCGGAGGTTCATTTCGTGACGAACTTGCTGATGATGTGGGAGCGTGTCTTGCGATCGCGAAAGCGGAGACATGTTTCAGTGTCTCCAATCACAGGTACGTAATGAATCTTTCCATCTTAACAATAAATCGGAACGTATATAACTCAACATTTTAATAATGTTATAACTCTAATGGCGGAGATATTGTTGCTGGTTTCAGACGGCGTGGAAGTAATCGCTTTGACTCCTTAAATCATCGTATCATTGAATTGCATGTATGCGTGTTTTATTGTTTTTCCAGTTTGTCTGTGTTTTGGGGTTCTGGGCAACTTAATGATTGTTTAATTTTATCGTTGGCTACATCAATATCTGCTTCCATTTCATGCCGTTTCTCATTTTGTCTACATGGGTAGTTAAGATCTGCTAATCGCTAAGTTTGTTGTTGGGGGATACGAGTTCACGAGAGAGCCTATTTTGTCAGTGTCAAATGCTCACTAAAGCCCGTGAGCCAGCATCAAGATCGGAGTGAAGCTCGGTTCCCGGATTCCGAGGAATTCTCATCCTAGCTCATCCGAGAGCCCAGTTATTTTAGCTTTGTCTCAGATCAATTTTTAAAAATGGGGTGGCTCTTCTTTGAAATTTAATTCCTTAATACACTTTTTTTCCAAGAGTTGGTGATGATTAGTTGTAAAATGTCCGTTTATATTCCAAGTTCTGCTTACTACCGTTTCATTGCACAGCATGCATAATGCTTTGTCGTTTCTGTCGATAATGCCATACATTTCGGTAAATATGTCCTAAAAAGGTCGGCTACTGCTACTTCCTTTGCCATTTATTGCTTTTTTTATTTTTCGGATACTCCATCATAGGGCTGCGAGGGTAAGTAAATATAAATGAAGGCATTGTCTTTACAGGGTTAATTATATTATTAATTGTTACAGTTGTAAAACTTACCTCCGAGTCCCCGGCAAGCATCAGGTTTCATTGCCGTCATAATGGCCGGAGACTCGAGAGGGGTTGGGCAGTAATCGTTGCCACGTCCGACGCCCATCGGATGAGTGGCTACGCTGCTGTTGGGTCATGCGTACGCAGTAGACGGAGTGACCCCAGGATGACGGCCTTCTGCATGCGTGCAACTAGTGATTCCGCCTGTGCCACGCAGGACGGAATGCACTTGATGTTATTAAGCAGCGAGCCCTTGACTCCACCGAGCACACCTACGATGAGGACCACTAGTTTTATAGAGTGTCCGGGGTACATCTGTCGAAGTTCGAAAAGCAGGTCTTGATATTTCGTCCGTTTTTCCACCTCCTACGCATCCATGTTAGTTTCAGCTGGAGCCGAAAACTCAATCACAAACATGGAGCGTGTGAGGTGGTCGAGGAGAACGATATCAGGCTTGGTCGCCAACAACTGCCTGGTGGTGGAGAAGGAGTAAATCCACCAGATGGTGCATTTATCGTTCTCCACGACGGACTCAATATCTCCAGGGGCATAGGGTAGCACAGCTGTTTCGTCGATGCCATAAAGGTGCCGAAGATGAAAGTATAACATCCGCAGGGCCGCGTTGTGCCGAGCTAAATACGCTGACCTAGCGTAATAACGACAGCCGGAGAGGAGGTGACCCAAAGTCTCCGGCTGGGCTCGTCACGCCCTGCATCTCGTGTCCGCGACCTCCGCCTTGAATATAATGCGGCGGTACACGAGTGTGTTTATGACACCATCCTGGCACGCGAGAACAAAACCCTCGGTCTCTGACTTCAGACCGGCGGAGCGTAGAAAGGGAAACGTCAGCTCCTTCGATAACCCATGCTTTTCGATGTTTCGGTAGAAACATTAATGCATGGGCTTATCGGTATGCGCCTTGAGCAAGGCCTTCTGCTCGGCATTTTTTATTTCGAGCTTGAGGACGTCTGCCTTCAATGACGAGATGGTCGTGTCATTGTCGCTTCCGTCGGATGACGGATCGAAGTCGAGACCGGTTTCGTACGCTGCTCTCTTTTCCGCCTGGAAGAGAAACGCCCCTGCTCCCGCACTCTCGTGCTCTCTCACGAGATTGAGCAGGGGGTCCCTGCTTTTCAACACTCGGCATGCTGTACCCAGGACAACTCTGCTGTGGGGACACTCCAGAATCAATAGTCCTCTACCACTTACATTGCGAGGGAGACACAATCTGGCGACGGAAGATTTCGGATGAAGACTTCTATAGATGGTCATCATCTTCCTCGTTCCCCTATCGAGGTTCTGCAACTCGTTGACGTTCCACTTCATGCATCCGAAGGTATACAGCAGTGTAGGAACCGCGAACATGTTCGTGGCAAGAACTTTGTTCTTGCCAGTCAGCTCAGAACTCCAGGTGTTCCTGAGAGTCTGCCTGTATTTTGCGGTGAGCCTTTCCTTCACTGCTGCAACCTCCTGCATTCGGCATTGGGGGACGCCGAAGTATTCATAGCTATCATCGTCCTCGAGGTGACGAATGACGCTCCCGTCAACAAGTTGCACGTCTTCCTTGATCTCCGAAAATCTTCCTCTCGCCAGGTGGATGGATGCACACTTGTCCAATCCAAACCCCATCCCTATAGCCTCACTGTATTCCAGTACGGTGTCCAGGGCAGTGCGAAGGTCTTTTTCATTAGAAGCATAAAGCTTCAAGTCACCCATGTAGAACAAATGGGTGATCTTATTCTTCCTGTCACCTGGAACACTGCACATGTATCCTCTACCTCGTCGCAGCCTAAGGGACAGGGGTAGGAGGGAAATACAAAACAGTAAGGGGCTCAAGCTGTCGCCTTGAAAAACGCCACGGTGGTATATACCAACTCTGTGGAAACTGACTACTTGCCTGAGGTCAGAACAAAGCGCGTTATCCAGAGTGGTAACAGGCGTTGGATGCAGGACACTACCTCTGGGTGGACTTTCATCAACTTCAGCATGGCGATCAAAAGCTCATGCGAAGTGTTGTCAAAAGCCTTCTTGTAGTCCACCCAGGCCATTAATAGGTTTCGCTTATGCCGGATGGCATCCTGGCATATGCACCTATCAATGAGCAGGTTATCCTTGTATCCCGCGATTCCCCGCTTTGAGCCCCTCTGCTCGTACACCTCCTCCCACACAGGCTGGACGTGGCGGATGATAAGGTCGCTCAAGATCGAGGTGAACGAAAAGGTTTATTATTATTAACCATTCAAGTGCGGTGCTATTTCTTCTTAAATAACCCAAGTATGTGAGTGAAAAAAACGGTGAAAATTGTGTTTATGAAAACCAAGGATATCGTATAAGATTAATAATAAACTTTCTAGATGATTCTTCTTCATGACCTCTTTTTAATAATTTAATAATTTCTATCTCCTGAAAGAAGAAATTATTGCAATAATAAAATAATAATAAAACCAAATATTCGTACTTACACGATACCTGATAGATAAATAAACCATCGAATGACAGTTAGAGGTTATGTTACTAAATCTAAGTCTGCGCGAATAATGCGCAATGCACTCCAATGGTTTTAAAGGCTAATAATAGGTTTCTTACCAATGTAGCAGGGATCATGCATAGATACTACGTATATAGACTGTATCTATGTAACCTTGACTATATTAAACAGTGTTGCTGTTAAATAGTGTTGTAATAATACTACGTAAAAATAATAGATACACGAGGATTGTGGGTATGTAAGCAAAACAAAACGTCAGACTCGCAGTAACTCTTTTCCAAACGGCACATTTGGACGATCCGCAATCACATATTGCGCATGTGCGGACGCATCACTGCCTTGGCGAGTCACTGCTTGTTTGTAAACACGCAATACCTCAGAGTGGTCTTCACTGCGTTAGCAGCTAATTTCAGAGGGTGCCTGACCTCTTTCGTCGGCTTATGCTCTGTGACTAGTCTTTTATTTCATTTTATTTTATTTACCCGTTTTTGGCTTCTCCCTGCCAATTATAATTTTAGTATATCTATTGGTCTTTTTCCAGTATCTCAAGTTGTGTGACGGTCTTCACCTATTATTATTCTTTATTAGTCCTTATTATTTCAGTATTACTGTTATTGAGGTTTTTATAATAGGTTAGTGACTGCTCTTTAATTGTATTTTTAATATTCGTTACCTTGGTATATTTGTAAATAAGTTCATTTTTTGTTCCCCTATACGCAATACCTATTCGCACCGGTTAAGTTCTTTACAACGAAATAAAAATGTTATAAGTGTTCACAAAAAAGCTGTGACCCGACAAGGCACTGCATTCGTGGAAATTTGCGAACGACTGCGCAATACGCGATTGCGGACCGTCCAAATGGTCGCTTGGAACAGGCATAATAAACATTGTCTCAGATGTCACCAAGCGTTGATTAGAAAATATATTTTGCGAATCGAGATGTTTAAATCTCACCAATCAACAAAAACTAAAATTATTTATTTAATCTGCGGGACAAATTTGTGTGCGTGTCACCTAAAATGTATGGCGTGTCACCTCTGACATGCGTGTCATAGGTTAGCCATCACTGCCCTAAAACAAGGTGGGTTTACACTGGCAAATTTATTGCGCAAGTTACTTGCAGCAAGCGACTTTTGACGTACATACATTGCAGGTGATCGGCACTGCAAGTCCGGTTGCAGAACTTTTAAAAGTTTTGGCAAGTCGCTTGTTGAAGCGTTTCGTATATGGAAACCATCTAACTATGCACTAACCTCTGAAAAATCTTTCGTCAAGAGAAAAATCCCTCGCAATCTTTTGCAGAAGAAACTTGTGGGAGTAACTTGCCAGGATAAACCCACCCTTGCGTAGATATTAGAACGCTTGCAGCCTCGTATGTTTGTCTCACGTTTCCGTTTTCACTTTCAAGTGAAATGAATCATCCGGCCTTCTCCAGAATTTGGGTTCACGTAGATACCATAAATATTTTATTTATGGGTTGGTTTTCTTACACCAACAGTTTCCTTCAAATGAACGCAGTTGTCAATTTTAAGCAAGGGTTGGAAATTTTAAGCGTCTTGCAATTGCTTTTCTTTCAAGGCAAATGAAATCGCGATTTAAAGCCTGGAGTGATTCTTTTGTAATCTTCAATAATTGTAATCGGAAGTGAGTTCTGTTTCTCTTTTCCGAAATATTTTTTCTTGCTTCTAAATTCGCACGAGACTTTATCATAAAAAAAACTCATACCAGGTTTTCCAGGTTGAGATTTCAAGTATTCATGGCCTCAGTATTGTGCATACTATTTTAATATTACTCATAAGCCCGCAATGTTTCCCCAAATAACGTATTTCTGTTTCTCAACGTATTGTACTGATTTAAAGTACGTTTATGTTCATTTAAGTCAATAGGTATCCGTAATTTATGAAATACAATTAAGATTTAATCTTACCATTGTAATGAAATAAAACAGGTAAAGAATTGAAAATATCCATGCAAGAACTATGAATATAAAATGTCCTACATGTATGGCTTCAACCACTTCAACTTTGAAAAATAGGGGCAGCCGGGAAACCAAAGCCAAGTATCGCAGGTTCATTTTTCTCTTTTCATTTGTTTTTGAAAAATTTCTATTCCGCCTAGAGGTCACGTTGGTGATAGGCGTTGAAAGTTAAAATGGTTAAATGGCCAGTGGAAAAGTTTAGATTGGAAGAA
This sequence comes from Pyrrhosoma nymphula, assembly GCA_963573305.1. Taxonomy (NCBI): domain Eukaryota; kingdom Metazoa; phylum Arthropoda; class Insecta; order Odonata; family Coenagrionidae; genus Pyrrhosoma; species Pyrrhosoma nymphula. The sequence continues at coordinate 59,631,608 of OY754330.1, forward strand.
TTAAAGAATATTCAATGATGAGGGTGAGTCTCAAGGCATTGATTGTCCAAGGGTGTACCTTGGTGAGGTAAGTGAAATCGTTGCATATAATTGTTGCCAATCATGAAATATTAATCGCTGTCCTATTCATTGTGTGGAAAAGCGGATGAAATTCCTTTGTCACGAATGAAGAATATGTTTGGATGGTCAGGTACCCATTATGTGTCGAAGGGTCAGGGGCACATATTTCCTTGAATTATAACTACTTGTTGCGCCCATGTGAGAATTCAATTTGAGCGAAGGCAATGGGTGAGATCTACCTGTGCATGTTACGAACGCGGCATCGCATGTGTGGATTGTCGTCCATTATTTTATTATTATTTGAAAATGCTTTGGGAAAACTGTTGGTCAATGTATTACAAGCTTGTTACAGGAAACTGGAAAGTGTCTGTGTGCTAATTCTCGGAAAGGTCCTGTTCTATCCGCGAAAGCTGTATTGCATTTTTGACAGGAGTGATGTTTGATAACTTGCAGCCATTATGGTCTCATGGCGTACCTAAATAAGGGGTTGCCTAATAGGTAAAGGCCAACAGATTTTCTGTACCGCTGTTTAGTTATTCCGAGCATGCTTTATGACCGGTGAGCGGGATAATCTGGGTGATTGCCGAATGTTGTTCTTTTCTAGTAATGTGATTGATGAATATTGTAGCATTTATTAAGCAATCAGCTTTTAAGATGTGCTTCTTGAGATATCTCATAAGACTGCGTGCGCTTTGTTTCGGAGACCGAGGAGTAAAAAAATTGAAACAGATGGGATTCCCCCACAAATAATTTTTGTCACAGTTTGAAGGATAAGAAATTGCATAGCCTATTGTAATAACACGCTTATTTTGAATGCTCGTCCAGTGCGTTTGGAAACCGTCAAATTCCATAATGATCTAATTCATCAATTCAGGAATTGAACTTAAAATGAGAACATCATTAATCTACTTGTTTTTCAACTTGATTCAATGAACAAAAGCACGCAGTGACGTTTTCTTGTAGCATTTTTGCTCGGTAGAGTTTCCCATCAATGCGGGGAAAGTATTCCATAACTTAAGTCTAAGTGAGAGATTAGGAATTTTTTAGGCAGCTCGGTGAATTCCTTGGGAATCTGATTCGATTTGATTCGGCTCAAGGAGCTGAGAAGGTACACCGCCTTTCAATGTACAATGAAGGTACAATGTCTTTCCCCGATGGGAAGAATATACTCGGAAATAGAGGGATTGAATTTCTTCTCTCATGTTTCTCAATTTCTATCCATTCTCCTTGTGATTTACAATTTCCTCCGCCATGCATTCTTCGAAATATTTTTTTCTCATTGCTGTTTCCGTTAGACAACGCTATATCCTTCACTCGGGGGGGGGGGGGGGGGGGGGAGAACTCATCTGCCGATAACTAGCGGAACGACCCTTTGAATGACATAATGCTCAATCAATTCTGATTTCTAAGAATATTTCAAATTCATTTTGAGAGACGGCCATCATGCAATTATTGTGGGTACACTGGAAATTTAAACATAATTAATTCAACTTCCGTCAGTCATCTAGCTTCTAATCCAGAAGTCACCTCATTAACTCTTGAGAGGCAATGCCAGATTTTTTTATCTACGCAATGGAAGACTTTGTATCTATTTTCATTTTAGCAGTAGTGATTTATGTAGCCCTTTGATGTCATAAAATCCCATCTGTGTATACATAACGAAGAGTTCGAAAGAGTATTACCACGCATAGAAGTGCAGACACAGAAGTGTCTCATGTTCTTCTTAGATTTTTCATTTTACTTCTTCACTCTCGAACTATTATTAGGATTTCGTTGGTGATTCTGCTCGTCCATTTGTTCATCGTCATTCTTCTATGACACCACATATTCATTGCCTACAATTTCTTTTGCTCTCTGCATTTTCCTTGTTAGGGATAAGGTAAATGTCCCATTTTAAGTCCATTGGCTCTTCGCTAGTTTCATAAATGCCAATAGCTCATAAATCAGAATGCCAGACATCCTTTAGCTTATTCAGATTTCATAGTCCGGCAATTTTCAGCAAATACGAGATAATGTCATTCATTCCTGGCGCCTTTCTCTTTAAGTTCTTTACTGCAGCATCGAATTCTGATTTTAGTAAGAGGTATCCTTTCCATCTTCATCTACAGTATAAGTCTTAATCTTCCAATATTCTGCAATTCAGTACTTCGCTATGGAAAACTATTTCCAGTCGCCTTTTTCATCTCTTCACTTTGCCTTAATTTTAAATAAATACCTGTCATTCTTTACGGTTCATCATTTTATGCTGCGGTACTCCTTCTATATCAGTTTTTGTGTTTAATTCTTCTATTAGATCCACTATTTCTTGTATAATTAATGGCTTCCCCTTCTCTATTTTTCTCCTTCCTACTGTCTCTTTGCTTTTTAAAGAATTCCATTGTTGATATATTGCCTTCTTTCTTCGATTGATCCTGAATCATTTTCATCTTCTTCGACTTAGCGTAGAATTCTTCTATAGACCAACCTGTGTATATTTTTCTTCAATCTTACTACCTGTCAGCGATTTGCCATTGATTTTGGTTTTAGCTGTTTAAACTTAGGTTAACATAATCATGCCTAAATTGAGATCACCGTCTATATCACCGCGGTAGCTCTTATAATCGTGTGCTTGATTTCCAAATCGCTGTTAAACTAGCATAAAATCAACAGAATGGTGAAGGAAATGAACGTCTTCTCGACCTTGCTGGAAATAAATGAAGGTATATTAGTGTCGCCTAACTGCTGTCGGTGGTGAGTTAACAATGTCTACATTTTAATAGATCATCAATCATCCCCTCACAGATCAATCTTTTTTTTACTTTCTCTATTGCGATGAGCTTTCATTAATTTTTAAGAAATGAAGTAAGTGCTAACCTATCATTAACTATTGATGCTTCATTGTGATGAATTTGGAAGAAATTTTATTTTTAATTAGTAAGGTTAAATGTTTTTCTGATATTGAACTGCAATTTCCTACCTTAAAAATTGTGATTTTGAAATCACGTATACTGTGACAATTTTTTTTTCTTATAGATTTTCAACTTTGGACCTTACCTTAGTTTGGTTCCGTCACGTTCCTGAGCAAGTTTATTGCTTCTCTACGCATTTTAATAACCTGAAGACGATGGCATCCTCAGCCTTCGAAACTCTGGTTACGACTAGCCCTACAACCAGGTGGAAAACTCCAGAACGCTTCATCTAATATATTCGCTGGTAAAACTTGAAATGCTTCATTTCTCCAAACGTGCCCGAGTCCCGTCGCCATTATTTCTGTTCCACAGCTTGTGGTATTTTCGTCTTACGAACTGTTGTTTACCTTCTCCTTCCTCATTTTGACTTTTCGGATCCTCCTAGGGAACCATACTTCGAACCTGTTGTTCTATGTTTAAAGTATCTCGATATTCATGAATTAGAAAAGGTAATGGGATAACTTACTACAGTGTTAAGTATGTTTGGCGCGAAGATTTCCCTTTAAAGTGTATTTGAAATTCTACAGTTTTTTTCAGACCGTGCCCAGAAATGAGAGAGTTAATGTTAATGGAGGAGATGCTAGAGACTCCTGCTAATGGAGGAGGAACAACCGCCAGTAGGTAAATATATGCTATGAAATTCGTGGCAGTTAAACGTAAAGGAAGTGTACCGGGTGTGCAAGTGGGAGTTCACACCGCGAGTATTGTGCTCACTGATCATTTTTCCTTAGCACAACTACTGGAGAACTTTCTAATTGTATTTTAAGTCGACGTCTAGACGCTGATAACGAAGTTTCAGAACACCAGTAATCAAGCATGGAGATGGATTACTGCTGAAACGGGGATATGAGTTGGGGTTTATGTAATTAACTTTTTTGTGCTAGGTGGTTTTATTATTTATTGCAAACATCTTTTTAATTGACTAGAAACATAAATAAATTCTTCACTCGACATATCCAGTAAGTATTTTTTCACCTCAGCGATTGGATTTAACCTTTGGTCATTTGGATCGATTGCTTTTAGACCGTTACATTAATTGGTTAATTATTCATTAATTTTCTTGGTGTAATTGTTTATAAAACTCCTTTTTTTTCAGAAACTTTTTGTGAAAAGAAAGAAAACGTGGGCTCAAACTTTGTTGTTTTCCCCAGTGAAAGCCAGTAATACGCTATCCTAATAGTCTGGTGATACCCTCTGCCTCACTTTTAGTAGTATTTGAATGATATTTTTTATAGTACTTGTCTAGCCTACTTCTAATTGAACCAGGTAAAACCGGTTTTGCACATTCATAATGGAACTCTTATCAAGATATTATTGATTCCACATGTCTGGTGCCTAATTTCAACAAAATATATAGGAAGGTATGTTGTTTTACAACCCTAGAAGCCTGTCCCATGCAAGACTGCACTCTTTCAATGCATGTATTTTACATTGGCTGTTGAGACATGATGGGAATGAATTACTTTGTTGCTTAACAGTTAGGATTATAAGTCCAATCCATGAACCTTTCAGTATTTTCGGATTTGTCTAATTGTTTTACCCTTTAATGATGGATTATGATATATATTTCCTAAACACACCTAAACATTTCAATACTTCTTATTTTCAGGTTCTACATGACAGTTGCACTTTTTTCCGTGCATGCTTCAGCACAATCGTGTGATAAAAGAAAATAAATATGATTTCAAAGCCTGTCCGTTTTTCGTCAATTCTTTGACGAATTTTTGTAAGACTTTTCATTGTACATTCACCTTGAAACTAAGTACCAATCACGGCATGTGACCATTAAGAAGATAACAGGGTGAGATAATGGTAAGTTTTCAGTCACTCCTAGAGACAATCGATTCAAATATTAAGAGAAGCTGAAGGGGATAAGCCAGGGTCAATTCTTTTATTTATAATTATAGGACTATTTACTCATTTTGGTTTTTCTTTTTTCTACCCAAATTTTCACAAAAGTAGATCATGGTCATGGATTATTCATTAATTAGCTATTCTCACGGGTACAAGTTTTAAGTACTCTCCTTAGGAGTATCCAAGCATTAAATTTTAAGGAGATAATTTTTTATGACGCTAAAATATAAGTAATTAGTTTGTATTTTACACAATATTTTATCCATCCCCCTTCATCCTCCCCTCGTATGCCAATAGCCTTACCCAATAATTTTTTACATCATAAAACCCTCTCCTACGCTCCGTGCTTTTACCTATTCCCCCACCACCGCTCACATTGAAAAATATTTCCCCGATCATCCATGCTTCTGAGTTGAACTGTATATAGAAGGACCGCTATTTATTGTATGTATGTACCATAATAATGACAATTACCATATAAACTATGCTCGGGAATATAATAGTATGAAAAATACGAAGTAAAAGTTAATTAATTGAATTGTGCTAGTTCCACAAAATTATGCCGGAAATTTTCGCGATAATTTTTGTTCTTAATACAACTGACGGTCTTTCCCTTAAGTCACATCCAATTATGGACCAAATTGATTGCTTGTAAAATGTACGTGCTCACAAGGCTTTAGGTAGATTATTTCACTACGTTGCACAATTCGGAACCTTTTTCGTATCCCCTACAATTGAATGGTTTGACAGTGTCACATTTGTCACACATATTTGACATATCCAATGCAATATTGGTTCAAAAGTCTTCCGGCATCCTCGAACATCCAATGGGAGACACTATAGTATAATTCACGAGTTGAATTGTCAACTTTGAGTGAACGTACGAGTGAGATCTTTCTGTGTAAATGATAGTTGTTCTGTGAGGAAGCATTAGAGGACTAATCATTATCAGCAGTAATCAATCCGAATAATGGTTTGTTACGGATTTTACAATCCATTATTTTTCAGCAAATATCCTACATGGTTCGTAATTTCTAATTTTGACATCCTTTCATCATTTGGTTCGTGTAACTTAGTGTTGATCTTTCTCGGTGATTCATCCCATTCACTTCCTCATATTATATTCACTATTATTGTCAGGGGGTTAAAATGTCTAAAGATATGTCAAGTAATTTTCTCTTTCACTTTACAATGCTTCCATCAACTATTTTTTTGTCCCCCGCTCCTCGTAAGATTTATTGGACGGTATATCTTTGTCAACACATTCCCATTGCTTCCAGTGTTTATTGTTCTGATGCTGTTAGTCCCCCAAGCTTCAACGTCCAACAAGGGTATTCTCCATCAATGCTCAAATGGAATGCTTTATCACTTCTTAGTTTGTTTTTATAGGAATATTCTCCTAATAGAATTCCATCTTAGCTTGCGCTACTTAACCCTTATTGATTGACCTTCTGTATCATTTTTTATTCTTTCATTAGTGTTGATTCTTCTTCTCCAACCGCACGATTCTTCCTAATGCTTCACATTGAGCTGGGAAAGTCTGATAGTGTTAATCTTTTTCATTTCTCCCAAAAATCATTATGTACTTTGGTCTTCTTTACATTTATAATCATATTAGACTTCTTTGCTGATCTGCAATTTAGCCAATTCTTCTTCCTCTGGTCATCAGCTGAGCATATCACGCTAAATTGTTTTCGATATATGTTCCTGTTCATAATTTCGATTTCATTTATTGCCTTTTCCTGGGCGGTATTGAAGATCGTGATGACTTAGCACACCCTTGCTGCACCACTATTCTTGCTTCCGCTTCTTACGCACAGTAGTCACATTAAACCTCCGCCGTTATTCATACAGCCCATATATTAATCTCACTCGAATGCTTTTTAGTGCCCTCAGCATTTTTTACCAATGCACTTATAAAATTCCCTCTGCAGTTCATGCACACTGACTGTTATTTTTGCACCTTTTTTCTAAACTGAAACCCCCAGAGCCAAGAGTCGCCTCTCTCGTTACTCTACTAATCCTGAAGACGAATTGGTCTTCATCCAAGAACTTTTCCATAGGTTGTTCCATCCTCCTGTACAGCTCCTGTACAATATTATCTTCTGTATTCGCTACGCGTGCGCGGTGAAATTGATTGTTGTTTGCAAAAGTTTCACACCTATCGGCCTTTTTCTTCTTTGGTAATGTTCTTTTTGAACTTTATTGATATTTGGCCAGTTTAATAGATATCTCAGACCAAAATTGCGGTAACCTCAGAGTCCTCATTGCTGCTTAATTGAATAACGAGGTAATTTAATCAATTTCTAGGGTGTCACTCCATTTTTAGCCTTGCTTAGTCCTTTTCCCACGTGAAATGGCACTTTGGCAATAAACCACGGTCGAGCCAATGAACAATTATGTGGAAATGGTTTTTTTTTCCTCCGAGCAGAATTTTCACGAAGTACAATCTGAAACCTTAATAAATGCTTTGTGCTAAACTTTAATATTATGTAGAAAAGGAAATGTGATGTTCTTGTCAGAGTAATATAAAACCTTTTCTTCTTTTGTTTCAGAATTTACCTAGATGACTATCCCAAGCTTGAAAATGGACCAGCTGTATGAAATTCAATTTTAACATTGTATATAACTTTATAAATAACAAATATGGATCTAGTTAACAATAAAAAACTTTTTATAAACATTATTGGTTCTAAGAGTGAAAAAATTTTATTAATAGATGAGATTGTGTTTGCGCTACAGACCTACGACTACCTACGGGTAAATTCACTGTACGTAGGTATATTGAAATATGCGCTCAGTTCGTACAAGACTAATTGAGTAACCGATAATATTATTTTTATTAAGAAATAGAGGACGAGCTAGAATGTTGTAACCATCGAGTGAAGATTTTTCGGCAACTCGAAATGAAAAACTTTCACAAAGTAAGAATAACGATATATATTACGACGTTCATTTTTTTAATAGCTCCAGATTTTTCTGCGGTAATTTCTTAGTGTATTGAAGGTGGATTCGTAAGGTTATTTCGCTCGGCGAGTTGAATTTCCCACAATTTTTATCTATTTAAGCATGGGCATAGCATAGGGAGGTATATTTAAAAAGTGATTAAAAGCGCTACCAGGGATACTGTAAACTTTACTAAAGCTCTGTATTAGGAAAGTACGGTCAACGTTTGATCTCGGCAAATGCCGACAATCGAGGCTTCTGATTGGTTGCTCTCTATATTTTTGGGCCTACGCGAGTCACGCGAGTGTTTTGTTAGTCAGTTGCCCGTTAGAAAGCATTGGAGTGGTTGTTTTTCGCGAAGCAGCGTAGCGTTTTTTTGATATTTGGTTGTCAATATGCCTCAGTGTTGTGCAGTTGGTTGTTCAACGCAGGCGAAGAAAGGGACAAAGTTATATCTTATCCCTTCGGTAGCAGGGAATGAAGTAATAAGAAGAAAATGGATGCAAATGATATCCAGAGCTCACTGGTAAGTTCCGAATTGTTAACGATGTTATTGTGAACGAAAGCGCTAAAATTTCATGCCTTTTATAGGTAACTTATGTAGTTTTCGTGCAGTGATTTGGATTTATTGATAAACATCATTTCTTCAGAAACGTGCAAATGCAAACCACGTGAGCAATTAATAGGTATTGTTTTATATTTGCATAGTTATTGATTGAATTGTGTGCCTTTATTTCTCTCACGCGTGAATAATACAGTGAATGAATGTTACTATTGTTAATGCACTATTTGTGGACAAAAGTGAATTTACAAACCGCTTGCTTAATTATGAGGTGTCGTCTATGTGGTGAGTGTAATCAATCCATTCAACATTGCGAAAATATGCCTCCTTATTACACACGAATCCCTACATAATCTGCTCTTTAGTGCGAATCAGGAGTTGAGCATTTCAAGAGCATTGTTATTTTTATTGTCTTACACCTTGACACATTTCCTCGTGATCCTTAGTTCTGTAACGCCAACTAATCTTATTAAGATCACAATGAGAAACGATTGTCTATGAACGGATGTTGTACTATTACAATAGGCATCAGGGGAGTGGGTTTTTTATCATGTCCACAAAAGCATCTCTTTTCATATGTCTACTACTGCTTTCATGCAGCTAAGTGCAAATTGATTTTTCCTGGATAACTTGTTTATCTCAGTCGCTATATATGTTTAACTCCTTAAACGTTTCCTCTCTAGATCTTCACAATGATGTAACTGCAGAGGAGTTACTGGGAGAACAAGCTGATGCGAGCATACCAGCTGCAGCAGGGAGTGGATATATCCCTGTTATGCAGTGACCCAGGTGATGCACTCCACCCCTGCTAAGGAGAATGTCACAGAGGAAATTGAGGAAATAAGGAGGGAACTTATGTCATTGAAGAGGGAGATCCGTAAATTTGTGTGCTTGTTGTGTTTTGTGTTGTAAACACATTGTGTGCTTCACTATAAAGGATTGCGTGCCATGTTTGCTGTGCTGATGACATTGTGTGCCCCTCACTACATCTACATATTACCCTCCCAGTCGGCACAAGGGATAGATATGTCTGTGGCGAACAGGGATCTACGAGGTATTGTGTATCTTATGCATGACATATCTCTAATCCGCCCATTATTTCCGCCGATCGGTGATACCACTTGAGAGTCTTTCGAATATGAATATGTCTTAAAAGTGTCTTTTACAATATAACAATGCAAAAATAAATTTAATATAGATTATCTGATCATTTTTATCCGATTTGTTAAAATTTCGTAAGAATAAATAAAACTTCGGACTAGAGGCGGTACCCAACTGCCGGATGTAAGAATTCGTATGAGTCAAAATATAATTAAGTACAGTAAAGGGTTACATAAATGCATTTTATCAAGCATAATATTTCAGTGATTTTGCTTTTATTTGTTCATTTATGTAATTGTATGCACATGCCTGCTGCCCAATACTGATTTTCACATACATGCCGATGCGCCGCTGACTACTGTAGTCGTGCGCGAGTGCCTCCTACCGTTTCCCGAGGAACTCGAGGCACCATAATGTTTGAGTGAGCCTTGTGGAGTGAGCATAGCCTTTGTTACATTTCTGGATTTATTTATTACTTTTGACCCCTGCACCGAATCGGACTATTATCCTGGTTTTGACCTCTGCGCTCTTCTTGACTTTACTCTACCGGCTTCGACACCTGACCTCCTGAATACTGATTTTTGGATTGATACCGCCGAACGAACGTTTGTGCTTCAGTTGGACCGCCATCTTTATACGTTTTTGCAATTTTTATGCAGCTGCGGTGAATTCTGTACCTGACTTTGCCCTTGCATTTCAAGGTAAGTAATTCATAATAAGTCACTGTGATATTATGAAATTCCTACTTCAAAAATCATAATTTGTTACCGTGTGCTGGTTAAAAACTTGAAAGGTTCTCGTTGTGAATGTATCTTATAATTATGTATTATTGTTAAATTAATATCCTGCATGGTTTTGTACTGAGATAAAAGCATGATTTTATGGAATTTTTATATTTTCCAACTATCTCATTTATGACATGGGGCATTCCGATAGTCTGGGATAATGATCGTTGATTTCGGAAATTTTACTTTAATCGTAGATTTTAAGGTGATCTATAGCGTTCCTTGCATGAAGCTTACCTGGCAATGCCATATTGTATTTTGTATCCTATGAAGCTATATTTTAATATAATCATGTTGCATCTAGCTTTCTAATGATTTTACATTTTATCGTGACCTTACATTGGAATTTGAGTTTGAAATTTAAACTAAAATGTATAGCTATCCAGTCATATGCAGGTTATTTGATCAAGACATGTCCTTGTCATATGAGTAGCTTCTATTGTGTTGGGGGCATTGCAAACTACTCTTTTCATCCTAACTTTCATTACATGTGTGGATTTTTTCATTTGTTCTGATTTCTTGTTTTTTATATTTTTATACAGACCATTATTGTGGACCAGTGCTGTTCACTGGCTGGATCTGCGCCCATGATCTGAGGAAGCTGTTGTCCAGCAGTGGAAAATTGTCATGAATGACGAAGTTTTACAAAAGATTTCTTGAAGTTCTCTGTTGTGCATTAAGTTTTTCTTGTGTGAACAAATAAATATTTAACCTGAAGCAAAGGATTGTTTTCCATCATTGCTGTTATTTTCAGTGCAGAGTTGAAGAAGCCGTTGCCGATTGGTTATTAGATTGTGCAGATAGGCTGGATGAAGTGATATGGTCAAGTTGTGGGGATTTGCAGAGATGCTGATTGTTGTGGTGTTAAGTTTAAAACTGTAAACATTCTCTCGTTGCGTATAAGAGAGGCCGTAAAATAGAATTTCAAATTGCCAATAGGTGGCACTGCACGCTACTATTACAGTAGTACCACTTCCTGTCAACAGTGGCGCTCTATCCAAATAAGTTTGAAAGGGTTGCTATGATTGGTTCGAGCGAAATACGTGCACCAATAGGAGAATTAGTTTTGCTTGAGAGATACGTGTTCATCCTCGAACGATCTTATAAGCAGACCTCTCATTGGTTCGAGCGAGAAGATTGGCCAATCGGAGGAATCGCTCCAATGTAGAAATTGTGTGTAACTGCACCACTTCCACCACTTATCTCTTTCCTGACGGACATCTATCTACCGGATATCCCCTTTCACCTCCGGCTCGATCCCTTACGTATCCTTAACGCCGGGATAGGAGATCCTTTGCCGCCATTGCCTATCCCGATTTCAACAGATAGTATCTGTTGATTTAGGGATATGTACCTCCTTGTGCCGGCTGGGCTGCGAGCCACCTCTAGGGTGTTTGGCAGGGGTTTGACTACATCGCGTTACATATCAAGTGCTATTGAAAACAAGCTCAAACTTAATGAAATTATGGCAATGTTGACTGATTCGTCCAGATGTTGTGATAATGTTCATCGATACCATTCAGGTTCTCGAATTAATACCAAAGCAATTAGAGCTAGCTAATGACCATCTTCAAAGAAAGACCATCTGATAACTTTTAAGTGTGCAAACTATTAACCGCATTAACCCTTCTTCACCTACATTCATTTTTGTTGTGTTTACTGATTAGTATAGTATTACATTATGGAATGGTATTAAAAGTGTGAAAAATGCGTAGTAAGTGTTGAAGAAGACATAACAGCAATCAGTTCGTTGTTTCTACTATTGACAAAATTAAAATGTGGAATCTATGTGAATTGAAGTGAAGTTAGTGACTAGTGAATTGCTCTTGTCTTGAAATTGTGGCTGTTTACGTCCCAGTGAAGGGATAAACAGAGTAGTGTTTTATTATTCTTCATTCAGTGAATGTTGCCACCCCAAGTGTCATATTCTTATTTCATTGAGTTGTCGTGTCCAATGCGATTTTGTTGAAATAATTAATCCGTATGCGTTTAAGGCAGGTGATGACTAATTAGCAATAGGCAATTGAATTTGTCCTTGGCAGGGATTATTGTGTTATTTTATAGTATCATAAATTGTGAATGTGGAGTCCAAGTGAAAGGGTGATGATTTTTTTCTGCTTATGCAATGTAAGTTGTTTCATTATGCTTAATTCATTAAATTTTATCATCTCAAAAGTTATCTTTTCATTTACTCGACTTGATGTCATTACCAAGTACCTATTGTTCCTTTATATTTAGTGCCGCTGTACATTTGTCTCTGGAGATAAAGCGGGAATGATTAATCGCTGCCATATATATCTCACGGTACGTAATCATATTATTTTATCTTAGATAATTATATTACATATATTTCATATTATGTGTACTGACGATGTGCCTCAGTTAAACATGGAGTGCTGATCGTGTAAATCCTGTCAAAATGCTCACTTGACTTGACAATGCAGAACGTAAAAATAGGTTGTAGCGTGTTAAATTTATCCGCCGTTGAAAGTCTCATTCCGGTGCGGAGTAAGATCAGTAACGAAGTCAAGGTATCTCAAAATTCATTTCTCTCACAATTATTGTCGCCCGTGTGATAATCATGTCCGCTCGCAGTACCAGGGCATCTAAGGGAGTTGTGGACGTGAAATTAACCTTAATTGAGAATGATTAAGATAACAGTGACAATACAAGGTTTGTCACCGTCTGTTCTCTATGAGGATTCACTTCATGGTCGAAGAATTGACTTGACGTTTTACTCATATTGCAGAGAAATATTCTATACCTAGTCGATTTTGATACCTAATTGACAAGTAAGCTAATATTTATGTAGTATTATAACATTTTAAAATGCCATTCCGCCAGTTATCAACGAGAAGTCACTTTACGGGCGAGGAAAATATCGCGATGTTCCACTTGTATTGCAGACGACGCTGTCTGCTGCCGTTTGAGTCGTCTGCTGGGCTCGTATTAAACAGGCCGACTCCCGCATTTTGGAGGATAAACTTGATATGAAAATGATGTGGTATTATAGGCAATTTAATCATTCACAAGTTATCATGGCTCAAATACGATGAAATATAATTAATTAATTTTTATCTCGTGAAAACATGTTTAGTCCCTATCTCTCCCATGTTAACAAAGGTCCACGATGGCTAAATGCGCAAAGTTGACCGTACTTTCCAATCAAGCGCTTTAAACTTTACTCTCCCTGAGCGCTACCTATGGGTCAATTTTTGAAATTGGTGTGCCGATATTTTCATGTGCATTACGAAAAGTGACGGCAAACGCCATCTATGATTCACTAATCAAACTAATCTCTTGGAGGATCGGTCCACCCCCTGCAATTTTTAGAAAATTGTTGTTTACAGGTTTATATATATTAATCAGGACGCCGTGGGACGTACAGAAAACTTAAAATTATTCAACGTTTTTCTTCAAACAGCCGCATTTTTACCGGCCGCGCGGGCGGCCCGCCGGAAAAAATTTGGTCGCCCTCAGAAAAATGTTCAACAATTATTGTTTTCTGGACGTTTCACGTCATCCTGAACACAATATAAAAGCCCCAGGATAAACTTTTTCTAAAAATTGCTAATCCAAAAAAAAAAATTTTATTAAAAAAAATCACCGGCAAAAGGAATCGTTGTAAGACTCTTCATAGTCTTTCCTCCGAATTCCGGCTCTTATCCCCCGGGCTAACCGGGTTCTTGTAAATAATTAGCTCAAAACCTTCCCTTAAATTTCAAAATTTTGGACTTAGTCGTTTTTCTGAAAATTTTGGCTGATTTGAGCCGACACGCCGTCGGAGTGGTTCAAGGCAGGCCAACCCATGGTTTATCCTTCTTCCTCTTAGTGAGGGAGGTTTTGGACTTAGAATTATTTCCTGTGTGTGCGGGCGATCGTGTTTCAGCGAATTGTTTGCTAACGAAGCAAGACATGAAGCTACTTCAGAAGGAAATCGATCTCAGGACGGGTCGCTAGAATCATGATGTGTCCCCGAGTTAAGGCTGGCACCAAACTTATTTGACCGCTGACCGGAGTCATTTGAACAGATCACCTGTGATCAAGGATGATCAGCCATGTACGCTATTAGAGCATAGGCAGCCTCATAATGGACCAAATGGAGGGCAGGCCTGCCAACGATAAGTTGTGGAGAGCGCATTGCAGAACTATGTGACACTCGCAAATATCGCAGAACTTGGTGGGACTCGTATGAGAGTTCCACGAAATTACTCGGAACCAATAAGTAACATTCTCATTGCAATCCTCGAAATTATGATTCTTCCCAATTATTTAACCACCTTTGATTAATCTTTCCCAGTTGTTAGATTTTATGTGTACTTGCTATTTATAAGTATTTAAAATACCCTAAACAATAAGTCACTATATATACAATTTTCTGTCGGAGGAATTATTAGACAAAAATATTTTAGGAATCTAGGTTGGTTTGTTCCATCATGCTAAAACGTTTCCATTCAAGATTTTCCCCATACCCTCCGCAACACAGTAAAACATTTACAGCCAATTATAATCTCAGAACCGAATAAGCTCAAAAGATAAATTCTACCTGCGCCCAAAGGAGTCCCAATTATAAATTAATGTATCTGATGTACTAAATGCTTCTGCGAATGCGTACCATTTAAAAGAAGAAATTTCTTGACCCAAAATAGGATTTATTTTTAATAATTGAGAAAAATACGGCAACTTTTCAGCGACATTACAAGAATGAACTTTTACTGGGAAATATAAAATATGGACAGTAGATTTATTTTCAATTCACTTTTATTGGCAAACATTTTGCATTAAACATTCAACTTGACACACCCTTGTCTCACTAGAATCACATAAACTTGTCCACTTCCAGCTACATTCGAGATGCAGCAAGCATATCACATGTTGTTAAATGCTATTTCCTCTCAAATCGCCATAGTGCACAAGAGCCTCAGGAAATATCAGACAGCCTTCAGCACCAACTTTCTTGCATTCAAGTCTTCTTCAAGCTCACCTCCCATGTTCATCTGTCCTCTTCACAATATCTCCCTCTGGATAAACCTGAAGAAAAAAATCAGTTTGAAGACATTAGTCAAAGTTTCAAGAAATAATTTACCCACTACTTAGCCCTTAATTGAGTTGAAATAACAGTTGATTTTACGTAGTACCCAAAATGTGAAACAATATTTTTGAGGAAAATTAGAAAAATTTGAAGGATAAGTCATCCCTGACATTTGGTCTCATATTTTGTATTCCATCGGGATACCATTACAGTCAAATATTGGTTACAAAATTATAGATTCAATACTTATTTCTAACATACCCCTCAACTGAAACCTCGAGGACAAGAGGAATCTGACCTGAATCAGGAAATTTGATTTTAGTTCTTTCAATATTCGGGTGTTGAAATGGGTCGAGAAGTTGAGCAAACGTTTAAACCCGCTATCTTCCATATGAAAATGGAAATTTGAAGGTTATAGATGCAAAAGTACCCTGGAGACTATGGCAAAGTAAATCATTGAAACAGATTTTTGACTTATCCTGGTAGAGTACCCAAAAACTCTTCACTGGAGCTTTAACCCGGGAAAAACTCAGCTCGCATATTAACAGGGAGGAAATACACCGCAGTGTTCAACGACTGGAATGGCTGCGGAAGGAGGCTACTTAAATAGTTCCTTGGCTTCCCTCTTGCAATACCAATACCTAGAAGTTATCCCCTGATTCCTCCGTTTACTGTCACCAGTGAACTCAATATCACAAAGAATCAAAGAGGACCAGTATTCCTACTCTAAATTTGAAGTTTTCCCATGTAAATATAGAAGGCTATTGACACGAAAATAGGATAAAGCTTGTCCATTTGATGGAGCTGAACAAATACGAAGTTGGACAAATAGAGACAGTTGGTGGAGAAAATTCAAATACGTTGGAGAAGCTCTTGGGTAATAGAATGAAAAAAGCAGCTAATTTGGATGGAAGTTGAATGAGTATAGGGCTCCGGGAAAAGCCTGATATTTTACAGTGGATGAAAAATTCGAAAACGAATTCGAAAGTATCAGCATCGGTAAATATTTAATTTCTTTTAATTTAATTTTTAACAGAAATTTCAGCGTACCTATGTGGATGACTTTGAAAGTAACAGTTGAAACCTGGATTGGATCATTATCAGAATAAATCAGCGAGTAAATACAAAGTTCTTCCATTATTAGCCTGCAGTAGAATTTTAAATGCTCGCTAGGAAATTGCAACTTTCAGAGACAAGCATTAACAGTTAAACCACAAATAACTACTAGTACATAACACTGATAACAACGATTAATCATTAGTAAAAAGTTTTCTTCCCAAGAAGTAATATGTTCAATTAACACCTTATCCCTCAGGAAGAAAAACTCAACCAGTTCTCAAGAACCATTTACCACCATGACTGACCAAATGTGATAAAGAAATAGAGAATGGTGACAGAAGCATTCTAGAAACAATAACGCTTCCCTTACAAAAATTCTTTTTCTAGCCTCGCAATATGAATGTCCTTCACGGAGTCAAGTCTTAAGTAATGCGCATTACTGCAAAATTGAATAACCATTCATGTCTAGCATGGGCATCATTGCCATCTATTAAGAAAACTACTTAAACAGGTGACTTTTTTCATTTACCGAAAGCAGCCTCAAAGATTTTACTTAGGGGTTTAATGACACGAGAACGTAAAAACATGAGCACATGCTCTAACTGGTGAAAAGACCTATGTGGAACCCAAGGCGAGAACAGAACCAATGACCCAAAGATTCGAAGGAGAGTACTGTACGCCTCTGCCACCAAGGCCGGTAATTATAGTTTGAAAAATTCAGACGTTACATTCAGGGCACCAGATATGTCCTAGAAAATTTACCTTGAGATGAATAACTGATTAAAACCTTCCCAACAAAATTTGGTATCTTCCAATCCCATTGAACTGGTTAATTATTCCCGAACACTGGAATCAAGTTTTAATCGTTTCCAGGAATACCAACAGACATTTTCTAAACCTTTTGGGCTTCATTGTAGAATTAAAGTCGTCTTATCGAAATCTCTTCAGCCTTCAAACACCAACATCCACCCGATGAGTTGATTAGCCATCATGAGCTCAGCCTATTGGCAAGCAGACGTTCGGCTCACCTGATCTCACTGCAATGAAATTACCTGGAGTTAAAAATAGTACCAGAGTCGGCAATGGTTCAATTTATATATTTTTCACTATCAAAACTGAACACAACCAGGTATTTCTCACAAGGGCAAAGTCAATTGCACAGGGTATAGTCTGGACTAGCTCTTGCAAACATACTATCATTTAACCACAGCATTATAAAAATTCAAAAGCTATGCAAAAAAATTCTTGTAGAAAGCTTCCATTTCCATACTTGGCTATTTCGGGACATATCATGGATGACAGGTTTTTCAACAACTATTGAGGCGGAGGTACCAAAAACAATAAAAAGGTTAAGAGCCTTATTGCGTAAGATCATTTAGGGTAGGTGGATAACAATTTAAGGCGGTAATTGACCTCAAATCTTAGTGATTATCCCATCTTACATCACAGTCCACGAGAGCCTTCATCACTCAACACAATATCAGACATTATAGGGTACCAAATTGGATTTCGCTGGGGGGTACCAAATTAATATTTAGCGATTACGCAATAAACTATCTAAGTATTTGCGTAACAAAAAAATAGTAAATGATTTTAGAATGGCGAATTAATAATTAATATGGCTTAAAGAGAAAGTCTCCTGAGAATTACCAGAAGACTAAGTGGATGGTAGAGGGAATGAACACTTCAAACCTTTGGTTTAATCAGTCAGTTTCGCATACACCAACCTCCTGTTGAGGAGAGTGATATTATCGAGAATGGATAGATATTACTGGGAGACATGTCATTTTCAAGGCGATAATATATAAAAATGGGCGAATTAGAAGATTTGTAAATTTCAGTATACTTCTATAATGGTGAAATAAAAAATGGATCATCTTCATAATCAGGCTAAGTCCATACTCTGCGAATATGCAGTGTAAGCTATTCTATTGCAATCTATTGGACAGCGAGAAAAGGTGCGGTGAACCAGAAAGAGAATCCAGAATGTAAATACTCAAGGCTTCATTTTGATTAATTGAAAATGAAAATTCAAACAATCTAAATGAACGCACAATTGGGAATGCAACGTTAGGTATCGTTAAGGAAACTCGAGTGCCTCCGAAACGTATTCTGATCACAGCTGTATTAAAGTAATTTTCATTTCAAATTGCAAACAATAGCCTAACTTGCAAAATCAAAGATAGATCAGTAGCTATAAATGCACCTCATTGCGAATGGAAAAGAAAGTTTTTAAAAATTCGGGAATCTGCATTCTCCTCTTCACGATACGATTGAAAGCAAAGGGCTAGCAGTTTCAGGCCCCATTAAACGGACAGCATAATGCTCCAAGCGTCACCCGAGTTCGCTTCTGCTTCCCACAGATGGGTTACGTATGGATGGTACTTACCTCGTGAGGTCAATAGAGGAATTACCCATCAGCAGATGCGACGAGAAGTATTCCAAAGGTCGCAGCTAGGGCGGGATTTCCTGCATTCAACTTGAACGTCCACAACATGCATTTTCTCTAGGGTACCAGTACTGAAATAATGAAATGCCTCCAGAACAACATAACACAAAAATTGTAATAAGAATTACTACAGCAACTGTTAGAAAACTTTACCAAAGTGGACTGTATTCAATTTAAAATGGAATAACTCACACACAGGCTCCCTTTTAATTACCCAAAGTAAAAAATAAAACATCTTGCAACTGGCCGGAAACACGGCTTCTTCTTCCCTCACGTTGGCAGTAGCAGGAACACAGCCAACGTCTCAATGAGGGGTAAACCTGAGGTGAACAGGAAGCAAGTGATGATACGTAGCGGCGAGACCTATGGTGCGGAGATGTGAGAAAATATGAGTAAAATGATACTGCTTCTCAGGCTGCTCTGACTAAACTGGTTGCGCATCTGTCTGTAGAGCGGCCAAGAAAAGAAATGCCCACTAGCGCCTCCTGTGTCAAATTCTAATGATAGCATTAGCAGACGACAAAAAAGAGAAGATCAAAAACAAAAAAATGGCGCTTCATTCAAAATTAATACGGAAATACATCATCGCCCGCTCAGAATCATCTCGCGCCAGAAATAATATAGATCTGCCTAAAAATAAAAACCTGAAAGTGAAACTTGTATTGCTTATCCTTGTCTCAATGGAGGACGGTTACTCATTGTTAATTCTTGCCGTGCAACGATACCTCTCTAGGCACGAAACACCAGTAGTACCTACCATGGAGACACCAATCCGATCCTACTCAATTTTAGCAGAACATAGAAGGATTGTAAATGAGGTGCTTTAACTGCATACGGAAAATCTCTATCAAATATAATAGTTTTAATTCAGGTTAGTTCATTAACAAAATGTTGAGAGTTATCTTATCTGATGAAATGATTGGAAGACAGGTCATTTTCGTTACCTGTAAGAGAAACCTATTCATCTAGGAAGGTAAGACTCGCGAGGAAGAGTCGCGTAGGAGCTGAGCGGGGGTCGGAGGGGAGAAGGCAGCACATGGTAGTCAAAGCTGCCAACATCAGAGACTTCAAGGTGGCTGGAGTAGTTATCGTGGGTCATTAAGAGCACATTTTAATAATTTTTCAATTTAAAAAACAATTCAAGGGTGACATTTCATTTGAGTAGATCTGTTTATGTTGTAGTCATACAAGTCACAAGCAATGGAAATTATAAAAAATTATAGTTTTTCATTTTTTGCCTGATATGGCTTGAAATTCGGCGCTGCATTCGTAATTTAGGCGAAAAGTTATGTTTTAATGTCCTTTTTTGAACCTTTGACTCTGTGTGACACCTTTCTGTTTCTTGGCAGCCATTATAATAATATAAAATGTATTTTTCCTCGTTTGGAAGAAAATATGCACGTATGTACTCGAATTATTATAAAAATTCAATGAGCCATTAGGCTACTTGTTAAAATATCATTTAATTTAAAAACAAATCTGTAAAATGCACTTTTTTACTTTTATCTATACGTAGACATCCCTAATAAGAACACGCATGAAAATTGCTTCACGCAAATCTGTAAGGAAAGAAAAATCTCTCCACATTAACTTGAGATGGCGGGAAAGCGTCAGTAGCGCATTTCGAGACTATGTTTACGATAAAAAAAGATAAACACAAGGGAAGGCATTAATTCCAAACATAAAAGGTTAAAAAATTGTAATTATAAGAAAGAATAAATTAAATAAATAATATTCAAGTGATTTCAAGTTAAGAAAGCATTCCTTAAAATATTTCCTTCAAGATTATCTGCGAAACTTTGCCTCAGGAACATATCTTTGTAAGGTCCAGCAGTAGTCGAACAGCATTACAGCACTCCATTATCCTTTTACCGCTTTTATATTACCTAGTGAAATATCCTCGTGAAAACATTCACCATGCTCATCACTAATGGTGCCAAGGTTATCTGGGAATAACTCCAAATGAGTGTTCAAGAAATGCAGTTTCAGTGTCATATTGCATCCCATATGGTGGTATGCTCTCAACAATTCTTGTACAATATCGCAATAGTTTTCAGCCTTAAGATTTGTTCATATGTTTACATAGTATTGAAACATTGAAACATCATTCAGTAACTCACCAGACTATGTCTTGATATGTCTTGACATGTCTTGATCAGACAATTCCTGGTGGGGGGATATTGATATCACCCCTTCCAATACCAAGAGCTTAAACCCAGCATAACATCTTTGTCAGAATTAAACACCACTCATTCACTTACCTACTCCTTGCATATGCAGTTATGCTTCACCAACACTTAACCAGGATTCCAAGTAACATTGCTACGACTTAGCAAAGCCAAATCTCAAAATGTAAAATACTAGAGCAGCTAACACAAATTGCTGCTAACTACACATTTTGAGATTATTATTAAACATGGAAAATAACCAAATTTATAATCTAAATATATTTGACATTCCAATATTTTCTGCCTGTGTAGTGTGTATGCACTCTGATTCTTGTCAACAACCAACTGGGTACTAGTTCCCCATTCAGAGGGCTCAGTTCGGATCCCGGCAGTCAGATTTCTCAGTGCAATGCCAATCCTAGGTTGGTCGCCATCTGGAGAGCACTTCAGTTCTCAGTCCGTTGAATTAATTGGTCTCCTTGGTAGCTTTCAATATGAATAGGCTAATGCAGGCGGACACCAGTTTTCTCTCCACCCTTCCTAAGTTCCCCATTAAATCTTTTCCCTACCTACCTATCCTAAATAGCACAAATTACCTCAGCTACCCTAAAACAAACCAACCAGTTTGGATTGATTGCTATTTTTTCGGCAAGTACCTCAAAATAGCCAATCAAGTGCTTAATAAAATCTGCATATAAATGAACTGCATTACAGAACAAATAAAAATTTCATTCAATGAAGGTAGTATGTTAAAACGTTGCCAGAGTTAAATATCCTATGATGCAGTTTTTTCTGAAGTTATAAATGAATTTTATATAAACAGGGATGGGTTTGGAAATTTTTTTGGGTAGGCCCTACCTAACAGCGGGGAGGGTGGGAGGTCTGCATACACGATAAACATGCTGCATTGCCTCGGATAGGCTACATTGTTGTGCACGCTTGAGGAAGCTAATGCCCCGTATACACTACTAGCTTTCTACGCTGGTTAAGCTTACCAAGGTTGGAAGTTGGCCGTGTGAACGCAAGTTGGTGCTAACCCTGGTACGCTTTTAACCTGTCAGGAAACCACGGTTGGCGCTGGTTACCGGCTTTAGAACGGCGTGTAAACGCAAGTTAGCGGAAAAAAATTTTATCTTTGACAATGGAAGTCGTATGGGGAGGACGAAGAGCGTACTATGCATTTATTCCAAAGATTATATGCCTTTTATGTATCTACGGTGCGTAATAGATAAGCAGCAAAACTATCAGGAATTACTTGCAGTGAAAAACTTAAAAAAGGACTTGAAAACTTGCAGTATGTATCAATTCAGAAGTTAGATTTAAGCATTTCTCTACCTAGAAAAAACACCCATTTTGTGCATCACAGAAAATGGCTTGAATGAAATCCACCAGTTACATTTTCGTAATTAAATGGTGATAATTAACGCATAGTAAAAGGTTGAAAGACTTTTGACTCTCTAAAACAATTCATTAACTAGACAAACGGAAATGTTACAGAATTGAGAAATAAGATTTATAAAACATAAGTGAGAAAATAAACTACATAAAAGGGCAAAAGAAAATAAATATGTTGCATGTTAAGCATTTGATTTGTACGGCAAAATTAGCTTCATACTTCTTTATATGCTTATTTCAACAGATATGTTCTATTGTGGGGAACTATGGATGTATAACTTCAATTTAGGTATCCTCTTCCATAGGTGGCAAGGTACACGTGTTAACGTATACAGACTGCGATGGCAACAAGAGTTCAGATGAAGTTATTTCCTACATGGACTGGTACCTATCTAAACGATGCACTTTCCCCTGCGATACCACTGAACTTGCACTTAATTCAGAAAACCGTGTTTCGCAAAACAAAAATAAGATACTGGCACGATAAATACAGTCCAAAAGTAATATACTGGTACAATAAATTCAGTTCAACACATTCAAAGCGATTTCAGAAAATAACGCACAATTTTTCTGAACGAGAGCACTCATTTCTGCCCAATGACAGAGTTACTTTAACTCGCCAACAGATGTCAAAACCGTCTCTACGACGGTTCTGGGAAGGTGGTGTAAACGCAGGTTAGTTTCAACCACCATATTAACCATCATTCAACCCTAGTAATGTAAACGGGCCATTATATCCAGGAACGGTTCTAGGATTTTCTTTAAGGGGCGCATTGGCGCAAGGTGCAAGTTTTGAAGACGCGCCAGAATACCCACCAGCCAAACGGGAACTGTGAATCCTCCCATGAAATATTTAGTAAAGGTTGATAGCCAAGTGGAATTCCTCGGCTCAGCTTCTTAAATGACCTTATTAAACGTTAATTTTTTATAATTACCACTTATGATAATAATCTGAAGATGTATATGCATACATTTCTGCACAATTTTCTACATAAAATTTGCAGCCATTTCGCGCTATTTTTCTGCATGTAGATTTTGCTGAGTTGTCAGCAGCAATTTATGTAAATATTTTAATATATATTTTCTGCAATACAATTGTTTGGCATTTGACATAAAATTTTGTTGAACAATTTGGAGAAGAATATGCAGAAAATGTCTATGAAACAGTTATTTTCTATATAAGTGTGCAAAATGCTTTGCTGGTACGAGTGTAGGTTTTGTCGCCCGATCGAAACGGAGTGAATCAAGAATGACAGTTGCAAGAGTCGATAAACATTTTGCACACGTGTATCGAACCCCATTTTTCATTACGTGCGTTTTACACACGGAGTGATGGAAAGAATTTAGGTTTAAGATAAGAATTTAGGTTTGGTATACGAATTTAGGTTTGGTATACAAATTTAGGTTAGGTCTAATCGAGGAATAATGAATTAAGTGACAAATGGTTTTTGCAAGGGATGTTAGTTACTATATTTTTATTATTTAAAAAATGAAAAGTAAAGCAATTACTATGACAATTACATACAGATCGATTCCTCTAAATTAGAATAATATTGTTAATAGTGTTATGAGTTAATCTTCTTAATTAAAAAAATGAAACTTAAAATGATTAAGTGAACTCAAAGTAAAACAAGCAAAACGTAGCATTTTAAAGATAAATTCTAGTCTTCTTTTTTGTGATTTTGCAAATCGATTGATTAGATTATCAAAATTTACTGCGATGTTACGATGAATATGGAGGAGAGCAAGACCCATCTATCTTCAGTCATCCTTGATCTTATCCACGTTTTAAGTCTCCGCAATGCAGAAAAACTACGTTCCCCTGGTGAGTTTCATTGTTTGAAATTGGGATTGTTGAGAGCAGCTTTAATAAAGAGTTCATGATCGAGTAGAATTTTTCATCACAATTATTGTATGCAACTATACTTCGGTTCAGTTTCTTGGATTCTTCATATGTTAGAACTCCTCTTAAATAAAATTATCTCATTTAAAAGTTTCGTTTTTAAAATTAATGAATCAATTTTCATTAGAGCAGAGTATTGTTCACGGATAGGATCCAGCGACCTTTATAACGTCCAAAAGTCAGGTATTTTATCGAGGATGGTCGGAACTAACACGTTGTACTAGTCCCCCCTATCAATTTCCTTATCACAGGGGTTCTAATAATTATTCTTTCACGCGGTCCTAAACACGCGACGTTATATACTGTATCAGCCCGACACACAAAAGGTACCCTTCACTTTATCACTTCTTACCTTGAGAGAGATCCTTTCTTTTGGTAGTCCTTGGCGGCAAAGGTTAATGGATTAATTCATGCACAAAAATGATACACTTGAACAATACATATATTTATAATAACCCTTTTATTCTTCTCTTAGAAAACAAATTCACTTTAGTTACTCAATTAATTAATATATGTTCCCTTCTCAAATATATTCGTATTAATTTATAATGTTTGTTCTACTTCACCGGATATTGTACAAAGTGAATTCCGCCGATACTCTATGCCCCAGTATCTGTTTATCGGATTCCTAGATCCTTCCTTAACACAGGACACTGGCGTTGGTAATTGCTGTCCAAAGCTGCTTACTCCCGGCAAATTATCACTGCAAAACCTCCCGTATGACTTTCACTCGATAACCGTTCCTCCGGCTTCCCTGAGTGAGTGAGTGCTGACTTCCTTGAGGGTCCTCCCCTTACGTCCTTTGTGACTCTCTTGTTAAGAAGAATCCCTTGTTTTACAAGCCATTTTATACTATCTCTCCTCCCCTCCTGTATGTTCTAGAACATTCCAGGTTTTCTCCCCTTCTCTCGTATCTGATAGGCTATTTCCCTTTCATTATTATAAGTTTGTTTACCCCTTCCATCCTTTCTTTGCCTTGCAGCTGTCATAACACCTGGTGTTGTTTTAGTTTGTTTACGTAAACAGAAAATGGTATTGTTTAAAGTTTTTTTCATAACATAGACGGCATTGTTTTAGTTTGTTTACGTAAACAGAAAATGGTATTGTTTTAAAGTTGTTTTCATAATACAGAAACGATATTGTTGCCTCGCGGTAGTACGTGTTCCCAAAATATACACAATGGCGTCCTTAATCGTATACTTATGCCAACACGGCCAAAATGGCGTGTTACAACGTATAAGGAAAAACACTTCATTGATTCATTCTTAAATATTTTTTTCCAAATCACTAACGATATAGTCAATAACGGGAATGCATATTGACCTATTCCAGTAAGTTGAAGGGTCGTCTGTAGTTGAGCTATAATTTGGACGGTTAATTTGTTTCCCTACTATCAACATTCATTGGGTACATAGTCATTTTTGCTGCCTCGAAAATCAGGGTAAACATTCGGTTCTCTTTCCTGTAAGTGCTTCTGCTGCCTGGTTAACTCTCTCGTAGGCGTGGTTGATACCTATGTTTTCCGCTTGTATATACTTAGGTGTATATGTTGCGGATTAGGACCCTCGCGAGCTTGGTCCCCACCCATCTTGCGACTACCTGGTCTCGGCCCCACATATTCGAGTTTAATCTATACTTACTTAGGAAAACAGAACTACTTAACACATAAGATAAACAGTGAATAGTGACAATAAATTCACAGTTGGTTGCAGCATTGTATAAAAAATTTGCCACGCTAGCCGTGGAACTATCGTTCCAAGAGGAGATCAAATGGAGGGCCTCAGCTATTTTGGGTAGATGTTTTAAATTCAAATATGATCTCATGCCTTTCAACCTAACGAGTTTCACAGTAGCTCCTGACTTGATATCCCAACACACTTTTAATAACATGATTACGTATAGCTGATTGCCTACTAAAGAACGTTCACACTTTTTGCATTGTACCTACGGCATTTCTCACATTTTGAATTTTGCTACTTTTTTATAAAGATAAATTTAATGAGTGATTTTTGCGTACACAAAGAATACTATTTAAAGCTCTTTTCTTACTTTCCCGAGCAGCACCACGAATGTCAGAGATCTTAACGCTGCAGCCGTCACATCCACTTCCAACACAGTTTTCTATACCTATCTAATCCAATTTCCTCAATAGTCTTTATAACAGTCTGGCTTAGAACCTCTCCAGTGATAGTTGGCTCAAAAGTTGGGTTGCTAGAATCATTATTTTTTTATGAAGGTCAATCAACCCTGGAGATGTTTGAATTCCTACATTCATCACTTGCATTACGTTAGGATAAAAACATTTTTCCACATTGTGTTCGATAGATACTGCTCCCTAATTATACGTATTACTCAAGTCAGACATTGATAATTGGATTTACTGTTTCGATGTTTCTTCGGTGGCATTCATGCATTCAGTAGTTCACGAACGAGGCTTTATTAATGTTTCGTCAGTAGATACTCGTTAAAAAATAACCAATGTGAGACTTAAGTAGCGTTTACTGCTTCTTTTAAAAATTAAAATTCCGATATAGATGGTATTTCGTGTCCCCGTTTGCTGAAATACATGTGTAAAAATATAAACAACAGCTTTTCGCAGCCAGCGCTCCATACATTTAGCGAGTTGTCTGCTGCTTGCACTGCTCGTGTAGTCCGAGGGTCGTCATGCGCAGAACGGGCTCATTTTGGTATCGGGAACGACCTACCTTGTATTAGTAGTACGGTAGTACCATGCTCCCGGTCTTCCTCACACGGATTGGCTTGGAAAGTAGAATGGGCCCGAAGGCCTAGAGGGGCAAGCGTGCGGCCATTTGACGGTGTCGCGCAATTTTCACCACTCCTAGATAGTCCGTGGGCCCATAACACTATGGAGGTCGATTATCTACGAAGGTATGCCCGTCAAGAGACATGCAGATCAAGTTGGATTATCAGGAAAAAAGTGGTTTGTTGTGTCGGTCCCCAGTCGCCCCCCTTCCCGTTCCATCAACTTTCGGCGGAAAGCAATGCTGAAAATTTTATTTAAGACGAAGCTTGACAATGTATTGGAATAGTCTGATCTCGTTAAAATAACCGGGCCCTAGCCGATTTGCAAACATCTAGGTCGGTCGCCAAGGGCGGCATACGGACCGGAAGTTACCCTTTACTGAGATATCTCTCAGATTATGTGCGAAGGTATGCCCTTTGGTCAAACTCTTCATCAGGTCATTTGATCAATTGTTACTCCCACAATCAAATTTGGAAGTCTTGGCCTCATTTAATTTATTTTTTAGATTTTAAAATTGTATTATTAATTACAAATTAATTTAAAAACTGATTGATTGATCTTCGATAAGCTCTCAGGGGTGAAGCCAGGCGTAACGGTATTCTTGCGCATTTAGCCACAGTCTCCAGCCCAGCTTCGTGGATTTGCCAAAAGCCTACGTGCGAAGAAAATATTAAGTTTTTCTGAAAACAGTGGCTACAGAGGTCATATAAAGGTACGTAAATACTTAATAGTGTGTGTATTTTTCTGAAAATTATTATCAATATCCGAAAACATGCCGTCAGGCAGATTTATACTATGTTAACTTTGCATTCGTAGATGGTTTGGTGCTCTGCTTACGGGTGCAGTAATCGCACAGATAGAAGAATAACTGGTCTTACCTTCCACCGGTAAGTTAAAAAACTTCATAAAATGGTCATACCAATGCAATATTCCATGAAATGGACGCTACAACGGATAAATATTGAATTTGTTGCCTACGATGTTGCATGTGTTTCGGGTGCATTATTAAGTGAGTAGTTGATAATATTTTACCAGTAAACCGCAGTAATTATGTTATTTTATCATAGTTAGTAGCATGTTCAGCTAATTTGTTATGTGAGTATAATATTACCGGTAGGAAATAATGCGACTGAAATGTTTGCCCTACCACAAACCTTTATGATGGCTTGCAGGGTATTACGCAGATATTATGCGGAACCAAGCATGATGTTACACTATTTCACAGTAATAATCCTAAGGAAAATATAGACGTTATGATGAGTTAGAAGTGTGCAATAGTATTTATGTCAATTAGAGGGAAAGAACTTAGGAAAAACGTGGCCTTCACGTGCCTTTGGTATCATCGGTACTCTATTCTTAAAACGGAGATAAAGAAAGTTTGAAAACGAGGGATTTGTTATTCTAAGTTTGTGAATCACGTTCTTGGTATAGAAATATTTTCAGGGAAGTGTGTTCATTTTGTAATATATAACTTTAGCTGGTCAATTAACCGTTACCGACCCTTGTATTTTGTTATGAATTAGGCGAGAATAGCGTGAGTGAATGCTCATTACTTCTCGCTTTACGTTTATTAATACCCCGTGTAGTAAGTTATCAGTGAAGTGAATTAGTCATTTTTAATTCCAAACGATTATCTTCCGTAAGATGCTGAAATTAGATTTTCTTTAGATTTTAGAAGTTTTATGTATTAAATCGAAGAAGTAAAGGAAAGTATACAATGCATAGACAATCAGGGATGGAAATGCTGAAATGCACATTGTATTTCTTGCAGGTGTAAGCTTTAGTTTTTAGTGTTAGGTTATGAGTAAGCTGTTGTGTTGTGTGTGACAGTGTATTTCAAAAGACGTAAGGTTACTTTCGATCACAGATGGATGCACACTAACATCGAGAAAATTAATCCGGCCGGTTTAACTTTTCCATGTACTAATGTGTTACTGTGTATGTTATATTGTGGAAGGTGTATTGACTGGAAGTATTTGTGACTTCCTCTCGATGGTAATAGTGCATGGTCGTGAAGGCTGTCTTAAAGCAACTCTTTAAGTGTCAGAGGTGAGAGGGAAGATGACCTATTACTTTCCTACCACAGAAAACTATGTCAGAAGATCCATTATGGCAAGTTTTTATGAATTGCCTATGCATGAATGCCTTAAATGCTTATTCGTGAATCCATTTTGAACTTGATGGGTGTGTTTTCTTATTTATTGTTAGAGCATATAACGAGGATCTGATGAATTAAATATAAATCAAGCCAGTCACGTTCTAAGCAATATTTCTATGATCCACATAGTGCATTGGTATTGGAACTGCTATTTCATTGCTGAGTTAATTTTTATTTACCCTTTGCACATTACTTCCACTATGTAATTACTGACACTGTCAACAGTATTAAATTATCAACCTTAGAGTGGTGAATGTAATTTTCCAGGTTTCATCATGAACTTGACAATGTATTGATGTTGAAAAATGATATGTGTATGCTGCTTACTTGAGTGCAATCAATTGTATTCTAAATTTAACTTCACAAGAAGGGCGAAACATTTTGTTGGTCAATGAAAAAACATTTCAAGCATAAACATTTATTAAAGTGGCAAGTTACAAAAACATTAATTTACGATACAATTCAATTTTAAGATTGTTCACAAGTATACCCTAGGTATTTTTTATATCATGGCATGTATGGATATCATATATTACTTCTTTCCTCGAATTTCGGATTCTAGTAATTTTTATAATTGGAGAAGTAGAATTATGTGAAGTTCTTCTATTTTTCTTCTACTAGGTAATGCATGTAATTTTTTCAGGTTATAGATGACCTTTAATCCGGTGGTATTGGAATCAAATTTGGAGTTTATGATATGTTTTTGGTAGTCACCTCGGGTCATTATTTCATTGATGTTCCTAGAATATCTACTTGAAGGGAAAGAAAGTGGTTCATTGTGGTAATAAATTGTCATATCTTGATGTGTTTCCCTAAGCTATTGCAACATTTTTTTGTATTGGTATATTTCCAAAAATAATGCTTATCTATTAGGAAATATGTTGTTTTTTCTGTACAAGTACCTGTTATTTGTCACGAAACCTTTCTTTTTTCCTTTTTCAGGATATCCTTACAAGTTTGCTGGGCCTTTAATTAAGCAATTTCCGGAAACCATTTGCCATTTACTTTCCTGACATAAAGCATAAGGTGTTGCTGTTACTGACTGGAACAGTTGTGAATTGCAATCGCATTGCTTCGGTTTTGCATTTTTGACCTCACTCATGCATTGTATATGTTTACATTTGATGTTGACCGGCCAAAGGAGAATCTTGTACTTGAACAATCTTAAAATTGAATTGTATCGTAAATTAATTATTTGTAATTTGCCACTTTAATAAATGTTTATGCTTGAAATTTATTTCACTGACCAACAAAATGTTTCGCCCTTCTTGTGAAGTTAAATTTAGAAGCACGCATTTTGTCGAGTTCACTCGAGTACAAACGTGCAATACGTGAGGTAGCACGGCTCTTTTCCAGGGGTTTTGATAGTGAAAATGTAATAATATAAATAGGAAATATAGTTTGAAGGTAATTCGGTAATATGTCATACGCATTTTGTCGAGTTGAGTACAAACGTGCATTACGAGAGGTAGCACGGCTCTTTTCCAAGGTTTGACGGTGAAAATGGAATAATATAAGTAGAAAAGATAGTCTTAGGATGATTCGGTATTGTGCCATTGATAAAATTATTTTATCTTGGGATTTGGTCAATATTTATATCGTACAGTAGCAGTTCTTGGCGAGTTTAATGGTGACAAATTACGTTCGCAGAAGAAACGATGGTTGCATAGCAATCTCTCCAATCCATCTTTAATTTCAGGAATAGGATTCAGAAAGTTGAAATGAATGCAATTTTGGAATTGACAGCTGTTATTTTGCGAGTAATGTTGAGTCAATTATGTTTGACAAAACACCGCATTGTCCGTTGATAATCCCGTTCCTGCGGGACACAACGTCTCTAATCCAATAGAAATTAATTAATTCGGGCATGTATTACTAGTTACTTTCAGCGCACCTGCCGGGAAAAATCCCCAAAGGCATTATTTTAAGAGTAAAGAGCAAAAATTGATCGTTGGCCCGTAAGAATCTGTGTTATAGCTGGGCTGTACAATATGGCTAAATGCGCAATTATGCCACGCCCCCTTGGCTTCACTCCCCGCCATTACGGAGCATAGGGGGCGCCCCCTCCAGTAAGCTCTAAGCGAATATCAGCTCGATTAAACATTGGAAAGTGGGTTAGATTTCGATTACAAGATTCCATCCAGACAAACCAACAGGCGAAGTTAAAATAAGCGTGGTGAAAGCATAAAAAATATCTGTGAAACCGACAGCACCTTTTACGTATCCTTATTCACCACACGGTTTGAGGGAGAAGGAACATGAGTTTACCTTGAGTCAAGTGGAATAACACAGAAAGAGGTAAAAAGACCTAATAGTGGACGTTAGCCTCTTGGCAGGGTCTGAAGGACTATTGAGATAGATGTGAGGGAGTATTTGTTGTCATAACGTCAAGCCGATGATTCAAGGTAGACAGGCAAGCTAAACTTAGTAATACTCTTGGTGAGCGTGGAATATCATTCAATAAAATTGATAATGATGATGCGAAATCCTGCCAAGTTTATTTCTTTCAGTGGTGCTGATTTTGAGATTAAAAGCTCGATTCATTCTATTATTTTGGAAAGATAAGTAACCATTACGGTATTCGTTTAAAGCTATTGTACGCTTGCCGAAGGGTTGAGAGCGTTGCCCTTAGGAGCTCATTAAAATAATCTTTGATTGTAATTACTTTAAGTATTGTTACCACGGCAATCTTATAAATATGGCATGAAATTTTCATTCCATGATAATGAGGTTATCCTTTCCATTAAATTTTCATTCCATAGGAGAGATCAAAATTTACTTTGCTCGGTTTTATTCTCAAATATGTTTTACAAACAGATACCAATTCCAGATGATTTGCATTTGTTCCCATACTGGTTTCGGATTGGTCGAAACGTGATTGGACGAATCAATAAGTAATCCACCAATAACGAAGAATCGTCGTATCTAAATCCACTATAAAATGATGGCCGCTTCGCCGTCCTCTCCAGGTTCCAGCAAGAACACCGTCGGGAGAGCACAATGCACGGACAAAGGTCATCGACAGCCTTGAGACATCGCGTGATATCGGCCTTTAATACAATCGCTCATTTCATCGGCCTTTGAGATAGGGAGCTGGAGCAAGGGACCATTGACAACGGCGAACAGGCTCCATTGTTACAGCACCCTTAACCCGCTGGCAGAGCAGAGAGGGACGCCTTC
Organism: Pyrrhosoma nymphula; assembly: GCA_963573305.1. Lineage (NCBI taxonomy): Eukaryota > Metazoa > Arthropoda > Insecta > Odonata > Coenagrionidae > Pyrrhosoma > Pyrrhosoma nymphula. The sequence continues at coordinate 59,663,972 of OY754330.1, forward strand.
ACCACGACCTCTTTTTCAGGTTCATCAGCGACGTGATAAGGGCAAGCGTTTGAAACGCTTGAGCGGCCCGACCCACGTAAGCCAATCTTACGGTACGGCACTTCTTGAATGGGCCTCCCCGTCCGGGGAACTAAGGCCCGAGGATCCCGCCGGGAGAGAATAGCTTCCGGTCTGGAGACCGGGGGTCGAGGAAACTACGGCTGGTACATAAAGAACCTATTAGTCGCCCCCGATGCACTCGTTGGCCTGGCTAAGGGTCCCAAGTTACACCCCTGGTCATTACACTGCCTTTGCATTCTTAGCCAGGCGATCTAAATTCAGAACCCCGTCCCACACAAACAATAGCGTGGCCATGGTAGTGAGAATATGGTTTTCACATGCTGGGGCAGAGGCCTGTCCTGCAGGAAAGCGGTCCAATAGGCACACTCGGGTGGGGGAAGACCAAACCTTAAACTACCTTAGCCATGCAAAATTTCATCCAAATAAAAATGTACTACCTACATGCAATTGAATGTTGAAAAGTCGCCCAAAATCAAGCAACATCCAGAAAACTTTTTCCCTTAAAATCATATTTTTTAGCATAGATAACTCACAAGGTAGGAAGTGTGTTGCAAATTTCACTCGTCAATACTTGAGATAATAATCTCAAAAATACCTGCTCCCTTGGAATGTTTAACAATTTCGAAACTTTGCGTGTTTGAGCGCAATGTTTGCCGGTCGTAAAAAAGCGACGACATGGAAGTGACTAACTGTTGAATAACTTCTGGTGTTCTGTCGCCCCTCACGCTATTCACGGCTACAGCAAGAGCAGAACGAGATACTTGGTTCTAGAAAAACTTACTTGAATTACCCCTTATTTCCCCACACATTTTTCTTTTATTATATTCCTTTTAATGGATGGTATCCTAATCCTTCCTATCACGCACTCTTGCGGCTGCTTACGCTAACTTTAACCAAGAAGGTCATGCGAGAAAGATTAAGAATGCGATCAGTAATCCTTCAAATCCCTTCGTTCCTTCTGCATAGGTCGATCCACGCATCATTCACCTAGAATGAGTACTTATCCATTACACCCATATATTAAAGAAGAGAATTGATGAAGCCATACGATACGATAGCAAATGAGAATATTGAAGCGATTAAATTGCGCGATCGGCAATATTCAATGGATCACTTGTACAGTTAAAGGGCCAAGAACTCTTGTGTTTTTATTGGTATTGTTGCATGACCGTAATGATTTACCTTTTCAAAAAGAAAAATGGATATAATTTACAAAAAGCACTGCCTTATTTTTTTAAATTTATGGATAAATTGCGTGAGATAGTTATGTAAAGTGCGATCATTTTACCTAAAAAAGTTTAAGCTTCGTGCGTAAAGTCGCCATCTACTCTATTCTGTATTTTCTTATAGCACGGACGTTTATGCAAGTGGTTGAATGCGCCACGTTTGAAACAGACCCGTATAATACCCTCTAGATGAAAACCACTTATTTGTATAAGCGTTGTTGCAGCACCGTGATGGACCATGCAAAATCTATAAAAATGCAAAATGGAAAAAATTTAAATAAAACAGCTTTATCTGTGAAATTTATGGATTTATTGCGTGCGATATCAACGCACGGTAGATCATTTTTTCGCAGAAAATATTGGCTTTGCCATCTACTCTTTATTTTAATATTTGATCGCAAAATAGTTGAATGCAGCTCGAACGAACTAGACCCGTATGACACCCTCGGCCCAGACATTCAAGCAAACGTTACAGTGATCCTCCGATCTTTTTTTGAAAACCTGGAAAGCCTTCAAGCAAACGTTACAGCATCCTCCGATCTTTTTTTGAAAACCTGGAAAGCCTTCACCTACCTCCACTTCTCTCATCTTAAAGCTTGCACTTGGCACACAAAAATTATATCTACGGTTTACTGCACTCAGTCAAAATTGCGAAATCTGCGTTAATTAATCCGTCTGCTCGAGACCAAGTCGGCCGATCTGCGAATGTAAATCCTCCCTCAGGAAATGCTCTTTCAGGCCTAATTCACCCTCTTCGGATTGTTTTCTCCGAACAAATGTTTAGCATTAATAAATATCCTGGTTATCTCAGGCTTACGGCTATAGCCGATTCACAATGCTGAAGACCTAGAAAATGACGCGATCCGCTGTTTTCAAGGATTCCCGATTGAGAAGGTAGGTAATGAAGTTCTATAAATTGTTTAATAATAGCCTAAAGGATAAATTTTACGTTGAGTAATTTTATAAAACTACTTGCAAAGGCTCATGCTACAAACTTGAAGGAGGATATTTAGCCCACTTTCCTAGTTTTGTAATAAATACGCGGCAAAAATGGGCAGTTTTTCCTTTCTTAGCATAATAATCTCTATACATAAAACAAAGTCGGGTTAGTTACACCATTTATAACTCAAGAAAGGCTGGACCGATTTTTATGATCTTTGATTTGTTGGAATTGTCTCCGCCCCGAATAGCAGAATAACTAAATGAAAAGAACAACTTTGTTATATCCCACCAATTTATTTTCCGGTACAACTAGTTTCGACGCAGCGGCGTCATCTCCAGGTACTTTTACCTTTTAAGTACCTGGAGATGACGCCGCTGCGTCTAAACTAGTTGTACCGGAAAATAAATTGGTGGAATATAAAAAAGTTTTCCTTTTCATTTATAAAATGAACTTCCACAAGATTGAGCCTGAGACGATGGAGATAAGCAGAATATCTACTAAAACATCGGAAAAATTCACTAAAACATTTATGAAGAAAATTCATTTTCTCATACTTAGTATGGAACGGCTTGAAGGTTTTTCTTTAATTGCTTTTAAATTACTTTTTCTCAAGATATTGGATGGAAATTTGTATCATAGAACGCATAAAAGAACGCAGTCTTTAATTCTTTCATTCAATTTTCTTACACGCTTAGTTTTTGTCCAAGTATTGCGTTTTTATCTTGAAATTCATCAACTTGCCTCCTCAATAACCAACAACAAGGCACAAGGTCAATTGCTTCAAGTGTGTGGATTAAATCTGGAAAATCCATGGTTTTCACGTGGTAAATTATATGTTGCATGCTCACGAGGGGGACAGACCAGTAATACCAAATTCAACACCAGCTGATTAACTCAACGCTTGCCTCAAAGCGTCGCATCTTTGGAGACATGTGCAGAAACTCACGGTGACGACCAATATGCGCGTTAATCTGCAGCGCAATGTGTCACCCTTATTTTCAAAAAAGCTATTGGAAATTGGTAATGGAAAAGTACCAGTTGATGCCGTCACAAAATATATTTCAATTCCATTGAACTTTTGTGTCATTGTTCCATAGATTGAACAATTAATTCAGAAATTTTTTCCACAAATTGGAACCAATTACAAACATCACCAATGGCTTTGCGAACGTGCTATTTTGGTAGCAAAAATCACCGACGTCAATGCAATCAACTACGCCATCCACGAAAAAGTTTCGGGCAAGTCTGCCCCAACAAATCGATTGACAGCGTCATGAATGCGGACGAGCTTTTTAATTATCCAATTGAGATTTTAAATTCGTAGGATCTTTCTGGTGTACCACCGCACAAATTGTCACTCAAACTCGGTGCACCAATAATTCGTTTGCATAATATTTATGCACTACGATTGTGCAATGGAACCTGTCACTGTCAAACAACTGCTGCCAAACGTCATCGAAGCAACAATTCTGAATGGCAAGTCAAAAGGAGAAGATGTGCTTATTCCACATATTCCCATCATTCCCACCGACATGCCATTAGATTTCAAACGACTCCAGTTCCCCGTTCGCCTTACATTTTCAATGACAATAAACAAGGCACAAGGTCAATCGCTTCAAGTATGTGGATTAAATCTGGAATATCCATGCTTTTCACACGGTCAATTATATATTGCATGCTCACGAGTGGGACAGCCGAAACATTTATTTGTTTTTGCCGAGGGCGGTAAGACCAAAAATATTGAATATCCGAAAGCACTCGAATAAAATTTTCAACTCTATTTTAATACACAAAAAATAATTTCCTTTCATTTATTTTGAACATGTAAATGTGTCTGCTTTGTATGCGTACCTACTTAGAAAGAAAAAGAGGCATTGCAACGCATGCCGGGCACAGCTAGTGTGAAATAAAATCAATGCCCAGCAATAGTGTTTCCAATCAATCAGAGTTGAGATTAATATCTTTACATTTCATGAGCAAGTTATTGAAGTAGCTTTTCCGGTTTTTGAGATTGACTTCACACTGGAGCTATACAATTTTGAAACGTAGGTTACAGTGGGATTGGTTTAGGAGTGGCTATGATCGAGAATGATATACTTAAGAAGGAAAATGACATTTCCACTTTACTAGGTGTATTGATCAGTTCTGGGGACAAATAACGTGCCTAGAGAAAATAATATTTTAGCCTGTGAGATTAAAAGGAGCTGTCGAGTATTAGGGTCTGAGCTTTGAATTTTTTCAGCAAGGGTCATCATGAAGAACGTAGGCTGGATCCACTGTGTTACGTCATTTTGCTTCTGATGCACCCAGGATGGATCACGAATGATAGAATCATTGTGCTGCGAGAGCAGCCATTCCCAAAACAGTTTGCTTTCGATTCCCCAGACCCATCACCACGCTGCGAAAACTTCCGTAAAAAAGCCACCTTTCACGTAGCCGATAGAAAGGGGTTTAAGTTACGTGCTTAATCTCTCCTCAGATCTGTCCTAGGGATAAGTGTAGCAACAGTAAAAAATTTCTGAACGTCTTCACATCACAAGGCTGATGTAAATTTAATATGCCACCCAAGCAAAAATATAGCACAAATGTATTCATCAGATAGGAACTATTTTGAAGGGTAAAAATTAATATTAAAAAATAAATAAAGATTTTTTAAGAAAAAAAGAAAATTCCACGTAATCTACCTTATTCCTTTCCCCTTGTGTCCATAAAAATAATTTGTTCCGCTGATCTAAAGCCATGATACAGAGAAAAGTGAGAGAGGGGAAGCATTTACCTATAGCATACTTTCATCGCGGAAAAGTCAGCATACTGATGCAAGAAACTGTGCGAAGCCAAGTGACTATCTTCCGGCTAACCTTAGGGGATACAGAAGCAGCCGCGGTGTTTTAACTCGACTGCTGACCGTTGACTCCATGGTATTACTAATACTGTATTAGTAATACCATGGTTGACTCAAGCGCATGAGCGGTAAGCGGCGAGTCAGAGGCACTGAGCGGCATGACGTCATGATTTCTAAAGACATGTTCTCAATGAGAACACGTCTTTAGAAGAACTCCTCATTGGCTGAGTTCCGCCGCTATGCCTCCGCCGCCGAGCTATGAAGGCCTTAATACCCTTTAATAATAAACGTAATTAATACCCTTTTACTTCCGGTAGGCCAACTATCAGAAGAGGCGCAAGAATCCAGGCATAAGGATTTCAAGTATGTCAGAGTATCACACTCGAAAAACATCAAGACAGCATACGAATGAGGATTTACTCAATAGGAGGGATCACTCAAAATTAAAAATCGAATTTGAACCGTTTGGCGGAATGAAGTATGCATAAAACGCACACCCGCCAAATTTTGGTGTTTTTGATCAATTTTTACGGGAGATATAGAGACTTAAAAGTCGCCGTGGAGCTGTTACCACGCCCACCCCGCGAAACGTATTTCTATTGGCTGGCTCCAACCGTGACGTGGGAAGTATATGAAGTCGCCCGGAGAGGCAGTGAAGGAACGGACTTCAGAAGGCTGCTCAGCGTTGAGTCGTCTACTGAATCTTACATCTTTCATAATTTAAAGCACAATGGCATTTGCATGTTAAAAAGCGTAAAAGTTACATTGAACAGTTATTTTATTATAACATAATTGCATAAACAAAGTCGCCGTGTTTCTCACCCATTGTTCATGTGTGGGCGAGAAACACGGCGACTTTGTTTATGCTATTATGTTATAATAAAAAATAGTTCAATGTAACATTTACTCTTTTTAACATGCAAGTGCCATTTTTCTTTAAATTATGAAAGATGTATGTAAGCTATACGAGGTATATGATGGTCTCAATTGACGGTAAAATATTTCTAGTGACGGAAGGAAAACAAGGACAATCTCTCACCTCGTATTTTGAAAGAACTTTCATTAGCGTATTTAGGTGTACAATAATGATCTCTGCATTTTTATTAATAATTGATATCGTGCTTAATATTTATGAAATGTCAACTGTTGGTACAATAAGAACTTAACAGACAAATTTCGCTCACAGAATTTCCAGGAAAGAAGGGGACACCGTCGAAGAATTTATGATAATTTTCTACTTCTGTACTAGTTTTCTCGCAACATATGAGACTTGACTGTATATCTTTAAATTACAATTGTTTTTGCGTACAAATAAGATATTCAGAAGGAATGTAGAGAATATTTTATAACAAAACACAACTAGCCATTGACAAGCACGAAAGCCTGCTAAAGGCCATGTACGGAATAGATCATATTTGTTCTCCTAACGTTAAGTAGTTGTTCGTAGCCTGGTGGTTACCGTCCTCGTCTGGTGATGCGGAGGTCTTCGTTTCAAATCTATACGACTTATGTTTTTATTAGAAATTTTTTTAAAGTCCTTAATTACTTCTTTAACTCAAAATATAAAATATTTTCATAAGTATTGCCGGTGAGTCAAAACACAAAATATTTCGATCACTAGTTGCGGACATTTTTTTGTCGGCAAACTATGTCACGGCGATTATAGGCGTATTATGATTCCAGATTCTTCGTTTTCCATTTTATGCATCTATACAACATACATGCGTTTTATATTTAACAGAAATGTATACTGAAATTGACCAAAGCCTTAAAAAATTATGCTATGAGTATGCTTGTAATGAGAATATGTTGATCCTTCAGTTCTTGCTGCTCGAAATTTAATGTTTTACATCTAGGGCTCCAATGCAATGGGGAAAATTCCAGTGCCTTTCGCTATGCCTTCCCATTATGTGGCAGAAGTTGGTACCTGAAACAAGTTCATGATCAATAAAACAAGCTGCTATCTCTACAATAGGATATTTCTCTGAGGAACCGCAAGAATCCAGGAACAAGGACTGTAATAGATTCAGAGAGCACCACACGCAAAAAATTAAAAGGGAGATAACCAATGAAGATCTACTACATATCCTCCTTCAGTCATCAGATCCTCTAATATTCTCTTTACGAGAACTCCCGAAGAAAGCGAAATATCCCATTCCCACAGATGTTCTTGAACTGCTACTTCCTCCCCTAATTGCACCTGTAATTGAATACATTTCAAGTGACGAGGAGCATCATGACTAAGTTACATATCAGTTTACATGGTATAAGAATTTTAACTTTGTCCATAAATAGCGTGCGTGTAAAAAATCAAAAATGGTAAAAACATTCATTGTAAGCTGGTACAATTTTCCAGAACAACTGTATCAGTAAGACTCGTCGCTGCCTCGTAAACGGAGTGACAGATAAACAGACCATTGCGCGCACTTCAAGATATAAATGCTAATTGCTGTCAAAATGGCACCTAGAAGCACCTCAAAGTTGTTTTATCTTATAGAAGAAACCTTTAACTAGCGATACCATGCCAGAACACCCGATATTAAACGATTTTTTTCTAACACCTGACTGAAACGGGTAAGTTGAGTGGTGTTGCATCGTTTAAGAAATCGCTGTCACTAAATATATGAGAAAGTAATTATTTAGTTATGAATTAATATTTTTAGGGTGCTAAATCGATAAATTATGTAACAATCGCAAGTAATAATTTCATGGCTAGTAGTAATCCGATTCACTATTCTGGCGTGAATGTACGATGCTATCGTGGTAACCTGGTCCCATCTAGCATCTGGCAGTATTAATTAGATTCGGGTCATCCGACAGTGAAAATTCGTGAAATAGGTATTGATTTACCTTCATTATAAGGACAAATATGATAACATTTCAGAGAATTGAAAAAAAAATCAGTTTTTGACCAGAACAACTGGGCTCTCAGATCACTGTGCAACTTCTTCTTCGTTCCGGGTTGTTAGGTACCAAAAAGAAATATTTCTCGGGTGTTTTGTGTGACATAGATTTACCAGCCGGCACACAACAGTATACATAAGATTTTCTATCACTCATATTTAACACACACGGCCGCACTAACCACTTTAGACTCTTATAACTGTTTGTGACCGACACCAGCAATGCATTCCATGGGGTAGTAGGAGCGATATCATATACTTTTCACGTCATCAACATGGCGTCGGCCGAGAAATACGTTTTCGGCGCGGATTTCAAATTGAAATTTCAAACGGCTCTAGGAGCGTAATTATTTGGTTTTCGTGGGTAAAACTCGGTAAGTGACCTTTTTACGTCTCAAATATTATAACCCAAACGTAATCTTAAGTAGTGTGATCCCTCCTATTCTCTTCTCGAGCCATCAGATCCTATTATATCCAGCTATTTCAAACGGCCTACAAGAAAATGTGGACTTATAGCAGATGAAGTATTAAGACTGTTAGCAAATTCCACTCATCATTAACCAGAATATAATAAAATTCATAACTTGAGACTTATTTCAGGCTGTTTATTTATTCGTTTGGCATAGATACACATAATCCTTGAAAAATGTTTTTTCAAAATTATTTACTCTTATTTAACACATTCTGATTATATCTCTTACGTAAATAATTAACTTTTCATTGCTGAATGTATTATAACTATGTATTATATCTTAAGCATATTACAATCGCTTATCCCGTTCAAAAACATTACATATATGTTATCATTTCATCATAGATACTCGAGTGCCTGATTATTCCATTTATTTTGCGTAATTTTTACGGATTTATTAAGTTATATAGTAAACTATAACCATTTTTCTCAAAAGAAGTAAATTACGATCCTTAAGAAAGTTCAAAATCGTGAGTAAAACCATAAAATATTTTTTTCCCACTTTTTTTAAAATGGCCCACTGTGCGCCGCCGAGCTATGAAGGCCCGCTATGGAAGTTTTTTTTCAGGGCTCATTCTCTACGCAAATCAACTCTTCCCCTATCTAAATATCAAACAAAATGCAATCATAGTAGGTGTGCTTCAGATACAAACAAGTTTTGATCTATTGGCGTTAGTTTTCCCGTTACGGAAACCAATTTCTTTGCCGTAATCATTTCATCGATTGCCATGGCGACCAAACTTCGTCAAATACACTACATAAATGAGAAATGACAGAAATCGCGGAAGGCCGAGACAAAAAGATATATTTCGGATTCTGTTACTGACCTGAGGGATAGGCAATCGTATTTTCAATAGAAACGCAGAATAACAGTGTGACTGCGTATTTACCGTCGGGAAAAAGTTCGGTATAAAATATTTACGGGCTTAAAAATGGCCGATTTTAATGCAGGAGGCACTCCACAAGCACCCGAGGAAATTTCAACAGAAGAAAATTTAAAACCAGAAACGCCCCAAGGAAAAGATGAAGACGTCTCGGTGAGTATTCATTAACTAAGTTTAGAATGGGAAAGGGATAGAAACACATAAAAGGACGAACACTGGTTTTGGAGGGGAAGATGGAACTGAGTCGAATTATAACAAAAACAATTCTTCATTCTCCATAATAATAAAAAATCTTAGATACGTAGAACTTCTGAGCACTTAAAGCAGCGTTAAATTGGAACAACTTAAGTCATGAATTCCTCCCTATCCGCTGCAGCGGATAGGGAGGAATTCGGGTAGAAAACGGTACGTAATTACGTAGTTTTCTGCCCGAATTCCTCTCTATACTACGAAAGAGACACGTAGCCATGGGGCTTGAGGGGGTTCAGCAACCCAAAATTTTACGGTGATAGGGAAAATGCAAGTTTTGCATCAATATAATAAAAAGCAGTGTTCTTCACATGTGTAAATCTACTATTATAACTTTTTGTTTATTCTAAGTTTAATTTCTTCTCATAAGTTAAGGCAACTGTGCAAAAGTGATTTATTATTTTAATGCACCCTCCCACCACACTAAACCTTAATAAACTCTAGTAACGTATTGTACCAATAGGGGACCCCCCCAGGATTCAGACTCCCCAAACTAAAATCCTGGATATGCCATATTGATTATAGCATAGTATATTATACTACCAAGTAAATATTACTGATTATATGGTAGCTGTACAGCATTCTTGTCGCTACATTACATGTCCATATTAAGCTCTGGTGGGACTTTTTAAAAAATGTCGGGTTTATACTTGAGCTTCAATTTTTCTAGAATGTTATGAATATTTGCATAATTGAATGTAGGAGCCTTAAGTAAATGATGATACGCAGATGAAATATTAAAATAATCCAAAATTCTTCCACAAAGATCCAGAATAGAAAGAAAAAGCTAAAATAATACAAGATCAATAACTGATAATACCAAAGGATAAATTTGCATGTACGGAGTACAATTATAGATTGTACACGGTAGTCCGCACAGAAACCATACAGAGTAGAGTTTAAAGCTCTCTATCAAGTAAACAAAACTGGTGACTCCAAAATTAATCACATAACCTTTAGCTTATTTTAATTGCTTCGCATGTCATTCTAAGAGCAGAAGGTACTTTCAGAGAGGCAGAATAAAATTTTTAGTAATAACTAGAAAAATAGGGAAATGTAAAGTGCGAGACTCGAAAAACATGCTTCCTTTGTCTCACTTTTCTCAATAAGATGACTTAAGATGAATGGATAACAAAAATATTTTTAATGGACGCAAGGAGTATGATATATGGTCAAATTAGGTGCGTAAAAGTTTGAATCCAATTAACCTGTTCATTAAAAATAAAGATTTAAACACTGGGATGTATAATTTGTCCTCCGAAAATACATAGATACCTACCTCTCTGAAACGTGTTTCACATAGTAGTAAGGGAATTTGAGAGCAATTACCAGGGTGTACTAAATGACTTCAAACAGCTATGGGAGAATCCTGAAAATTCATTTTCAGAAGCAGGAATCATGCAAATAAATCTCCCTAAAGCACCAACAAATATATCAATTTGATACCCTGTAGTTTACCTTCTAGGTTTGCCCAAGCTCACAAAAAGATACAATACAAAGTGAGGAAAATCTAACATAGGAATCCAATGAATAGAGTGAAGGGGTTTAGATGGCACGGTAATTAACCTCGCTTCAATAATAACAAATAAAGTATAGTCGGACCACGTTTAATGATGCTAAGCGATACAAGTCTGATTAGTCTCTCTCTCCGTGTACGGTCGTCGCACGCGCGGGAGGAAGTCCTTTCTCGGTGGCTGTTTTCGTGTGTCTCGCGCGGCGGTTGGAGTCAGACTGCCTCTACCCTCGTCCCCAGGGCCACGGCGTATTGTCTGGTGGCCGCTGGTAGAACTATAAAACAATTGCCTCTGGTTCGGCGCCATTTCGTCTGCCTCCTGGTCCGCCACATCACCCCCCTGGCAGTAGTTTGGCCTACGTATAAAAGAGAGCTGAAAGGAAAAAAAAGAAGAGGGGGGGGGACGTGCTGGGTGGCTGCATCTTGGTCAGTGTATGTAGTTGTCCAAATGCTGCGGAAAATGGACTCGACGCCCGGATCTCGTGGTCCTCTGCCCGGGTCGTTGGTCAACTCCTAGGTCAGGGTGATGTTCCAACGGCGGTACCGGGAGTTGACTAGGCGGCGGTGCCGGACTTTGGTTAGGTGGCGGTGCCGGGCGTTGGTCAGGTGGCGGTGCCGGGCGTTGGTCAGGTGGTGGTGCCGGGCGTTGGTCAGGTGGCGGTGTTATGAGCAGGACTATGTCGTCCTCTGCGGGTTGACGTTGTTCTCGGAGTACGCCTTCGTTGACGAGGAATGCAGGCTTCAACCGGTCCACGGTCACCCACACTTCTCGGCCCCTGATCTGCAGCAGGAAGTTCTTCTCCTTGCGTTGAAGCACTTTGAAGGGTCCGTCGTAAGGAGGTTGGAGTGAATTCCTCGGTCGGTCGTTTCGCACGAAAACGTGCGAGGAGGTGGCGAGGTCCCGAAATATGAAGATATTCCGTTCTCCATGCCGCGAGGCTGGCACTGGTGTTAACTTCCTGACGTGTGCCCGGAGCTGTACCACGTAGTCGGTGGGGTCATTGTTGGCGCAAGTGGAGGAGGGTTGGAGAAACTCACCAGGGAGTTTCAGAGGTTCGCCGAACACCATTTCGGCGGAAGTGCAGGAGAGGTCTTCTTTCCAGCTGGCTCGGAGGCCGAGGAGGATGCCGGGCAGGACGTCAACCCAATCGCTGGTCTCATGACAACGAATTGCGGCCTTTAACTGGCGGTGAAACCGTTCAACCATGCCGTTTGCCGAGGGGTGGTACGCTGCGGTCCGAATGCGAGTGGAACCGCACATATTGGCTAGCTGATTGAATAATTGGCTTTCGAACTGCCGTCCCTGGTCGCTTGTTATCTTCCCTGGAGCTCCGTAGCGCGCTATCCACTCGCGAAAAAATGCTCGAGCGACTGTCTCCGCAGATATGTCGGCTAAGGGAATTGCCTCCGGCCAGCGTGTGAAGCGGTCGATGCAAGTGAGACAATATCTGTAACCACGGGAGGGTGGGAGGGGGCCGACGATGTCGATATGGATGTGTTCGAAACGGGATCCCGGGGATTTGAACTCTTTGATGGGAGATGAAACGTGCCGCGATACTTTCGATTTCTGGCACGGGATGCATTCACGCGCCCACCTTCTACAGTCCTTTTGAATGGATGGCCACACGAAACGGTCCGCCACTAATTTTGCCGATGTTTTGACACCCGGGTGAGATAGAGAGTGGATGGAATTGAAAACTTGCTGCCGAAGAGCGGCTGGTACGAAAGGGCGGACGGTAGCACGGGAAACATCACAGAATAAGTTCGTGTTAGCTTCGGGAAAGAGGATTTTGCGGAGGGTGAGTGAAGTGGGGTTCGATTTCAGGAGCGCGTTCAGTTCCTCGTCGGATTCCTGAGCGGATGCGAGAGCTTCGTAGCTCACGGCGGCACCAATCTCTTCCACACGCGACAACGTGTCGGCAACTGTATTTTCCTCCCCCGGCACATGACGTATATCCGTGGTGAACTGCGATATGTAGTCCAAGTACCTGAATTGCCTCGGCGAACACTTGTCGGCCTTTTGTTGGAAGGCATACGTGAGCGGCTTGTGGTCTGTAAGTATGTGAAACTTCCTCCCCTCGACCATGTGTAGAAAATGCCGGACTGCACAGTACACTGACATCAACTCCCGGTCATAGGCGCTGTAGTTTTTTTCGGCCGCGGATAGCTTCCGTGTGAAAAATGCAAGCGGCTGCCAGCCGGTGGTGCACTGCTGTTGTAGCGCCGCTCCGATAGCTACCTGGGAGGCGTCGGTTACTATCGCGAGAGGGGCGGATGGGTCCGGATACGACAATAGTGTTGCTTGGGAAAGGGATGCCTTACAACTTTCGAACGCGCTTTGCATTTGTGGTGTCCACTCGACAGGGTGACTGCCTTTGGCGTTCTTCCCTAGGGCATTATGGAGAGCGGCCTGGATGGAAGCTGCGTTAGGAATAAACCTCCTGTAAAAATTCACCATGCCTAAGAAACACCGGAGTTCCTTCACCGTATTCGGTGCAGGGAAGTTGGCCACTGCCGAGACTTTTTCGTCCAAGGGGCGAATTCCGTTCGTTGTCACCATGTGGCCAAGGAATTTTACTTCCGGGGCTCCTAGGACGCACTTCGAAACGTTTATCAGGATTGAATACTTTGCGAAACGGTCGAACAGTTCGCGCAGGTGTTCTTCGTGTTCCGCTTCCGAAGAGGATGCCACCAGCACGTCGTCTATGTACACGTACACGAAATCTAGGTCCCGCACTATACTATCCATAAACCTCTGAAAGGTTTGTGCTGCGTTCTTCAACCCAAAGGACATTTGGGGAAACTCATATAGCCCGAAAGGCGTGGTGACGGCGGTTTTCGGGACGTCTGCCGGGTTAACAGGAATCTGGTGGTAAGCCCGCACCAGGTCAATGGTCGAAAACACCGTTTTTCCGAAGAGGGCATGAGTGAAATCATGTAGATGCGGTACAGGGTATTTGTCGTCCACCGTCCGGGCGTTTAGGGCGCGATAATCCCCACAAGGTCTCCATTCTCCGCTCTTCTTGGATGCCATGTGTAGTGGTGATGACCACGCGCTGTTGGACGGCCTCGCGACTCCCAGACGGATCATTTCCTGAAACTCGCGCTTCGCGGCGGCCAATCTGTCCGGGTTGAGTCTGCGGGGTTTGCAGGAGACTGGCGGCCCGGGTGTCGTGTGAAGGAAATGCACGACATCGTGATTGACGGATAAGGGTCTCCCGGCTGGCTGTGTAATTCCCGAGTAACGGCGCAGGAGCTCGTAGAATCTTCCGTCACCGCTGATGGCTCTCACACCGGTTCCCTCTGATGTTGTCGTACGTCCCTTTACGTCCAAGGCAGTAAGCGGGTCCACCAGGCGTTGGCGGCGGATGTCTACCAGAAGCCCGAAGTATTTTAAAAAATCCGCCCCGATTATGGGTTTAGAAACATCGGCCACAACGAAACGCCACGTAAATTCACGGCGCAGTCCGAGGTTCAAGGTGAGGGTCGTCCAGCCGTATGTGGCGATTACCGTGTTATTTGCCGCAAAAAGCTCATACGTAATTTTCTCCCGCGGGCCCTTAACCGCGCTTCTAGGGAACACACACAAGTCGGATCCTGTATCCACCAAGAACCTCTGTGCCGTTGAGACCTCAGTGATGAATAGGCGGCAATTCGGGGGGCAGGAGTCGGCGGCCGCGTCAACCGACTGCCCGGCTAGTTTTCCGGCTGCTGGGGGCGGAATGAACAAGGGGGGCGGCAATTCCAGGCTCCAGGTCCAAAGCGGTCGTGGTAATAACATAACCGATTGCCGGTGTCACTCTGACGGGAATGAGGGGAATTTTCGCGGGACCCTGGTCGCCTACTGGGTGACCGGCCGCGGGGGCGAGAGTGCGACCCGGCCGGGGAAATGGACACGGACAGGGCGGTGACCTGTCGACTCAAATCCTCGACGCGCTGTAGAAGCGTCGCGATTAAGGCGTCGCTGGCGGATGCTGCGGCTACCTGCGGCCTCGGAGTGATGTCGTAAACTCGATCCGCCACGTTTGCGACGGCATCCAGGTCTCGGTCGTCTTGCATAGTGACGATCGGTTGTAAATGGGCTGGCAGGCGTCCGACCCACAGGGATCTCAAGAAGCTGTCGGGGACGCTGTTACCGGCCAGCTGACGTAGGTGGCGGAGGAGCTGGGAGGGCTTCCGGTCTCCCATCTCCTCCCGTTCCATGAGCTGTCGGATGTTTTGCTCCGGTGACGCCGATAGCCGCCTCACGAGCTCATCCTTGATTCGTTGGTATCGCTGCTCGGCCGGGGGATTGGTAATTACGTCCTCCACTTCGGCTGCGTAGCGGCTATCGAGGGCTCCAACGACGTACCAGAATTGAAGGCTATCATCCGTTATACCGTTCAAAGCGAATTGCCCCTCGAGTTGTGCAAACCACAAGGCCGGTCTCTCCGGCCAAAACGGCGGCACCCTGATGGTAGCACGGATCGCCACGGTACTTGAATCCGTCGCCATCTCGCTATTACTTACGGACGAAGAAGCAATTTCCGCGCTGCACTTAATGGAAACACCGAAGGCACTCAAAAATAATAACTATCTTCACCATGTGACACGTCTCGTAGAACAGGAGATGCGCGGTCACCGGAACACGTGTGGCACAAAATGGCGGTAGCGCGAGAAAAAAAATATATATCACGTCGGGGTCACCACTTGAAGGGGTTTAGATGGCACGGTAATTAACCTCGCTTCAATAATAACAAATAAAGTATAGTCGGACCACGTTTAATGATGCTAAGCGATACAAGTCTGATTAGTCTCTCTCTCCGTGTACGGTCGTCGCACGCGCGGGAGGAAGTCCTTTCTCGGTGGCTGTTTTCGTGTGTCTCGCGCGGCGGTTGGAGTCAGACTGCCTCTACCCTCGTCCCCAGGGCCACGGCGTATTGTCTGGTGGCCGCTGGTAGAACTATAAAACAATTGCCTCTGGTTCGGCGCCATTTCGTCTGCCTCCTGGTCCGCCACATAGAGAATTAACTGTATGACGAAAATTGGGGCTCCAATGCTAATTACGTCAAAATGAGAATGGAAAGTGCATATACTAAATGATTCTGAATGAATACCCACATTGCAAATACTAATATGCCACTCCTATAGTAATGACAGCTCAAAGCTAAAGAGGGTTGAGAGGTCTAAAATTTTCCAAATCTGAAAGAAATACATATCTACATTTCCTCTTTATATTAAAACTAATTAATTGCTTTAAATGTCAATCAACTAAGTACACTTTCTGAAAACCCACAGTATTCAAAACCAAACCAATGCTGTGGAATTTTTTCATGTGTAAAATACAGAGACTTTGATGAAAACGGTCAAGGAATAAATCCAACAAACTATGGATACATGTATAATATTTTCTTACACTGGAGAAATATTGTTGTGGTACTAACTCCTGCAATTTTACTTACCCTACTGCTACTGGATAAGTCACCGGTAAGAGATGTAATTACAAGGAAGACATTAACTCTTGAATTTGAAATATTCATCTGAAGGACTTAAATGACATGAATTTCATACTTTCCAGAAGATGTTATTAATTATTATCATGTTGACTATGACCATTTATTGGCTAACTCAAGCAATACCACTGCCAATTACTGCACTTCTACCTGTGGTATTTTTTCCAATTTTGGGAATTGAGGGAACGCAAAAGTCTACCATCCATTACTTTAAGCAAGCAAGCATTTTATACATGGGAGCCATTATTTTACACCTAACTATTGAAGGTTGCCATCTGCATGAGAGAATTTGTTTGAAATTGATTCTGCTGATTGGAACCAGTCCTAAACTGTAAGTTAATCATCATTAAATTTGTATAATAATAATAAGTTCTATTGGTCAAAATTATTCAGAAAATACATAGACCTCATCAATGGTACACACAATTACAGTTTACCAGTCATGTCACAAAACAACATCACAAATAGTATGATACAAATAGTATCCTCCATAGAATATAATGCATGAGAGGCATACCAAGAGTGAATCACACACTTGAATTTCGCCAAGCAAGTCGCTTTGGCTGACAGAGGAAAAAGATTAAATAGTCTGATACCTAGATTATGCAAAGAATGTTGGGTATTCGTTAATCTGCATAGGTTCCTTGTGCTGTAATTATGCGTTGCACATGTGGGAGGGAACGAACTGAGATTTTCTTTTACATAAATTAATACTTTGTACACATATATACTATAAAGAGTTAAAATTTTCAGTCTTATAAACAGTGGTCGACACTGTCCCCAGGATGAGGGTTCTGTAAGTATCCTAATAGCTTTTTTTGCAAAAGAAATGCAGATTTTTATGTATGGGGTATTCCCCCATAATTCCAAGCCATAGTCCAAGGGGTTGTTAAAAAAGCACAACATTCACATCTCATGAAATTGGAAAGGACTAACAAGCTTAGATTTCTTAAAATAAATTAAGCACAAAACCTCTTTAACTATACAAAACTTAATTTAATTCTGAACCAATCATTAGCCAGTGCTAGATTGCTATCTGCACTTCCAGAAGCAGTGGTAGTGCACTTTTACAAAAATCTATTAACGATGTATCATCAGCATATAGAATGGAATTTGGGATCTATAGGGAATATAGGACCTATTTGCACCTAAACTACATACACCCATTGCATGTGTAACATATATTTATCATCATGCATGTTGTTGAAGTAGGAATGAATTTAAAAAGGGCAATCTCAATCTTAAAGGCTATACATATGTAAAAAAATGAAAATCGTGCATATCTTCCATGAATCAGTCCTTGAATTGAAAAACTTATGATTCACCTTGTGTTTGCAATATGTACTGACATATATGTTAAGAGGGTCATAATTTGTGCCAGAATTTATTCGCTTTAATTATTCTTTAAATGGGCCAATTTTAATGAAATTCTCTCCTTCTGAAACAGGCTGATGTTAGGAGTGATGTTCTCAACCATGTTCATTTCAATGTGGATTCCAAATATAGCTGCAACTACAGTCATGATACCTCTTATTGAATCTATAGTGAGGGAGCTGAATAAAGTAAGACTCATAAAAATTGAAATCTAAGACAGGTACTTATTAACACTTACTCAACATCAACTTAAGATCAACATTAATACCACCAAAGTATTAATTCACATGAATCAAAGGAGATATATCATGAAGATAGAAATATATTCATACATGTATAGAGATTTTCAGCATTAATTGAAGCTATAGGCAAAGCAATGACACGGCTTTGGCAGAGTAAGGAAGGGAAGAAGAATCACGCTCCTTGTTTATTAAAATTAGGCCACTGAGCAATTCTTGAAGCACTTACCAGGAAGGATTCTCCTCCAATGGTGTTGTCATAACTTGAAAACGGTACACTTTTTCATGGTGTGTGTGCAGAAAAGCTCAGCCTCATCTTCATACCCTAGAGATTTAATAGTAATGAATTGAATTTCATGATAATTTGCATTGATTTCATATTTCAATAAGAAGAATAGATTAAAAAAAGCATTTTAAAAATATTTTCCCATCTAACCAATGAAGTTTAAGGTGCTTCCATTACCCACAATCGATATACTACTGAGCTATCAGTACCCAAAATCAATATATGCAAGTACAAAAGCAATACAAGTACATTTTACTCTGAAAATTTTCACCTATTTATTCAAGGGCTAATTTCTGACATTGTCACCTAAATGATCATCCTTAAGCATTGAAGATCCATCAGCGCATCAACTGTAAATTCATCATTATGGCCAGGGTCGAGTGCAACATTGTGGATTTTTTACACTCATAAAATGAGAGTAAAGTAAAAACTTTAGTCACCTTGAAAAGTCCACAGAAACTTCTTTACAGTTCTTCAGAGTCAGAAAAGCAAACACCTCATTGTGTTCCATGTATGGCTTTATCCTTGAGGACTGTGGCACTTAGCGCACGCTTTGAACTGCTTAATGACATCATGTCTAGTAGTCCGGAACCCCTTGTTCCTGTAAAGCCACCAAATACCCACAGAGGAGAAGGATGCCTTAAGGAGAAGGTAGCTTAACTGGTTAAAGCACTTGGTGCGAAATCGAGGCATCCGGGTTCGAATCCCGGAATTCTCTGTGGAATATCGCACTTCTTTACAGTTGATTACAACAATTATTTCTCCTGAAGAACAAAAGGACTTGCTGAAATAAGCACCAGGTGCAATAAAAGAGTTTATGGCAAAATTCAACTTAAAACTAAATTATTTACTTACTTTTCTTCCCTAGCTGCAATTTCATTTGTCAAAATCTTTCCCAAATGAACAAAAGCATTTCTTCTCTAAAATTGTAAATAATCAACAATTGTTTCATTTCTTTTTTGTGCAGAATGAAGAAGAATCTCAAGTAGCTCATAAATCACTAAATGATCAAGAATCAAAAGATGCTACAGTAAAAACTACTCAAGAAGCAGCAGACAAGGAAGGTGTTTCTGAAAACATCCTTCTTCCAGAAAATAAATTGCAAATAAATCAATACATGTCATCCATACAAGCCAGCACAGACAATAATGAGTAAATAAATATTATAGATTAAAAAAATAGATACTTAAAAATTTCAGGGCTAGCATTAAAGAGCTACCAAGTGCATCCAACAGGTTTCAGATCATTGTTTGACCTCTAGATATAGAGGTCAGCTGCAAAATAAGCAAGTCAACTCAAAAAGAAAGCAGTAAAAAAGATGAGGATGTATCCATAGAGAGTAGGGGGCAATCTTGTAGTAAGATGGTTCAAAATGTGATGAAAACCATGTGGCTGCAACTCTTCTTCATATGAGTGAAGGTGGAGACTGAGTGTGATATGTACAGGAACACTCATTGCACCACAGGCATGATGACGCATATACCAAAACAGCTGTAGTACTGCGAGGTGGAGATCAGTAGGAAACCACCATGCTATTATCCTGAGAAGAAGCAGCTCATACAACTTTTTTCTATTGCACGTTTTGCGATAAAAGATGTTATCAAGCAAAATATTCTTGATGGAACATAGTCCCCAGTTGGATCTCTCCCAGCAATCACATACAACCCCTTCCAGGGAAAAGTTGAAGCTGCGAACAGAACTGGGCAAATTTACTTTAATGTCCTATCAAAGGTATGTCATCAGGAGTGATTCAAATGAAACTGCCATTGATTATAGATAAAAAGCTATTTGAAGGAAAGAGCATATGGAGAAACTTTACAGTGGTAAAGCATTGAATAACAGGATACGGAAGGACAACCATACTTTGGGTGAAGATGAAAAAGGACACCCAAAGCTAAGTTCAGAATTTGTAAAGGACCTGAGAGAGATAAAGGGTCCAGGAATTGATGAATTTCCATAGGATTTTCCTAAGTATCCAAAAGTGAGGACCTTAAAAGCTATACCAATCTATCTCCAACTAGGTCAATGCCAATGGACATTAAAAAGAAGGTAATCATCCCTTACCTTTAAAATAAAAGAGACGAGAAATGTATTGCCTGGAACTATTAGACTCGCTGCAAATGCATAAACAATTCTGACTAGGATTATCAACAGAATAATGGAACAGATAATGGAATAATTCCTGAGTGAAGACCAATTTGGCTTCGGGAAAAGTAAGGGAATGAGATATAGGTAAACCATTTTAGCACAAAGATGACATAGAGGAAAGGAATAACAAAGAACAGCCAAATGCATTCGCTTCATCAACCGAAATAAAATATTAGATACTGTGGATTATAACAGAATGCTCACTACATTGAATAGCACTGGAGTGCTATTTAATGACAGAGGAGCAGTTTGCTGGCTGTGATTGAATGTGGAGATAATATGGAGGAAGCCAAAGTGAGAACATGAGCACAGTAAGGGTGTGCTTTGTAACTCATGATTTAAAATTTTCCATTGAAAAAGATTAAATGAAAGAAAGTATTAAAAACAGGAATAGATTTTTTTGGTTTAACGTGCTTCAATGGCTAAGATCATTTCGCAAAAAAAACAGGAATATATGAGCAAATATATGATCATGGAGAAATGCTAATTATGCTGATAACATGGCATTTCAAGCAGAGAAGAGAAAAGATCTAATGAGAATGCTGAACTGCATGGACAAAATTATGAAGAAATACAACTTGAAGATTAAAGTGAAGAGAAACAAAATTTTGGTTCATGAATAAATCAAGAAGGCCCAGTCATGGTCAAACTTGGACAACAAAAACTTGCACAAGTGGAAAATTAAGCTCTCTGGGAAGTAGGATCACCATAAGCAAGAAATATAAAGTCCATAGAATAGCAAAGGTCAAGACAGCTTTCTACCAGAAGAAAATACTAAATATTAACAGCCAACAACACAAGCTTGGAAATAAGGAAACACTTCATTGAAATTTATATTTGGAGCATACTCTTACATAGTAGAGAATATTTGAACTACAGAGCAGAGAAGGTTGGGAGCAATGGGGATGTGGTGTTATTGATGAATCATGAAGAACAAACAGACAGAGAGTATCACCAATAATGAAGCCTAATTAGGCGTTGGAAACAAAAATTGAATAATAGAAACTGTGGCAAAGAAGAAGAGACATACTTATTGGACAATTTTTGTGACACAGCAGCATCTTGAAAACGATAATGGAAGGAGAAATGAATGGAAGACATCACTGAAGATGACCAAAAAGGAATACGTCAGGTAAATTATGAAGGACTAAAAAGTGAAGACTTGTGTTAGAATGAACCAGTTAGCTAATAGGAGAGTGGAATGGAGATCTGCAGAAAACCATTCTTTGGATTGGGGACTGCTGGTGATGAGGCTTACATAATTGTAAGACAAGAAAACATTAGAAAATAGGTGATAGTCGATAGGAGCAGTCATAGAGATAGTGATAGGAGCAATCATGCCGCTGTCCAGAATATTAATGACACCCAGTAGGTACTTCCAAGAACGTCACAAAGGGTGAGTCAGCAGGTTATTTTACAGGTCTTGGAAGTTCATAGACAATGAAACATCGTAAAACCAGCAAACAAGGGAAAAATATATTTTGTAATCATCTAATAATTAGAAATGAATTGAATGTCAGAAATTATTTCTACAAGCACAGGAGGGTAAGAAAAAATATTCAAACCAGAGAAATTAACAGAATTTTGCCTTAAAACCAAACCTGGATACCTCTTGTCTAACAATTACTCAGGAACTTCATTCATGATTTTTAACCATAAAAGGAATTAATATATGTTCGATAATTTTTAAGTAATTAAAATTTTTAACAATATAATTCATTGGCGTCGTCAGCATCAACACTTTGGGGGGGACAAATCCGTCCGTCCGGGGGCACCCCCCCCCCCCCCCGGGACAGGACGGGGGGTCCTGGGACATTTTAGAAAAATTGTGACCTTGAAATGACGTTTGAACACTAATTTAAACCCAAAATCTTACATTTGTACAAGCAGGTTTTTCATTGAAACAATTTGTATTTAACCTGAAAACATGTCTATAGTTCGTTTTTTGAACCATTGGACTTGACAACAATGGAACTCCCTAAACCACATGCTTGATTCCGAGTCCAAACGTTCAAAAAACAAACTATAAACATACAATTGAAAACTCATTCTAAAATGTATATAGTATACAGGTATCAAATAAAAACTCATTATCAGGTCAGGTTTAATATGCTTTATTTTACACACACTACTGTTATTACATACGGTCTATCACATTATAACGTAAACATTAACTTTAAAATCTTTGCCTTGTTTCTCTTTACAGTACATTATAAAAATTCAAATTGACCTCTTGCTAAACGGATGTATACTGGAACTGAAACAACCCCAAAGTGGTTCATTTATTATCCTTTACGTAACCAAAATCACCTCTCCTAGTTTCACATTTTGAAATAAACAGTTTTGCAACATTTTTTGCTTCTACCTTGTCCAATATTTCTTTGTGAACGTAACAAACAGCAACATGATTCAACCTTTTTTGAGTCATGGTTGATCTTAGGTAGGTCTTCAGTTTACGCAGAGCACTAAAACTTCGCTCTGCTTCACAACTTGAAGCTGGACATACAAGCATTAGTCTCACCAGGACTTCAACATTGGAGAACAGCTCCCTGACCTCTTTCATCATAGAGGTCAACACGTCCTTGGCGTCTTTTAAATTCTTTATCTTGTATCTTTGGTGGAAAAGCTCAAGTTCTGACTTCAACATTTGACCGTTGATTTCCGGATATGGCGCTAGCACATTGACATCATAACCTTCTCTTTTTAGCAGGACTTTCTCGAGCTGTATTTGTTTTTTCATACCAGCCTGTTCAAGTATACGAGTTTTGAGACCATGCACAGCCGTGTCAATGACTTCAAAATACTCCCGTCTAAAGTGTTCTTCTGTTGAAGTAAACACGTAGCCATCAGCATTTCCCTCAGATATCTTTTTAGGCACTTTTTTTTGTCTTGGGAGTCTTAGCTCTTCTAGGCCCAACTCAGCTATGTACTTGTTACACTCTTCGAACACAGAAGAAAACTGCTGGTTGGTTCTGAGATTTTGTAGGCCATCAACAATGTGTTTAACAGATTCACATAACCCAGCCACTGTTTTCTTCTCGCCTTGAAAACTTTTGTTCAGTAGTTCCAAAAGTTCAACAACTTTCCTACCCATAATCAGGCCTAAGTATGTGGTCCCATCTTCAAACACACTCAACAAACCACTGGCTCCTTCGTACTTGCGTTCTGTGAGTTCATTCAAAGTTTTCAAAATCAATGGATACTTGTGCAAAATTTCATTGATTTGTCCTTTCCGGTGTATCCATCTTGTGGGACAAAGAGGTTTTATTTTTGCAATGTTACTGACTGGACCTTGAGCTGCATCTTCAACTATATGTTTGTATTCATCTTTAGCTTTTGTGTTCGAAAACAATACGCCTAGCTGATGAGCCCAATCCATGGCGTTTTTGACAGTTCTTGAAGTCTCACAGCTTGCTTTCATTACTAGATTGACACAGTGAGCACCACAATGAATGTAGTCAGCGAGTGGTTGTTTGTCTATTACTACTGACTGAGTTCCCTTATGGATACCACTCATGTTACCAGCTCCATCGTAAGTTTGCCCACGAAGATTGGACAAAGGGAGCTGCAATCTAAGCAACACGTCAAAAATAAGAGCTGCTATATCTGTTCCACAAGTATTTGCCGATTCATAAAAGCCCAAAAAACTTTCGTAAGGCTGGAGATCAGCATCAACCCACCTGACACAAACACTGACCTGTTCATTGCCAGCAATATCTTGCGTCCCATCACAAATGACAGAGTACATCAAAGGGTTGCTTAACTTAATGCTCTGAACTATACTGGACACAATTTCGTTTCCCAATATCTGTATGATTTCGTTTTGTATGGTAGGGTGAGTATAGGTAACATCTTTTTCTAGCCACCGTTTCAAAGACGGCTTGTCCTCACACCGAACTTTCAATAGTTCCATTAAGTTACCTTCATCATTTTTGTGACCTCTTACTGCCAGACCTTGTCTAACGAGATACTTTACACTACTTATTATAGTCATAAGAGATTCTAAAGCAAGTTCTTGTTGTTCGAGTTTAACATGTGACAGTTGTGACTCAATAGGTGCTTGTAACTGAGAGTAGCTTAAAACAGCTTGGGAATGCGCATCACTCGTTTGGTGGTTTCCAAACTTTTCAATAGCTTTTTTCCAGTTGTTGAACCCTTTTTCACTAAAAGCCTTATCTGCTTTGGTAGCTAGCGTTTTGTCTGGGCACAATTGAGCATATCTTGCACAGTAAAAACAGCTTACCCCTTCAGCTCCAGCCACATGTAGCCAAGGAAATCTCTCGTACCAACTGGTCTGGAATTTCAGCACTCTGCCTGGAAGTTTTTGCAGCGGAAAATCCCCTGGTAGAATCTGAGGTTGATGAGGAGAAGTGTGACGAACAGAGCAGTCCCCTGATGCCACTACGTCTTGGTTGTTTCTTCCATCTTGCTGTGCTTCAGTTGAAGGAGAGCAAACCGATGATGATACAGCTTCAGAACTCGGGATTATTAAATAAGTCGCTCATTATAAATCTGGCTCTGGTCTAAGAGCTGGGAGTGAAGGCGAGAGGGGAAGCGGGGATTGAAAAAATGCTCATCCGAAAACATTTAGCCTATATTATAACTCAAATTAAATGTAGCTGTTTGGTAATAAGATAACATGAGTCGCGAGTTTATAGATTGTCTTAGCATAGTATGCAAGGCGGTTAATAGCTGCAAGGTCAGAGTTGGATTTATAATGTGCGAATTATACATACCAACGCGTTCAATTGTTTAATAATTGTTAGAATAACAAATAAAAACACCAAGATCTCTTTTAAAATAAACTTTAAGACACTATGGCCATTTCAGGTCAGTAAACCCATCATCATCGATGGGAAAATTTGTTTCTTTTACTCCCCCCACATGAAATCAATTACTATCTACAAATTCGCTTTATCTCTCACAAAAATATATAAGCTTTACTTACCATTGTCCTTTTTTTGTTTTTTAAAAAATGACAACAAATTTCGTTGTCCCTCTGCTCGCTTCATTTTGTCAAGAAACACTTCAATGTACTTCCAAAAAGTATCAACTAAAACAACTATAACCGTTGGATACAACACATAATGAAATACAGTTTATCATACATCTAAATAGTATGAACCATTGTCGACTAAACACACACAAGAAGACCGAGCCACGTGACCGCTGGAACTGCAGGTGCAGTGACCGATGACTCGTGTCTCTGAGACAAAATAACCAACGCATGAGCAGTAGGGGCGGTAGGGAGGCGGTGGGAGGGGAGGTAGGGGTAGTGTGGAGCGGCGAGGAGAAAGGCCAGCACCGTGCTTGCTGACAGCGGCCGATCGGGCGGGCTTGCGCGCCTACTGTGTTATGTATGCAATTAAACAAAAATATTACGATTTATATTAAATTTTTTTATACAATTTAGGGGGGGGACAAAACTGAATTTTCAAATATTGGGGGGGACGCGTCCCCCATGTCCCCTATGGCGGCGACGCCCGTGATATAATTCATTAGTTACAAATGGCCTAACATTTATTTTACAGCATTTCACCTTCTGAAGAATCTAAAGGTTTGCATCTTGCCGTGGCATATGCATCCACCATTGGTGGAACAGGTTCACTTATTGGTGCAGGAGTTAACATATCTTTCCTTGGAATTACAGAAATGTAAGATAAACTTCATGATAATTAAGTACCCATAACGTTTTATTAGAGGGCATAAAGAATGGCAGTTTCTGACATGACAATTATAATTAGCTTTTACTGGGTAATTATATATGATATTGCATCTATCTTCAGATCTAATTAGAAATTCCTCTTCAGATTCAATAACAAAAATTTGCAAAATATCAATAAAACTAATAGCTTTTATTTTTATATAAATCTTTAAACTTCAAGGATCTTTCCTGAGAATAACGATCTAGCTTTTGGTACTTGGATGCTATTTTCAATTCCAAACATGATGGTGTGTACTTTGCTTGGATGGATTTTGCTGCAACTGTTTTATATGAAGCTATTCAGGTAACTAAGTTTTAAAATGCTTGATGTGCTCTGTTCGATATCTAGATTACATAGCATCAGAATGAATTCATTTATAACACCGCAAAAAATCAGATCATTATAGCATCATCTTTTCTAAAATTGATTATCCACATTTTATTGATGACAAAGGCACCCATGTATGCATAAGATGCATGCTTTCAAGAGCAATCAATGTCATAAAGTACTTTGATGAAAAAGTGTTAATTTAAATTCATTTTTCATGGAATGGTATTTTATTGTGGCCGGAAAAAAAGTAAAAATTGCCCGACATGCAATTCAGGTTGCAACTTTCAGATAATGCATGGGGCGAATAGATACATTTAAAATATAGGGGATAGCAGAGTTCTGGGCTCAAAGCAAACTTCCATAATCATTCCTATCTACCACTAAATTTCATATTATTGTGGTATGCATTTGAGGCACATAGTATACCCATTACGGCCAACCTCGTAACGCGGAATTGTGGCCGTACCTCGGAGGTGCTTCGGCCAGCTGCATTGTGGCAAGCCGGACATGGGCCACAACAGGGCCACAATGCGGCGAGCCATAGCCATAATTGCCACAGGCGAACCAAACCTTGGCCAAATACTGGCCGTATTTTTTGTGCCGACTGGGCAGAGTATTTGCATTGAAAGGCTGAATAGCACATTAATATTTCTAAAATCACAATCAACAAACACTACATGAAATATCAATTATACATCCATAGGGGTAGCTTTTATCAAATTAATCTTCTAGAACTATGATGAATAATTAAACACTGACCCATCATTAAAAATTCAACCTAAAGTATTAGGCACAATGAAATCGATGCTTCCGGCCAAAAATCAGTACTACCTACTTTTACTAAGCAATCTCACAATCAGATTGGTCTGAACTCTGACAGTTCTAAAATCAGAAAGGGAGCTGATGCAACAAATATGTATTGATTAACATGTTGGCACATATTCGAATGTATCCGTTTACAGGCTGGTGCACGGATTGTCAAAAGGGGTTGATAGTACATCACAATTTACTTTGAGGATTATTTTGGGTGCATCTCCAGAAGCAGACCCTGGATAGATGCAAAACTAAGTTCATGAGAGTGGAGCAACAGAGCACTATATAGAGTACAAAACTACAATTTCTCTTTGCCTTCACCAACAGGCACAAATGATGGAGATAAAATTATGTGATGTTGTTATCGCAATATGGCAAATCAAAATATGGCTATTCATTATGAGCAGACTAATGCCAATTCCCGGTTTCTCTCCTACCTTCCTCCATTCCTCATTGCAATCCTTTACCAAGCAACCCAAACAATTCACTCGTAATGGTGCAAATGACCTCAGTTGTCAGCTGCTTCCCCCACCCAAAAAATTAGATAACTATGCAACTGCTGCACGGACCATCTACCCTGAACAATGATACCAAAGCATTTTGAAGTTCCACATTATCTTAAGTGTTTTCATTACAGTTTTGAATGTATCTTATTAGCTCAAATTTTGTGTGATTTTTTCCTCAAATGGATAACTTTGAAAGTCACATTCGCACATATGTTTGACTATCTGTAACTTTAAAAACCTAAGTGTGTATTACTCTTCTCCATGCACATCTCAGTGCACCTATTAAATGCCACTCATTGTATATAATTTGGGTATTCATGCTATGATGCTACATAGTAAAACCCACTGGAAAAGATACTTGAGGAGAAAATTAAAGAAAGAAAATTTTATGTTCTTCACTTAATTCATTTCTATTTTCTTTATCTTCTTTCTAATTTTCACTTCAAAAACTATGGGCAGCAATAAATTTGGGCTTGCATGGTAATAGATACCAATGAAAACAATACTCAATTTTTATGTCATCCACCTGTAGGTAAACATACCTACTATCAAGCTTAAAAATATCATTTAAGTCCAACTGTTCCATAACAGGTTTTTTTTAATTGCAACGAACAAATTATCACACAATTTTGATCTCATGTGACTAATTATTCATCAGTGCAACTACAACAAACACATGCAGATAACTGAATTCATAAATAACACTACTGTGATGCCCTGAAAATCTCTTGATTTTAGTTTTGTATCCCTCTCCACTGCGCTAAGATAAACATGGAGTGAAGCAAAAAATGCACTTCCAATACATTTTATTACTTTCAGAATGCACAATGCATTAATGCAAAAAACGTTTATGTGCCATTTTGAATAATTATAGCTGATATTTCAACATTGAAACATCTTTTTCCCAATCCAGAGGAGAAGCTTGGAAGGCAACCAAGTCAAGGGACATCCATGAAGTAGTGGCACAAAAGTACCAAAGACTGGGAGGAATTACTTTCCAGGAATGCACAGTATTAATTGCCTTCATAATTAGTATACTGTTTTTGCTTTTTCGTTCCCCAAAGTTCTTCAAAGGCTGGGCAAATGAACTACAAGAAAAGTAAGTAGATTTCAATGTAATAGCCCTAGTACTTTTATTATTATTTATTTTTAGAAAAGTTATAAGTTTATGTCTACCATTAAAGTCCTCATTTTTCTTAATTTTAGAACTGTCAAGGATGCTACACCAATTATGGTTTTGATTATTTTGCTCCACATTCTTCCGGCTACTATGGACTTCATGAGATGTAATCCACATAGGGGTAAGGGAACAAATTTCGCTCAATTAAAAACTGATCACTATCCACATCGAAAAGGCTCATTTGTTTTTTCAGCTTCTATGTACATACATTACAAAGTTGTAGGACAGCAATGAGAATACCATTCTAAATTATACAAATCTAATTTCTCAAAATACCACTGCTAACTAAAAAATACCCTCTCCAGTCTTATTACTTTGACATTAGAACTGGAGTCAATTTCAGGACATTTATGTAAAATATTTTATACAAAAATTTAGACATTTTTCAATATTTGTGACAATTAAAATGCCATAAGCAGTACATCAGCAAGGAACAACTAAAAAATGTACAGTGTAATGAGAGATTTAGTCAAATATATCTTTCAATATTGAAACAAAAATTGACACTGATGGATGTAGAGGTGAATTGTATTAGTATGCTCCCAAGGTCAAGGTCATATCATCATACCTAACTGTTTGAACTCCCCAGACATGAAATTTGCTGCCCAAACAAACTGAAACATATTAAGTTAAGTAAAAAAGGGATAATAACTTAGAGAAGAAACAATGATAGAAAAGACATACAGATTTAATAAACATGGACTACATAGGGAAACATACTTAAATTCTTCAATTGCAAAGACAGAAAATAAACAAATTCAAACTTTAACAGGCAAACAACAATGTTGTCTGGATGGATAACAAGAAACAATGGTTTAAATAAGAAGGGACCCTGAGACAATAAGTGAGGAGTGGAAAAACGGACATGGAAATGAGCGAATGTGTAATTGAGAGTCAAAAAATCAGGATCACCCAGAGTGTAATATTAATAAATTGTGAGTCTACAGAAAAGAGGCAGCATAGTAAAGTAAATATTAACTGGCACCCTGGCAAAACAAGACAGGAAGAGACGAAGCCATGAATCAGTGGATATTAGATTCATCCCACTTCATGTCACAGAAACTCTACAAGACACAAGGAA
This sequence comes from Pyrrhosoma nymphula, assembly GCA_963573305.1. Lineage (NCBI taxonomy): Eukaryota > Metazoa > Arthropoda > Insecta > Odonata > Coenagrionidae > Pyrrhosoma > Pyrrhosoma nymphula. The sequence goes on from OY754330.1 coordinate 59,694,218, forward strand.
ATGCAGTGCAATAACAGAAGGTTAATACGATAAGCTGATGTCTTGATAAGGAGAATACCTATGGACCATATCTCAAAGTTATAAAACAAAAGAATGAACTAAAAAAAACTGTTCCTTACACCCAATTTATAATAAGAAGATCGTTTAACTCTTTCGCGCCGAAATTCCTCGAAGGGAAATGCTTCCCCTGATATGAGTGGCATGAGAATTTTCTTTACTACTCTGTATGCAGCTCTCTCATGGCAATGAATCATGCAGGTATGCTTTTCACCTGTTTTGAAACCCAACTCAGCGGGACACTGTGTCCTTCCCCCGGCCACTCGGCACAACCCCCCAACCCATAGCAGTCCCTTTCTCAGCAAGAGGCAGCTTTAAATTTATTGCATTCATTCATTTAAGTATTCTACCAGCTGATTGGTAGGTTCTTGGACAGTCCTCATCCTGCATCCCAACCTCATAGACATTGTCTCGCTTCCCTCCTAATAATGGCCCGTTATTAGATCCCTCTTCAATTCTTCATATCTTCTACCTCCTCTTATTTCGTCCAGTACTCCTATCCTCTTCCTTCCTCTTCCACACTTCCCCAGTGTTCTCCCCTCTATCACTCTCTTCAAGAAATCCTCTCCTCTCAAAACCTCCTCCATCCATCTCTTCTGCCTTCTCCGAACCTCTGCCACAAGCTTCCTTTCCTCTCCGACCATATCCAAAACCTCCTCGTTCGTCTTCCTCACCATCCAGCTCACCTTCTCCATCCTTCTCCAAACCCACATCTCAAACGCCTCAAGTCTACGCACATCCTCCCTTCGCAATGACCAAGTTTCCGACCCATATAGCGCCACGCTCCATATTAAACTTTTCACCAGCCTCTTCTTTACGTCTCTTCTCAAACCCCCCCTCATCAATTCCCTTCTCTTCGAAAATTCTTCTTTAGCTAGCGCAATTCTGCATCTGATGTCCTTACCACTAAACCCATTCTCCTCCAAAATACTACCCAGATACGTAAACTGCTCGACCTGCTCTATCTTCTACCCTCCCACCCTTATATTCAGCCCCGCCTTCTTATTTCTAGAAAATCTCATTACTTTCGTTTTATTGTGATTGATCTTCATCCCATACTTTTCGCACTGCACCTCTAATGCATTCACCATTGACTGCAACCTCTTGGCCGACTGACTAACCAATGCTTGATCATCTGCAAATCTCACTGATTTTATCAGCACCCCTCCTACCTTTATTCCTACCTCCTCCCCCATGCCTCCCTTACCATTTCTTCTGAATACACGTTAAAAAGCAACGGCGATAGTGGGCACCCTTGCCGCACTCCCCGTCCTATCGTGGCCCATCCCGATTCTCCATTGGCTACCATAACCTGCACTGTCTGGTTTATATACAAATTCTGAATCAGACGCCTCCAATCGACCCCTAATTTCTTCAATACTCCCATTAATTTCGTCCATTCCACCCGATCAAACGCCTTCTCGAAGTCAACGAGGCATGCAAAAACATCCTGCCCATACTCTAGGTTTCTTTCTACTAGCGTCTTCATCACCGCTATACCGTCTTGCGTTCCTGTCCCTCTCCTAAACCCGAACTGGTCGTCACCCAGGTATTCATTTGCCTTCTTCTCTAGCCTTCTCTTTATAATTCTCAGAACTACTTTGGCCGCGTGGAATATTAAGCTTATTGTCCTATAGTCTTCGCACGTTTTTTCCTTACTCTTCTTTGGCATAGGAATTAGTACAGTCTTCGCGAAGTCATCTGGCCACACTCCATCCTCATAAATCCTACGAATAAGTGCAAAAAGTTTTCCTCTTCCGTTCTTCCCCATGCTCTTTAAAAACTCTGCAGGTATGTCATCTATTCCCACCGCCTTATTCCTTTTCATGTCTCGTAGAGCTCTTTCGATTTCACTATCTAGGATACCTGGTCCGATGCCATCTCTGTCGATATCGTCTTCCCTTTCTATATCTAACCTATTGGGCCTTATTTCTCTACCATACAGCTCTTCAACATACTCCTTCCACCTCTCCTGGATCTCTTTCGGTTCTACGATTACCTTTCCCGTCTCGTCTGTTATCGTTGTAATTCCCCTTCCCTTATTACCACCTGCCAGTTCCTATACTTCCCTATATAATGCATCTGCTCTTCCCTCTTTTTGGTATTTCTCTAACGCGTCGATCTGTTCTCTCCACCACGCCTCTTGCTTTCTTTGTTTCTCTTCTAAGCCTGTTATTAAATTCTCAGTATTTTCTCTTACCTAGTTCTGAGTTTACGCTCTTCCATTTCCTTCTCTCCTCCATCTCCCTGATTATCTCCTTCGTGATCCACGGTTTTCTAATTTTAGTTGCACTCACTACGCCTACCGTTGCTTTCGCCGCTTCTACAATTCCATTTTTCAAACTTCCTCATTCATCTTCCACTGATCTAGCTCCGTGTTCCTCACCCATTATCTCATCAACCTTCTCTCGATACTTCTTCTTCATTGCCCCAGTTAATGCCTCCGTATTCCACTTTCGTACCCTCCTTCCCATTCTTATCTTTTTCAGTTTTACCCGACATTTAATGACTAATAAGTTGTGGTCTGTATCTGCATCAGCTCCTGGGTAAGTATGAGAGTTTTTAACACTATTCCTGTATCTGTGACGAACCATTATATAATCTATCTGGAACCTATCTGTGTCTCCCGGCTTCTTCCAAGTGTACCTACATTGAGGATGATGTCTGAACCATGTATTTGTAATTATTAGGTTATTTCTAAGGCAAAACTCCACACCTTTCTTGCCCCGGTCGTTTCTCCTTCCTAGCCTGTAATCGCCCACCTCCCTCCCATCTTTTCCTTCCCCCACCACTGCGTTCCAATCCCCCATTACTACCAAGTGCTTACTCCCAGGTATCCTACCAATTATTTCCTCTAGCTGATCGTATACCCCATCTATCTCCTCCTCTTTATGATTAGAGGTTGGCATATAAACCTGGATTATAACTAAATTCGTTGGATCGGCATTTAGTTCCACGACTATAATCCTATCACTCACCTGTTCTGCATACACTACTTTTCTACCTAGTTTCCTATTCATTACAAATGCGTGCTGACTTTCATTCCCTCCACTATAAATTACTCTATAATCATCGCTCCAGTAATCCCCGTCATCCTTCCATCTTACTTCACCCAGACCCATGATGTCTACACCCACCCTCTCCATTTCTTGCTTTATATTCTCTAGCTTCCCCGCCCTCAGCATAGTCCTAACATTCCACGTGCCTATTCTGATAGTTTCGTTCCTCTTCTTTACCTTCTTTTCTTCTGCTGCTGCTACGTCAGAGCAAGGATTTTGTGTGATGACGACCGCAGGGGCCTTAGTCCCACTGCTGCCGGGCACGACACCCGGCCCCCTGGGCCGAGTCCCATAGTTGCCAGGATTCATTATCAATAGAGAACTGTCCATAATTTCAAGGTTTTTGTTTAAATTGAGATAGAATTCCGTGGCCTATCCCAATAGTGTTTTTTACGTGACAACATCACTCCAGAGGCCACCCCACTGGGGTCGGATGCCTTTTACAGCCGCCTCACTGAGGTACAGACGCTGCGTGGACTGCCATTCGTCTGTCTCCTAACCTTCGACCAATCTGGCATGGGTGACCCTACCAGGAGCAATGCTCCTGCCAGTGCAGCTCTAGGGGTCATCGGAGCATGCAAGCCCTTCCACCACGACAAGGTTGTAGTCCAAGAGAAGAGATTTATTGCATTAGCAGTGTTTTTTAAAATAATCCTTTGTTGTATACCCCACAAATTTAAACTTTAAAATGAATTCCTAGAGTATTTCTAGGCACTTGACAATTTTAATCAAAATTATAGCATTAATATATTAACGCTAGAATTTCGTTAAAAGAATTTAATGCTTTAATACTGTTTAGAGTTCCGCACAAAAACTCTGTTAGTATTAACACTAGAATTTCGTTTGAAATTTCCTAAGGCTCAGCAAAAAACAAATAATTTCTGAGTTTAAAATTTTGGAGTATGCAACAAATCAATGCTTAGTAAAGCCATTGCAAATACAATAAATTAACAGTGGATTCATGCAACTAGGACGGCAACTAATGAGGCAGAGGGTCGAGCTCAGTTGCCGAGGAAAGGGTCTGGGCTCTCACTAAGCTGGGTCTCAAGGGGTCACTGTACACCTGGGATTATTGCTTCCATGGCAGTCACTTCCCTTCACTCACATCGGCCAGAGTTGACGTTAGGTTGTTTGCGTTGGTTTTTCTTCGTCGGCTGGAGCCGACATCCGTTTGTTTGCATAGGAAAATTCATGTCGGCCATAGCTGACGTTTGGCACGAAAGGGTTAATACCAAAAAATTAATATTAGAATATAATTCACATGGGAACCAATTGCTTGGCTTTAACCATTCAATAGAGAAAAGTTGTTAACACATTTGAATGAATCACGAATTAAATCCATGTTCATTTCATTCAACAAAAGTGAATAAATATTAATGGTGAATGTTATATAGTTGTGTAAACTAACCTTTTGTCTCTAAAAACCATGAAACCCTGACAATCCCTGAGTGAGCTGGAGCCAAGTAAAGGTAAGAGTGGAGTGATTTTGGGGAGTGATTCTTGGGAGAGACGAACAGGAGTGTCATAGAATCTCAAATTTCCATGAAAAAGAACTGAAGGTAATGAGGGTAGGCGATCTGCATGACCAAAATCTGACAACCACTATTTGGAATTCCAACATTTTAAACTATGTATTTATAATAAATGAAAAAGTGTCAAAAATAAAATATTTAAGCCTCACAGCCTTTTTACATGACAGCAAGTTACACTATTCTTAAGAGATAATCTCACCAAGTGAAGTCCAACAATACTTAAAATTGTCTTAGAAAAAATCTGTCAGAACCTGGAATCACACCACAGACCAGCACACCACCACACTACCTAGGCTCCCTCATTCCCAAGACAATTTTGGAAGGATTTAAGTGAACTAGATGTTCAGCCCCTAAGGTGGATCAAGGATTTCACTCAGAAAGAAATGAGAACTGTGATCTGCAGCATGATTCCTGGTCCAGGCAGATTTTTTCCTAAGACCATTTCTATGTATTTTCATCGCCGTATTCAGCAGAGGTTAAATCTCTTCATGTGAAGTCCAACAATGTTTTTTAATAATTTAAAATGTTAAATTTTGCTAATTTTGGAGATGATGCATATATATCCATTCTCAAAGGAGGAAAAAAACATACAGAAGAGGAAGGGATGACGCCATTTTGAAGTAACAGTGAGGACCAAGGGTCTGACACTCACATTACTCCAATGGTTATACATTTCACCCAGAGCACTCTAGCCGTCAGGCACTAACTATCAGCTCGATAGGTATACTCTTTAATTGAGTATCTTGCAGATTAAAGTGGGAAATTACCTATTTATTTCTCAGGGGAAACTTAAAAAGGTAAACTTGTATAATCAATTCTGCTTCCTGAAAAATTCTGGAACCAGATTGCAACAATAATAATGCCGTCCAGTCCTTCTCTTGGTGTTTTCGCAATGTACTTTCTCGGCCATCTTATTTGTTTACTTACGGTTGCGATGGCGATGTCTCATGTGGTCCCAGGTGTATTTTAAATGTACGCTGATAAATGTCTTACAACAAAAGGAATAATTACAGCATTTTTTCACAAAACATAAAAGATTTATGGCAAAAACATACAATCTTTATCTTTTTTATGCTTACTTATTTTTCTATTTGCACCTGAAACAATTGACGCTAGTAGTAATCTATACGAGATATCGCAATTCCGTCAGACCCTTGGTGAGGACACAACAAGAACGGGCATAGCAGAATAGTTGCTTATGAGAACTCTTATATTTGCAGCATCCAGCCACTTGAAAAGAGTTTCAATCCTTTCCGGTGAGGACACTTGAGTGCAGCCACTTAGGCACAGCCACCGAGGTATGGCTGTCTTGGTGTGAGCCACCATGGTGCTGACCCTCTAGGATACAAGCCACCATGGCACAAGCCATTTTCGGGCACGGCACCTTCATGTGGGCATCATCTCTTCATCTTGACGTAGGATGCATGGGCAGGGATCATTATATGTTCGCACAAAGGCAGCATCGTAGGATAGTCAACCCTAATATCTACGTAGTCTTGCATGCAGATGTCCCATGCCAAGGGGGCATCTCAGTGTCTCATTTCCCTTTCCAATACCTGATATACATTTAAGAACCATTAAATGGAGCATTTACTCACAAACTGTGCTAATTCTTTCCATAATATTTTCATATTTATCATGTTTATGAGAGACATTGGCATTTAATATTGAATCTTTTTTTCTTCTCCTGTTACAGTCTGTCTTACATGATGCGCTAACAATTATCAACGATGTTTGAGTTTAAAAGCACATCATTTGGTGAGAAAGTAAAAGGAAGGGTTTCAATAAATGACCATATCTTTTTTTTTTAGCCACATTGGACTATGTTCATTCTGTTTCTTCTCTTTTCTTTTCTTCCAAATCCCTTACAATCATCTTTGCTGTTTCTCTATCCTTTCTTTAGTCCATACTGCACTGCTCTTCTTCAGTAACCCCTGGAAACCTGCCATGTTTAGTACATTTTCCCCAAAGGGCAAATGTTTTCTCAAGTCTTCACAGGAGTTTTTCATTTTCATTTTCCCTGGCTTTTCCAGGATTTCCAGACCATTATTAGTGATTTTCCCGGACTTTTGAGCACCTGAAAACGCCCAGATTTTGGTCATTTCTAGATATAAAAGTGGTATTGAGGAAGCAAAGAAGTCTAAACTTACGAAAAATTGTAGGTTTATTTTCATATTAATCATATGAACTTCCAGTAATAAGAGATCAACAACTTTAAGTTAACAAAATAAAAATTAATGTTATTAGGAAATAAAACTGGAAGTTTTGCCAGTTTTGTATAACAATAGATATTGTTACAATCTTTGGGTACACAAAATTTAAAAAATTAGTTCAACTATGATGTCAGATTTACAATTTTGTCATCAATCGAAAGAATTTCAGTGACTTTCTCTGACACTAGTTTGGCTCGTTTGGCTTTCAATTCCTCAATCTGTTGAAGGAGACTCCTCTTGGTAACCAAATGAGATTTATTTGCTTCTTCCTCTTGCCGCTTTTGATTCAGGGCATCTTCAAAACGCGACCATACATTTCTGAATGACAGTACATATCATCTTTTTGTCAATGGTCATATTCTGAAGCCCACCGACTGCCTTGATAGCATCGTAAATGCATCTTTGAGTGATCAGGGAACGTCCGAATTGGCTCTCCACTATAAGCTCTTTGATGACGGAGAAACCCCTCTCCACAAAGGCCTGCCCACGGCTCAAGATTAGCACCTTCTTGATTAGGGTGTAAAAGTTTTGGAAGCTCTCCATACCTTCAAGCTGACCTCTCCAAAAGTGATCAATTCTCTGCACACTTCTGCGATAGGCTTTACATGCTTCAATAACTTAAGTTTTGGATATGAGAGTTTGAAACTCCGTAATAATGCAATCACATACTTCTGCCGAAAGCCAGTTTTTCGCATAGAATAACTCAACAGTATTGGAAAATTTAGTAATACTAACATTAGGATGACTAGCAATTAGGGCTGGGTCACAAAATGTGAAACTCTCACATGACTTGTACTTAACAGGTGACTTGGAGATTAACGCTTGGCATAATTTAAGCAACACATCCTTGCAATCAGTTTTGAATTTCTTCAACTTCTCTGCACTTAGCAACTTCATTTTTGTCACTGGCGAAAGTCTCTCTTGGTGAATATTTACATTTGCTATATGTTTGCCCGTGAGAGAACGAGAATAAATTTGTTGCCAGGGGGACGAAGCGAAGCATTCCTGGCGAAATCGCTAGCAAATGAAAATGAGAATATGAATGCACACACCGTTCGCCAAATCGTGCAGGCTATAGCCAGAGAGAACCAGAATAGGGCCCCTGGGCTGCCTCCGCAGCGAAGCCGGCCTGAGGCCAGTCGTCCCCTTCTTCACCCTACCCTCTGCTCCTATGTGCAGTTTTTGATCTCTTGGTGTTTTCAGGTGATAAATTCCGAAATTTGACCGTTTTGCGATTTTTCCCTGACCCCACGTAAAATTCCCTGACTTTTCCAGGATTTCCATGACCGTTTTCATTTTCCCTGACTTCCAGGTTCCTATAAACCCTGCTTTAGGAGAAATTTGGAGCTCTTCTACGAGCTTTTTGGTTTTTTTTTGGTTCACTAATGGTCCATTTTCAGTTTTTTTAGGTACTTGAGAAGTCTTCCTGTGAGTCCACTCAGAATCATTCTTTGAAGGTGTCAATAAAATGAAATTCATCTTTATCTAATTGTCAGTATAATTTTCTAAATATGCATATATTTTTCATAGTGATGATATCTGAGGTATTGTCCTCCATCATTTAGTTGTCCATATATTTTCCTTAAAGACCATTTCATTTCCATATTAATGTTTCTATATCTTCCACTACAGGAAGTCACAAGGTTAGCCCTAACCTGATTGGCTGGAAACTTATCCAGGAAAAGATGCCATGGGGTCTTCTATTACTAATTGGTAATGCTCATATTATTTGCAAGCATGTGAAAAGGGTGTACCAATTTGCCTCATTACTCACCACAGAACCCAACATTCCTAAACCTCTTTAAGAAACAATCAAGGCAAAATAACCGATAATACATATGCACATTCTATCTCAAGCCCAAAATATAGGCCATTTGATTCTTTAACACTTAGAAACCCACAGCTTTATTCACATTTGGACCTGATCTTCTGCAAAGAAACTGAAACCAAGCTGCCTGGCTAAGAAAATAAGTGACAGTATGTCTGGCCAAGGTCTATACCATTAAGGCCTGTCTACATGTCATTTTAGATGAATATTGGGACATGAGAACTCATACTCATACACAGTCAAGCAGCAATGAAAGCTCTTCAATCTCCATGGTACAAATCACAAAGATTGCAGGAGTGTCAGGAGAGGCTTGACACCTAAACTAGATATGTAGAACCACGTTGAACTCCTCTAGATACCCAGACATGAAGGCATTACTGAAAATGAAATGGCAGATTCGCTAGCAGAAGGGGGAGCTCAATGTAATCCCTTCAGCCCAGAATCAGTGTTACGCATTATGCCTTATATCAAGAAGTCTGAGATCAAGGGGTGGACTACAGACCAATACCTAAATATCTGACACTCAGTATAAGACTAGGAGGTTTGCAAGCTTAAGAGGTTCATCAATGAACCACACTATGGGAAAACAAAAGAGCTCTTATAACTAGATATAAACAAATTGAGAAAAATGATAAGGCTGTTAACTGGCCACTACCAAATGAATAAGTGCCTTTACACCATGGTAACAGAAGATACATAAGAGTTGAGAATGGTGCAAAGAGGATGAGGAAACTACATCCTATCTTATGTGCGAATTTCCAGCAATAGTTACGGCTCAGAATCACTACCTGGGTACACCTTTCTCAGAACCTACGGAAATCAGGAATTTACCTACTGGAGACATCTAGGCCTTTGGCAAGGCTCTAGTTCCCAACTTTATTGAGTACTCAATAAGGTGGATGGTCGGTCCAACAGGTCTAGGAGGCCACAGGCAACAGTCTTGGGAGCCAAAACAAGATAACACATTTTGAGGATACCAGGACTAACCATGGTACATATACATGTACATATTACCTTTATAGAGTCATCCACAAGTGCACATAAGTGCAAAAATTCCGCTGAGGAAAAATCATTTGAATTGACTGGGACTCGAATCTGGATCCCTCAATATTTAGCAAAGTGCTTTAACCAGTTAAGATACCAAGGCATCCTTCTCCCTCGTGGACTTTTGGGAGTTTTAAAGGAAAAAGATGATCAAGTCCTCCAGACATGTGATGTAATTGAAGCAGTCCAAAGTCACCTGCAAGTGCACATTGGGAAAATTTCACACCAGAAAAATCATTCACCTTGAGAAAATACTTCAAGATTTGCTGTAAGCAAAATAAGCTCGCAATCAAGCATGGTTCCAAAGATAAAAGCCCATGCTACCAACAGGCTAGCTGTCAGGAGTAATGTAGAAACCATTCTAGATATTGACCCAGACAACCCAGGCCATTACTATCCTTTTTATAAGAAATAGGCCTTTCAACTTCAATGCAGCATTTTATATTGAAGAGATTGCCTTATTGATATAGTAAATATGTATCATATTTAAATTTTTTAAGGAATGAATTTGGTTCCTCATTAAGAGGTACCTATAAATCCCTTAAGCACAAGCTGATAAGAAAGGGGTACATAACATATGTATTTATTTACCAGGCCACTAATTCTCTACATTTTAAATTATGGGTGAATAAAATGCAAACTATAAAGCATTAACATTCACATGTTCAAATTGTTTCACAGCTTCACAAGAGACTATTTCATGCTCTTCATGGCAAAAGCCTTGAACTTGATAAAATAACTGAAATGCAGTGGCATAACAATGTTAAGGATTTATGGGGCAAGCATAATGTCACCCCGTGGCCATATGGTACCAACAAATTCTATCAAACTTTTGAACGACTTCCGTGCATGAAAATCAGCAAGTACACTAAGAATCACCATAGATTTTTTATTTATCAACCTAAGCCAATGATTATGGCTACCCTTTATGCCGAAGGTGCAGTCCAGGCAATGGAGGATTCATAGGTCAAATAAATATGGCTGCTGCTGAAAATGCTCCTTTTGACGTTGTCAAGCACAGGATTGTACCCTACTCTCCGATCCAAAATAAAATACTCAACGCTCATATCAATGTTGAATAGCGCACCTCAATTAAGTCATTGAATGAAAATAAATGTATGTACACAAGGGAAGTGATCAAGCTCCAATCACTCACAAAATGCCTCAAGAGAACTGGAGGGATGAGGTGATCATCTATCAACCTGGGTGTTATTTAAAAAGTAATGAGTCTGCGTGGCCCTTTTTTGCGTTTCCCGTGCATGAAAGTGGATCAACAGTCACTCATATCTCCGTGAACCTGGAAAATGGTCAGTGTGTCTACTACAATGAACACAACATACAAGATAGGTTACGAACTCCTCAAATGACCTCGATGACAGTATTCTTCAGGCTTTGTGGTTTTCTTATAAAATAAGTTCAATTTTTTCACACCCCTTGAATTTCAACGTGTACCTTCTGCTAGTACATACATAATAAAATTATCTGAGGGAATTTGACCACAAGATTTTCATCTTTTAAAAAATTTGCATTTTTTTGGCCTGGTATATGGAATCAGAACTGGGGAATATGGGACTATTGAATACTAATGGGTAGGTACTGTAAAATATTACTGAAAATTATGGGCTCAAGTCCATATGATCATAATGCAACTATCTCATAAACCCCAGAGGTTGACCTCATTTTAAAATTTCTTTTCAAAGGTAGTGGCTTCTGCCTCACACATGGAATAATAGTGACTGGCCTTGCACAGACACTGGAGGAGAAACTTGCTTTTTTCTCACAACTGCACCCTCTATTATTGCTTTGCTTGACATGTGCCAATACCACTAGCCTCACTCAGATGGCCTCCAGTGTTTCCATTGCAAATGTGTCACTTCCTGTTATAGCATACTTGGTGAGTAATTTGATGATTTTTTGATGTTTTGGTGCTTCCACCTTAAAATGATTTTAATGTCACTTTATTCCTATTCTGGCTACTTGTATTAAAACACTTGTCCAATATCTGGACACGGTTGAGAGAGACTGGGCTCACGCCCCTAACTCAGCCAATCTCCAACTCAACCGCGTCGGTCCCGCACACCCGTGCTTATATACCTCGGAGCGACCAATATGGCCGACCTAGGCATAAAAGTCACGGGAGTACGGTCCGCAATGGACGGTCGGCGAGATTGGCCGCGGTAGGGACGTACCTCCAGGACGCATTGCGCGTCGAATCCTTTATTATTGCCAATAACATAGTACAATATTCGTCCTTAGTGAACATAAGGCCAGTGCCGCGCCTTAATGCGCCCAAAACAGCCTGATTATCAACTTACAAGGTTACATGTGAATGAGATGGTACATTTTTAAACATATATAACATTCCCTTGAGTACCGCTGTGGCCTCAGCAAAATATATCGGGAGTTGTTCCGGTAACCGCTCAATCTTCTCTAGCTCAAGTTCCGGTGAGACGACCACCCACTGAAAGGGAGTTGCATCCGCGTGGGCCGTGTACTGAACGTTGAACATAATGCATTGCCGGGTTCTGGCGAAGAGGCCCTCGTCGTAGAAGCGATGCAACCACTGGGTACGTCGCTGGTAGGTGTGGGATATCAGGAAATAGGGTAATCCCAGGATGTAGCAAATCCAGGCAACGTACCTAGCGATTTTCAGTATGTCCAATGCGCGTAAACGGGGGACAATGGCAACTGCACTGTGCAGCCGGACCAGGGCTGCAGGGGTAAGGCGGAGGGTCGATGCACAAGTATTTATCACTACACCCAGATAAAAGATTTCTTGCCTAGGGGCAAGCACACATTTATTAAAATTCAACGTAACACTTAAAACATTCGAAATAAAATCTAAGGCACTGTTCACTTTATCACTTGTTTCCCGTCGGCAGAGAGTGCCGACAAGGAGCCAATCATCTAAATATGGCACCATGGTGATTTCGAATCTTGTGTACAGTTCACGAGCCACCGCACGGGCCCAACGTTGCATCACAGCCGGTGCGAGGCAGTGCCCCATGGGCACTCTCTGAAAAACAATAGTAACGTCTTCCTGCACGAATACCGTAGAATTTCGTGTGACGAGGGTCTATACACAGCTGGTAAAAGGCATCTTTGAGGTCGAGTTTCGGCAGCCAGGTGCCACGGGGGATCATTGTAATAGCCATGGCCGCGTCCTTCAACCTAAACTTGGGTTTACGGTAAAATTCAGTCCACGGGGACAAGTCATGTATCAGATGGTGCCCCCCACCCGCCTTTGGAATAAGATATGTGCGAAATGCACACGTTGGCTTTCGCCGTATTAAAATACCTCTTTGACAAAGAGCGTCAAGATATCTAAGAAGATCAGTCATTACCGGAGTCTAAAAACAACAATATATATATGAACAACAAAATAATACCTTTCCATGCCATTTTTCACGTAAATAAAACTTGAAGTTACATGGTGTTCAATGGGTGAATGGGAGAAACACGGAGGAAAATAGTATTTCCTGTTTATATAACTGACATTTTTGTGGAAAACTGTTGATAAGAAGGAAATACTCCCAAGATATTGAACAAAAATAAAATGCACACATCTTACAACCTTATTTTGTGAGTTATTGACCAATCATTGCCATATTTGAAATCAAAATGAGATAAATCCATAGAAATAGCACTGTATTCAGCTCCGATGGCTAGAACAAAGCATTCACTAAAAATTTATTTGTGGAATAATCTGCACATATTTTGTACCTTCATTCTGATTTTCAACAGGTAACGTATTTCATCACTGAACCAAGGATGGACTTAATTTTCTCAGGCATTACTTCGTGGTCCTACATTACTATAGGTAAAAAAGAAACTTTGTATATTCCACGGAAAACTTTTCATTAAATTTGCCGACTTAGGTTTCGACTTACAGTCATCATCAAAGCCTTGATAATGACTGTGTAAGTCGAAACCTTGGTCGGTAAATTAAATAAAAGTTTATCATGGACAATACAAAGTTTCTCTTTTACCTACCAAATAAAGGGTTTATAAACCAAATAGACAAAAAGGCAGAATCAAGTATTAGTTTTGACTCACACAGTCATGGTGGAACCTCCTTAAGAGGTATGTGTTAGAAAAGTCATCCTGTTACTAATGGTAAATAAATATTACTTTACAAAATAAGGTGTAAAACTGCTTATTTTATAAAACTCAGCTGGCTCATGATCACTTCTTAACTTTGTTAATAACAACGATAGGACGATAGAATAAAGACATTAGGGATAATCTAAAAACCATTTCAAGAGCCAACAATTCCAGAAAAAGAATGCAAGCACACTATCTATCGTGGAGGACTCAAAATCAATTTTTTAAAGCCTGTGGTAATAAAGTGAAAATTTCTGTCTTAAGAAATTAAAGAATCCCTTTACTAAAGCATTATAGTTGATGGATCGCCAGATGTTTCTCACAAGGAGCAACTAGTCTTCATCATAAGATACATCCTTCAAAAAAATGACTCATGGGATGTTTTTGAAAGGTTCTTTGAGCTTTCTGACTTTGACTAGAAGATTGGTGAAGCAATAACTGAGCATATAAAGAAAGTTTTTCAAAACTGTGGACTGGACCTTCAGCTATGCAGAGGCAAAGTGTATGAAAACGCTTCAAATATTCCAGGGAAGTTTAAGGGAGTAAAGACTAGGATTCTAGATGAAACCCCCCAAGCATATTTTTCCCCCTGTGGTGCACACACTTTGAATTTGAGTCGGACTCATGCTATGGAGGCTAACGCAGGTGTAAAACTGAATTTTAGAAACGTCCAAAAGCTTTACAAACTGTTTGCATTAAGTCCAAATAGGTGGAAGATTTTGCAGTACATGGTGAATATTTCTCTTCACTCAATATCAAGTACAAGATGGAAAGCTAGAGTTGATGCTGTCCGACCCCTTTTCAGAAGATACTCGGAGATTTTGGATGCCATGCATAGCATAGATGACGAAATTACACTTCCTCCTGAGTTTCAGGCTGATGTTGATACACTTATGCAACATATGCACTGGTTGAAGTTCTTTGAGTTCATTTTAATAACTACAATTTGCTTCAAGATTCTGCAGATAACCATTGAAAGAAATAAAATTTTACAAAGTCCAAAACTTTCTCTCAATAATGCTGAAACAGTAATGAAAAGTTTACTGACAGACATTGAAACCATTAAATGTAGTTGGGATGCTCTAATAGAAGAATCTAAAATAGTAGCTACAAACTTTGGTGTAACAATAGAATTAAAAAATGCATGAGCTAGAAAAAGGAACCATTCTTTGACAAAATAAGGAGTCGTTATAATCATGAATCTAAAGAATTATGCTTTAAAGTACAGGTATTCTTACCCTCCTTAGACTTGTTATAATTGGAAATAAGATCATTGGTAGTGTGGCATTTTTCATACACCCCCACCCCTTTTTTTTGGTCGATTCCTCTCTTTGGACAGTTTACCCTCTGCGGACTGTTTACCCTCCGGACTTAGCCAAAGGACTTGCCCGAGGCGTGCCCCGTCATGCGTGCTAACAACATGTGCGCCAACAATGGCCAAAATGCCTACGACTCCAAAATACAGCGACTCCTGCCTGCGACTTATGCCACGCCTTTCGCTGTGCCTATCACCGCGCCTTAGCCTCACCAGGTCCTGCATCGTTTATATAGCCCCTAAAGTGAGGAAGGATTCCAAAAATGCAGTAATTCTGACCAAGGCACAAAGGCTGTGATCCTGTATTCTGCGGCCAAAGCCAGAAAACAGTTCCTGGCACTCCAATTAAAAACTGCCACCCTATCTATCACCCATCCCATTATTTCCTCCCTTCCAAGGCTACCAATCGCCTATATCCTAAGCTTATCCATTCCACCTCGTCCTTGCCGACAGACCCCCTCCTCACCTGACTCATCCCTCAGAACGCCCTCTTTTGCAGTCAAGACAGCGACCGAGTAACACTGTTGTGTGATCCGGCTGACTTTGTCATTTTTGCACTTAAGGAGAAGCTCAACCTCTCATACTAGTACATTTTAATTATTTTCTGAGTGGAAACTCTCACTACGGTCGCCTGGCACTCGATCTGTGGGTAAATTGCTTGTACCTTGGTTGGTTCTATGTGTAAAATATATTGAAGGTTTAGTAATTGATTGATAATACTTGTGTTTCGTTCGATTTCCTCATTTGTCTCACCCGAGCTTGGAAAGTTTTTTTTATGGGTGTTATTGGCGTGAAAAACTATTCCTTCTCCCGATAGTGATTCAGTAGACAGGCTGCACAAAGTATCAAAAGTGTTCTCTCCTATAATTTGTCTTTCGGAAAGTTATTTAAAATCAAGTGTAGCTGTCATTGATGCTATAGCAGAAGATCTTGTCAGTGTGTACCAAAATGATTTAATGAAAACTGATCTGGCTGATTAGTTAAAAATATACATACTATAAACTTATTGAGGAGGCAATAATATGTGTTGATGAAAACAAGAACCTTAACTCATCTGTAGATTTATTGAATGTGATACATAAAAAAAGGCTTTGAAAACCTTCTACCTCAGATTTGCATTAGCTTGAGACTATTAGCTCCACTTCCAGTGTCGGCTGCAACAAGAGAAAGAGCCTTCAGCAAAATGTCCCTGATAAAAAATCGTCTGATGTCAACAATAGGTGAGGACAGACTTAATCATCTAATGATGCTAAGTATTGAACATGAATTGGTTAAAGTCATAAATTTCAGGGAAATAATTGAAGATTTTGCCAAAGTGAAGACAAGAAAAAAAAACTATGTAGGCCTGAGTGGATTGTTTTGGTTTTAAAACTCATCCATTTTTTTTACTTTTCACTGTAATATTCAATAGTTGAGTAATAATTATTTCTGTCATTAAATTTTAAGTAATAAACTCTTAAGTATATTCACTTATATTTTTGTCTCCTTCCTTTACCTTGGGGGAAGGGGGGGAGGGGATAGGTTGGAAAGAACTGCATAACGTTCTTAAAGGTGGGGGGGGGGGGAGAGAAGGGCTCCAAAGAGAACATTACCCCAGGCCCCCAAATGTCTCTGGGTGGCCCTGCTGAGTATCATGATAAATATCGAGGAAAGCTAGTGTAAAACATACTTTTGGATAAACTAGATTCTCTGTAAAGGCACTATCTGACAGTATCATCTGACAAACTTGAAAAAAAATCAGTGACTCCCAGCATTAATATAGCAATATAGTTTCAATAGCAAATTAGTTTTAATGTCCCTACATAAGGCATGAATTAAACAATCATCACTGTCTCTTCCAGTCTAAAGCAATAAAAAAACATCCATTCTACCTGATGATTCCCACAACAATCTGCAGCTCATTTTCTTTCATTCAGCCAGTGGGATCCCCACCATTTGCAATTGTTTACTTAGCAAGCAGGATGAAGAAAATTGATATGGTAAGACTTATATTTTAAGAGATTATTTACAAATTGTATCACAATATTATATGTATATACAATAACTTTACCAAAATGAAATGTTATTTATCAAAAAGGAGAACGTCCCATGAGAAGTCATTAAACCTAATGCCCTGGTTTTATTTTTCATTTGATTCCATTGAAAACTTTACTTGTTGCAATAATTAATTCGTCATTGAAATTTAATTACGCTAAGTTTACATACAATGGTACTGTTTTCAATACCGGAATATTTCAAAAAATTCCCTCAAAAAGTATATGTACACAAAGCCCTACTCGTGGCTGTCTAGTCTGTATATTGCTGTAACTTTGTTCACTTTGTTGATGCACAAGCACTAGCTTACCTGGATCTAGAGCTTAGAAGGCACAGTCAATAAAACTGTCATTGGTTGAGAAAGATTAGGTATATAGAATGATCTTAGGTTTTCCCCAGGAATAGATTGGAAGAAGAGATTTTGGGTTTCCCACCAGGGTAACAATGCTGTTCAGTACCGATGTTTCAAAGGCTAAGTCTGCGATCGTGTTCAGGGTTAATTCTTGAGCCAGGAAAACAATCTCAACAGAGACCACGGTTTCCAATGCTGCAATTTTTTAAAACTAATTCTCAAGCAAATTGAGCGGGAACGAAAACATGCCAATTTGGAAGCCAACCAATCAGAGCCCACCTGAACTTGGTCCTAAATGCATAATAACCCAGATATATGTTTTCAGGTTCCAACATTCACCCTGAAAATGATGACAGACTTAGCCTTTGAAATGACACTGTTACCCAGTGGGAAACCCATGATCTCTTACTCCCAGGTTTTTACTCTCCCACATTGATTAAGGCTGCAGGGGAGACAAAGCTTGCTGACAGTAAAGATTAAGTTACAGACTTGCCCCCCTGGCCCCTCATATTTTCCCCCATGTTCCACCCAAACAGTTATCCAGGGCATCCTGTACATCCATTTCTGAGCCAGGGACGACTCATTCACACCTGAAATTATGAGAAAATCCAATGCAAGGATAAAAGCTGTTTTCTATATGCAGGAATTAATTTATTTTTAACCTGGTGGATTATCCTTGCAACCTCTACTCACAAGAGTAAAGCATGTTGCTGTGGAATATGTCAGTTCCCCTTTTCAAATGTTGCATGTTACATACCATAGCATGAATTGAATGTCCCTTTCTGGTCCCCCTATCCCTTTCTAATTTCAAATAAACACTTAAACAGAAGCACGGTCCCATTCACACTGAATGAGTTAAACCAACGATCAAAGAGAAAATTTATACCTAATTTGTAATTTCGTTCCGGATTCATTATTATTTGAGCAGCTGGGTGTGGTATACATGAAGTGTAGAGTACAATTTCAAAGGTATAATTGAATGCAGCAGAAAATAAACAGGGAATGGCATTTTTACTGATGCATAAGTATCAACAGACTACCCTGAGTTGCCTCAAGGGTGTGTGGCAGGGGGTATACAGACGCCAGCCATGAATAAGGATGGAGATAGGGAAAAAGAATTAGAAGAACAATAAGATGAAAGAAGTTAGAGGAAATTAGAGGACAAAAGTAGGAAAATTTTGAAGGAGTCTTAGTACCTCACTCAGTTTTTTTTAGTGGTGCATGGTAAGAATAATTTTGGTATCAATCTGTTGGACAGTATATTTTTCTTATTCTGTCATATCTTTCAATTCAAAAGATGCAGAGGAGAGTTTAAAGTTATGTCCACCACGTCATCTTGAAACTTGCATGATCTGAATTTTTTAACATGCATTTTCAGCCTTGCCGCTGTAAAAATTTTGTTTTTTTCAGGTAAAACCCGGTTTAATTATGTGCCTCATAAGCATCATTGTGACCATTATTATGATTAACACACTGGGATGGAAATTATTTGATCTGACTAACTACCCTGAATGGAGTAGTAAGGTCCACAATGTTACTGACTTGTGAATGAGAGAAGTGATAAGAAAGACAGAAATTGGCTTAAAAGTCAAGAAATAACACTAACCTTTGGTACCATTTAGTGCACCTTTCAAGAAATGTCAAAACCATTACAAAATTGAAATTTTTCATTAAGAACTAATCAAAGTCAATTACGATGTATATTGGATTTATTAAACCATAGGAGTTCACACATCTCATTGCTTCATTTTCATCACCACAAATGAATAATATAAGAAGATTCTGTATTGTTATTTTCAATATTGTAATAAAAGAATGGTGCAAAATTGTAAGTTTACATTTAACTACTTACTTTTTTCTTAAAATACAACACTAATTTTTCTCTAAAAAATGAAGAAACTTCAGGGACTAAAACAGGTAAAAATGAAAATCATAATTTACTGTTAATAATCCATGATGCATATGGCATTAATTTACACTTAATAACCCATAATATTAATGAATTTAACGGGAGCACTTCGAATATCTGATGTTAGCACAAAATGGTACATTGCAGGTCCAAACTGTGAACGAATAAATGTCAAGATAACGGTCAGACTTTGAATAAAGTTAATGACATTGTAGTGATCAGGTCACAACAATCTGCATTTTCTATTAACAATTGACTACATATGTTGCCAAATGTTAATAGAAAATACAGATAATAATACAATAGATGCCTATATAGGCATCTATTCCGAGCTCTTAGATAAGTTAAATTTTAATAAAGTTAATGACATTGTAGTGATCAGGTCACAACAATCTGCATTTTCTATTAACAATTGACTACATATGTTGCCAAATGTTAATAGAAAATACAGATAATAATACAATAGATGCCTATATAGGCATCTATTCCGAGCTCTTAGATAAGTTAAATTTTAATAAAGTTAATGACATTGTAGTGATCAGGTCACAACAATCTGCATTTTCTATTAACAATTGACTACATATGTTGCCAAATGTTAATAGAAAATACAGACAATAATACAATAGATGCCAAAATAGGCATCGATTCCGAGCTCTTAGATAAGTTAAAGTTTACCTAATTTAAAAAAATTTGATCCACGTCCATGGACTATTAACTCCTTCATCAAACTCTTAGAAAGGACTAGGTAGCTTGAATTCCGTCGAACAGTCATTACGCAGGACTTTACCAGCTTTATATATACATAAGCTTTAATTTGTCGAACACAACTACGGAACAAAGGAGCAACAAAAACAGAGAGGTGAAAATTTTGTAACTTTTGCGGCGTAAAAAAGCGGTGCTTGACCAGTCGTTTTAGGTTAAGATATATATTTTTTAAGAGTTCAAAATGTCATCTTCCAATAAAAATAAATATTTGGGTTATTCATTTAAACTTTAAAAAGAAAGGCCAAACATATTGGTCTGCATCGCACCGCCGTTGAAAAAGGCGCGTTAATTGGTAGAGATGGGAAAACTACCGTAATTTTCATCTGAGGAAAATTACCATGGTAAATTACGGTTATTTTCAAAAATTACCGTAATTTTCCAGTATTTTTTAGTTTTAAGCATTTAACAGCAAATTTATGGTTAAAAAGGAAAGCCTATAGCAATAGGAAGGGAATAATTATGTTTAAACCATACCTAATACAACATTAATCTATTAGAAATTTTTGAAATTGTAAAAAGAACTACGGTAGCAACACGCAATCTGGCTTTATTTTGTCAAAATATAAGAATTTTTCAAGAAGAATATCCTAATGCATTACTCTATAATGTTATAATTTAAGTAACATATTCGAAAAATGAGTTTTACATGCCTCAATTTACTATTAAACATGTAAGAAATGTGAACTTAGCTTAAAAGAACATGTTGGGAACTTATCTGTGTGAAAAATTGTCTCAAACATCGGTGAATTATCTAGAAAATTACAGTAATTTTCAAGGGGCGCGGTAATAAATTACGAAAAATACTGCAGTAATTTACGAAAATTACTGAGGTAATTTTCAGAGTGGCCCATCTCTACGCGTTGGGAGGATATGAGAGCGGTCTGTGCATTCGACAATTCATCACGTTAAAGGTTAAGCGCCTAATGACCATTGAATCTCCGCTTAATCCCAAACGATGACTAACCCTGAACTATGAACGGAGGTAAGTTTTACGCTCAAATTCTGTGTCGCTTAAATAATCATGGTACGTCAAATTGACTCATGAACGGACAACATTACATTTTTGCCAATTTAACTACAGATTTGTTTTCAGTGACCTCAAAAACGTATGCATACAAATATTCTAAAACAACCTGCAATTTTAAATTTTGATCGACTTAACACTAGAACGCCCAAATGGGTCAATTTGACCCAAACGTAATTTTAAATTTATATTTTGAAGTCATTTTTTAAGAGAGAAAAATTTCCACTCGTGACTTTTAATATTTTTAATAGTTGTTTGCTTACAAAAAGTTTTACCTTCCTAAAATTATCCATTCAGCAGTTAAATTATATTTTACCTTGAATGCCCAAATTGGGTCATTTTGACCCAAGGGTTCATTTGCGTGTTTTATCTTTACCGAAGGCTCTTTTTATCAGCATTCATGTAATTATTATGCTACTATTATTTGCATGTGTTTACTGCTATCTCGTCTTATCTTTTTCATTCGGTTTTCATCAAAGTGTATGTCACATTTCTAAACAGTTTTGTTTTCTTGCCCCTTCATATCCTCGTACTCTCACTTTTCGTCTTGCTTACGTGTGGAATATTTAGTAATCACTTTGTTGATACCATCATACATTGTCACATTTACGGGTTGAGGAGAATGCAATACTGTTCCCCGCTTTCGCATAGACTTTGTTGCCTTCAACTCTGATTTCTGATTATCCTTCTTCGGATGACGGAGTCTTTCTCTCAGTTCCTGAAAGAGAAGTTCGTGGCTTCGTTGTTCATCGTGGCCGGCTTCACGGTTCAGGTTTTTGAATTTGCGATAAGATCCTTATTTTGAGGTGGTCAAAATGTCTCAAAGACAAACATTACCTTCTGCTAACATTCTTGCGGAGCTGAATAATATTCAAGAGGATAAGTCAGATGGTGGAGCTTGTTTATTTGACAATTTCGACGACGAGCTGATACTTGAAACTTTTGAAGAATCAACAGAATCCTCAGAATGTGACCATGAAATTTATAATTTTGGCAGGACAAATCATTCATCAGAAAACAGGCCCACTTAGCGTATGGAGGGGAAGAGGACGACGCGGCCACCGACCCCGTCGTGGACTTGCATGTACTTTCCCTGTAGATCACCACGCTGTCGATCGTAATTCAATGGCAGAGGAAGAATCATCTGCTGATGATGCCAACGTACACTCAAGTTAAAACCACACTTTGCCAGATGGGAGCACATGGAAGGAAGTGGCTTTGGATTCTACGCCTCGAGGACGACTTTCCTCGCAGAATATTCTTAGGGAAGATCCAGGTCCCACAGTCCATGCTAAACGATATATGAGAACAACGTGGCAAGTTCTTGGCGTTTGTTCATAAATAAATCCATAGTGAATAATGTAAAAAAGTGTACTGAGACAGAGGCCCACCGAGTCCTTGAAAACAATGAGTGGTCCGTCAGCATTGACGAATTAGAAGCATTCATTGCAATGTAAAAACAAGAAGCTTTACTCTTTATGTTCACATTCTTGGGGATTGTCTTTCTGTTAGGACAAGATGCCTAGGAACCACTTCTGTGAAATCATGAATTTTTTTTAAGTTTCATGAAAAATCAACTAGATCTATTCGCTTGCAAACTGATAAATTTGCATTGAGTTCCTCCGACTGAAACCATTTTATGGAAAATTGCAAACTTTATTACAAAACGGGGGCGAATATAACAATTGACGAACAACTTTTCCCTACCAAAGCTAGGTGCCAATTCTCTCAGTTTATGGCTTTGATAAATACGGTTAGAAATACTGGATCATTGTAGATGTTGATTTGAAGAATGTGCTCACTGGGTTCTCTTACTTAGAAAAAGTTGAAAACCGTCCCAATAATCAACAAATTTTGGATTATGTAGTGATGTGTTTTATGCAGCCTTTTCTTTACAAAGGCAGAAATGTAACCACGGATAACTTCTTTATATCCCTGAATTTGGCTAATATGCTGAAGGAAAAATGCACCAGTTTAGTTGGGACAGTAAATCGTTCCAAACGAGATGTACCTATCTCTCTCAGTAAAAAGCTGTATTCTGTAAGCTGTATTATGGAGAAGAACTGTATTCCACTAGTGTACTGTAATGTGATGATATTATATTGACGATGTACCGAGAGAAAATGGGAAAACATTTCTTACTATTGAGTTCTCTTCACCCAAGTGTCATTGTAACTAATTCTAAGAAAATAATTCCAGAAACTGTGTCGTATTATAATGCAACGAATTGTAGTGTGGATATTGTTTACAAAATGGCAAGACAGTTCTCAGTTTAAGTATCATCAAGTACGTGGCCTGTTCATTGTTTTTTATAATAATATAGGTATTGCAGCAATAAATGCCGTAGTAATGCATAGAGCCGTAACTGGGAGGAATATTTCACGAATGAATTTCATCCAACAGCTTGCGGAGGAACCCCGTTCTAATTACGCGAATAGGCGAAGGAGTCAAGCACCACCTTCAAAAGTAGAATATATGTACAAAAAGAAAGAAGTGTGAAAATAAAGAAAACTGTAAAGTGAATAAAACAATTTTGAAATGTTAATTCTGCAAGATGCGACCTGTGGTGTGCTAGAAGAACTGAATACACGTGTGTCAAGTGTATGGACAAAAATCTGTTTAAATATAGTTTAAACAATTAAAATGTCTAATTGCAATTTATGATAATGTACTGGAGTAATATATTTTTACAATTTCTATTACAATAATTAAAAATAATCAACCAATCGCTTTTGATTTTTTGGAAAATTCCTATTTAGATACATAAATAAATATTACGAATATGTTAATTGCAACAAAACAACAAAAACGATAAACAAATAATTTCAATAGAGTAGGTGATATTTGTTCATATTAAGGTTTCTCAATTTTAAGCGAGAAAAAAATAAAACTGAAGAAAACGAGAAAATTATACTAACACTCTAAGTAGATCGATATTTCAATAAATAATTATATTGAGAAATAAATGAACATAACTAACTGCAGAAATCAATGAATGTGAAGAATTAGAGTGCTAGTAAATAGAAAAACTAAAAAAATATAAACATGTGCATGCCTCGTGAGAAATACATTTATTAAATACCGTGGGTCAAAATGACCCCGTTTAGGCGTTGAATGATGTCGAGAAGTCCGGGCGTCCTAGTGTTAAAGGGATTCTGCCCCACAGCACGGCGTCGAGCGCGCCGCCGACAACATTACATTTTTGCCAATTTAACTACAAATTTGTTTTCAGCGACCTCAAAAACGTATGCATACAAATATTCTAAAACATCCTGCAATTTTAAATTTTGATCGACTCAGAGGGATTCTGCCCCACAGCACGGCGTCGAGCGCGCCGCTGTTCCCTTCAGCTGATTTCTCCTACCGCCTCCACGCCCCCGCGCATCTTTTCGTGCGAAGCTTAACATTGGGTCACTGACTTTCACGACACACAACACATTACAACCCTTTTAGGACTGAAATTTGATTCTAACTCGTGGATGTATCAATAATCACTGACGGAACAAGATTCTAGTGATGCACATTCTTCAGTCGTACAGCACACGGATTTCGCTTTGAGTACCTACTTTTGATGATTACATGTTCCGTCGCATTTCTTTGAATGTATATTCCCAAAAGCAGGGGTCTTCGACCGGCGAAAAAGGGTTCCCATAGCCGCGCGGCCAGGCGTCCCGCGGAATTCCAAAGAAAACGACTCGGGTTTTGCCGGCCCTGCAGACAAGGAGAGTGAGAGACCAGGCCATTGAAGGGCCGTACGTCGGGGTTTATTGCTCTCCCCGTCCCTGCAATCCCTCTGGAAAGGGTTTTCCCTGTTAGTAGCTGAACAGGGGAGGAGGCGCCTTGCTTGGCATTGTCACGGGGCGGCAGTCGTCGTTCAACTCTCACCGAGAGCACAGGCTCGCCACTCTACTTGTACACGTATCATATTAAACTAAAAATAAACCATTGGTGTAATTATTCGAAAATAAACCGATAAACTCCCGAACGCGGCAAGTGATGGACCGAGGAAGACCGGAGCCAAGCCCACCGCAGGGACCTCAGATAACACCGGAAATCACCAAACCGGCCACACGCCGGCCGGCCCGACGAAGAGGAGCCGATTGCACCCCCCAGCCCCGCCCACGGGGCGACATGCTCCGGTCGCCGATCCCCACACCCACGCCAGAGGAAGACCGCCACCCCCACGGAGTGCCCGACCCGAAGCCATAGGACTCCCCGGACAGATCGCATCGCCATCATTAACACCAAATGGCAGGTCATCGCGAGAGGCATATGGCCCGGCATTTGCCCAAGGGCGGAGGTAACCCGTAAAACCTCTGCCAGTACTGGGGACTGCACTATAATAAATAATAGAATCAACAATATAGGAACAACAAGATATATAAAATATTTAGGGATCACTGGAGGGAATCAACAAAACAGGAAAAACAATAACATATATATGTATATATCTATATAATAAATAATACCTTTAGTGAATTAGCTATACTGGGAGATCACTGGAATGGCTACTTTGGGGGCCTTTTCCTCTTCTTCTTTGCCGGAGGCGTGATGGGGTACCCTGGCATCGGGGACAGTGTAGTGTCGGGGCGGAGATGGTGGACCGGAATTCAGGAACGGCGGTGCCCGGGAAGTATAGAGGCATGTTGTCTGCGAGGAATCTGGGAGCCGAGTAGATTTTCCTCACGGGTCGCCGGAGCAGGATTGTTGGTGCCGTATCGTATAGATCCGGGTTGACCTGTTGTATTCTGTTGGCCGCCCGACAACGGAGCCTGCATAGCCTGTGGAGCAAAGGTTCAATTTTAGTTGTTTGATAAACCACAGTTCTCGGCGTATGTTGATCTAATTGGAAAAGCTGACGTAGCACCCTCCTCTCGAGTTTGGCGAATGGGTCTAAATTGTTCTCGTTCGGGAGGATGGATATGGCCGCGTATTCCATTACTGGCCTTACGAATGCTTTGTAGAGGTGTCCACATTGGATGGAGACACCTCCCCCACCTCTGACCGCTCGGATGAGGCCGCTGCGTCTGCTACATTTATTTCTAGTCTCAGTGACATAGTTATAAAATGTCTCCACGTTGTTGCTGTTGAGTCGGAGGGTCGGTTTCTCTCACAATCGGGAAATTGAGTAAGAATTATATGGAGACACACACGTTTTCCCTTAACAATAATGATGGTTTTGGTGGTTCTGATCCAACAAAGCACTACAGTGTACAGAATCTATAGATTTTGTTAGCCATCGTCAAACAGCTGTTCACAATAGAAAGCATAAACAATAAGTGAGATCGAGATCTATTACGAGTAGAATTTCGAAATAAAAAAATTTACCATGCGTAGAACTTTTGCATATCTTCATATATTGAAAGATACATATTTTAAATAGCTCTCGCAACGGAGAAAACAAAGTAAAAAAATGGCTGATTTTTGGCGCGAAGCCGTTTTTGTTTGGTTCCAGATGAAAGACGGTAGTGCGAAAGGAATGAAACTTACTACAATTATTCTTCTACCACATCGATTTGATCACTTCAAAAAATCTTTCAAATCAGAAACTTCCCTCCTTGGTGGTTAAGTTTTCTCGAGTCGCATTAAGCAGTTTAAAAATGTATTTTAAGTTCAATTTCAACAGTAAAGGAATTTAGAAAAAATATTTTCAAAATTATAATTAATGGAAAAGCATCTTGAGTAGAATAGTACGGTTTCAATATCTCTCCTCTGTGATAATTAGTTCTTGAGAAATTATGGATAGAGTAAACATAAAGGTTCCCAAAAATTCGCAATTGCGAATCTTTGCTTAAGCACCACTCTGGAAAAATGGCTCCCACGAGCAGCTAAACCAATATTTGTCCTATAAACCAACGTCCGAACGTTGACCGTTATGTACGGCATTTGTTTTCTCGAATAGGATCATTTGACGTCACTGCCTATAGGCCTCTTGAGTGACCTTTAAATATTACTTAAGCCAGCCGAAATTTGAGGAGATTATTTATTAGCCCCATAGCATAATTTGAAGGGTTGAAATCAAGCACCGAACGTAAAATGGAAAAAATAAGCAACACCCTAAAATACATGGTTGTAGATGTTCATGATCGGGGCCAATCGGGGAATGAGGGCTTGTCGCTACAACAACTAAAGCGTAAACGCCCAAAATGCACCTCGTGTACAACGCGTGATCACGTTGATCGCGAAAAACATATCCTTGAACCCACAGCGTTAACTTAGTTAACTCCCAAGCATTTACGGCGTATGTCGTCTATGAATGCATCAACTTTTTCAACCGGTAATACTCACAAGTAATTAAACGAAAGATGGCTCAAGCAGACATGGAAAATATAGAGCCCAAAACATTGATCCAAGAGTTGAGAACAGAGAGTTTAAGTGTTTCACCAAAGACTCGAGCCAGTGTTGAGGAAGACAAACTCGATGATATTATTCACGTAATTATTTCAACAGTATAAGTAACAGACGAAGTTGATTAACGTAACGCAAAAAAATCAAATACCTTGTTCTCACAAAAAGTATTTGATTTATGGAGGCGTACGCGCAGACCCTCTCTCATAAATTACCAAAAATAACGCTTGCAGTCAAACTGGAAATATTTTTCCCACCTCACAGTGCCCTGATGCTTTCTACACTGACCAGCAAAACTTTGTCTTTACGTTCCTCAGGTCGACCATAATTTTTCTCAAATTGTATCATATTTGGTAGCCAAAATAAAACATCCTTTTGAAACACAAGCCGCAAGAAAGCGTCACTCCACTTTAAAGTTCTACTGCCAAAATTTCTTCATGCATTGGAAGAGCATAATTATAGTTGTGGTACCCTTGACTTTACTTCCTCTCTTGGTTCTCAGCAACAGCAAGGTGAGTAGCAGTTTTTCATATCTTCAAGATTTAATTAACTATATAATGCTCAATTGTGTGAAATTCACAGTAAAAAATATTACCCGCCTGGACTGGGATTCGAACCCATACCCCCCGATTTCGCTCCGAGTGCTCTACCAGTTAAGCTACCCAGGCGTCATCTCTCACTGTGAATTTTATGGAGGCTTTAACGAGCGAGCATTCTTCCGTTAAAGTTACTGCGCGGCCAGTTCCGCGGGTCTTTGAATATATAATGCTCCATTGAATTTTTAAAATATCAAATCAAGTCCTCCGTAAATCTGTTTTAAAGCTGATTATAGACGTATCTGCTTTAGTAGAGTCAGTTTCACAGTTTGTTTTTGTGGGCAATCTCCTAAACAGACCCATTCAAAGTTCCCATTCACTTAAGACTCGAAAACAATAGGGTTTCCCGAAAGCTAAATATCAGAGATGACTAAGGACGGAAATGCTTAAAACTATTAATTAAATACCCAAAAGACCATCAAAACTATGATGAAGGTTCTGCTGCTTTCCCGGGGTATGTTGTTATAGAAGTCTGTTCGGGTTCTCCATCGGGTCCCACTCCGCATTTCTGCCGACGCTTGTGATTTGGGTGAATTTCCATCCCTATGACGAAGGACTATTACATCGAAATATTCGCAGAAATGCAGAATTAGACCCGAGGAAGAGCCCGAAGAGATTTCATGACTATGAGTTCTTGGGCTCATTCCTAGGTTGCGTAGATAATACCTTTGGGAGAAATGAAAGTTTGTCAACTGGAAAATCAGAAATGAAAAAATATACAAAACGCGAGTGTTAAAATCACTATAAAGGCACTAAAAATCACGATTTTTGTGCCTACTGGCCCTGATGTCATTTTTAGTTTCGTCTCAACTGCTACATTTCATAACCCTAGCGACTTGCTACTTCAAACAGTCGCTAATGTTATACAGTACGTGATGACCGGTTACGTACCTCAAGAAATTAAGGTGGCCCAATACTTCTGAGCCACTCACCGATCATGGGCCCTATACCCTCTGGAAAGTTGCCAACAAGCTGGGTGGTATGATGTCTAGAGGCAGGAGCGGGGGTAGACCGGCGAGGGGGCTAGGTACATCAGCGAAATCGTCGCATGCCATTCTTCCTCGGATCACGCCCACAAAAAGCAATGCAGGCTTGAACGATTTTCCTCGCTGTAGTCTTAATACGAAAACAGCATCGATACTTCTTCGTTGCATGCGTAGATGAAGGACTAGTCTTTACCCTAAGTGAATTGAAAATCCTCGTTCCGGATTATAGCCTTTGCAACATTTCCCGGAATATTACAAAAAAATTGGGTTTTGCTAGTTTTAGAAGAAAAAATTCAACCACTTTATGAGGAAATTTCCATGCAAAGCAACAGATGATTCATCATCTACATAGGAAAAAATACTGTGAGTTCTCAGCTAACACGGCAAAGCCGCTACTGGAAAATACGTCACAATCTTAAACGAACTCTTCAGCCGTAACCATCGCGGCGCGCCGTAAGTCCTAAATAATGACCATATTTCCCGAAACATAGGCAGGGCCGGCAAACCAGACAGTCGTGCGTGGTGGCGGTACATTAGGGGCACTAATAGAAACTGTTATAACGCACTGATTGTGAGATAAATTGTTGAAGCACGTTATGCCTGGATTTCGAGGTGAACTCCAGGAAAATGTAAATACATAAAAGGGGATGCCTAACATATTTTTCCACCATGTTTACCTAAGGCTACTAATACATAAACATTTCAATTTATAGCTACTGCTAAAATTGTATGATTGGAATGACAACAGTACAATTTAAAGGTACTGCTGGATTGGTTGGACATTTATATATAGATACAACCTGGCTGGATAGCACAGTAACAAAAAAAGACGCTTAAAAAGTGCATTGTATAGTGTCAAGCTTAAGTTTTAAAAATAGCTTTTAAAAAATGTGTGGTAATTAACTAAGTAAAATCATAGGAACGACATGAATTTCATCCAAGATTTCTCGATTGCACTCCAGTTGCACAGGGAACTGGCATGCCTCACATCCATTTTAATGAATCACTATTGTCAAGAGTCTATTTATGTAAAATAAAAGTTACTAGTGATTATAAGGTGAATAGCCTCCTCTCAAGAATCGGGTGTGGTGGCTGGAGTACTGGATCCCCTTCCTGAAGGCCCGGGTTCAAAAATCGGCAGTCAAGGAATTTTCCCAGTAGAATTCTGATCCCTACTGGAGTGTAATGTGGAGAGGATTTAAAAATGGGTAGTGCACTAACCGTCACATGCAGCATTCAAATATAGAACTCGCATTCATAGAAACCTTCCACGAAGTGTAAGATAGGCCAATCAAGGTTCTAAATAGCAGATATCAGGTTCGTAATAGTTTCGCTATGGCATATCAGGAACCGGATATCAGGCAATACATTCCTAAGGGCAGCGACAGTTGTGAAAAAGATAATAGGGCATTGACGGCATCACAACCATGAAAAGCGGAAGAAATCCCCTTTTATTGTTTCAGTCCACCAGCTTTCTTGCCATAGTTCTGAAATGGCCCATTCGGTAACATGAAATTAAGAAAAACTTACCCACCAGAATAACTCGGGCTCATTCATCTGATATTTGGCAGCCCAATATATCGGTCTGAAAACAAATATATCAGGTGATTTGCTCTAAAGCGATAAATTAAACTCCAATGCATGGTTGTGGTCGTGGTACTATTAATACAAGGTAGAACACTCCCTTGACCAATATGAGTCCATTCTGTGCATGATGCCCTCCAGATGACACGAGCAGCAGACAACTCGAGAATTAGGATAGGAATAATGGATAAAAGCTCCAATAATTTAGTTTTTAGCCGCGACAGAATGGAGTCAAGTAGATATTTCCAACCTTAAGTACTGATATACGACATATGTATTTGATTGGTTATAATTAGTAAATGTTTAGTTTCAGAATACAATATTATTTACAGTGGAAATAACTCTAGCAATAATTTGTTTACAAATGAAAGTTGAAACTATCCATTTTCAACATTAAAGTTGTCTTTTCTCCGGCAAACATTGACCTGCTTCGCCCGTGTAGATCCATCAATGGGGTGTCTGAGCAATTCCTTTCCCTCATGTTTCCTTGCATTACTGTTGTATCCAAATACCTCACAAGGACCAAATACACATTGCACTCAACACCTAGCTAGCACTTGATGTAATGCAAACAAAACCGCATTCGACCCAAACGAAGCACAACGACCTACCTTGTATTTGTAGTACCATGGTTGTGGTTCTCCAGTGGTACCAGTATACTGGTCAGTACATCGGCTGCAACAGCCGATGTTTAGAAGCTTGATGCCAATGCTGGGTTTCTCTTCAATTGGTCCAAATGAACCAAGTTGTTGGTCATCTCCCTTAACAACTAACCACTGACTCTCTTTTGTGCAACTCCACCTGGAGAGCCTTTGAGAAGGATGACACCTTCAGGCACCACAATCAAAGTTGAGTCCAAGATGGCTCTGTAAACTTTAAGTCTGTTCATATTCCTTACATTAGAGTGGTCATATTGTATTGGATAATGCATCGATAATGTAATACAACGATGCAAATCATATTTTAACCAGACTATATGAAGGTTGCTCAACATAGTGATTAACTATTTTTCCCATCTTTCACAGGAAGCACGTTGTGCTTATGTAGTACTTCTGATGGCTCTTTATTGGATGACAGAAGTTTTGCCTCTCCCGATAACATCGTTACTTCCCATTGCTTTATTTCCACTCTTTGGAATTATGTCAACTGATGAAACATGTGCAGAATACTTCAAAGAAGTGAACATGATGCTCTTTGGGGGACTTTCTATGGCCGTTGCAATAGAGTACTGCAACCTGCATGAGAGAGTAGCCCTTAAAGTTCTTTTGTTAGTTGGTACTAGCCCAAAATCGTAAGTATCTTTGGTGGATTATGATTTTAATTCCTTGAAATATGAGAAAAATATCTCCATTCACCTTTCAGTGTATACATAAAAGTAAATGAACTATTTTAGGTTCGTGTTCATTGAGCAAATATGTACCTTAGGCTCATTTGTACTCGACAATTGATTTAACCCATAACTACTAACACCTATATGACACATGTATAACACAATCTGTAGACATTGGTAACACAATATAGCATACAAAGGTTTATCAAAACATACATACCATATAGATCCCTCGAGTAGGAACCATATTAAATGCATGTCTTATTCATGTGCACCTGGTGGTTTTTGCTTTATACACATGATCCAATGAGCTAACAAGAAACATATTTGAATGCATTATTAGATCAATGCTGGGCCGTAACTACTGCTGGGACAAATGGGGCACAGCCCCAGGGCCCCACACGGATGGTTTATATTTTCAATATTTTATATTGGAGTGTAAATATGGCTACTCTAATTCCCGCTAAATAGCCAGCATAGTAATAGAAAATACAAATACAAGCGCCTGCTCACTAGATGCTCAGCTGATAGTACTGGCGAACAGCGCATAGCTCAATCGCCTGCTTTGATATACATATATATTTCTCTGCTTTGATATAAAAGGACCTCGCCATCAAGTGTTGCCCCGTAGTCTCCAAGTTTATAGTTACAGCCCTACATCAAAGTACATGAAGTAGGTAGTCAACAATGTGAGATTGGTCCAGATCAGTTTCAAGGATGATTTCAAGGGTATAGTCACAATTTAATATAGACTGTGTAAGCTGATTTACACCTGTGAGCAAGGGCCTGCCAATAACAAATTAGGAATCACTCAACAAAAATCGAATACAAGCAGTAGTAGGTCATGAATGGTTGACACTGCACAAATGAGATTCATAGACAGAGGAGCCGTACTGAAATTGATTTCTGTTAAGGCAATGACACATTCATTCAAGCGGTGAACTGCTCATCTCTTTCCTCCAATCTCATTACATCAGTCCAGTTTCTTTCTGAAGGTATTCAGCCTTCTTCTTTGTTAACGGACAGCATTTTTTATCATAGCAATATTTACATATTTAAGTGTTATTAATTATGAGCTGTTTGCATGATTAGAGCAAATCAAGCAAATGTTGCGGTGATTAGCGCTGGCACCAATTAGTGCCATTGAGATAACACAACATTCCTTACATAGTCAGGATCATATCTATGATAATTCAGATTAAGGCTTTCATTAGCCATTATAGAGACTTTATTTTATTTACCAACTTGTAAAAATATGAGAACATCCTCTGACGAGATGTATGATCTGGTGCTTTCCCGGCGCAGCTCATGAATGAATTCTTCTCGGGTTTCCAATTGGGTTAAAATCTCCATTGTGGCTGACGTTACGATGCTCGACTCGCGCATCGTCATCAGCCCTGATGACGATGCGCGAGTCGAGCATCGAAATGTCGGTCACAATGGAGATTTTAATCCGGTTGCAAACCCGAGAAGAATTCATACATCCTGTGAAGAGTAACATATTGTAAGAGTGCATTTCCTACCAACGAAGTGATATGATTCCTTAATGTATACAGCTGGTGCGAGATAATAAATACCTCAATGAAACAAGCTCTATTATAACGTAAAATTTCTCAGTGATTGATAGTGATAAACTGTAATGACTTATCTTAATTTGCATCGAAGTTTACACCCCTTTTGACTTCACACCGTGATACCAAGAACACCTGCGTCGCACTTACATCTAGGTTGCTGATGCGGTCAACTGTTGTGTGAATATCAGTCTCCCATGCAAAGTGGTTTTCTCAATGAAGGATGCACTCTTGAGCCATCTCTTTTCCAACCCCATTAACCATTCGATAACAAAACTTGCCAGAGTTAAGTGGTTTATTGTAGAGAAGTTTATGTAGCGACCATGCCCCCTAAAGTTCACCTCAAGCAGAAAATAACAAATACCATCAAGCAGGAGATAGGGAAGAAACACGATGAGCGTGCACGAGTTAGCACTTTATTCTTCACTGCTCTTCTTGTGTGTTTTGCAGTCGCTTTCTTGATGTATGGATGCCTCTTTGAAGGTTGTGGATCCCTAAAGTAAACAAACAACCCCCAATAACTCTCCCAGCCCGGAAGTCAGGTCGGCTGTTCCGAGAAAAGGGCTTTGAGTGAAGGTTCTCCCCTCTGCTGCTATCTCTTTTGTTATTCCGCTATTCAATCTCCATGGGATGACCTTGTCTGGGAGAACGATATCAATGCTGCTGGTTTGGGACAAGAAGAAGAAAGATCATCAGAAGCGGAGACAGGCGAGCGACAACAACGATGCACACGTAAATTATTATCCGTGGAAAGGTTATCAACTGATCGATCTGTCATTTATTTATGACTATATGATACTTCTCACTCATACTTGGCCTATTTCTGTCATAACTCAATGCCTAATTTTGAGTATATAACTTTAGTAAGCTTGCAACGTCACTTTAAAGGGACACGTCTTTCTACAGGTATCATTAAGGTAATTGTGGTGTAGAGATGATGGCGTGAGACCAAAAGAAAGTTGCCTAATTGCCAATGCTGAGTATTAAGCAGAGCTATAAAGAGATTTGAATAATTTCTATTCCACATTTTCTTCCCATTGCTTGAAAATGCGGATAAATATCAAGTCGCTGAGATTGGCTCGCAGTTAGATGGAGAGTTTGAGGGTGAGATGCATCTTGCGAATTCATTCAATGATATTCGATGTGTTGACAATTTACAACACCTTATTAAAGCTTAAATATTGGTTAAATAACAGTTTAAATCATTTCATTCCAGCACATTTCGTACCTACACTGCATTTACAGTGTAGGTATGAAATGTACAGTGTACTTATTGTGTATCACTGAATGCACAATGGAATTCCCATTACATTCGGTCCTATGGAACTGATTACCATCATAACATGGGGGTCTCCTGTACCCATAGGTGTAATTTCAGCTTTTGAACTGGGGTGGCAAGGCAGCAAGGCCTACCAGGGGAGAGGGTGGGTATGGAATACCCCACAGGTGGCCGGGGTTCTGGGGGTCCTCCTAAATTAGGCATGATTAATATGTATGTAAAATTGTATTTTCCAATTGCTCGTGAATTATTGAGATTTTAACTTTAAAATTCAGGGGTGTCAAAATACTGGGTTGGATAATTCTGGGGTGGCAACTGCCACCCCCAAATTACCCCACCGCCTGTACCTACCCCTATCATTTGTATCATCATAGACAATGTAAATATTAATCCAATATTTTATTAAACTAAAAATACTTTCCCAGATTTCCTTAGAAATAATTTTACTGCTGAATTCATATTTACATGATCACATAAAATTCAAAAATATTATCACTCATCTTATTCTAATAGTTTTATCTCTGGCTCCAGATTAATGATCACATAGAAATGATTTGACATGAAATTTACATGATCACATGAAATTCAAAAATATTATCACTCATCTTATTCTAATAGTTTTATCTCTGGCTCCAGATTAATGCTAGGATTTATGATCACCACAATGTTTCTCTCAATGTGGATATCTAATACAGCAGCTACAGCAATGACCGCTCCTATTGTCACCGCAGTGTTGAAGGAAATTAACAAGGTAAAACTCTATTACTGATAAATGTTACCAGTGCTATACATTTCTCCAATACTCAAGTGATTGGTCATTTTAGTGGTTGCAATTTTGTGGTACCAGGGATTCTCATTTACATCAGGTTGTTAGTAAACTAGGGAAATGAGTTATGCCATCTTTTCATTATAGCCTCATTTTTATGCTTTTACAAGAAGTGAACTTTTAACAGGATTAGTGTTTATAACTGAAATGTAGTCTACAACTCACAGCAACCCTTCTTACTTGGAAATGTTCAAATAAATTAGAGATCATTCATCATCTCATTTTCTAATTTAATGTCTAATGTTTGGATGAATTGGCTGTCACTTGATTATTTTATGTACTATAGAGTGGTGCAGATTTAAAGTCGCTATATAAACATTGCAATAGAAGAGAGAAACCTGGTTCCTGAATTGATGATGTCTGTTTTACTTTTAAATATTTGTAAAATCTTTTTAGCATAGTAAAAATTAAACACCATGCTGCTTTATTAAACCCCATCATCACAAACTGTTAGATAGAGTTATCTCATTCTCATTAAATGTCCTTAGTCATCTATTTCCAGTAACGGAGTACAACATGGGAAGACCCAGGTGAAAATGGCCCCGGGATAGTCACTAGTTAATACATACCTAGTTTTTAAAATTGATGTGTTGATGCTACAAGGTCATGAATTTTTGGAAAGCCATTACATATTACCAACATAAAATTACAAAGTTTCATCTATACAGGAGGAGGACAGTGAAATTACACAGGGAGGACAAGAGAAAGATTCAGATGAGCAATTACAGCCCCCACAAGACAATGAAGAAAATACAGAAACGGAAGACTTAGAAAAGGGAATATCAGGTGATGACCAGAAAAAACAAGAAAGTTCAATGAAGAATGAAGACCTTGGAGTTGCAGATGGAAGTGAGAAGCGTGAGAGGTGCGTGAATAAGCTAATAAACAACACAATACATGTAGGGAATTTAGGACAGATGGTGAAGTTTGTGCATGAGTGCCAAAAGATCATTTCATCAAAAAAGGTTTATCACTGTTGACTATCATTCTCCTGGATGCAGGTTGAGGGGGCTTCCCACCATGCACCACTGCAGGGAGGAGATAGAGGGGTAGTCTCAAAGGGGAAGGAAATGGTGCAGGCTTTACCTCAGTGGTGCTTGCCAGTGCCCTGAGGGGTGGCTCAAACTGCATGGGACCATATCTCAGAAAGACAATGAGATATGTAGAAACCTACAAAATTTCAGCCCAAAAGAACTTTACTATTGCCTTTTACTTTGGTACAGTGCTTTTTCCACCCAAAAACAGGCACATTTTGTTTTAAAGTAAGCTAAGGGTCCTCCGAGCATGGTCTCCCAGTAACTAGCAGTGAATGTTGAGCACGTGAATTCACATTCCACATCAATCATTTTTAGAGGAGGAGAAACAATACTTTTCTCAACTTCAAAAAATAAATTCATTCCTAATGGACAGGGTAAAGGGTCATTTTTTCTTGGATTTCTTCTGGCATAACTCCAAATGCCCAGCTTGGATTAGCATATGTCTTTTAGGGAGACAAGGCTAATACAATAACATTTGCTGAGGGTGTTAACCTCACGAAACAGAGTGAGTTTTGGCAGTGATTCGAAGAGGTTGAAGAAAACAAAAAAAGATAATCACATGTGCAGGAGGTGTGAGTGAGCAATGTCTTGTGTGTCCAACAATGCAATCTTTATTTTCATTTTGTGTATGTTCTGCCATTGAAAAGACTGATAACAAATAACTGTACTATGTATTTGTAAACATTAACATAATCAATTACATATTTTAAAAATTCAATCATACCTAGGATATTTACTTCCAAAAGCAAAAGTTATGAATAGCCAATGGGCTAAACATTATGACATCATAATACATGCACGTTCAATTTTGCAGTGTCACCATTCCCACAGCAGACAAAATTACTTCTGGATACTTCTTATGTCTGTCTTTTGCATCAAATATTGGTGGGACAGGAACATTAATTGGCACTGGTACAAACCTAATTTTTGCTGGACTTTTTAAAAGGTATGATATGTATACCTTATCACCCTGTAACAAATAAATACTACTTAAACAGATGTTGGTTCTTACACTTTTCCTTTCCTTATTAAATGTTTTAAATGCCAAATGTTTGGAAATGAAGCATGTTTCCAAAAGCTCTTCCAATTAATTTTGCTGCCTGGATGGCTGTCGCAGTTCCTACCATGCTACTGTGTACCTTTTTAGGATGGATCTGGTTACAAATATATTTCTTGCGACTTTTCAGGTAAGGAGCTCACACTATTTCAACATCCTAGGCTTGCATAATTTACGAACTGCTTGTAACATGAAAATTTTTAAGTTTGCAGTATTTTTTGTAGGAATAGGACATTTACATGTTTTCCCCTCATAATATGAAATGAAATTTTAAATTAGAATACAAATTAAACTTTTAAATCTTAATGTATTGGAAATTACAACAAAATGATTGGTTAATTATGATAACATAATCAGGGTGTCCACTAAACACAAAATAAAAAATTCAAGCATAATTCCAGGTTTTCAAGGCTAAATTTTCAAAAATTTCCAGGTTATATTATTGCGGTTTACATAAGAGCCAAAGTGATATTTTTCACGTTTTACGAAGAATATGGCAGCCCCCCCCCCCCCACCCCCTCGCCCCCCAAAATAAGGCTGCATGGCCATGGTGAGAGGATCTTGGCAAATGCGTGGATATCTAAACTACAGCCGGCTACAGTCTTAGCCCCCCCAAAGTTATAACCTATATTCACCACTGCTTAATGTATTTGTTTATGAATCGTGTCTGTGCCTTAGCCCGATTTTAGACTGTGCGCCACCGACAGCTAGTCCACGCCGCGCCACCAAGACTGATCGTCGGCGTGACTGCCGCCGCACTGTCATAGTCAAATTCGAAACGTGAACCTCACAAATTTTACTCAATACTAGGATGTATACTCAATCTTTATTTTGAAGCTCATATTTCTTGGAGTCCAATTGTCAGTCGTCAGGGATCAATTAGCGCCGTAGATATCAATGGCGTGGATGCCGGAACACCGCCGCACGCCGCAAAAAAAAACATCAAGCCACCGCCACTGACGAATACTACAGCCGGTGAACAGGTCTTTTTGTTTGATGATCAGTTAACGAGGGTAAAAGGACACTTGACGTGACACTGACATTACAATGAGCCTAAGCTCAGGTCTTCGATTTATGTACTTATTCATACCTACCATGGTACCTAGTAATATATTGAAAAAGAAATTCAATACTTTTTCAAGACATTTCAAGACAAAAAATTTAAAATTCTAGAACAAAAAGCCCAATTTTTAATGCGTTATTGTGAGGGTCAATAGTTCGATTCGCAGTCCTGTCCATTTTTTTAATTCGCAGTCCTGCTTATTTACATCTGGACACAAGATTTCTTTCAGCCACAGTTACACAGATCACAATTACAGAATGCTGACAGCAGTTACTGTATGAATAATCCTTATCTTAAGTCTGACGAAATGATGACCGTCTCAAGTCCACTGAAAGGCACCTCTTGAGCACACACCAACTCGACGACTGACACACCAACTCAAGTCGAGCTGGCGAATGGCGAGTTCTCCAGTACAAATGAACGATTTTGTTGCAAACTCACCCATGCCGACAGATGAACTAGACTTTCCAGCATCTTTCGAGCTAGCGAGTTCCCCATCATACGAATAAAAAAGACATTCCACCGCACTAGCTAGCAATTTGCGATTTTCCAGTACAAACGAACGATTTTTTTTCAAACTCGCCCATGCCAACAGATGAACTAGACTTTCCGGTGGCTTTGAAAATAGCGACTTCCCCATCAGACGAATAACAAAGACATTCCACCGCACTAGATGGCAAATGGTGAGTTCTCCAGTACAAACGAACGATTTTTTTGCAAACTCGCCCATGCCGACAGATGAACTATACTTTCCGGCAGTTTTCGAGCTAGCGAGTTCCCCATTAGACGAATAAAAAAGACTCCATCGCGCTAGCTGGCAATTTGCGATTTTTCAGTACAAACGAACGATTTTGTTGCAAACTCACCCATGCCGACAAATGAACTACACTTTCCGGCGGCTTTCGAGCTAGCGAGTTCCCCATCATACGAATAACAAAGACATTCCACCGCACTAGCTGGCAAATGGCGAGCTCTCCAGTACAAAGTAGACGTGGGCGCCAACGACACATTCGTCGTCGGTGGCGGCACATACGGCGTCATCGGCGACGACGTAATATAATGTTTTTACTTTCCAGGGGCGGATTTCTGTTCTTTCATGAAGAGGTAATACTTGCGTTATGGCGTAATGAAGTAACAGAATTCAATAGAAAATGCAAATAACAAAATAGCAAACGGTAGGCTTTACTGAATTGAATTCCTTCATGATGAGGGTGAATGAAAACACTAAAATTCCAGAGAAAAGTTAAATTTATTCCACCCGATGATGATGCGCAGCATAGAAACTTAGGATGCGACGGTTAAGTACAATATATCTAGTGGAATCCAACAGAGTTGCACCCTCAGAGTCATGGCAAAACACAAAACGGAAAATTTCACTATCGTACTATAATCCGATCTATAGATCACTTGAATCTTTGGTAGCGTTGTAATAGCCGCGATCAAGGTCATTGTTAAGAAATAATCATTCACGGGCAGGAGGGATGTACATTGTACACCATCTTCAGCCTCCAACCGACCGAGTCGATTTGTCGCGCGGCGGCATACAGGAAACGGTGTCCACGTCTAGGACAATCGAACGACGGAAGTCGTAAACTCACACATACTGATCACAGAGTGTTTAAAAGAACACCTCCTTGATACTGACAGATGGACAAAAAGGGAAACAGAAGATCTTATTTTCGTAATGCTATGTCTGCCGTTCCAATTTTTACCGCGACGATTTGCAAGCAACCATCACTTATCCTTTCCCCGAATTTAGATTATTTTTCAGCGAATTCCCGACCTTTTCCAGATTTTTTCCCGACATTACTGAATTCCCGACTTTTTCCCGGATTCCCGACTGGTAGACTCCCTGACCTACGCTTAGTCCATTACAGTGCGTGAAGTTACCAAACAGCATATATCTTATGGCCTTCGCGGTTGATTTAAAGTATAAAATATGGATTTTTTCGCCTTGAAATGATAATTTTTAAAACTCCCGGATTTAACCAGAAATTCCCGCATAATTCACGGAAATTTCAAGGTTCGGAAAATTCTCGAATAATTCAAGGTTTTCCAGGTTTTCAAATGTCCGTGGACACCCTGATAATGAATATGGATACTTAAATGATGGAAAGAGGGGAACTACATGCATAAGGAATAATAATTGTATATTATTGAATTCTTCAATCAATTAAAAGCAATGACATATTGAATAATTACGTTCTTGGCTTTTTTCACAGGGGAGGAATAGACTCTGGAGGACCTGATGCAGAAAAAAAAATTAGAGCCTTAATTCAAAACAAATATAATACCTTGGGAAAAATTAATCAACATGAACTTTCTGTGCTCATACTCTTTGGCATACTTATTATACTTTGGCTTTTCCGCTCTCCGCAGTTTGTTACCGGTTGGGGAGATGTTATATCAGATAAGTAAGATGTATTTTCATACCTAGTAGCTAAATTAGAATCAAGAGAAGATGCACCATTGCTCATTTATAAAAAGTTTCACATAGTATATGTATCGTAACAGTCCCTCTTACGTCCCCTGTTTTCCCCCCTTCCCTCTCAACGTGGGTCCACCGAGCAGTGCCACATCACCACTCGACAAGGCGGGAGGCCAACCCAAACAAGGGGCGATACACCTCGTCATTGGCAACAAACATAAATCAGAACTATTCTCCTAGGATCCAGTATATGGATGACTCCTATGGTTGATCCCACACCAAGGGCATGACAAGGAAATATATCCCACACCAAGGGCAAGATGTCGCGACAAGGAAATATATGACAAAAAACTAGGGGTCACGTATTTTTTAACAGATAGACAAATCCATATTTGACATTGCATTTGATAACTCAGGTTCATGGTAGTTTCGTGGTACTTCAGGTGGAAAGATCCCAAGTGGGAAGAATTGGGAGGGTCCACCCCCATAAACCCGACCCTTCGTCGAGCTTGGAAGCCTAATCTGAGACTGAGAGGTCTTCTAAGTTGAAAAACCAGAATCAAACCAAAAAAACTGGTTTGAGAACATTAATGGTAGTTACTACTTACATTACCTGTCTATTAATGCTTCCTTGATTTCCAATTACCACCCTTTAAAAAGAAGTTTGAGCCATATATAAATGACTAATAAGAAATTTAACCCTCAAACACTCCCAACTTCTACCATACTAAAATTAACTTTTCCAAAACAACCCCTTTAAAAACCTTCATGAAATTCAAGAAACAAAAATATCCAGATTGCACTCAACATTTCTTACAATCAACATTCTGAATACAGATAAATCATCTGAAATTTCCTTCTCTTCATTAAACCCAAACTGATCTTCCCTAATTATATAGTTACATAATTTTTATACCGCTTATTGTTAGCAGTGGTCATAACTTCTCAGCTTAACACTATACTCATATATTTCAACCCTTAAGCTATGGCTGCCTTGTTTTTCACTTACTCTGTGATTGGAGCGCTCTCCCACCTTGCGCAGACAAGGAAGTAGCAGGTAAAGGACCCCTATGTACTTCTGGTCGGCATTTTTAAATGGAATGTGGAACATGGTCATTGTCAAGCACTAATGGAGATGCAGTCGCTATGAATTTATGTATTTTATACAGAAACTCCATTGCAAATGCACCACATATTTACTTTCCTAGCTGTTTTGTGATTAATTTGACACCAAAGAGAGCATAAATCCCTTGATAATTAGTCATAATATCTACTGTTTAGTTGAGAAGGCAATGCAGTCAAAAATTGAATCTGAGGAACAGATGCCTATATCTTATTACCGTGGAATGGAGGACCCTACACCTGAATAATAAGAAAGCATGAACAATTGAACCTGAACATTTGAAAGCATGAACATGATAGACAGGCCAGATAACTTGGTGGGGGACCATAAGTGGGATGAAGGAGACGGTCAAGCGTACATATACGTTTTTCCTAAAAAAACATGGAGGCATATTTCCTGCACCTAAAGAGTTAAAGTGGATGCATCAGAATTGGGATATGATTTATGCTCAGGGTTGAATCCAATGAAGAATCACTTCAGAGCACTTACTATGGACTTATCCGATTACAAAAATTTCAAGCATTGAAGTAAAGATAAGAATGGTGATGTGACCAAACCTACTAATCGTAATTTTTCCACACTTTTACATAGCAGCTTACGGCACTGTTGTAAATGTACCAAGTATCCTGAAGTATATACCACCGCCGTGCACATATGTTTTCGGAGTCACATAAAATAAGGGTTAATGTAGGGAGAAACTTTGAAATCATTATTCCTCAACTCATTTTGCTTCAGGATAAAATTTATCTAAGGGCATGCTCATAATGGTTCACATTATACTTATTTACTGGCTATTAAATCCTTGAATTACACCCATTTTAAAAATTAAATGCCAATTTAGAACTTCTTTCTTTTGAGGGTTTTTGGGAATTTATTTTTTTAAAGCACCGATTTTGTGGTGGATTACTTGATCTTAGCTGTTTGGGCTTAATGGTGGAGGCTGCAAAGCCTCAAAAACCATGTCAATGTAGTGATACAGACCAGAAATCAGATCTCTTTAGCTTAATAGCTATGTAAAATATATATTCCATAATTGGGAATGGAATCAATTATTGGATTATTGAAATTATGATTGGGAAATTATATGTGCATACATATATATGTTATTGATAAACTACCTAATTAAGATAAAAAATGTTCAACCAGATGAGCATGCACGTAAAATTGAAATTTGACATGACACAGAAAATTGAGCTACAGTCACCAGAAATCCAAAAACAATCATAAAGATCACCAGCCACTTTCAATAGGTAATCCAATCATATCTTCTCTACTATTTTGGCAGAAAATTTTTACTTCAGTGCGTCCCTTCACCACATGAACATAAATTTCAGAAAAGTCGAGTAAAATATGTATGTATGTGGATCTTTTATAACCCCAAATGTGCATAAATATTTAAATAGCAGTATTTAAGAGCTATTGACTCCTTTTATGACATTTGTTATAAGACTTGATTCTTCTATTTTGATGGAATGCAGGGCTATAAGTGATTCAACACCTGCCATATTTTTCCTGCTTCTCCTGTTTCTTCTGCCAGCGGATAGCAAATTTGCTTCATGTACAGGTAGGTGCAAAAGT
Organism: Pyrrhosoma nymphula; assembly: GCA_963573305.1. NCBI lineage: Eukaryota > Metazoa > Arthropoda > Insecta > Odonata > Coenagrionidae > Pyrrhosoma > Pyrrhosoma nymphula. Next base: position 59,738,260 of record OY754330.1, read on the forward strand.
TATAAAAAAATCAAATTGGTAAAAAAATATGTAACGGAAGTGAATATTCCTGTCCATATTTCTACTTTAGCATACAGTGATGCAGTTACTGAATTAATAAAATGTAGATAGGTCTAGAAGTTCATGACACATTTAAGAGTTCCTCATTATAAAATGTATTATGCACTCTAATGGGATTATGCACATTGCGGGTTCTCTCACAATAGCAAGAGTACAAACAAATGAGAAATTACATATTTTCATTGCTGTTGAATGTAGATACAAGAAGCAATACGCTGGTTCCAGAAAAAAACAATCCGGTTAAGTTACTGCGGAGAAGGGTAGGGAAAGAGTAGCAGTGTTCGGTGACCAGCCACAAAATACAGTAGCCAGACACGCTCCACAAAACCTGGAATTTAAGTATTCAATTTGTGGTCAGACAAACCCAATTAATCAGAGTCTTTTTCATGCCCTCAAACTGAAAGCCAGAGCCTCTCATTAGAGGGAGGTGAACTGATCCATGCACTCCCCTACCCAGGGAGGGACACAACAAGGGACCCTCCAAGGTCAAGAGCCTGCACTAAGTCAATGCAGAGGATGGTGTGTGGTGAGCGTATGAACCATCAGTCTCCAATCGTGTGCTAAGCACAAAGGTTTTTGCCAAAAAAAACGGTGGACAACTTTGCAACATATGTACTTTGGCTGATAACCGATCTCATACATTGAAAAGCAAAATCCACCCACTGAAGCACATTATTTGAGGAACATACATTTTTTAAATTACCCATTACTTTTTCTATCCTGATGAGCCAATTGCAGCAACATTTATAATGAACTTCTGATTTCAATAATAGCATTATATTATTTAGTATGGATACTAAATACTTCCACAAAGTAAAGCCTGAAACCATAGACTAAATTATATTATGAAACTTGAAAACCAAGATGATTTGTTGTTTTCAGTTAATTGCCATTATTGTCTCAATTTTAATTCCATTGACTATGCATTACCTACAGCTGAAGTTTCTTTTAGTGTAAATAATTTTTTTTAATCAGACCAACACATGGGAGATACTAGGAGAGAAACAGCAGTGTAAACTTTGCAGGGTGATCCATTGAGACAAATGTCCTGAAAATACTCTCTTATTGTATTGGTATTTGGCAATAATGTCAAATGAATATGTATAAAAATAAATAGAATTAATCAAAAACAATGTCATGAACACATCATAGAAAATACTTAGAAATAATCCCACCTCTCCACATATTCTTGCACTTTTGTAATAACGTGAATTTTTATGAGATTTTCACATATTTTACATGAAAAACATGAAACTTGGAGTTTATTTAACATAACACAATTTTTAAATATTTTTGTCATTTTGCATCATACTATGTCATTTAGCCTTGATGCATATATGCATAAACTGTGGTGAAAGATCGTCAGATGGCAGTGACAGAAGCCACATCCGATAAAGCTCTATCTTTAGATTTTTAAATCATCTGGCCAAATATTCGTATATAATGAGGAAATACATGTCACGGACCATGGGTTTTCACATTTCCATAATATGGAAATGCGACTCCTTCACGCCAATTAAAGTGCATTGCACACATAAATTGCATTCCTCCTTTCGACTCAAATGGAGGGCGGATCAGTGAGAGAGAGGTACATGAAAGGAATGGAGCTCATACGCAAGGGGACGTCCCTTCCCTTTCCAGGTTTTGTTTGAGTCACTGCTAGCACTCTCTTCATCCTTAAAAAAACATCTTCTCTGCTATTTTCAATGCTGTTGGATGTGTAGTACAGCATTTCTCAAGTCCATGCACAATAGACTATGGTGATTAATTCCCAAGCTGGTTTGGCCTCCTTCTCTAATGTGACCGATGGTATCTTTATCTTTGAAAGGCTTTTTAACCACAATATCTAAACCTTGCAATTTTGATGCCATTGCTCTGGCAATAAGAATTAGACCCATATCTATTTCAGCCATTCTATTCTTTGCATTTTTTCAGGTGACACTTGAAAGCATTAAATACAAGCGCTCCCCTTTGGCGTAGCAATGGACTCACGCATTTCCCTCAGATGATATTCAGCCTATCATATATAGGTTCACTATTCATCCATCCTTTCTCCAACACACCAAATATTAGCCCCTGACGATAGCTTTCCTGATCCCCCTGATAATAGCTTTTCCTTTGCTATTGTCTGACACCTTAAAATTACATAAAGGGTCACTTTTCCCTCTTCAGCTGTGGCTACAACTATATCAGTGTTTTTAGTTTTCTCACCTCCCATGTAGCTGATTTGGCACAATACTGACTTAGCACCTTTGCTATTTACGTGGACGTTTGCAGGCACATCAAAACAAACTGAAGTTTGATCGGCAGCTCCCATCTACTGAAGAAGGTAGGTGTGTCTTTTTCGTAAGTTTATAACGTAACTTCTCTGCATAATTACCGGGAAGATGCTGTTCTTAAATTTGGCAAAGTAGAAAAAGGCATTTTCTTTGCAACACCCTTCTACACCAACCAATGTTTACTTAGAAAGCTATGCCTGGAATCTCTTGACACTTTAACCGCTTTCTTCATTAAATCTTCTTGACTAATGTGTAAGCTCTCGCTTCGTTTTCCCATCACAAAATCACAGTGTATATCGAGGTCTTCAACTCTTCCTATTCAAGACCAAATAAATGCCTTCCAGGTTGAATTACCACATTTCATTTTATCTAAATTCTTCCACAATGATCATACAGATGCTTAAACACCATACTTCTTCGAAGTTTGAACATAGTTTTTCCTACCTCTTGAGCCAAGAGTATTTTAAAGCTAATTTTATAACTTCATAGAATGTTTTTGTTAACTTGGGATTTGGATGAGGCTTTCTCAACATGATCAATTGTTTTTGGTCTGTCTATCATTATTCAGGGTGTCCGGGGAATCTCAATTTCTTTTTTCCCTGAGTTTTCCAATTTTCCAGGCAAATTTTTGCATTTTCCAGGGTCTTGTTGCAGTTCGTTTCTAACATATTTTTAATGAATTTCTAATAAAATTGGCAAATTTTGCATACATGAAAAATGCGAAAATTTTGGTACCTAATTTGAGTTAAATAATATAGTCCAGGAAATAAACCATTTTTACATGCAAAAGGTCGGGTAGGTTGTTCTGATTTTTTGATATGTTGTTTGGGTTTGGACTGACATTATAAATTCAAGTTTACGACCTCTGAGCACCACCACACTTCAATTGTTTCAAGAAAAACCACTAAATTTTGGGACTTTTTCCAGTTTTTGCTCAATATCTGCTTAACTATGTATTGCACAGAAAATATTATACTTTCTTTTTTGAAATAGATTCAATTTGCTCCAATGTAAACCTAAATAAAGTGACACACATTGTAATCTCACCCCGTCACGTTTTAGTTTCCTATTAGAAGAACTTCGATAAACCTTTGCAATTACCCAAGCACTTAAAATCTTACCTCCTTGTTGAAGGGATTAATGGTAAACATTGGACAACATATTAATAAAAACAGTTTGCTCAATTAATTAAATAGCATAATACTTTCTTTTAATGAAGAAATTTGATTTGGTTATAACAACATCAATATTTAGAGCCTTTTAAAATGTATTGGATCCAATTTACAATGTTACTTTTTTATGCCCCAATTTTTATACATTTACGTTATTTTAGACAGCAGTATTTTTATAAAAGGAGATTATTGTTTTTCTTGGCTTTGTTATTCTTAAAGTTAGACTTATAAGATGCTGGGGCTTCTCGTCTCTCTTATGTGGCTGGGGGTATGGTTTCGCGGTCTTCCTCCTTCCTTATTTCCAGAATTCTGGACCGTACGGTTTCTATCTTGGTTTTCTTTCCCGATTCCTTCCTGGCCTCTTTATAAATCTCTGGTTTCTCTTTCGTTACCTCTATGCCACTTTGTATCAGCTCCCTGCCGTTTTTATTCTCTGACTTTCGAACTTTTTCCCCACTTCGCATCCTTTAGATCTTTCCTCCTCCACTTATCTCCGCTGACTCCCCCACTGCTAACTCTTAACCTTCTTAAGCATTCCCTGTTACTTATTGTTATCTCTTTATTATTTTTGTGTCGTCCTGAACTCCCAATGTAAATACAACTACATCTACATACTACCCCGCAAGCCGCCTCAATAGGCGTGTGGCGGGGGGTGTTAGGACACCAGCTGTTTACATATAAAAAGGAAACGCTCTGATGAAATTACACCTAGCATTTATTATAGTCCCTTATTGTTCGGGGGAAAAACGAATTCCCATACCTATCCGTTCGGCAAAATATCTCTCTTAATTTATCGTTTCTGTTGAACCTGGAAATATAGTGGGTTTCTAATATGATGTTATCCGTGTCGCTCTGAAAGATATCTATTCTCAATTGTTCAAGCAATCTAAGCCTAGCGCGCAGCCTCCGAGTCTCTAGCGGCTCCCAGCCTAATTCGTTTAACATCTGTGTAACGCTGTCTGTATGCCCGTAGCAGTTTTTGACGAATCGCGCAGCTTTCCTTTGTATTTTATTAAGTTCCCGGACTAAGTCTTTCTGCACCGGATCCCATATGCTCGCTGCATATTCAAGGTGTGGCCGGACGAGTGCGAAATAGCACCTCTCTTTTACTTTTTCATCCGAAAATCTTCCCACAATACGCTTGACGAATCCTAGCTTCTTCAGAGCTCTGCCACAAATATTTCTTATATGTGCTCCCCACGATAGGTCTGAAGTTATTGTAACTCCTAGATACTTCACTTCATCTTCTATGTTAAGACCATACACAGCATATACATGGGAATAGTTGGACGACCTCAGTAAGAAATGTACCGCCGTGCATTTGCTCAGATTAAGTTCGAGTCCCCACTCTTGGCTCCACACATGAACGTTGTTTAAATCCGATGATAGAGTTTCAAAGTCAGAGTGATCACTAATTTCATGATAGATGACAGCGTCGTCGGCAAATAAACGTATTTTACTGCTAAATCGAGAGCATAGATCATTTATGTATATAATGAACAAAAGGGGGCCGATCACGCTTCCTTCCTTAAATATTGATTTATGCTTGGCGTCCCTAGTTATCTTATTGTTACATGCTGTTTTATTATGATTTATGGCTATTAATTTGAATTATGATTTTAACTTCTGATTTATTTATGGTAGGATTCTATTTGGTTACAACCTTTTGGTGGTTGTAAGTATGATTAAGTGACTTTTGAACTTTAAGCAGTTATAAAGTTTGAATTGAAAGACCTGTTTTGTTACTTTTGGCCAATCACTGTAAATCAAAGCAAAAGACATCATTGCTGGTTGTAAGCATTTCTATAGTGTTCTTGTGTGGCTAGGGGGCTTCCATCTTTTTATGTCCTTAATGGGCTCCACCCATAATGGCAGGAAGTGGATCGAGAGAACATTTCACAGAAATATTTGCCGAAAGCATCGTGGTCAAAGTTATGATTGGACATGCGTACTCCAGAGCAGCTCAATCCCACACCTGAGCTCACCTAGAGTTAGCTGGTGTAGTCATGGAGACAATTGATTTATGGAAAAAGATTGAGATATGATTCTTGATCAGTCAGCCATCATGAATACAAATGAGCAATGTCAAGCAGCAGCAACAGAATTCAAGGAAGCTCTACATAAATTTGAAGACCGCGGGCCTACTGCCAAGCTCTGGGTTTATTTCTTACGAATAGTGATACTGATTATACAATTTAAGGAGGACAGAGGACTGGGAACTTCATCTGACATAAGTTCAACAAATGATTCCCTTTTTCCACGTTTCCAGCGATTTTTTCAATGCCAAATGTATACATCTCTACATGTAAGATATGTTAACTTTGGAAAAGAGAATATATCCCACAGAATACCATAAATTCACTTGAAAAAGATATTTCACTTTTAGGTGAACCAGTAAATTTTGGTCAGGCATTTGGTCCGATATGATCATAGAGTAGACGCTAATGATGACCATGAAAACGCCTGGCTAACCCGTGGCCGTAGTATGACGAGCAGTGTTCTCACATGATGGACACTCGGAATGGTGCACCTTCAAATTATATGCATTGAAGTTGAGGAGTTCTGCAACCTTACATCTGTCACATCAGAACAACATGTTGATGCAAGGCGTAGTCGAATCACTTGGTATAATGATGGTGTGGCTAAACTAAGGCTTTGTTTTTCTGAACATCTATCATTTCTCTAAACTAATGTCTTGATGTCCATAAGATGTGGTTTATAAGAGGTCAGGATGTGACTGCCATTTAGCCCAAAAATTGGAACGGAACGAATTTCAAGAATTATTCGAGTCACCTTCGATGTGGTGATATTCAGGCGGAATGATAAGGTGGTAACACTCGCTTCAGTCATCAACTCCATAAAAATTGGATATATCGCAGAGTTTGTATTGCAAAGAAGTATGAAGATGATTTGAAAGAATTCTTTGAATTAGAACTCTCACCTTTTCCTGTCACGTTTTACTCAAGAAGTACTACGTAAAGCTCAAAAGTCATCCCTGCATAGTTGTTTCATGCCCATCGTGGCAAATGATGTTCAAGGGGAGAGTAAGTTTGTGGTGGTTGATGGTGGACATCTTCTCCACGAGGTAGTCTGGCCTGGCAATAATTATTTTGGCTTGATAGCTGACAGCTGCCTGAAATACCTACATCTGCATTATGGATCCAGCATAGTCGTCATATTTGATTGTTATCCATCAGACGCAGCTCAGAACAGCACCCTAGAATCCCTATCGAAGTTGTATCTCTTGCAACTGCAAGAAGGTTGCAGAGCTGCTTATGGGTTGCAGGAAGGCAGATTTAAGTGCTCTGCAGTATGCGTTTACAGTCAAGGCCAATCTTGCAAAAATGTCCTCGACTTGCTCCTGACTAGTGTCACTGAGAAGGAAGAAGCTCCATCAAGTATGGAGGAAATAGGAGAGAATGTTGTGACAGAAGACTTGGAATGCGACTTTGTTGAAGATATTGAGGAGAACGATGTTACAGAAGTCCACCCAGGTACATCGAAGTGACAAAAGGTGTGAATATCTTTTACCCCGCTCTAGTGAACATTGTTCTATGTTGTATAATTATTTTATTTTTATGTTATAGCTACGTTTTTTACATACAACCAATAATTTTTATACTTTTCTCTTCTTATTAATATGAGGTGAATAAGATATGTCCGAATATAAAGACACAGTCCGAGCAGCACAGACTTTTTCGACGAGAGATGAGATTTGTTCGGAGTTCAGATGTCGTTCAGTCCCAAATGGTAGTTAATCTAATGTTCATTAAAGTTATTTAGAGCAATGTATTTTTATAGTAATTATATATTGTTCAATTATTAAAGGATTTGGATGTCTACCATATGAATAATATACAAAAAACGAATACCTACTTATTTTGGCGTTACGCGATGAAAATTGAGATTTTCGTATTTTTCGAAAACATTTCCAAGTCCATTTTCTCAGACAATATTTGACATATATAGACACATCACCTCCATTTAAAGAAAATTCAATGCTCTTTAAAATTGATTCTCTCAACATTCCTCATTGGAGAAGCGGTTATTGAGATATTTGGCAACAATCAACACAAAGTTGAAATTTTTTAAATTTTCCCAAAAAAAGCAGAATCTGTGAAAAGCCATTTTTCAATTGTTATTAAACGTAGAGAGCTTTATTTGGGTTTACATTGTTGCAAATTGAATCTATTTTTAAAAAGGAAAGTATAATATTTTCTGTGGAATACATAGTTAAGCAGATATTGGGCAAAAACTGAAAAAAGTCCCAAAATTTAGCGGTTTTTCTCGAAACAAATGAAGCACCAGGGTCGAAAACTTTAATTTATAATGTCAGTCCAAACCCAAAAAACATATTAAAAAATCAGAACTACTCGACCTTTTGCATCTAAACGCTCTTTTTTTTGCTTTATTTCTTGGACTAATAGAGTATATAAGGAATGTGGAGTATTACAGGTTTTATTTCAACCATCAATTAAACAAAATTCAAACTAGTTTGATATTGAACTTGCAAATAAAAGAAAATGGGGCGATTGTTTTCAATGAGTGTATTTCCAATTCAACTTCAGCAACAAATTTCTCAGCTTTTCAAGAAATACGTTTTTTTGGTTTGAAGCTCTTAAACCTTTTGCAGTACCTCATTCTTATTCTTTTTCTCTTTGGAACCTTTCCTCTTCGATCTCCGCTAAGGCTTCACTGTACTTTGCATGAGCATTTCGGAAACTGTGAATTAATTGCTTCATGATAGGTCTAACACCCAAAAGAATCCAATTAGAACAAAATTGTATTTGTTGGACAATACACGAATTATAATTAGCTTGGGTTTCCCCTGTACAGTGGACCTGTCGACTTCTAACCCAAGGGCCATGATTTCAAGATGCAGTGACTGAATATGTATTTCCTCTCCTTTAAAAACATTTCTGCAAACATTAAAATGAGGAGAGTTGAGATTATTGGGAGAAGATTATCAATTATATAACAATAAAAAATTATCCATTTACGTTGCCGGCTGAATGGTTTAAGTATAATTGTAAGAAAATTCCATCGCGCATGTGCAGACGTTCAGATTTCTCATAAATTTGGCAACACCAAGAATTCCATTCGTACGGCTCTTCGAACGGAATCAAGACTTCCGTGCGGAATTCTGTTTCCGCTGACGGAGATATTTAATCGCATTTCGGCATCAATTCCAATTTCATTCGTAGTGGTCATCGAACATGGGAATTATTCCACGTGGAATTTGCGTTGTTATGTAATCGGACCCCTGGACTGTGTGAAGCGAGAGGGGGGTAGGGTGACGAAGCACAAGCTGCGAGCGGGTGCAGAGCTATGAAAAGAGTATGAAATGAATAGGGAGCACAAAGCTATGCTGATTGTGAGCCGAGCATAATGCAATCAAAGGCGGAGCTTAAATCTCTCTCTCTCTCTCTGTCTTAATGGAAATCGGCTGCCATGCATTTTCCAGGGTTTTCTAGGGGGCTCTAAATAAACGATCATCGTGTAGACCTGTGTTTAAAAAATACAAAATACTTACCTTATTTTCTGTGTATATATTGGAACTGTTATGCAATGTTAGAAGAAATCTCCATGTTTATTACCAAGGAAATGTTAATCATGATTATGGGACTAGAAATGGCCTATTAATGTCCATCCCTCAACACAGGTTACAGCTTTATAAACAGTGTCCTTACTACATGGGTATTAAGGTTTACAATAAGTTGCCAAATGACTTAAAAAATGTTTCCATGAATTTCGATGTTTTCAAGACTAAAATTAAACAAATTCTGTTAGAAAAAACTTATTACTCAATACAAGAATATCTAGACGATACTATTTCAGTAAATATGTAAATATATTCCACATTGTTTATGAGAATACACTTATATTGTCTATTGTACTTCTGTTGTTAAAACGTATGGGTCTTATATAATTTGTACATAAATTTTTGTATAGCCTTTGTGACGAGTCACCAATCTTACTGTGGCTTAAGCCACAACAAATGTAAGTGTCATGTGACAATAAATATTATTCTATTCTATTCTATTATCTCTTGGAAAATCTTTCTTGCACAGGAAAACATGAAGTCAGCCCGCCTCTTATAACATGGTCTGTCATTCATAAGAAGCTTCCATGGGGCTTAATTTTATTGTTGGGTAAGTGATTTTAATATATTTTTCTAGCACAAAAGAAAAAAATTGGGTAGAAATATTTATCATCCCAAATGAAAGATACATGAGCCATAAATAGCATACATTGTTTTTAATGAATAACATCCTACAAGCACTTATAGTATTAACCATATTTATTGAAGAATTATACCAACAGACACTTACATGAGCCATGATGGTACTAAAATGAATTTCTTACGATTTCCCATGATAATTAAATATTAATGTTGACTGCCAAATCCAGAAAGCCAAAAGAGAGGAGAATAAGAAATACTTCTTTCATATGTTCTCCAATCCATCAACCCTCATCCACACCACATTTCCAATGCCTACAGCTTATACTCATCCTCTATCTTCTAAGTCCAGGCTTCTCCACACTCAATATTAGACTCTACACAAGCCTTTTCTTACCTTCATTAGATAAGTCCTGGTCATAATTTCATTTCTATAAAGTGAATGCCTACTTTGCTAATGCTAAAATGAACAAATATGATTTGATCCTACCCTTTTAAACTCTTGTAGAACAGAGAAGCAATATGTACCATATGGTGAGGTCAAAGCCTTGATACACCATTTTAGATCACGTGGCTTTTCAAATTTTAACGTGCTATTTTTTAAGTCACTTTAAAACAATTATTTCTTTCAAGGATTGATATAAAGGCATATCGATCCTATATTGGAGTTCATTAAAAATTTGCTGATGTGTACATTACACTACTCATACATGAGGAATAAATATAAATGAAAAGGAAAACTTTGTTATATTCCACCAATTTATTCTCAGGTCTCAGGTACAACTAGTTTCGACGCAGCGGCATCATCTTCAGGTACCTGAAGATGACGCCGCTGTGTCGAAACTAATTGTACCTGAGAATAAATTGGTGGAATATAACAAAGTTTTCCTTTTCATTTATAAAATGAACTTCCACAAGGTTGAGCCTGAGACGATGGAGATAATGAGGAATAAATTTTATACATGATCCTCAATGCACTACCCACACTAAAAACAATGAGTTTGGAAATTGAAGTGCAATTCTTATGGCATTAGGCATTGAAAAATGATAAATATGTAATGACATTACCTTGTATTTTTAGGAGGTGGATTTGCCATGGCCCTTGGATGCTCAAAATCTGGTCTATCAAAATTGATTGGAGACAAAATGACAGCCTTGAAAGTTTTGCCTCCCTTTCTGCTTGCATCAACTGTATCATTTCTAGCTTGCTGTTTAACTCAAGTGACCTCCAACACATCAGCTGCAAACATTTTCTTACCCGTCCTTGCTGAAATGGTAATTATTCAAGGCCTATTAATATGTGCTATTATAAAATATTCTTACGAATCAAATATCTGTTTCCCATGGAAAAATTAAAAAAATATATAATCGTAAAATTTTTATCATTAAAAGTGTATGTTCTGATATTTACATTAGACCCTTGCTCTTCCGGACTACAAGGTGCACAAGTTGTTTGGATTAAGCTAAATCCAGATTTTCCAGGGATTTCTCAAAAGGAAAACTTATGGATTTTCCTTCAGGTATTCCATCATCAACAATTTCTAATCACTTTCCATGAGGTATGATGCCCTCCGAGTAAAAATGGCGGCATAAATAATAAAATCACAGGTTAAAAAAATATATCACACCTTATTTCCCATGAGTAACTTTTTTTACTTAGGCTTACTTAGTACAGAGCTAAAATTCTAACAGAATTAAATAAAATGGTGCAACACTGGAGTGCACAAGCCAAAGCAAACCCTTGTCGCCAAATGCAGGGCTGCAGTGAGTCAATGTTAGTTTGCTCCAAGGAAAGTTTCCTGTATCCCACAACTTGGGTCAAGTGAATAATGGCACCGAATAATGTTAGCCATGTATCATTAAAGCATAGAAAACTTATTAATACAGAAGAAAAGCAATCTTTGCATACTTGGATGAAGCATGAAGAGTAGTGTAAGAAGTATTTCAGGCGATATTTATATGGTGAAGCAGCAGACAATATTTTTCCCTTGGATCAACTGCCAGTTTATGTTAAAGGATATGCTCACTTTCACTGATGAAAAGTTAAAAATTTTCTATTAGAACTACATTTTTACTTAAGGTCTTGTCCAGCTACAGCTGCATTCTTATCCTCTCTGGTGTGCATGATTGAAACTTGCACTCCCGAGGATATCCCATACGACTATCACACCATATCACATTTGCTTACCTCCCCAGTATTTGTAGACTTTTATCGTCAGAAAAATAAATAGGAAAAAACAACTTATAGGCATTTTGCTTTGGTGCTAAGTTTACCATACTGAACAAAAAAATTGTTTTAGGAAATAATTTTTGATGATGCGGTTGCAATACCATCACACAATCCCTTTATAATACACCTCCACTACACACCGGAGGCCTGCCCGGATAAGCTAGGGTCTAATGCACTTAAAAATAATTGAAAAAGCATATGCCATAAAAGCACCAGTGGATGTTAAAATTTTGCTCTATATTACAGTCTAAATCCATCCGAATCCACCCACTGTACTTGATGATACCAACAACCCTGGCATGTTCATATGCATTCATGCTCCCAGTGGGGACACCACCAAATGCCATTGTTCAAGCTGCAGCTAATATGAGTACCTCACACATGGTAAGAAATTGCAAAGCTTATCCATACTTAATTTCTTAACAGTTACAGTGTAACATATGATTCATCTTTTTAGTGTCTAGGTTTTTTATGGATTGAGCAATGTCATTTTGTATGCATGATTTTGGTACATCTGAATCCTATTTATCAACTGTTATAGCCGTTTTACATGAGGCACTTTATTGCACAATTTGAAGTAGCATCTGTTTACGCCCCAAAAGCAGAACATCAAGCGATGGCACGACATTGCCGCAGAACGAAAATGAGGGCTGCAGAAAGATAAGGAAGATATATTACTAAAACACCCGCACTCGCAGAACGTTTTTCGTCGTAGCATCAATCGTTGCAGAAAGGCAAAACACATTCTGCTTTGGGGGTTTACGCAATGCGAGAATGCAAGCTCAGGATTAGGGTAGAACCTATTTTCCCATCCCTTGTTTATGCATTTGTGCATACATTCTAGCAATTCACTGCTGTCAACGAGGCAATTTTCAATGCACATCAATACCATCAGATTGTGTAATAAAGTGCCTCAAGTAAAACGCCCTTTACAGACATTTCTTTCAATGATGAGTAGGTTGTTATGTGATTGCAGGAATTTGTTGATGTTGAGGGGATTATTGGGGGGCTATGATGCAGAGGATGATGCAATAAAGCCGTGTTTACATGATGCATTTACCCGCGCGGGTAGATGCGTGAACACAATCACCATCAAAATTTCACCGTGTAAACACTCAAAATTGCGCAAATGCGTGGACATGAAATAGCCCCTGTTCTAATTTGGTGAATGTGTTCACGCATCTGTCCAGCCACGTACTTGCACGGGTAAATGCATTGTGTAAACACGGCTTAAGGAATGGTCAATGTGCTCTCTGGATGATTCATTTCCACAAAACAAATTATTATGTATTTGTAAATAGTATCTGGGTGATTAATTGAATCATGGCAAAGAGGCATTAGACATTATTACAGTAAGTAGAGAAAGCAATTTGTGACAAGCTTAAAATGAAGTACAGCCATATCTGGTTCAGAAACATTGACCACAGGTGTCACAGAAACATTGAAAAAAAAGAAGAAGCAGTATAAACATTGAGAGGAATGGAAAGGATATCTTGGGTTGGAAAAATGAGTCAGAAAGATGTCTTAAACAGAGTTCAAGAAGGGAGGAAGCTATGGAACATGTGACATTTAGAAGAGAGAACTAGGTCAGATATATTTTCTGAAAAAACAACTTCATACTTAACATGCTGGAAAGAAAATGTTAGTTAAAAATAAGCTAGGGAAAACCACATAGTGAGCATTTCAGACTAGATTATATGAAATGCTGAATGGAAAAGTTGGAAGAAAAGAGTGACCAATTGGTAGACAGGAAAGGAAGAAAATCATGGTTGCATAAAATGCCAAAAATTCTCAGTTTACAGCTACCATTAGGCTACGATGATATTCCTACAATGCGGTGAACAATTGTGATATCGAAAACATTGTGTTCAGGAATTTAGGGTTGTAGATGAAATTTCAAGTCATCTCATGGAATTCTTTTTGTCAAAATGAGAAAATATGCTGGTTGATCTTTATTTCCACATCCCTAAAAACAGCATGAACGGCCTTTTACATCGGGTGTATTAACATGTAACAATGGACGAACACAAACACCCATGTCCAACACGTGGAGAAAAATCCACTCAGGTGGGCCACCAGGGCCGACAATGCAATATGCAAAGTAACAAGAAAAGATGGAATAAGATATGACAACCAAAGAGTGGTGTTGGCACCAAAAGAACACAACATAGTTTCATTTCAACTTTCACAACCAAAAGTTTCAAAACAAAACAGTTCCGTGAAACACCCTGTTCTGGGCAACAGCTAGAAGCACACCAAACAATAGACAATCGATCGGCACCGTTAGAACTTGTCTGGCAATTCTGTACTCTATGTAATTAGATATCTTTCACTTAAATAAAGTAAGAATTTCATTTGGGTTCATGAAAGATAGGCATTTCACAGTTCTTATTCTATCTGCAACAACAGGCAGACATGTGTTGGCTGAATAAACCAGCAACCGCCTGCAACAGATTCAAATCCAACAAATTGTAGCATATAACTGCAACACAGCCACACGTGCAGTGCAACTGGAACAGAATAAAAGACGAAACAGTCAGCTTCAGCTATCAGTTACCGCTGAACAGCACAGAGCACAATGGCGCGGCTGCGGCACGATCACGAAACTATCATGTTGTTCGCAATAGTTATTTGAAACAGTTGTCAGACCGAAACAGTTGCGGCACCGACAACACTTTATTCCACCACTACCAAAGAGGAACAGTAAAAGTGGGACCTATGGGCAAGAAGATGTAGGTAAGTAGGCTGAGATGGTATGAACATGGGCAGAGAAGGGAGAGAGGACCTATGTCGGAACAAGCTGGGATTCTGAAAGTTTAGAGAAGAAAGCCCCAGAAGTGGAGAAGAAACAAGGTGGAAGAAGACTTGGGGGAAAATCCTGGAGAAAAGAAGAGGGATTGGACAGACAGTTGTGGAAGAAAGGAATAAAATAAGTCAATGCAGATCCTATTGATGAAGGACAAGAATGAAAGAAAAAACAATTACATGAAGAGCATTTTTCAAAGCACATGCCTATAATTCCTTAGATATTTAGACATAATATAAATATAAAATATTCATTTTCACGTTAATCATTAATGCTTTCTCAAATTTTGGTCTCATTGCAGATGAAAGCTGGAGCAGTGATGAGCCTTATCAGTGTCATAGTATCGGTGTCCATGTTTTTAGTACTAGGACCATTTGTGTTTAATGCAAACGACTTCCCTGATTGGGCCGAATAAAGTTCATGGAGCATTTCTTTTAATCTATGACTTTCATTACGCATCGTTCTGGACAGGAATATGATCAGTAAATTTAATTTTAAAGAATTAGTGATGGCAGATAATCAAGATTTATGCAATATTGGGGTCAATTTTTGAATAACAGAATTGAAATCTACTTCCCAGACAGCAAACGTTCATGGAATACATGATGGAAAAACTAAAGATGTATCCATAATGGAATTAAAGAATGGAATCAACATGGAATGTTCATGGATTCCATTGAGAAATTTCCACTTCAACGACAATGGAAAAGTAACATGGAATCCCTTCAAATTCCATCCATAATACATGATACCCATCCATGGTAGTTACTACCATTCCCAAGTTAAAAGAAATATTTATTAAAATATTTAATTGAGGTCGATTCCTTTATAAGATCAGATTTTTTAAAAACTTTTGTGCATAAATTACATTTAAAATAGTGCTTTTTTGAGTTTTATCTTTTACTAAATATATGGATTGAGCTCTTTTACTGGAGTTGCACTGAGTATTTCGGAGAGGGTTGGACTGGCAAAAGGAGTGACTGGAGAGACTTTTTCCGCTGTTTAAGATAGAGCCATTTCTTGAAATATTCCGTTTTGTGCGCACTAGTTGCATGCCTCAGCGGTTACTTTTCGGTACGTTGGTGTTCCTTGGAAGACGAATCCGCTGCTTTCCTTCCTCGGCAGACGGAACGCATAGGCATTGAATACCGAGAGCCATAAATCACGTACATGTTCCGTTTCGTGCCCAAGTCAATGTCAACCCTTCGCCCACTGTGGTATCAAAGGGAATACAATATTCCCTGATGGTACTTGAAAGTACCACCAGGGAATATTCTTGTCAAAAAGAGGGGACAATTGTCCCCTATAGTTGATGCAAGCATTGCTTAAGAGACGCGATAGGTAAACGAGCATCACTTATTAGGTAATGCATAAGGTAGACAACGACGAAGGTGGGAAATTTGCGGAATAAATAAATGGTTCACGTAGTAGCAGGAATCATTGTTGAATTAGAAGAATTCCTATGTCCTGCAAAAGACCCAGCCACCACAGGATGTCCATTTGGAATCCAACTAAAATTGCACCAATTAAGTTTCTCGAAGGCTTCCGCAGTGAGATGAAGATGACTTTAGGTGTTTTAATGAGCATCGATCAGTGCTTTGATGACTCGCAAACTTCCGGAGCAGAAAATGAAAGTCATTCGCATCAGCGTGCGCTCCCTTTTAGACACGACTATCATGAGCAGGAATATGCTGTAGAGGTGTTGTTCTCAATGTAATTACCGCTTTCCCAGAAAGGGAATGGAGCGCAAAAATTGATAGATACAACAATAACAAAATCATTTCTACTTCGGTTATATCCTTTAGGTTTATGGAGACATAAATGAACAAGCGTAAAGATATGGAGACGTAAATGAACGTAATACACTTGTGCCCTGGCACATAAAATACAAAATCGGCATATTCGTATCGGCCCGCTCTCTCCACTCGCGAGTGATTATGTGGGAACATATATTATTCATATATGATTCCAATAGTTATGTGATTAACTCAATGCATACATTTTTCCTAAAATGTCAGTCAATCGTATAAATGATTAAAAAATGATGCGGGAAGCAGGTGCTTAACCGGTTAACTTAACCAGTCAACTAGTTTCAGCTCCCGCTTCCTGCCCTCCACATGCCCTGGAATGTGGGTACAGAGGACGAGGGTGAGGAGGGCGGAAAGCGGGTGCTCTTGTCCCAAACCATTGTGCGGGACGAGGGTGTGCAATATGGGTGCAGAATTGTGGGAGAGGGTGCAAGACGCCTGAAAAGCGACTTAACTCGAGGGGTATCCGCAGGATATATAGAGGTAAAAATAATCTCTTAGCTATATGCTCTGCCTTTTCATTAATTACATTTCATCCTGTGATGATAATTTAGCACTAATTGGTGAAAACATTAATACAACTCACAGCATTTTCATGCGGATGCAATGCACCCTTTTTCTTGTTTTTCAGTAAGTTAATTCAGTCAGTCTCTCCCTGCTACCCTTCCCCTTGCTTTCCCAACGAAGGTTGAGTTTTTTTTCCAGGCACCTCATCCTCCTTTGTCTCTAAACCACTCGACTTCTCCATGCCTACCCCCCGAACTCGGTTGTACCCTGTTGCCTTAGAGCACGCAACTGCCCAGCCCGCTCTTTTTTCGGAGGGATGGAGAGGGAGGTTCGTGAAGGGTGGGAAGAAAGGTGCTCCAATGGTTTCGAGATGTTGAAAAAAAGGGAGAAGGACCCACGCGCGGGTTTCGTGGAAAGACTTTTCTTGGAATTTTTAGAGGCTTTCCTTGCTAAAGAGATGTGTATTCATGTGATTAGTCGTGTTTGGAGAACTCTTAAACAAACGTCTTCTTTGTGCTTCGCTGGAATCTTCCATTGAAAGTGTGGTAGTTCCGTTGATAAGATTCACTTTGATAACGTCGTTCGAGTGGGCTGTTTTCCGTTAATATTTTTCCAGAGGTTTCAGTCAACAATTTTCATTATATTTTCAAGGTAAGTGTATGCGAATTCTGCAACTCCTTGTCATGCAGTAAATGTTTTCCCCTGAGAGGACTTACGAG
The DNA here is from genome assembly GCA_963573305.1 of Pyrrhosoma nymphula. Taxonomy (NCBI): domain Eukaryota; kingdom Metazoa; phylum Arthropoda; class Insecta; order Odonata; family Coenagrionidae; genus Pyrrhosoma; species Pyrrhosoma nymphula. The sequence continues at coordinate 59,756,022 of OY754330.1, forward strand.
AGGTCACATAGTTTTTAAACGAATTTTAGCAAAAAATAAAACCACTTTCACAGATCTCTTTCAGAAAACTTTTCAGCCAAAGGGGAAAAGTTTTTGTCGGTCTTTGAATAATTTCTATCGAATGCATTGAACGAGAGGCTGTGTCTGCGCACGCTTAATCTTGGTGCAAAATTCATCTGTCGCTTATAAGTGGATTTCGGCATTTGAAGACAACATGTAAGTACAATATTACTGAATATGCTTTAGAAAATTTTTGATGCTTAATTATGTGTAGTTTTCCAATGGTGTTGGTGCACATTAACTGCTATCGATTAAACTCACCTGGTGTAATCAGGTTGCAATTATTACACAACGCATGGGGCTGATGATACTTATTAGACACTCTGTCACCAGCACATGCCATTACTTTGTGGCTAACTTTTTTTAACTAATATGATTGTTTTCTGCTGAGTCTTGAAATTATAATGGTGTAATTTATTTATTTCAGACTTGTATCATTTGACCGCATTGTTTATTGCAGTATTTACTTTAAGTATTCTTCAATATTTCCATAACTCTTGCCTGAAAAGTAAAGATAGTAACGTTATTATATAATACGTAAGTTGTTAATCGTCTTGTCCGTGTCTTTCATCAAGCTGTGCGATGTGGTGTGCCCTAGGCACAAACGAAGGCTATCAACAAGGAAATGATTCTGCATTTCCAGATAACTTTTGTCTTTCGAATAAACATTCATGAGTGAGATAAGGGACCGTAAATTCTCCAAAATGTTAGATTTATGTTGTAGTGATTGACACAAGTTACCCCCTAGTTGATATTATTACGATGAACTAATTATAATTTTTCCATTTTGTAGTGGTTTTTGGTCAATTGTCAAGAGTAGTTTTTCAAGAAGTCTGGCTGTGTATTCTATTTTGCAAAGGATAATGTATATTTTTCCCCATTTGCAGATGCTGCACGTGACGTGGAGGGTCGCTACGATGAAGAAACATTTAAAGTTAATGTAGCAAACTGGCCTTTCCATCATGGATTTGCCATGGAATAAAGATAGAATCCATGTTGATTCCACCCAATGTGCTGTCTAGGTTACAACGTAACTCAATATTTTTTGACATTGCTCAAAGATAATCCATCACTCATTATTTGCTCTTCTATTAAGTGAATTGTCCATCTTCTTCAAAAAGTAAATATGTATTCACTTTTTTTAATAAGATGGACAATTGTGACTATGTACATAGTCACATTGCCACAATAGTTGTACAAATTATTATCATCTTCCTCTATACCAACTGAATTCATTGATAACATTTAAAATTTGCTCTGAGATGAAGAAGCTAGTTTATTTGTGGTAAAAAGTAAAAATAAGAGTAAATTCCTCACACAATCCCAAACTAATAGGAAACGTACATCTCGTCATTTACCAAATGATTGTTACTCCAAATTAATTTGTATAATTATGATTATGACTTGGCTCTTATGTCGTAATGCAGGAAGATGGGGGATTGGGTTGGTGTAGTTCTACGGCGATGACTTCTCACCTTATTGACCAGGGTTTGAATCCCAGCAGAGGCGGAGATTTATTGTTGGAATCCCGATCCCTATATGGTGGATACATCTCTATCCTCATGTTGAATCACCTCTACCAGTACACTTAGAGAGAGCTTTCCGGTCATGCTATTCTCAGAGCAATATGAACCAAAAATAAAGAGGACTAGTTACACGATGCACGAAATCGTACGAATACTGCATGAATATGAAGTTATTCGAGGCCATGCACTCCCGTATCTGCACAAGCTGTTGAGACATTAAGACGAAATATGCATTCATGCATGAAGTCGTACGGATTCTTGCATCGTGTAACCAGGGCTTTACAAAACGACAGGCATTCGATGAATCGCAAGCGCCGAAATATTCCTTTCGAACCTGTGTTGACATAGCAATTTAGTTCGAAGATCGAATTTGGCATGCAACAGGGGTGAGAGACGCTTTAATTGTGGGCATAAACTTACATGAAGGAGGACACTCAAACGCACGGAAGTCAACGAACAATCACCACCTGAGGTTTCTATCTCTGATTCCAACAGTTCCAACCGTTCCAACCATGGTCCATCATAAATTTAGGATTGCCGCCATAAACAGCTTCTCCACGCGGTTAACATGAGTCAATTGTTCCGCGTTAAATTACATGAAAGTCGATGAGTGATGCTCCGGTGGACAAGCATCCGTCCCCTCGAAAATATTTTGTGCAAGTGACCATGAGTGCAGCTTGAAATTAATATCACGTCATTCTGACATCAGATTGTTCGGACTCTCGGTAACTATCTGCCAGTGATGACGTGGCAATGAATTCTTTTTATTGCATGTGTTGCCATTATCATCTGTCAACATGATATTATTTTTCGTCGTGACAGCTTTCTAAATCTGGAAAGGTACAGGTCATATCGGTGATGTGTCGCGGCACTTCGTGATATATTTTACTAATATGAGAACCGATAGCAGTAACTTAGACTTGATAGGAGTAATTTTTTCGGCCAATAAATTATTTTTAACCAAACTGAGATTTGAAGTGAGTGTATAATGGATGAAGGTCTCAGGAAAAGACGTGCAACAGCCACAGATGGGTATGAAAATGTTTTTGAAAAGGAAAATAATTCACTTCAAGAGGGCACAAAAATTGGGCTCTCAACTCAGGAAGGAGGAAGAAAGAATACACTTAGTTTCCCTAACGTTTCTAAGTTAGAGGCTGAAGAAAGGTTAACTAGTGCGGATAGTTTATATAGCAGTACATGCTCGTCAGGTGAATTTTATGAATGCTCTGGAAATAGCAGTTCTTGTAAGTACAGTAGCAGTAGCACTACTATCTGTATTTCTTTATAATCATTTGGTGTTGTATTTCGATGGCCATTTTTTATGTTGCAGATTATAAGGTTAAAACTTACAAAATACTAGCAGCCTTAAGGAAACCTGTTGATAGGAAATTACTACGGTCTTTAGCGCGTTCAGAAGGAGGACTATTAAATGGTTTGTTGTATATCTGTTGTAGAAGTCAATTACTGTGAAGCGCTGTCATACCATTGTGAAATGAAATTTAAGATGGGTTTATTTACCCACAGATGTTATTCGAAGAAAAGCATGGCCGGAACTTCTTGATATAGACAGTGAAGATAGTATTTCTAGTGCTCCTGATGATGCCATAGAACAGCACAAGGAATACCATCAGGTAGTCTTGGATGTCAGTCGTTCTTTGAAGAGGTTCCCACCTGGTGAGATAATGTTCTTATGTGAAGTGCCTACATAAAATTAATGTACTTAATAGTCCTTAGTACTTCCCCATCAAGTTATGCCATTCTGTCATAATTTTGGGAATCATATTTTTTATGGATCTTGTTGGTTACCCTTATGGTGTACTTTGTATTTACCACTGTCCCCATTTCAAAATTTTTATTGACTATATGTGTCACGTGGTTGTACCTATATGTTAGTCATATTTTCCTTTATCATATAACTTAATTTCACAAATTTGGTCCTTGAGGAGCTGCCGCATACTTATTAGAGAAATCACTATTTAGGGTTGAGACCATAGAGCATATAGGTTTAAAGGAAGCTGATCCCTTTGTTTTGGCATCAGAAAGAATTGTCCATAGTTGAGTGTGTCAAGTCTATGCTGTTTATTCTTATTCGAGTTGTAATGTCTGGCCTGTGTATCACAATAATTCATTTTTTTAAATTTGCTTTCTTGTCTCATTTGTCTTTAGGGTCATTCCATGAAAGTTCAACCAATGCAGGTTGCTGACCTATTTGGGATATTTATCAAAGTTGGATCATTGATAACCACTTACTTGTAGATAGTATCACAATTTTTATTTTTTTTCGGATGGACGGTTTAGAAGTTAGGGGCCTTAGAAGTTCAGTCCGCATCGGGAAAATTCCATATTTAATGGTTTGCGTTTAAGGTGCCACTCCTAAGTGGGTGGAGCTTTTGGTTTGATTTTTTTTTGTTGGATCACAATTGAATAGTTCTGCGAGAATATGTTTTCAGAAATTTGATATTTAAAATGCAAGTATTCTAACTGAAGGTCAAAGTGGTCACATTAATTTGTAATTTTTGCAGATTTTGGGGGGCAGTAGCTCTGAGGGGGTTGAAGATAACAACCCAATTCTTTTTGCATGAAATACTCTCTAGCCTGTAGTAATAGTAAAAAACACTTTTTTTAGTTTTTCTCTACCATTCATACCCAAAAATATTCCCAAAATGTAGTATAAGGTCAAATTTGGACATTTTCAAGGTCAAATTATAGAAAAGGGGTATCTTCCAAAAAATTCAAACATTGAGGTTTTGTTTAACCATGTACAAAGAACCAAACTGCCAAATATCTTTGTGTTACTCAGCCTGGTTTAGGAGCTACAGCCCCTCTAAAAAGGCAGTAATTTGCCCTCTATAACCATCGGTGTCGAGTGTCATTCTTGAATATAAAGCACTGTTAAGGCTAATATTTTACCAAATATGATGGGCCTTCATCATGTTTTTCATCAATTATAACAATAACTCTGGTTTAGGATTTACAGCCCCTTTAACCCATTACCGCCCAGCGAATTTTTTTTCAATTTTTTTTTCTAAAAATGATCAGAAATGGTAAGAAATCATCCCTTATGATGGGTAATTTAGTTTGAGCATTCTTTGAGCATTTGAATACATTCTTTTGCTTGGTAAAGGCACGTAACCACTAACATACAATATTCCAACAAATGTGTAAATTTCCTCTATGGATAAATTAAAGTTCACATTAATTTCCTACACTGCATACCTAACACTACACTTCACCAATCGTAAAACAGTTTCTCCTCACAGGAAAGTCTTCAAAAAATCTAGGGGTGTAGAATCTTGGTCAAGTTTTTCGCAGCGGTATGTTTTATGTACTGAATGGGATAATCACGTACTTTCAAATCACCCTTAACCCATTTTATCCCCCTAAGGGTACTTTTTGTGTCGATGTTTGAGCAATATTGCATGAATCAATGTTCTGCAAAGTTGCTTCAGAAGAAAAATGTTTCATTCTTATCATTTTTCCCCCAGAATGTGATGTCTCCTCCACTAGTGGTGTTCCATCAGGATCTTCAATCACTGTGACGGCATCCTTGGCCTCTATGTCTGTTGTCTGTATCACTATCTCTCCTTCCGCACAGAGCTGACGACGGCTAAGGTGGTCCGGATCATTGCTGTCTTAGTCGACCGAGTCACCGTCGGTAATTCTACCTTCCTCATCCGGAGAACTGATATGTATATCGACCCCAGACCTAGTAACTTCTTCCAGAATATAAAATTCAAGCTCCTCGAGGAGCTCGGCCACAGTCAGACCACCAGAACTTTGAATAAAATACATACGATTGAGTATGGGTTAAGTCCGTACATTGCAAACTTAAGAATTTTCATCGTATTCTTATGAATAAATAAACAAATAAGACACATAATTGATTGTCAAAAGTAAATTGGATTCATTATTTTTCCTTTATATTAAAGTGAATTTAAGATGATCTCAATTATGGTCGCGAGGTAATCCAAAGTGGCGAATAAACAGATGAAATTATAATTTGAGCGTGTTATTCGCGATAAACACACTTTCTCGGGTTAGCGCCCAATGGGTCGTTTACGACCCATAATTCACTTCCAATCCAAAAATCCTTAAATGGTTTGCGAACGCGTCAAACAAATACTTTTATGATATTATTTGTAGTTTTAGGAACATAAAACTACAGATATATTCACATGCAATGCACTTTATACCAACATATACTTACATTATTTGTGAAGAGGCATGGGACTGAGGTACCTTATTAGTCGCAGAGCATGCTATTCCATAGTGAAACACTCAAATAAGCAGCAGCGGGTATCATCACGTAGCAAACATTCCCAGACACTCAAAGAAAACATTGTATCTGTGCTATCTAATTTGTTGCATTAACTAGAGTGTATTGAGTGATGGGTCGCAAACGACCTGCTTGGGCGGTAATGGGTTAAATGGCACTTAATGGCACTTTGTTAGTACATAATAACACATGCCGCACATTTACATAGGGATTCAATAATCATGAGGAAACATGTACAAATATGAATGCTAGGATAACACATACCCAACTACTTCTTCTTATTGACCACAGACTGTATGAGTTCCATGTGGACCGGCAAGCACACACCATTCTGGGCGCAACTCGGCAAAATTTGGAATACCCAACTTACAGGTTGGGATGTTCTTTTTTGAAATGGCAATGAAGTTCCTTTAAGTTGCATGGGATCAGTCTCTTCTGTTTCTGTATCTTCTCACCAATACTATTTCTCACACTTACATAATCTTTTTCACCGGGACATTGCCTCATATATGTTGAATCATCACTCTCATAAAATGCAATAACACACTAGACAACCTCTTCATCCACTGCATTCTTGTTTCCCTTATTCTCTTTGGTCTTTAGCAAAATGCGGTACTTCTCTACAAGCTGTCTATTGTTTCGAACAAGGTAGTCGCTGACTTGGAATTTAGCACAAGTTTTCTTCTTCGACCATGACCTAGGAACTAGGCTTAGTATTTCTACCTTTTCTTGAACACTTGTAGCTAGTTCCATTTTGACCTTCAATTTTTTCAGCAACTCTGTATATTCCTCATGATAGTCAATTTCCACACCATCGGAATCACTGCTATTGAATGCAGTTACAGGTGAACTGTCAAAAGCTGTTAGTAACTTTTTAACTACATATGCCTTGACCTTTTTAACTTTTTTCTTAATTGCAGCATTACGTTTTATCTTGCTTAACTTTTTAATTTTAAATTGAGACTCGCCTATGCTGACTAATACTTGTTAACAGAGTCAATTACAACTTCAAGAGGCACCTCATATCCAGCTTCAACTATTTCGGCATCCTCCCCTTGAGTGAAGTCTTCACCTTCTTCTAAGCTCTTGGACACTCGCATATAACACTTGGAACACAAAGACTTGCCACGAATAAGTTTTAGTGTAGGCTGAAGTTCAGCATACTGCAATGTAATGAGATGCAAAGACTTACGAATAACTTTTTTATGCACTCAAAACGGATCAAAACACATCCCCCCAAACAGATGATATTTTTCCAAAAATGTAGCCTCATGATACATGCACAGAGACTCAATAGATTGAACTCCAGGTCTCAATTTTAACAGAAGCTGGTCTTCACAGGTAAACTGTGCAATAGTTTTTAACACATCAGACTTGCTATATGAAATACGTATTATCACAACTTTTCTTGAAACACTTTCCTATTGTACACTCCGTTATTATAAACCACCTCCTTACAGAACCATGTGAACAGTAATGACCCCAGTGAAAAAAATGTATACAATTTTTATACAGGCTCTATAGAGTATAAACATTTTGTACACATTGTACAGCGTGTATACGGCTGTATACATTGTGAACCCTGTATACAATGTATACATTCTGTTTAAAGAATGTGTACAAAATGTATACATTGTATACAAATTGTATTAAGCCAAATTTGTGTACATTGTACACATTTTTTATACAATATGTATAAAAATCAAATTCTGGGTATAGCATTTGGACACCCCCAACAAAAGATCCTCGAAATGCGAGGTGGCCCAGGGAAAGGAACTGGCCTCCCTACCCTGAATGTGTGAAATTCACATGCCTGTGGCTTAGTCTGGGGTGAGCTCTACCCTCACATATCCAAACCAACCTTCGGGTTGAAGCACTGAGTGATTTGAGAATGACACTCGACGCTGATGGTTATAGAGGGCAAATTACTGCCTTTTTAGAGGGGCTGTAGCTCCTAAACCAGGCTGAGTAACACAAAGATATTTGGCAGTTTGGTTCTTTGTACATAGTTAAACAAAACCTCAATGTTTGAACTTTTTGGAAGATACCCCTTTTCTATAATTTGACCTTGAAAATGTCCAAATTTGACGTACTACATTTTGGGAATATTTTTTGGGTATGAATGGTAGAGAAAAACTAAAAAAAGTATTTTTTTACTATTACTACAGGCTAGAGAGTATTTCATGCAAAAAGAATTGGGTTGTTATCTTCAACCCCCTCAGAGCTACTGCCCCCCAAAATCTGCAAAAATTACAAATTAATGTGACCACTTTGACCTTCAGTTTAGAATACTTGGATTTTAAGTATCAAATTTCTGAAAACATATTCTCGCAGAACTATTCAATTGTGATCCAACAAAAAAATTTAAAACCAAAAGCTCCACCCGCTTAGGAGTGGCACTACTTAACGCAAACCCTTAAATTTGCCATTTTCCCGATGCGGACTGAACTTCTAAGGCCCCTAACTTCTAAACTGTCCATCCGAAAAAAAAAATAAAAATTGTGATACTATCTACAAGTAAGTGGTTATCAATGATCCAACTTTGAAAAATATCCCAAATAGGTCAGCAACCAATTAATTCCAAATTGGTTGATTTTTCATGGAATGACCCTATACTTTTTTACTAGCTTTTTAAAAATTCCTTTATCCTTTGATCCAGAGCATTCCCAAGTAATTGGGCCAATATATTTTAGTTTACAATTTTGCTATAGGAAGTGTATTTTTGTTGTTGTGATGTCATTGTTGTTCATGTCATGTTTTGCAGGGATTAGTGATTTTGAAAGGAAAATTCTTCAAGAGCAGCTGCTGAAGTTAATATTGAGTGTGATCATCAAGCATCCATACCTCTCCTATTACCAGGTATGCATTAGTTTTTCCTAATCTACAGCGTAAAATCATTCAACAATGGGAACTATTTAAAGTAAAGCTGGTAAATATGAATTTGTATCTTGTCTGGAAAAATCGCAATCTGACTTACTTCTCCTTCATGGATCCTCACCAAATTCACCTCATTTCTCATGCATATCTTGCACATTTATGCTTCGTTGTTTCCACTACATTTCCCCCATTTCTCACGACATGGCTATCACTTAAACGCAAGATTTGCTGTCTTGCCGCTTCACCATCTTCATAAATGTTGCTGTTTCTCCTAAAATCCCCGAGATTTCGCAGCCACTGACCACTTGCTCCTCTTCACTACACACCTACACCTCTTCACTTTTTCCTGCCTCAAACTTCAAGGATCCCCGCACTATGACGTCTTTATTAACATTACCTTACCTTAACCTTCGTCTCTTCACACGCACTTTACACAGCACATTCCTCCTCTGCTGTTTACACACTTCCTTCTTACTCTCCTCCTACTTTTACCACGAAATATCCCCTAATGATGCTTTGTTTTAATCACCAATGAACTCTAAGGATTTCATTCCTTAAAAAAATATGCTGCAGCTATGCCCCCCACTCTAATCACCAATCAACTCAAGGGATTTCATTCCTTAAAAAAATTCACAACAGCTATGCCCACCCCCTTCCCCCAATCACCAATCAACTAAACATATTTCATTCCTTAAAAAAAAGCTACTTAATCCTCTACCGTACTGCTGTGCCTCCACAATCACTAACCAACTCCAGGGAATCTTTCCTTAAATAATTGCACGATATCATCTATTACACTATGCTGTACCAACATCCCTTTTCTCCTGTGAAATGCCACATCCCTCGCCATACTTTTCTCTAAAATCACCTCGTACACAACATGTCTGTCATCACTGGGATATTGCTGTATACATATGTATATCCATTGCCTCATTTACCTAAAATTTGCATTTTCACTTTTCCCTCGTCACAGAAATGCCATTTACACCACTCAAATCACCATTTCCGAGCCATGCACCTTCCCACCAGCACTGTTTCACTCCTTAGGCCTGCAACCTTATTGGGGGGGTGGGGCAAGGACATATTTTAGGTGTGAAACTAGTGAGTATCTCTGTAGCAGTTTTTCCTAAAACGTCGAAATATGGCGGTGAAAATACTGGAAAAAATAGCAAAATTCCCCATATTCAAACTGTTTTACTAATTTAATTTTGAAAATACTCGTCTCTGTGGTATGTTTCTCACTTTTTATAAATGCTCAATCCTTCCACTAGCCATTAATGCCATTGCAATTTCACAGTTTTACGGAGGTTTCCAGCAAAAAAAATTCTCCCAGACTATACCTAAATTCATATTTACCGTGAAGCTATCTATGAGAAATATGTAGTTTGCCAGGGTTAATTCATATATCCCTTGGACGATTTGGGAGCATTTAGTGTGAAAGTATTTTAAGAGAATGTGTTTATCTTGATTTTCTTTTCTTCCAAAATTGACATTTAGGGCTATCATGATGTTGCTGTCACATTGCTGTTGGTTGTAGGAGATGAGAAGGAGAATGTGCCAATTGGAGATGAGGATGACACTGAAGGATTTGGTGAATCAGTTAGTTCTAATAATGGTGACTTTGAAGATTCCATTGACATGAAAACATTAAGGGATCAAATGTTGAATGTTGAGCAGCATTTTTGTAACTCAAGTGTGACTGAGGATAATGGTGGTACTGTCGCAAGTTGTAGGGCTGTGGCTGAAAATAATGCCTTAGGGAATGGTGCAATTGATGTTGATAAAGATGTGACATTAACCAGGAGAAGGTCCACGGAAGAAAACTTACTTCCTGGAGATGAAATTGTTGGAGGTAATCTTGAGTCAAGCATGGATCACTCGTCAAATGCTGTTGATGGTAATTATCCTGCTAGTTGTGTTAAAGATAAGGCTGAATCAGGTGTGGAGGTTACTGATGATGAAAACGACACTATTCGATCGTCTCTGAATGGGGTTAAAATGATTACGGAGAGTGGTGATGAATGCGAGAGCAATTTTGGTGAAACATGGGATCCAGACTGGGACTCTACGATCAGTGAGAAGGAAAACTTGGATAGTGCCTCGAGTGGACGTCTCATAAGTATGTGGTGCAATGTTGTTGCTCTCAAGATGTTGGAACATGTGTCATTGAATCATTTTAGGGATTGCATGGGACGTACGATGGATGCGACCTGTCATTTGTTGCACCATGTGTTCCCCATTGTTGGACGGGAGGATTCTGCTCTGTGTAACTTCTTGGACAAGTAAGTAATAATTTATTATATAACATTTCATTAATATTAAATCCTTTGAAAAATATCCTTGCCAAAAAATATGTGATATAAGTTTTTCATCGTATTTTGCTTTGACTCAGGCCTCTGAATATCTTAAACAGGTTCTCCATATGTTTACCCTTTCACTAACTGAAAATTCCTGGTTGGATGGGCTAAGATAACTAACTGGGTGGGATATATTTGGGCTTTGCCATCAAATTATGAATATATAATATTATTAAGATTGCTTTGGCCTTTTTTGTGTAGTTATTTTGTTGTAGCCTCTGAAGTAACAAAATCCATTCTCTGAATTGATTAAATACATATTTGTATTTATTAGGGTATTAGTAGTACTTCAATTTAACATGCTATGACGACTGAGGTCGTTTTTCATTTACTGTCTGCAACTCGCCAGCAGAGACAACAGCTCTCAAACGAGTAGGGGATCACCGTTCTAAATTTGAGCTGAGCCCAACTATGATAACTGTTGACTGAGCAGGAAGCACTGTTTCCATTGTAGCAAGCCAATCCCCCTTTATTTACCAAGCTAATATTTTTAGAATTAGTTAAATATTTGGGAACTTATGAGATGAGAAATAATGCTTATAGATTGACTTTTTAAGGCAATGAAGATTCTGAGTTAATATTTATAAGTATAAAAACACCAATATATACTTATAGGCCAATGGCAGTTTTTGGATTAGCACAAAAGGATGATAGATTGGCCTACTGGCATCAAAAGAGTTAATGTTGACGACATAATTACTATTTGATAATTATTATTTATGATAATCAATTTCCTCCATGTTCTAAGACTGTTTTATCTGTGGGGTCATAATTTCATTCTATTTCTTAAGTTTTTTTATCATTGTAATCTCAATATTTCTGTTAATCTTGGCACTTATTATGTCTTGAAGGTCAGGAGTGGGAACCATGTTCTGCTTGCCATGGGTGTTGACATGGTTTAGCCACAATGTAAACAACCATGACATTGTAGTACGGCTTTATGACTACTTCCTAGCTTCACCAGTGGCTTCACCACTTTATATTGCCGCAGCAATCATCCTTCACCGGAAGAATGATATATTTGAAACAGAATGTGAAATGCCTGCTCTTCATGGTTTGTTATCTAAGGTAAGGCCTGAGAAAATTTGTGAATATTAAAACTTGCGATCAATTTTTATTGCTATCAAACTTTTAGTGACTCTAGTAAATGTATCTTTTTAATTTGCCATGTTATAATTTGCTATTTTGTATACCAATGGAGTATGTAGTGTATTCATAATCAAAAATCAATTCTTGAGCATAAGGCTCAACTCCTTAGAAAGCCTCCAGTAGTTGTTGTATTTTAGTTTAACATGCTTTATTGGCTAAGGTCATTTCGCACCTACTGTCTGCTCCTTGCAGACAGTGGCAAAAGCTATTGGATGAATAGGAGGATCACCTGCTCCAAATTCGAGCCAACCCTGGCGATGTATAACTTCAGTGACTGATCGAGAGCTGGTATTTCTATCATGGCAGGCTGTTGCCCCACTAGTAATTACCCCACTTATTATCCATAAATATATATATTCACTCACAACTTTCTCCTGAATGTACCATCCCTAAATAGGAATACATACATATAATATGCCCATGTATCTTAAATGCTGTCATTGTGGCACTTCTGAATTTCATCTAACATACATATTTTGATATCCTTTGAGCTTTATTTTTACCATTTTCCTGTTATAATTCCTGGTAACATTTATTGAAACCCATTTGCTTTTGAAAGTGGAGCTCTGCCTCAGGAACCGTAACGGAGACATATTTAATTCATAACCATGAGCCAGGGTTTCCCTATCAGGGGTGCGAGATAACATTTCAGTTTTTTGCTTATATTAGGGATACTTTCATTTATATTCAAGATAAAAATATCAATTTTTTAAACCCAAATTAAAAATGGGGATATTCTCTTTTCTATAGAATAGAATGAGATTCTCTTTGAATCTTAGCATGTTTCGGCCCCAGTGGCGATGGGGTAATGTCCTCGCCTGATAAACTGAGGGTCGTGGGTTTGAGGCCCGCCTGAGTGAGTTTTTCACCACTCAGGACATAGGTGTTTGTGTTCGTACATTGTTACATGTTAATACACCCGATGTAAAAGGCCGTTCGTGCTGTTTTCGGGGATGTGGAAATAAATAAATGTTTCGATGCAGTTTCTTTTTAAATGGCATTGCCCTCTATCTTTTTCTAATCGAATAATATTAACACTTTCCACTCTATGCTCAAGCAGCGCTCGGGAAGGCATACATATATGTATTCCTGAGTGCACGAAGCCCGACTACTGCTCGTTCTTACATTTTATCGCTAGTGTTGTCTATTTTGTGACAATTATTTCTGTGGACACTCGTTTCCAGGGTACTACGTATTTACATTTTGTTCAAGAGATCCCAATTCAGCGGTAGCACCATTCATGTACCTCTTCCTTGCTAGTTTTTCCTTATTACCACAGAGTCATCGCCTGACATTTAAATGTTGATAAAAAGCCCAATAGACTAGATCAAGGAGCATATACGACCCGCAGAGTGGAAAGTGTTAATAATAATAACTTAATTTGGATAATATGTTAGATGATGAAGAGCCGAAAGAAGATCTTTTTGAATGGTGCACAAATTTTTGTTCTTGAAATGCAAGTTTGAAAGCAAAACTTTGGGGCAGTATTAAGGTTCAGCAATGGACCTGTTTCCAAAATTTTGTGAAACATATTTCCAACAAATTTTTGAAAAGGCACTTATTGTGATTATCCCATTCGCGACGACATACTCATGCAAATCTGGATTTAGTGGCCAAAGGGCCACTTTTTGAAAAAACCTTATGCCAATTACAGGAACAAAAGAGTCATTAAATTTAAATTTGCTTTTGAACATTAATTATAATTTTTTTAAAGAAATATCATGCATAGATGAAAATTTAATTTTTTGTTGAGTTTATACAACTTATAATTTGTTGTATTATTTTTCTTTTCTATTTGTGTTATTTATACAGGGTGTTTCAGGAGGAAAGAGCAATACTTCTGGAGGAGGTTGGGGAAGTGATTTTAAGCATTTTTTTCCTATGAACATGGGGTCGCAACTCTTTAGTTGCCGAGCTATGGCAACGCAAACATTTTGTCACAAGTATTCTGCAGTTGCCATGAAAACCCCCAAAAGCAGTGGCGTCCAGCAATACTTACAAATAAAAACTGGTCTAAGTTGTTCTTAAAGTTTATATCTTTCTTTTTTAGCCGAAATATATGCATATTGCTTACATTTTCCAAGACTGTAACTGAAATTGTCAAAATTTTTCTTCTTCAAAAAATTATTTTTTAATAACTTTTTTATTTTGAGATATGTACGAAAAACACTATTAGATACACATAAGTTAGGAAATTTTATTTTATCTCAAAAATTGGTAAAATTATTTTAATATCGTAATTTTTAGACAAGATATGGCATCTTAAGTGGTACCGTTGAATGAGTACAATTTTCAACAGCTCCCTTCCATGCATGGAACTGGTATTTATTTACCAAAAAAGACAATTACCTTCACCAATCTAAGATTACGTACTTACATATTTTTAAATGTTTTGAAAAGAATAACCAACCACTGAAACCTCAATGGAGATATTTTTGTGAACCAAATGAAGTAAACAATCAAGCGGCAACAAAGATCTCAAGCATAGATTATCTCCATGGATTAATTGTCGATCATTGGCGTTGAAAGTCATTGTTTAAGAAGCCGATTGAACAAATAAATTTTACTAAGGATATTTAATCAATTTCATGATTAGTTCTTGCATATGTTGTCTAAGTATTGAGAATGAAAATGCGGGCAGGATTGGACAGTTTCATGGCATTTTGTTGCGTTCCAACGAGACCTTCACAATGGCTCATGAGGTTACTAGCACTGAATATGAATACAGTAAAACCTCGTTAATTCAAAATTCAAGGGACCAAAAAATTGGACTTCGAATTATCCGGGTTCAAACTAAACGTACTTTCTGAAAATTAACAGAAAAGGTCCCGTATTTTCCGAGATAATCACCGTACTGCTATATTTTTTTACCAAAAGGCAAAGTATATGCACTAAAATCAGGAGTTAATGGACGAAATTCTTCACATTTATCAGATCCAAGTTAAAGTTGGAGAAGTGTGCAGTATCAGATGCGATCACGCGGAAAATAAAAACAAATTGAATGATTTCGGGCATATGTCCAGTGATATCACGTAAGGTGTATTTTCCAGGTTACCAAAATTTTCGCCGTAGACCTATAAATTTACCAGCCTGCTCTCAGCCCCTTTCCCCCAAGACTTTTCTACGATGAAGAACTGCTGCATCATCTTCTTTGCCCCCCCCATCCCCCCGGAAGTCCCTTGGCAGTTACAACCGCGGACCAAAATTATCACATTTCACTCATCACTTCCCCACACCTTTCTCTTCTCATTGTCAGGTGGCTTCCAATAGGGGAGGGGCTTGGAAAAGGAGAGGGAAGGGTAGGGGTAGAGTATCACGTCAAGGTCGGCGACGACCCCAGAATCCCTTAGCCCTACAAAAGAAGCTCTATGGAACCCAAGAAAAAAATCGCTGACGCATTGTTGGACTTTCGCCACACAGAAGTAGTCCCTATATAAATTTCAGGCTTGACTTCGTGGAAGTTATAGATATCCATTTTGGATTTTAAAAACTTTGTACTTTTCCACACACAGTGTGGAAAAGTACCAAGTTCTTTATTCAAAATGGATAGTCCCTATATCTTCTGCTTTCCTTTCCTCGTGATTCACATTCGAGTTTGGGGAGATGGGACAAGAGTAGATGGAAAAAGCGTAAACAAAGCTGAGAACCATGACTCGTCAGCGATTCGGGGCAAACAAAAGAATCTGGGAAAGCACGCAAAGTGAGATGGGAGGAGCAGCTACCAAACGATGAAAGTGCTAATGCAGGGAAAATGGGTAAAGGATATCACACCATCCGGAAAATACTACTCCACACTGCCTGGCGGTCCTACAGTTATAACTCGAGGAGGGGAGGCTCGGAAGGAAGAGTGGGGAAAGCATTACAAATACAGGAATTGTAGTTATGGTACGAAAGCCCCGAAAAAAACCATAGGATGGAGCGGCTGAGATGTGTATCAAGGGATATTTGATTGGGGATAAACAGTTACTGGCGCGCGGCGCACCATAAGCATAAGCAAAATTCAAAATAGCTTAGCAACACTTAAAAAGTAACTTATGCTCAAGAAAGCGATGCAAAATCACAATGACTTTGAAATAAGCACTACTATCGGTACAAAAAAGGTAGAACGCTGAACTTGATTTGAGGCGCGTGCGGCCATGAGTTTCACCATTACCTACTGCACAAAATGGTAATGTACATTGCCGTGGGGCGATTTTCTTCTTTGTGGTTTATTTTAAGTAAGAGGAAGAATATCAGCATTTTCTTTAATGAAAAGTTTTGCAATATTTTTTCCATAAAGCATACGTAAATTCGATATTAATATACTTTTCTACATTTCGGAAATTGAAAGGTAGCTTTCGGCCATTTTAAAAATCAAAGAATGGGTAAAAATTTAATTTAAAAATAATACTTATAATTTTATATTACACGACTCTATGGACCTCTGGTGGAATTTCATACAAATGCTTAAACTTCAGCGTTCTACCTTTTTTGCACCGGTAGTAACTAACCATCCAAGTGCGCTGTCCCCGTGAATCGATGTTGGGGCGTCACGGGACGAAATTTGACTTTGAGTTACATATTAAGCGTATTTCGAATTATCCGTACCATCAAGTATGCAATTTCCTATTCCGTTTGCTGGGGACTGCTCACAACTTAGAATTAATCGGTATTTCGAATTAAGAGGGTTCGAACTAACGGGGGTTTACTGTATATCCTTTAGTTCTGTTGGTTTTCATTTAAAATGCTGTTGCCAAGAACCTAGCATCGTTTCTGTTGTGGAGATTTCCGAGTTAACAAGTGTTTTTTTTTTCAAAACCATTGTGACACTGCCTCATTTCCCTTCTCTCGCATGTATCACGAGAATCTGGTCCACTAGAGCTGAGTGAGCAATAGGGAATGGCCGTAGTCGTAGCATAGTCTTATAGCAAGTTCAAGAAGGATAAGCATGTGTTTCAGGATTTTGCAGTCAAATGTATAAAGAGTATTGCTAAAGGAAGGTATCCATGCATTTATTTTGCTGCGTCTTCAATATCTTCCACGGAGGGATCTTGCCAGACAGCTGCAGTTTTGAAAATGGTTGTATGGCAATCGCCATTTTTGCCGATACATCTCATTTACCAACGGAGCTGAGTTGCTAGGAGGAACCAGATTTAATCCTCATATTGGTGAATAGAAAAACCACCACGACACTTAGGGAAAGTAACTTTCATTGGTGGTTCAAAGTAAACGTTTGATTTGGAATACTCAGCTAGCAGGTATCATGTAGAATTATTTTATGATATTGTCTTACAAAAAAGGTGTACCTTCCATTTTTTTCAAAACAGTTTGCCTTTTCTCTTAGAGAACGTGTCATTAAGTATGAGACAGCAAATGTTTCTACTGACAAAGTGAAAGTATTCTCCTCATCGTTCCCTCGTCGTATTTAACTAACTAAAAGAACGGTTACCTGGGCATTTCATTGGTCATGGTTGTGCTTATAACTGATCTCTGAGTTATCCCGATATAAATTTTTAAGAGTTTTATCCCTGCAGTTGAATGAAAAACCTTGGGCACGAAACTTAAGTTTAAACATGGTATGCATATCTACATTGCTAACTGGACAAACTGACCCAATTGAAGAAAGCTGTAATGAACCTAGAAGAGCAACGTAAGGGGCTCAAACTCAATAACAAAATGTATCGATGTTGGTGGAGTTTTTTTTATTTAAAACAAAAGCACAATATGCGATTCTAGAAGTTTTTTTTTCCTTTTTTATAAACCCTAATTCCCCAACAAAATTTAATGCATATGATATGATTACTTCTCACTTTTATTTCCTTCAGACATTACGTTTAAAAAAATGTTCATGGTTCTCATGTGATGCCTTTTGTCTTGTATTTCATTGACTATTTACCTAAATATAAGACACTCAATTGATTAAGTAACCTAAAAAGAAATTAATAGCTCGATCAGCTTCTTAAACATTGAATCTCAGCGCCAATGAGCAATAATTAATCCATGGAGATAATCTCTGTGTGAGATCTTTGTTGCCGCTTGATTGTTTACTTCATTTGGTTCACAAAAATACCTCCATTGAGATTTCAGTGGTTGGTTATTCTTTTCAAAACATTTAAAAAAATGTAAGTACGTAATCTTTGATTGTTGAAGGTAATTGTCTTTTTTGGTAAACAATACCAGCTCCATGTATGGAAGGGAGCCGTCAAAAAATGTGCTCATGTAACGGTACCATTTAAGGTGACATGTCTTGGCTAAAAATTATGATATTAAAATAATTGAACCAATTTTGGAGGTGAAATAAAATTTGCTAACTTTTGTGAATCTAACAAGTTTTTTGTATATCTCAAAATAAAAAAGTTATTAAAAAATAATTTTTTAAAGAAGAAAATTTTGACAGTTTCAGTTATCGTCTTGGAAAAGGTAAGCAATATGCATATATTTCGGCTAAAAAGGAAAGATATAAACTTTAAGAACAACGTAGACCAGTTTTTATTTGTAAGTATTGCTGGACGCCACTGCTTTTGGGGGTTTTTATGGTAACTGCAGAATACTTGTGACAAAATGTTTGCATTGCCATAGCTCGGCAACTAAAGAGTTGCGACTCCATGTTCATAGGACAAAAAATGCCTAAAATCACTTCCCCAACCTCCTCCAGAAGTATTGCACTTTCCTCCTGAAACACCCTGTATATTATTAAAAATTGATTATACAAATTTGTTTTGGTCACTTTCACTTTTATTCTTGAACAAATTATTACTTTAAGGGGTGCGAGAACACATTAAAATTGTATAGGGGTGCAGGGAATAAAGAAGGTTGGGAACCACTGCCATAAGCAAACTAAGCACAAAATATTTTCAGTTGAAAATATCCATTTGTCATCTACTAATTCGTGGTTGATTCACGAGGTGTGCTCACTGCAAGACGTCGCATCTATTAGCTGATATCCATTAGGCACCTCTGATGGCTTCCATTAGGAAACCATCAGAAGCAGATGGGAAAATGTTTCCTTGAAAATTCACTCTGGGAATAACACTTAAAACACAATGATGTAATTGTAAAGTATTGGTCCAATCTGAAACCTTCTTGAAAGAATAAAGTGCCCTGCCGGTGCAAAACTTAGTCTAGAGATTAAAGTGCCATGCCGGTACTAAACATTATGGAGAAAGTAAAGTTCCATATGCTTAGGTTCCAAACTATCGAGAGAGTAACGTGCTGAGCTGGTATGAAATGTAGTTTAGTGTTTAGAGCTGGTAAACTTGTTTTGTTTAGTTCAGCACAGAATCACATCCCTGATTAAAAGCAATGACTCAATTACCTTGCAAAATAGTTATAGTGATCTCTTTATGGTGTGCCACTCGTGTGAAATCTCACATCTGGGGAAAGAAACTGCTGCACGTGGTATTTCAAAACTTGTGAGAAGTATGTTCCCTCAATAACAAGGAATTCAGGTGAATGCATTTTTAACAATTTTTTAAATGCTCACCGAATAAAACGGTATTTCCTTTCCTGCAATTGATATTTCATACAACTACTGCATCATAAAAAGATCTCTAGAACTCCGTCATGAGGTGTAGGAGTCATCGCACTTGTAGGGAACAAGTTCTATTGTATCTCTCCTTGAGTGGGTAACATAACTAAATCACATCCAAAGGCAACAGTGAGAAGGAAATGTAGTTTAGGCACCAATGGTCATAAGCCTTTGAACTTACCCCATGCATTCGAACTCACCCCACATTATTGTATTCATGAGTTTGGTACGGTGCTATTGTCAGTAGCAAGCAGAGCAAGACACGTCCCATTCAACCCTTCCCCACAGCTTCACTCCGACCCATCCCTGATGTACTTCCTAGCTCTGCTTCACCTATGGCAGCTATCACCTCTAGACTTCAGAAAACTCATTGTGTGTTTTTTGTGAGAATTGGGAATTCGTGAAAGTTATAACTCTGGATTGAAAAACTTCCACTTTCGGGAGATGAGTTTGTGAAGGTATTTATTCTAAGGGATCAAGTGCAGGCTAAACTTACATGAATTTGCTTAACATGTTCTTTGAATGCAACTTGAGAAATGAAAATTTTGATTTTGAAAGAAAAGATGTCTTGAATAATTTTTTTTTAGAGAATTGTTGTCATTGATTGTGCTGTTGAAGCAAAATCAATATCTTTTGTCACATTGTTTCAGCTATGTTTTCTTTTGCTGTCTTGAGATGTTTTGATTAACTAAGAACATGTCATAAAACCTTTTAGCAGTCTGTTCTTGGTTAGCAATAATCATAATCTTCTCCATCATTAAAAGTTTTTCATTAGTATTCAACTGAAGAAGAAATATGTGTAATTTATTCATGCACATGTAGTTTTTGCCTTGGAATTTACTGGGTTGCTCTCACTCATGCAATTGCTATTTTCTCAATTGTTGCTATTTCTCCAATAATATATTTTATTTATTCTTTTACTTGGATTTAGATCCCAGATGATCTCCCTTTTGAGCAAGTGCTTGTTAAAGCTTCTGCATTGTATGAAGCTTATCCTCCTGAAAGTCTTAAGAAGGATGTGGAGGAAAGATCCAGTAGAGAGTAAGTATGATTGCTTTGAATGAGGGGGAAAACGTTTATGCTTCAAGGAACCACTGCCTTTTTAGGCATTTCTTTTCTCTCTCTGGCTCGTGCTTTCCTATTTTTTTACATGATCAGAATGAGCTCTTGTCCTCAATTTGTGCTTTTGGGGACCACCTTGGTCAATTGTTATTTTTTCTCAAACGCATTTTCTTCCACACAACCATTCTGTCTTAGGTCCCTTAAGATGAGTTCATTCTCTTCCAGCATATGCGTTACCAAATGCTCATCCATCTTATGGAGTGGCCACCTTGGGAATTCATTGCTTACATTTTCATATTTGTGATGTCAATAGTGTGTAATGTATGAGAGAAAGAATAATAGTAATAATATTTATTTGCCCAGTGGATCGAGTTACAAAGTTTGCACACAATATAAGGCATGTTAGGAATTAATGAAAGTAGTAAACTATACATAAAATGAGCAACACTACAAAAAAAAGCTAACATTGCACAGCACTATAAATATTAATTCATCAGTGATCGATAAAAGATGGTTGACTTACAAGGGATCTGCCATAAACTCATTGACATCATAGTAGAGCTTTTGGAAGATGGAAGAAGAACAATATTAGAGGGGTTAATATGAATTTCTCTTCTGTTAATTTATAATGAATGTCACACACAATAATATGATTATACTCTTATTTCAATGAAAAAAAATTTGGCCAAACATACTGGGTTATCCCAAAGGAAATGATCACATTAATTTTTTTATTCTTAATTTTGGACTTTTTAAAAGTTAACTCCCTATTATCCGGCATGCATGGGGGTTGCCGGTTAGATGAATATGCCCGTTGCATGAGATAAATGCCTTGAAGAAGACAAATAAAATACGTGATCTTCTATTTAATCATTATTAGGCATGCATATAAATATGAATGACAACAATGAAAATCAAGTGAAATAACTATAAAAAATTAAGCCAGTAAAACACAATTCTTCCGATTGGATTATTTCACTTTTTGGAAGTCATAAATCACCTGCAATATACGAATATGGAAGGCACGGAGAGATTTCTACCTCGATGTAAGGAATGACTCCACACAATTTTTCCTTGAAAGAGTTTGAATTTAGGCATCAGATGATGCTGCCTACTGCCGTATACTTTACTGCTATTGAAAGCAATGATGAAAGTTAAGTTGGCCAAAAAGTCTAACTACAAAAACAATTACTCCCAGAGACACAGAAATGGTGCAATGGTCAAACTAACAAAAAATAATTGTAAGGTCGAATGTACAGGCGTTACAGGCAGTCATTTAACTATTTGTGAGTCTAGTATGGCATTCCGGTTGATATTTCATTGGGACCATCGACTGGGCCAGCAATAGCTTCTTCACATGAACCTGATGTTGAGGAGATGTAGACTTTCTGAAATAAACCTCGCATGTACATCTGACAGCATAAGATAAAAATTTTAATGCTGAAGAAAAATAGCATTGCAGTCTGGGTGGAGAAGCACACTGTTCAACAAATTTTATGGTGTCCTAAACTTTGAAAGCTACCCACTATTTATGAGGCTGGTGCAACGTGTTCTTCCTCACCATCACTTTAGTCTTCTTGTGGATTGCATCTGTCTATATTCAGTACCCTTTCAATTATCTCATCCATGTCTAATATCATCATAATGGGTGCATCCTTGTCAACATCCTGCCATTCGTCAAGTTCATCACACAAAATGTGTTTCACAGTATGAACGGCACTAGAGCATTCCACTAATTTTGACATTTCATCACGAATGATTATCCTTTCCTTTTTATTTTGACAGTGAAATTCTTTGAAACCCCAGTCATCATCATCTGATGATCCATTTTTAAATATTGTCAAATTCGGGCCATAATTTTCCCATGCATCCGTGAAATTTCATTTTTCAGCTGGTTAAGCAGAGGTGGAAACTGACCATAACAACAATTTGAACCAAAAAATAACACTCACATGTTTTTCTTGCACATTTATCCGCAGTTTGTGAACTAGGCTACCAGCTATCTGTATGCTTATCGTTACTAGGTCTGTGGCAAGTGAAGTAAGACACACGTTGACTATAGAGAATATTTTATTAACTATGGAGTAAGGTACAATGCTTGTGTCAGTCCCGCAAGCCAGACGTCAACTAAGCTGGTTACCGAGCTGACCACACGTAACCACAAATGGTTCCACTATAAGTATGTGACATAATATGACACTATCGAGATATTGAATGAGCTAAAATCGTTGTAAATGGAAGAAATTTCAGGAGATTTGAAATGCTGTTCCAAGTTCAGACTGTCTAGCAACTTAAAATTTTTGTGCCAGTTGCTTGAGTACCAGGTAACTGAGAGTTTGCTGTATCTTGTTTTTTTTAACACGCTTTTATTAGCTTCACTTGTATGTTTGTTTGTTTGTTTGTTTGTAACCGACTCCTTTGGACTCGATTTTGACCCACTTTGAACGATCAGATTTCCTTTAAACTTTGTAGACTCATCAAGGACTGATGACAATACAATAATTTGATAAGATTTTCTCAATATTCTAATCAGGATCGCCAGGATTAATAATTTTCTTCAATTGAACAAATCCTTTGCGTGAGAATTAGAGGGATAGAGTAAGCGCCATCAGTGTGTTGATCAGATGGTGTAGTGGTTAGCATCGTCAACTCACACCGAAGGGGCCAGAGTTCGCGGCTCAATGTAGGACGTTTTTATTGTTGTATTTAATTTGATCGTTTAACGGTCAGTTATAATTTAATCTTAATTGCAGCAAGCTTAGCCGGGAGAAGAATTTTTTATCGTCGTATTCGCTTTTCATATTTGCTAAATTTGTTTGTCTGTTCGTTTGTAACAGACTCCTTAACACTGAACTCCGAAATAATTCTTAACGATTTCACTCCGAAACTAAAAAACACTCTTTAATGATAACTCAAACTAAAAAGTGAAAAATAAATATAGTTAAAAAAACTAAAAAACACGCTTTAATGATAACTCAAACTAAAAAGTGAAAAATAATTCTTAATATAGAAATAAAAAAATAAATGAAAAATATTAATATTATCGTGAAAAAAGCGTGGGGTGCTTGATATATCAATACAGTAAAACCCCCATACAACGAACACCCATACAGCGAAATTTTAAGGAAAACTCCCTATTTCGAAGTCATTGGCCCGGTCCCGGACCCTTCCAATGGACAATACACGCAAAAAAACCTCCCGTAACGAACCTCTCTAACTACGAAAACTCCGTACATCGAAGTCTGCGCTTGGGCCCAAAACATGAAAAGTGCCCCTCTAGAACGAATTATTGAGAAAAAAACCTAGCATTCTTCATTTACAGGTAATTTTTCCATAGACATTTACGTAATGAGCAGGAAGTTGAACCGCAGCGGAGAGTACCGCGTCTTAACCCTTCCCCTCCGGGCTTCGAAAATGTTTACATCCGAGACCTACAGAGCAGAGGGCATGAAGGAAACTTGACGCTCTCGCTCGGTGAAGGCTCGTTTACACGTTTATTATGGTGGGAACCAGCAACTCTGATGGTTCCCACAATAAAAAACGTGTAAGGGAAGCCAAAGCTCCGCTCTGCGTTAGCTGAGCCGGGTGATAGTTGGGTGGATGATTAATGCACCAAGAGGGGAGGGGGAATACCAGTCAGTTCCAGCCGGCCAGACGTAACCCAATACAGAAAAATACTCTGAAAAGATCAGATCAGGGGGGCTATTCTCCACTCTCACTCATCCGCCCCACCTCTTTTGCTAAGGTGCAGGTGGTGAGGATGGAGCTCAATTTTCCCTTTTTAAATCGTATCAGATTACTTTCCCATATTGGGTTACATTCCCGGGACCCCTGAATGGGAGGAGCTCCATGGTTTCAAATTACCTTTCGGTATCCGATTTTATTTTGGGAGAGGCAGTCAGCGATAAATTTTTTCATGCTTATTTTCTTTGTTTTTCCTTCGTGGAATTATATGTTAAAATTTAATCTTTACTTTTCTATTCAAAGTTTTTTTTAATGAGTGGAAATATTTTTTTCGCATATACCAATGGGCTTATTTTTTTTCTTTCCCGCGAAGTCAACGTAATTTCTTTGTTTCCCCATTCTTTCAGCACGCAAACTTCATTTGTTCCTTCATTTGCAAGACCTCCTGTTGATATTATAATTATAAAATAGTCTAAATAACTGTTACATCATTATTTATAAGACCCACGATCAAAGATCCCCGTTTTCTTGTATTGTTGTGCTTTGAAAAAAGGAGGGGAAAATGTGATTGGCTTATCTACTAATTTCTGTAATCGAATCACCATTTCGCGATCTAAAGACGTACAAATAAATACATTGTAATAAGGCTCGTCGAGAAAGGCTCGTGTTTTAAATGGCGAGTGACCACTTGCAGATTATTTTCATTATTGTATAATTATGATATCAACAGGAGGTCTTGCAAATGAAGGAACAAATCAAGTTTGCGTGGTGAAAGAATGGTGAAACAAAGAAATTTTGCGGGAAAGAAAAAAAAATAAGTCCTATGTTATTCGCAAAAGAAAAATATTTCCACTCGTTAAAAAAAACTTTGAATAGAAAAGTAAAAATTAGATTTTAACAGAATTCCAGAAAGGAAAAACAAAGAAAGTAAGCATGAAAAATTTGTCTCCGACGGTAATCGAACATGGTCCCTCTGCACCGCAGCCCCGTACGTTAATCAATGGACCACACCCTTGATGCCGTAGGCTGATAAATAGGGATTTTATAACATCTATATATGTTTAAACGCCTTTTTTGTTAACTATTGGATTTATACGCCCATATGTGGAGTGATTCGTGAAAAGCATTCGGAGTTCTATATGCATACGAATTTTCATCGAGATCTGCGACCCGTTTATCGGACACTCCCCTCATTAGGAGGGCGAAGTATTCAAAACTTCATTGGTTGGTGTTCAACCAATGAGAGCCAATTTTATCTACTCTGTCCCCATCCCAAAGGAAAATCTGGAGTAACCTCTCTTCTCTATCCAAATATTGCTATTGCCGTCTTAACCTTGATGGATGTGGTCTGTTAACCGGCAAGTTTGCTCGAGATCGCCCTAATATTTGCTCGATTGCTTGAGGATACCTTTTTTCCCAGAAATCGCAGCCGAAAATGAGGGTGCGCCTCTGACACGATTTTTTTATCTGCCAGCCTTCGATCCTCGGTCACGATATGAGCGGTGGGCTGCAGAGAAATAACGCGGCAGGGTGGTAGTGGCCACGAAACGAGCAGTGATTCGTCCTAAGATAAGTTCAGAATCTGAAATGGCAGTACATACTGTCAGAAGACAGAACGTTCTCGGCCGACATTTTACCACAGAATGAGAAGAACGGCACAATAAATATTTAATATCTGGGATTGGTGGCGAGCGGCACCTATGCCACTCACGTCTATCATGGCTGGGTTCGAGTGTGGTCCATGTCAAACATTAGGAACATAAAACTCATCGTTGCCACTCTATCGCTTGCCTACCACCGCTCGTATCGTGGCCTCGGCTCGCGCCGCTCGTATCGTGCCCGAGGCAAGTCCCTCGAGAGCTGAGTGACCTTGGTGCTTAGCGTGAGTCATCAAGGGGAGGGTATCATTCGCTCGCTTGTTTACGGGGGATGCAGTTGCCTAATAACTTTAAAAACTTGTTGTTTGACAAGGCAAGCGTGTGGGGTGCAATTGGGGGACAGCGATCGGCCGCGCGACAAGTGCAAGCACTGGAATTTTCCACCCCCCTAACTTTCTCATTTTCTGTCACCAGACAACTTTGAGTGACTGTATGCACCTGCCTTAAGCTCAACTGAGAGAATTCTGTGACTATTAACATTTGTGCATGCGTCAATATAGGTCAGTGTTGTTCCAAAATGAACAAGGGCAAAAAGTTGTGGTCTTTCACGGTAGTTGAAAAAATTAAAGCGCTTTAAGTCATCAAAGACGCTGAGGATGTAGGAAACCGCGCTGCCGGAATAAGGCATGATGTGCCGGAATCGTGCATTAGAAGATGGTGGAAGGATAAGGTTGCACTATTCATACCAATAGGGACAGAAGGTCTTTTCGGGGAAAATCTACGAGCTGTGACAGGACATGCGCGCGCGTGCCACCGTACTGCGACGCCCGTCTCACTAGTAAGTCAGCCGTTTTTATGTATGTACCTAAATCATGATTTTTTTTATTTTGTCATTCATTGAAGATTTTTGTTGGACCATATGTTGAAATATTAACTGCTTAAAATTTCATAGACAGTTATGATTTCTTTCAAAGTTTGACTTTTTTCAAGTTTTGATGTCGTATCTACGCCTTATCGTTCGTTTTTTACGCGGCTGACGCTGGGATATTTTGAATTTAACGTGTTTGCATTCCCACTCGTCATCGTTTACAGCAAAATATAATTTGTAAAAGTTAACCACGTTTTAAAAGGTGACTTACAGCGACTATGACTTGTGCATTAGGAAAATGGTGGGGGGATTCGGATTTATAAATCAGAGCTCGGTGCGACTGTCCGCACTTACCAACTAAACACGAATTGTAGCGAGGTCGGATTTGTTTTGTTTTAATGAATATCAATTACTCCACACATTCCAAAGGACAATAAACAATGCAAGCATTGTAGGGCCTAGGCTACAAGTGAAAACTTGCCTCCGAGGTCCATACATGCCTATGGAAAATGCCGTGTAAATTATAAGAGAATATCGCTAGCGGCTTTGATAATGGCCGAAAATTCGAAGTTAGTCCCGCAACACCTCGCAATAGGAAAAAAAAGCCTCAAATTTTTTTCTTCAACTTCGACGCATAAAAAGAGGGGTGCGCTCTTACACACGTTAACGGCATCGTCAATGCATTATTATCTGAGATTGCCATTGTGACCTCAATGCATTGCCGACTGCCACGTTTTAACTCGTGGTAACTAACTCACCCCACCTATATTCCATCGTCGTTTATCGATATCTAGTATATTCTGGTCACGAACATAGATATTTACCGGTATTTCAATGGGATTCCAACAGTGCGTTTCATTTCGGAAGTATAAATGGGAATATGTGCTCTTTCAAGCAAAATTGCTGCATAAAACTGCCATTTGATATTGACTTAAATTATTGCACTCTAAGAATAATATAGACTAGATACTCAGAAAAATTATGGAGCACTTTAAATATACCTAATCCTTAGGCATTAATTTTGGCGCTCCTTTACTTTCAGACCGTAACTAAAGAAAGCGATGAGGCGTAGAGCAGAATCGACGAAAAAAACAATAATTTCAATTAGAAATACGCAGATTGAAAATAACACGGTGATAGCCACGGTATTTGATGGTAAATAATAAAAATTGTTTATCATCACTCTAGGAAAGGTTTTAATGGTGAATAAAGCAAGATTGAGATATTTACTCGACTTGCATCGTAAAGCACGCGGAACACTTGGATGCCCCTTTGGAGATGCAACCCGCACACCACCTCCATACATCGAAAACCCCCTACATCGAAGTAATTTTTCTGGTCCAAACAAATTCGTTGTA
Organism: Pyrrhosoma nymphula; assembly: GCA_963573305.1. NCBI lineage: Eukaryota > Metazoa > Arthropoda > Insecta > Odonata > Coenagrionidae > Pyrrhosoma > Pyrrhosoma nymphula. The sequence continues at coordinate 59,784,344 of OY754330.1, forward strand.
TGGGGGTTTTACTGTACTTGAAAATATTCAATCGGTACGATTAGTAGAAAAATGGTGCTAAAAATATGGCTCAAAGCATAATCTTTTCCCGCATTTTCCATTCAGTAATTTGGGTAAACAATTACAAAAGGCATATCAAATTAACTAAGTAACGGAGCACCCCACGCTTTTTTCACGATAATATTAATATTTTTCATTTATTTTTTTATTTCTATATAAAGAATTATTTTTCACTTTTTAGTTTGAGTTATCATTAAAGCGTGTTTTTTTAACTATATTTATTTCTGTTTCTGTTTGAAAAAGATTGATGTGTTTAGTTTCTCACATCTGCTTTCCAAAGTGGTAAGTTAGTTAATTTGTTCCTCAAACTGGCAATTCATGTTGCATATACATACCTATTCAAGATCTTAGTTCTCTGAAAAGGTTTGCGACTGTAAATCAAATCATTCGTATTACTGGTAATTCATTTTAATTACATTCAAGCTTTTAATGTCCTGAAAAGATACAGGGTAAACCATACAGTTATTGGCCACCCTGCAGTTTTTGGCCACATGTTATTTTTAAGAGCGTAGTAAGAGTACAGTTGGAAAAAATTTACAATGATGATAGTAAAATTTACAATAGTGATTAATATAAATTTTGTGCAACTGTACTCTTACTATGCTCTTTAAAATACCATGTGTCCAATACCTGTAGAGTTTACCCTATATATTGAAAATGTGCCAGCCAACTTTTAAGTTCCGCATGTAGGTACATCATGTCCACATCGATAAACTTATAAAACAGAGTCAGATTTGCATAACATAGGAACAATACTTGATTCACAATTTGGTGGTACAATCACTATTTAATTTACCATTTGAAATTACCCGAAAATTCTCGTTGGTTGACTTGTAGAAGCCTGCAGGATAGCAAGGCAAAATATCGTTCTGGAGAAATGGAATGTGGCAGAAACCCCGGAATCTGAAATATCCTCCATTCAAGCCCTGCAGAAGCCTACATCAGATCTGTTTGAATGTAGCTTTTTTAAATTCTACTACTTCATAGTGAAGAGTTTGGTGTGGGATTAAAACATATTCTTAGAGAAATGTTCATATTAATGCCTCCCATTTAGCAGTAACATTGAGAAAGACTACTTTATGAAAGAGTTGTATGATTGTTCTGAAATGAATAATAGATCCTCAGAATTTATGCAGCGTTTGAAATTTGTTAGCCAAGTAAGATTCATAAAAACTATTCTAAGAGTGTCATTTCATTGTTTTATGTGAAGACAATTACTTTAATTCCTCTTTTGTATTTTCTCCTTAAAGGCTCAAGCAATTAGAAGAAAGAAGGAAAGAAATTGCTGTCAGGGGAAGCCCTCTAAATCCTAACTTGGCCCTTGTTCCATGGAGACTGTTGGCCTTACTGCCTCCGGGATATGCTGCTCGTCTAGTGCCTTGGTTTATATTCCCTGGTAGAATGTGGTGGTGGACCAGAGTGATTCCAGTCAGGCGTCGCTTTGTGTTGGCAGCAATTCCAATAGCAATGTACTATGCATACTCTCACCTGTTAACCAAAACAGGGGGTTAATCCAATGATTGCCAGGTATTAATCACTTATTTTGCCTCTGTAGCAGATGTATTTTCCTATATGAGTTCCAGTAATGGTTGTATGCATATGTGCTCCATAAGGGCTGTAAATTTCTATTTTGCTCTGCTATTTAAATATACAGAACATGATTCTCCAACAATTGCATACTATTTAATGTCATTTGCTTTTTTTAAATCATTGGTGATTTCAGGAATGGTGAAAAATTAAATTATATTCTGGTGGATACTTTAGAGGGAATCAATTGATGAATCTGGTCACTAACCCCAAATGGATAGCTTTTAATAAGCTGGAGGATGCACATAATGGATGAAAAGCATTCTTTCTGGGTCTCCATTCTGATTGTCCATCTTAAAATGACCACCTGATTTGTCCCTAAAATTTAAAATGTAGGCAAAGCTTGCTACATAATCGGTTAAGAGTGCTTAAGCGGTAGCTTATACAGGGTGATTCACAAAGAACCTCCATTACTTCAGGAGATGATTGGGGTGGTGATTTTAATCATTATTTGACCTATGACATAGGTCTGGAAAACCTGTAAAAGTCATGGAAAATGAGAAGTTAGCCTAGAAATTTGCTTTTCTTAGTCAAAATCTGATTGTTTTCCATATGTGAGGAGTACCATCTTAGGCACTGTCTATTGCTGTATGGACGGATTTTTAGTAAATTGCTTGAATGAAGCAGTTGAGCTCTTACTTGATGTCTGGCAATTAAGTATGCCCCTAAGCAGGGAGAGAATGAGGGAGGTAAATTGAAGGTTTCAAAGGCATACAAGATAACCGAATTTGCCATTGTTTGGTGGCCAGTGCGAATAACGCCCTGGTCAGGCAAGCAGATGGTAATCCATCACAGACTAGGGTGACAAGTCCGCTACCTACCTTACTGTGTTTTAATTTCAATGTCCTTATTTATCTCCTAAACTGTTATTTTGTCATACATATCATAAGTTCCTACCATGCAATTAATATGTCCTTTGTAACCACTTAAAATGTAATTATGCTCACTGCTGCTGACTAATGTGCAATATGTGCATAAATTTAAAGGCTTATAAAAATAAATAGCCAAAAAAAGTGCACAATTCACTCGAAATGTAATATTAAAAAGAGCAAAGTGATGCTGTCACATAATGCTAGTCCCTCACCAGTTTTATGCAGCTGCATGTGACTCATATCAGATTGTTCATTGGACTGGAACATTATTAGAGGACTGTTCTGAAAATTCTCTTGCACTGAGCTGAGTGACCAGCTATAATGAGTGACCCCTGATAAGTTATAGCAAAGAGCGACTCGGAGGGGGGGATATCTAGAGGGTGAGAAATATCTCACACATTATACGAAATAACCCTCCTGATGAGTATGTGGTTATTGGGAGCTGCTAGATACTTATAGGCTAATTATTTTTTCAAGGTTTACTTGGTGGTATTCCATCATAAGAGGGAGGAAAAGGCAACTTTTACAAATACCACTGAAATTTATTGAAACTCGGCCTGGGTTTCGACGTGGGTTCACATCATGATCAGGCAAAAATATAAAATAAGCGCAAGCCTTATATACATGACATAGCCAAGTGAGGGAGGGGGGAAGAAGGGGGGGTTAAAGAAACATGGGAGTAGGGTAGGGGTGAATGCTGGTGATGGACTAAGAGGACAAAGGGGAGGGGGTTAAAGCTTTGAGAATGGGGGAAGAGGCCGGGAACATACATTCATTAACAAGGAATTTATCAAAGTCAAGTTGTTTTTTAAAAATCTCCAGCTGTTCTAAAGCATTCAGATTTCGCTTGTCATTGGTAAAATGGAGAGGTATCATAGTTAAATCACTTTTATGTCCATGGGTTAAAAGATTTTTGGCGAAGTTGGTTCCGTTTAAATTAAAATTTTTATAATCCCTTGTATGCTCCGTGTGTCTGATTTTAAAATTTCTGCACATCTGTCCAACATACCATCCACCGCAATCACTGTATTCCATTAAGTAAACACCACTTTTCTTCCGAGGGTCAATGTGGTCCTTATAGTTCGCTAAAAGGTTCTTCATACGAAATGGAGTTTTGAATGCCACTATAAATTGGTCACTCTGTATCAATTTCACCACTCAAGAGGAAATCTCCCCGAAATAAAAAATCGAGCACCACTTTTTAACCAGGGGTTCTGTTTTGTTATACAAACTGGCTACGGTTAATTTTATCCTTTTGTTGCCTACAAGTTTGTCTATTAGTGTGGGTGGATAGCCGTTATTGACTGCAATTGATGGTACGGAGTTCTTTTTCAAAATCAGAGTGATTCAGTGGAATTATGAAGAGGTGGTTGATGAGGGCATGGAAAGCAGAGAGTTTTTGGGGGTAAGGATGTCTGGGATCTGCAGGTATGACATGGTTGGTGTATGTGGATTTACGGAAGATTGAAAATTTATGCCTCCCTTCTTCTAAGGTGATCGTCAAATCTAAGAAATTGATTGATTTGTTACATTCCATCTCACGAGTAAAAGAAATAGCTGGATGCAAGGTATTAATTTTCAATATTCCGTAAATCCACATACACCGACCATGTCATACCCGCAGATTCCAGACATCCTTACCCCCAAAAACTCTCTGCTTTCCACGCCCTCACACCGCCTTTTCATAATCCCACTGAATCACTCGGATTTTGAAAAAGAACTCCGTATCATCAAGCAGATTGCAGTCAATAATGGCTATCCACCCACACTAATAGACAATCTTGTACGCGACAAAAGGATAAAATTAAACAGCCAGTTTGTATAACAAAACAACCCCCGGTTAAAAAGTGGTGCTCGATTTCTTATTTCGAGGAGATTTCCTCTCGAGTGGTGAAATTGATACAGAGTGACCGTTTTATAGTGGCATTCAAAACTCCATTTCATATGAAGAACCTTTTAGTGAACTATAAGGACCTCATTGACCCTCAGAAGAGAAGTGGTGTTTACTTAATGGAATGCAGTGATTGCAGTGGACGGTATGTTGGACAGACGTGCAGAAATTTTAAAACCAGACAAACGGAGCATACAAGGGATTTTAAAAATTTTAATTTTAACGGAACCAACTTCGCCAAACATCTTTTAACCCATGGACATAAAAGTGATTTAACTATGATACCTCTCCATTTTACCGATGACAAGCAAAAGCTGAATGCTTTGGAACAGCTGGATATTTTTAAAAAACAACTTGACTTTGATAAATTCCTTGTTAATGAATGTATGTTCCCGGCCTCTTCCCCCATTCTCAAAGCTTTAAACCCCTCCCCTATGTCCTCTTAGTCCATCACCAGCATTCACCCCTACCCTCCTCCCATGTTTCTTTAACCCCCCCTTCTTCTCCCCTCCCTCACTTGGCTATGTCATGTATATAAAGCTTGCGCTTCTTTTATATATTTGCCTGATCATGATGTGAACCCACGTCGAAACCCAGGCCGAGTTTCAATAAATTTCAGTGGTATTTGTAAAAGTTGCCTTTTTCTCCCACTTATAAGTGGGAGAAAAAGGCAACTTTGTATATATAGTCTACTTGCCAGGCTAAGATTGCTTGAAACATTCAGATAATATGAGTTTCTGGATGGAATGGAGGAAATATTTCAACCCCTGACAACATATTTACCATATAAGAATCTGATATAAGAAGAGCTTTAACTCCTTGTAACTAAAAAGAGTTTGTAACTCCTTAGTTGCCGAGCTATGGCAATGTAAAAATTTGGTCAGTGGCATTTTGCAGTTAGTTGATCATGTGCTCCTGGCTACTTAATGTTTCCATGTGGGCAGGGGGCAAATATTTTTTCCATCACAGAACAGAGCAAATCTTTTATATCTTTTGCTCAATATTCTATAAGTAGCTGGAGATGTGCCAAGTATCATTTCAAAAGTTAATCTATGTACATGCTTCTGCACATCAAAGATGAATTATGTAAAATTGGGTGGGGGGATTCATGAAATCTAACCTGGTCTTTCTTGATGGGATGGGGGAAAGGTAATACATAGGTGGCCAAAATTATCTTACATAATATGTACTTGAATGGACCTTATATTAATTGAAGGATTGAGAGAAGCAATCTCTAATATCTTGCTCTTATCTTACTATTGTTCACGAGTGGTCTCATGTAGACCATGGTCATCAAGCTAACTTTTGTAAAAGTAATTAACACTGTAGTCATTATTGGTATCAACTTTTAGAATTTTTATGCATGTATTAATTTTTTTCTGTTTTATTTCAGGCATTGTACCTGTTACTGTTGTATAATTACTATCCCCTATGAGGTAGATTTTATTAAAGGCTGTGGTATGCATTTCTTTCAAATCAAATAGTGCTCTACACATTCTGGTGCTGACCAAGAGAATATTGCTGGTTGCTTTATAAGTTACTGCTTCTGTTGAACTGTACATTGTTATTAGCACTCATTGGTATTTGTTTTATTCCTTGTACATGTGTATTCTCAGACCAAATGCAATGATTGAATTAAGTATTGTTTTTACTTTTCTTGGGATCACAAAATTAGGGGTCACATCATTCCATTTAAACAGCGATTAGATTCCCCTTTGTTGTTTTTTAAATTGGCTATGCTCACCAATTCATTTATTATTTAAGCCAATAGTTTTCTGTCTTTGAATAAGATCTGTTAATGAATTGGTCGATGGTATTTTAAAATTATTGTTTTGACATTGTGTGTATAATCATTTGGAATAACCTGAAGAATGACTAGAAAAACTCTGAAGTTGATCTCTGAAAAATACTCAATAGATCATGAAAATTTAAGTGTGTGCTTGGTTGGTTGGTGCCATTCACGTATATTTTTATTTCATTGCCTGGTGCCATTTTGGTTCTTAAAATACATAGAAGTAAATGAAACGATGGTTGTATACAATTAGCATCTGGTTTTAAAATTAAAAGTATCATTAGAAAAAAATCAGACTGGCAGAAGTCAATTTTATGTTGGGAAAGTTCTTTTATCGATATTGCCCTATACTTATAGCCTGAAGTGATACTGTCACTATCCTACTCAAGCCTTTGTGACCTTGCTGGCATATACACAAGCATATTTACATGACAGACTTCTTTCAGCAATTGATTGAATACATTTTTGCTGTCATTTCTTAATCAACCAATGTTTTTTGCTAAGGGCTGTTTATTAACTTGTGCAGCTCATTCTGCTGCACTATTACTCCTGGATTACTTTCATGGATGCTTAAATCTGTTATAAACTGTGAAATACTTTACTTCTCCAGCAAAAATTGGCTTTAAATATTGGTATCTTTCAATCAAATTTTTTGCTTTACCAGTTATGTTGTTTTTATCTGGTGTAAATAGATTTGTTTAGAGTTTTTTTTCTGAAAAGAAATGCTAGAGTATTTATGTATAGATTTACTGTTTTGAGTTACCTATCAAATATATATTTTGTTATTCTAATTTCATTGTTCAATGGAAAAATTACACTCAGTCGCCACTCAGAGTGAAATGATGGGAGTTTAACAGTTTTAAATACCAAGAAATATGGCTAATGCTTTGTGAAAGAGCCACTTAGAAAGGGAACCATAAAAGTAAATATTTTGTAAATGGCTATGTCAAATGTTTGATGGTTGCTCCAATCTTTGGATCACTTGAAAAGATTTGCCTGTTATAGTCAGTCTGAGGCATCTTATTTCGCAAAGATCTTTTACAGTTGTAGTTTGTCATATTTTTACACATGGAATCTCCCAAAAATAGTTGCTCTGTATGGAGTTACTGGAAATGGTGCAGAGGTTGTGATAGTGATGGTTCATTTTTTCTTATGCTTTCATAGTTCGGTGGATTCAGATGAAAAATAAGAGCTTTTATAAATGAACAAAATATTTGTACAATGGGAATACATAACTGATTAAAATAGTATATTTACTGCACCTGCATATTTTTCCGGATATATGTTCAGAATTTCTATCTATCATGAGTCATTGTTATGAAGCCATCTTCCTTACCTATATGGTAATTATCTTAGCTTGATTGAAGTAATGTTAAATTATATATGCTTCTTCCAAGTTATTGTGCTTTTTTGGAATATGTGCTATTTTTATTAAACATCTAAAGAGATTAGTTTTTTTATAAAATACTGAGTACCTATTTATTTCCCCTTATGACTTTTACACAAAGAACCTGTACCTCAAGTGCCGGACCATATAACTACATATGTAGTAGTTTTTGATTGGATATATAGCTAAAATAACTTCATTTCATCAACAGTAAAACCTTAACATCAGTGATGTGGTCAGCATTCTATCACATCTTATTGAATCCATGGATTTGAGATTTGATGGAATCCTTCCAAGAAATTTTCTAATCCTGGCTTTGTGGGTGGCAGTGCACTGCTGACCATCAAGCCCACCACACAGAAAGACACACCATGCAACACCACACTAAGCAACACTACAGACCGAAAGACATACCACGCTGCGACACGTGTCCTAAGAGGCAAAATTTCATATTGGTCTAAATTTTGCTACAAAAACGTTGACGGTGAGTATTGACCCAAAGTTTCTGAATACACTGTATAAATGTTTTCCCATGAATATGTCAGGTTTTCCAGAAAAACTGAAAAATGAGTTTTTTGAAGGAGATAAAATTTATAAATTAGAACTGTCATTTTTCATTTGATTTTTATCCAGGTAAAATAAAATTTGAAGAAATGTACACTGCAGCCTCTTTATGAAGAAAGTATTATTATAAATTTCATATTAATATTCATAGGAAATTGTTAGCCTCATTCAAAAAAAAACACGTCTGGAAATTTTGAGCTCAGGAGACCGAATTTTCAGTCCATTGGGAACCGTCCTATGGGAAAAACATGGGTAATGTCAGTGAGAGAAATTATCTTGAATGTTATAAAAGTTTTTGGTAAAGTTTAAGCCTCTTAATTCAAATAGTTTTAGAGGAACCTTGCAGTGACTGCCAGCCATGCCTTGCATAGCCCACACAGATGCTGTCAGGGTTCTCATCTCCAGGAGCCTTCTTTTTGCTCTCTAGACAAAAAATATTGTTTTACTTATCCCTTCTTCACGAGCATAAAAGATAACAGAAATCCTGTCATAGCATTTCTTTCTGAAGAGGTTTAGAGTTCAACTATCAAGCTTGTGAACACAGGCCACTTTAATTTATTTTTGTTTTCTTTGATTTATGATTCCAAAGTTAATCTCACATAAAAGATATAGAAGACACCTTGCATGCATTTGTGTGACTGCTCTTCTCTATCTGATGACCCAAATTGATCGGCCTTTATCTGAAATATTACGTGCAATTTGAGTTGTGTTGCGGCATTGGGATACCTGGATGAATCTTCTCCTTTTAACCCCTCACCTGCTGCAATTTTCCATTAGGTTTATTATTCCTTTCACTCTCCCTTGGGGTAGTCCTGGAGTGTTCCATTGATTTGAACTGAGTCCACTGATGATTTTTGTTTAGAATTCAACGATCCCTAAGTTTCTTGGAAATGAGTGACTAACAATAAAATTCCCATTGGGCAGTCTCCAAATACTTAAAGTTTACTTACTGCCAAGCAATCGTCTTAATAAGTTCAGCTTGCAGTAGTAGTATTTTTGTTTAATGTGCTTCGACGGCTAAGGTCATTTTGCATGTACTGTCTGCCACGTGCAAACTGGGGAAACAGCACTCGGATGAATTAGATTCAGCTTGCATTGGATTCAGACCAATTTTTGGTATACTTGACACCTCGAGACTCAAAAACCACAGGAGGCTGTTGCGGTCTAGAAAAATGCCAGAGAGTGGATGAGACAAGTGCCGTGACCTGGCTCTGGTCACCGCGACTGCTCAGGTCATCGCACTTTCTGCAAGCACTGCACTTTTATACGGTCCACTCTGGTGCTGCCATCTTTTCTACACCTTCAAGTCAAGCTGTGAGCTTTCCTACCAATGCACAGTGTGATTGCACCTCCCCTACTCTCCCCACTGGTTAGCTGTTCCCCTCCTACTCTGACAAAGTGTGCTACGATGATTCTTTCCTTCGGACCGCCGAGAAGACTGCATCGCGGAGATCCTACTGAAGACATGCTATCTATTCCAAGAATTCACGGTATCTTGTCTACGGACTAACTTGATTTGTATTATTCTTTGAAATATAATTGTTCTTGTTGAAGTCTAACCCAGTTTAAGGCTGTTGTTATTTCATTTGGTCTCGAAGCTTGCATCCTCACGTAAAATTTCATATTGAAAAACTGATCGAGGCAGAGTGGTGTTGGAAAATTAAATATACTCTACACCTTCCCCAATTTCTCAGCAGAAACCCCCACATATTTCTCATAACCTCCATGTTCTGCAGTGTCTCTTCTATAGTAGGTTGAGTGGTTGGCCAAACCTTCTGCTTCATGTTATGATGGGACGAGCACAACGTTATTTTCATGCTCTAAACTTGACGAGTGCATTTCTCCTGCAGAAATGTGGTGAGCATAGAAATAAAATACCTATTCAAATTGATAAATATCATTTTCATACTAAACCTAGGAAGTGTGTTGTAAATTTATGAAGAAATTATAAATTACCTATCTTATAAGTTTCCATACATATATGTATGTATTTCCAAAATATGATTCAGTGTAGTCTTTCATTTATCTTCACATTTTTTGCCTCCGTCATGGAGCCATCTGTTCCGTCAATTACATGCTAATTTTGCGGAAGCAATCGCATATGAAAATTCGTGGTCTCTTTCTCCAAATCCTTTGTATCTTGTTTAGTTTCATATTCCCTTCAATAAACTTAGCCCAAATGCCCAAAGAATGCTGATTGATTCAGTCAAAAGGTGTATGGTATACCATCTTTTATATTTAAGTATGAAAATTTTCCATAAACTCACTCTCTTTTCATCAGAATTGTCACTATTTTTCACTTAAATATTTATTTGAGGATTTGATGTCAATCCATTTCTTTTAAAATACTTCCATCCACACACCTCAAAAGATAGGTTCACCTACTCCTCGCTGGAGGTAGGCACCTCTCCTGCCCTAGGCTGCATTCTTCTTGCGGCCGGCCTACTACTACCTACCTGAGAACCTGTGTCAGTGACTCCACATTTAAATGGCAAGAAGATTAAATGTGAGGAGAGTAATTGGTGTCGCCAAAACTTGGAAAAAATAGTTATAGCCATACGATGTAACATCAAAGACTGGAAGACATACCTCGCTACAACCCGTGGGAAAAGCATTGCACATTGGTTGAGCAACCTGAGAGTCCATACTAAAATAATAAGGTAAAATGTGCTGTGGTGTCGCCAGAATTTGATAAAACAGAATGGAAAAGAGTTATTAATGTTAGCTCTTGCTCTTGAAAAGAGCAGTTCAAGACAATGGGTTCACCCCATGAATGCCAAAAGGAAAAAATTCGAAGAGTTTCATCACCTTATTCAAGAATTGAAGATCAAGAAAAACTCAAATTTTAATAATAATCCCATGGCCTATTGTGCTGTCTCCATTGTAGTGTTAGTGACAATCAATTACTATTAAACATGGTAAACTTAAGTTTATATTTATTAAAGGTCCAACATTAATGATCAATGAGTACAATTTAAAGATAACTGTATGAGTTACCAGTCTGCTCAAGGTTTTGGGCTACATTCTCCCAAGAACATTTTTTTTATATTATCCTTATATTGGGCACAACCTGTGTTGTACAGGCACGGATACTTCTTTCCTTCCTCAATTAGGTATTCCATTCTCAATGCAAAGCTCATCAACTCCAAAATCCAGCTCCCACCAAGTGAGACAATGCTTCACACTTCCCACTTCTTTCACCCTCAGGAGCCTACTGTGCATATGCCACTGAAGACACCCAGGGAAATCGCTTGAGGGGCGATTTTGTTCCCATGTGTCTTTAGCTTTAGGTTTAACATTCAGTCTGTGGTGTACGATGTAATATCTATCACTCTTTATGGACTTGCAAAGAAAAGCGATCTGGGGACACGCTTGAAGAGGTATTGTATAGGGTGGTGTGTTTTTTGGTTTGTGGTGGGCTTTATGCTTGTGTTTTTTTATTTTTTGAAAGCTAGGTAAAAAAATTTTATATTTGTTGTTGAAAGATACAAGCTTTGAGCTGCAGAAAAATATACACTCAACCTAGCACACCTTGTCAAACATTGCTTTTTTCACACCGGAAAAGTTGCAAAAGTTTTACCCTACCATTTTTGTTGGTCCATTAAGCTGTTGTTTTGCACTATAAATATTAAGTCATGCATTCTAAGCAGAGTCCTATGTCATCATGAAGGTGTTCAATAAAATAAAGCATGGTTCCTTCTAAGGATTAAGTAACAAAGGAGTGATTAGGTTCTATACTGATAAATAAACAAATGGGAAAGATTAAACTTTTCTAAGAGATGGAAATAGATGCTTACATTACCAAAAGTTTATAGATTAGTCGGGTTGTTGTCTCGAGAGTCGAGTCAGGTTGAGTCTCGAGAGGAACCTAATCGTGGTAAGGCCATTGTATTCTGAATTCAACCATCAAATCTACATTTAATGGAGTCACATTTTGAAGGTGCATCGTGCCATTTGAGCTAATTTCAGATATTAAAATGGCCCTATCATTCAATTTATAAATATTATGAGCTAATTATTTTTCAAATGTTTCTTTATATCATAATATTCCTTTGTGCCAAAAATCGTGACAAACGAAGCCGGTCGAACCACGAGTGAAAGGCCCTTTGTTAGTGTTGGGAATGAAATCACCGATCACAATTCCTACGTTGTGAAAGTATTACCTATCAGAGAAAATGCTGATGATAAAGTTGTCAACTGCATCATTTGTGGCAATACTAAATCCTGCAGTGGTGTCTCGTAAGGCCATCTTACACGAGGCTTTTTATTGCACAATCTGATGTACGTATGGATGTCCATTGAAAATTACATCGTGTAAAGTGGTGAAATGCTAAATGCATACGCGACTGATGGGAAAATAGCTCCTGCTCTAATTCTATGCCCGCATTCTAGCAATTTCTGTATATCAAATTACACAATTAAGTGCCTCATGTAAAATGGCCTTAAAGCCAATAATGCATTGTGTATAATCACGTAAAAAACACAATTTCAGCTAAGGAAACAACAAAAGGCTGCCAATCAACCCAAAAAGATAACAACAAGAAAATTAGGGATGGCTCGGTTCTCAGCTTCTCCTGTTCTAGTGCTTGGAACAAGGATCAAAACATAAATTATTGGCAATTGATATCCGTAGAACAAAACATTAGATATTTGACACAATACTTTGTTAATGGCCAGCAGTAGTAACCAGAAGTAAAATACAAATCACTCGCTTCTAAGCAATTACGTATGTAATCCACCTATACGTAAGATTAGTGTTGTATTTGGTATGATTTAAACATCGTTATTCTCTTCCTATTGTAATTGGCTTTCTTATTTAACCATAAATTTACAGTTAAATGCTTAAAACAAAAAAATAATGGAAAATTATCCATCTATAGGTAAGTTTAATGGTTAAGGCTCCCTTTAGCTAAGCACAAAGCATGAAAATTTCATAAGTCCTTGGTAGGACAATTTTCTTTCCCTAAGCCACCTGCAGTATCATAATATGTTTTAGTCAGCAAAAAATCTTCCCTTAAGGAATTTAAGGGGTATCCAAGGACGTATCACGAATATTTGAACTTGGGAACATCATCCATAGCTGAGCACTGCATAGTTCTTTTTACAATATTAAAAATTTCTAATAGATTAATGTTGTATTTGGTATGGTTTAAACATCATTATTCCCTTCCTATTGCTATTGGCTTTCTAATTTAACCATAAATTTGCAGATAAATGCTTAAAACTAAAAAATAATGAAAAATTATGGTCATTTTCGAAAATGACCGTAATTTACCTCAGATGAAAATTATGGTAATTTTCCCATCTCTACACCAAGCCGAGTTGAATACAACCTGAGTAAAAGAAAGTTCATTAAGAAATTTTCCTGAAGTTCATCTATAAGGTATTCAAGGTGTGGGCCATTTGTCACTGTTCTAATAAGTAAATCACCTATTTTGGGATGATTGTGGTACGTTGAAAGTTGTAACTTGTTTGAAAGAGAGTGTTTGATGTCTACCATCAGTGATTGTAGAACCACTCAATTTGCTAGCACTAATAATCTTGACCGTGGCAGGCTTCACTTCGTAGAAGTTTATTATTCATGATTAATTAAAATACTTAGTATATACTGTTCAACAAATTTGTATTTGCACGAAGTGTTTCAAAAATTTACAGCATCATCAGGTACAGAAAGTTTGTTTTATACGTTGTTTTTGTAGTCACGGGGGAGGTGGGGAAAAATACATATATGCATATATATTTGGGCAGGGTTGAGATAGACACTGGGCTGGTAGATCAAGGGCAGGTGAGGCGGGCAAGGTTAATTTTATCGGTAAGGAGTGGGGGATATGGAAATTATAATTCATTACAAGGGCTATTGGATTGTCTGATAATTTCTATTTGTTCAAGTGCATCCATTTTCAGGCCTTTGGAAAGAATGTGTAAAACTTCGGGTATAAAATCACTCATATGATCGTTTTCAAGTAGGTTTTAGCAAAGAGTGAGGTGGAATCAATATTTCAGTAACTTCTGGCATGTTCTTTGATACGTGTGATGAAATTTCTACCAGTCTGGCTGATGTATGCCTTATAGTAGCTATTGCATTTACTTTTGTAAATACCAGAGGATAGGAGTCTATCTTCTCTGTCTTTGCCATTGACTAAAAGTTTAGAAAGGGTTAGGCAAGTTTAAAATGCTGCTTTAAGGGAGCTTCCCACGTAGCACAAATGGTTGGCCCACTGTTGGTGAACTGTTGTGCATAATGGTTGGACAACAGTTATTTATGTCTGTTTTGCCAACCGTTGACCAACTGTAACGGCCCAACCACCCACCAACTGTACCCTGGGAAAAATAGAGCGTGAAGGGGCGTCAACGAAGCTCCTATCGGACAGTGAAGAAAGAGTTGCCCAAGCACCAAGGGAGGGTGAACGAAGAGTCTGGAGAGCGTAAAGTGTAAAAACACCGTAGAGTAAACGAGGCGTTCTCTTGAAGTGTTAAGCATAAGTCTACTTCAGTGTGACATGCATGTAACAAAAGGAACTGCAAATTGCAACAAAATAGAGTAAACTCATGGACAACTATCTACTAACTACTGACTGGACCGCAAAGTTCATCTTCAATCTCATGTCTACCTACGCCATGTCTAACTCGTAACTACCTAAGTCATGTCTAACTCGTAACTACCTACGTCATGTCTGACTCGTAACTACCTACGTCATGTCTAACTCACACTGAACATTATGTTTCAAGAAAGCTGTATATACCTGGACATTCTTGTGCATCAAAGAAACTGAGAGAAATAATTTTTAAATGTCAATGCCGAGATAGTTTGATGAAATACCACCCAATCATTAAATGTTTATCAGGCATTAATTAATTGAAACCTATGTTGCCACATAGAATGAATAAAATTCAATATTAATGAGAATAAACAAGAGTTCTTCCAATTACCACAGGTTTGTTTTCATTTCAATGAAGATGTAACTTACTTGCGGAAATGTAACGAATGAATGTAGGAATGTGAAAATGAGAAAACTGATAAATGTACCAATAAAAGCAGAACAATAATCTAATGAACAACAGAAATTAATTACACAAAGCTACCAATGAAGTGTTTACTGGCAGAACCCTAGTCTCTCCGATTTGTTTGCAAGCTTCCCATTTATGCCAAATTTTCGGTCGAAGGATGAACCACAAGCTAAACATGTTACTATATATAAGATATATATTTCACGAAATAAAAAAACAAAGGATAAACACTGTAAATATTTCAAAAAGGAGTATTTATCTTCCTCTTTTGATTGAGACTTTCACCATCTCCCAACGTTGGCCCAGAGGATAAAAAATAACCATGCAAATGGCACAGTTGGCCCAGAGGATAAAAAATAACCATGCAAATGGCACAGTTGGCCCAACGGATAAGAAATAACAGGGCAAATGGAACAGTTTCCCAACGTTGGCCCAACCGTCTGAAATTCTATAAGAAATATTACCAAGGAATTGGAGAGAGCACTACTTGAAATTTGTCGGTCTTTCTCTTTGTGCAGGAGAAATTTGTTTTAAAGCTGTTGTTTTTGTTGTTAGCACTAATTGAAAATGACTGCCAATGGTACTGTTCACTCAAAGGATCTTGATTGATTATCAACATAGAATTAAAATGTTTCTACCTCTGGTTTTACAAATGGCAGTCTCCAATAAGAGGAATTTAAAGTACATTTTCCACAGTGTGATGGTAACAGAAGTTTTCACTTCCATGCCAATACTTGACTGGGCCAAATCTCACACAGGAAAATAATGAGTGACTTTGATCTATGCAGTTACAGAACAATTTTGGTAAATGTAGCAGTCATCCATAATTCATATATGTGATGTGCCTATGTGGCATTTGCTATACATATTTAATTCTCAGTAGGGAACTTGATGAACAATGGAACTCGCATACCTAATTTCACCAACTGCTGGCTTTGAATCCAAGAATTAAATTTATGCAGTAACAATGAAAAATCTATTTTGCTGAGAGGAGCAGAGGAGAAAATTAGAAGATAAGCACATGACCTCAGTACTTGTGCATTTTCTATTTTAGTAAATTGAATATTTCAAACATCACCAATAAAATATACAATAAACTTCATTTAACATGACATATCAAATATATGCACTAATAAAAGGTAAACACATACTTTCTCCAACAAATTGGTGCAGCAATAGTACTGCCAAAATGGTACTTTCTTTGTACATATGCACATCTACAAATATCACATTAGTTCTGAACATCACACATAACTGAATCTAAAATGTCATAGTTTCTAAACCAATATTTTAAAGTAACATACTTAAAGGCCTTCCTCCAATCAGTTCAAGAAGACACTTTACATCAGTATTTCTCATAATTGCTTTCAAAATGCAGTGAATAAATCCCAAAGAACTTGATTGTGACATATGTCACTATCTGAAATAAAAATTGATGTCCATATTTCAGACATATTAGAATTTATCCCCTTGATGTGCATGACCAAGGAGAAGAACGTGTATAGAAGCATCAAATGAGAAAAATCCTAACAAATTCTAAATATTAATAGAGAACCAATATTTATATAGTTACTTTCATCTCAAAATATACTCTCTGAAATGGACCAGGATTGGAAATACGCTTTCAATTTTTTTCAGTCTCAAATAATAATCAGAATCCCGGCCCTCTACCAACAAAAAATACATTATTTCTCACTTCAATCACTGACAGGTGGGAGGATGGGTTGCTATCAATATTCAGCGAGAGGTAAAAATCTCTTTGATTAAGGTAGCAAATTGTGACTATGAAGAATACAACGTGGGGGTAATATTATAAACCATAACTACAAAATTGAAACCAGTTTCAATCCTTTAATCTCAGTCTTGATACTTTAAAGATGACAACATTCTCTAGTTTATCCTGAAAAAAAATCATGTTTCCCCCAAAAAGAATACCATTACAGCTCACAAAGAACTGACAGATTTATTACATACTTGGCAATTCCCTTATAGGTCAAAGTGAAGTTTCAACAGATGTCCATCTAGATAGATAGAGTGCTTTTAAATAGGATGAAATGTTAATGTATTCAGATATAAAATGTTGTTTTCAACAAAACTTTAAAAATTAAACTTTTCTATTATATGGCATTCAAAAGAGCCTCCTCAGCATTGGAAATCTTGAGTTCATTGCTATTCCCTATAGTATGAAAGCATAAAAAATTAATGTACACCCAAAGAGTGAGGAAAATGCAAATTTGAATCTTTTTTTAGCAAATGGGCCAAATTCACCCCAACAGGTCTAAGTCTCAATCTTGCACCACTTATAGAGCTCTCCAATAAGTGCTATATTACTTGACCAGGACTGAGATCAGTCGCGAAAACTACCTCTAATTTCTATCCCATCTAAGTTGAAGCTAGACCAAGAGATCTTGTTTCCCATTAGCTGTGACAAGATCAAGAGCACAAGGCATCCACTGACTGAGATGGTCAGAATCATTTCAGGATACATTATCATTACACTACTGAAGATGGTTTTTTGATGAATCTGAATTTGATGTTCATCAACTTCATCTCGTTAAAAATTCAGAGGTCCAGACTACTTCTGCCAAACAGCATTAATAACCACATTCCAATTCTTACTTGAACTCTCTGTTAAGTGAATATGGATTATTCATTTCCACTGTCATTGATTTCCTGCAGTAAACAATGATTCTACCATGAGACCCTGTGTTAAAAAACAGGGCATGTTATGGCACAGATTTTTCATACAAACTGTTATTTAAGCTGACAGAATATTTTTACTAGCATAGTGTAAGTTTCTTTCAATAGTTGATGGTGAACATGTTAGCTTAAATTAAGTAATTTTATGGTGTTTCATCCAGTTATCGTTGATATTTCCAGCCCAAATGAAGATTTACAATTAATTGAAAACATCAGAAATAGGTGTGTAGTTATTTAAATAACTGATCTAAGCCTCGAAAAAATTATAATTAAAATTTTGGTCGAAAAAGAAATGATAAGAATATTTAATTCTTTTAAAATGCAAGAGTTTATGATGCTAACTTGATAGGAAATATTAAGTGTGCATTGAGTGAAAATCGCAATTATGAAACAACATTAAAACCAAAACTCTATGGTAGGTACTGTAAGGAAATCACTTTTCAGCACTCACAAGGAAAGGACTTTCAATAAACACATGGGTGACACTGGCTTAAATCTTTCGTATGAACCTGATCATAACATTTTTGAGCACTTTAATCATTCTAGAAGCACTTCCTGTTCTATAATATTATGTTTTTAGCACAGTCACAGAAGTATTTGTTAGTTGCATAATCTGCTATTCACAATACCATCTCCAAATATCATCACAAAGAAATTGCATTGTTTCAAGTTTACCTGAGCTGCCTATTGTTATTTTGAGCTGAATTAAATGCACATTGGCTAAACTATAAATTACATAACAAAAAACACTGTAACAAAATACTAAGACTCCACTTAACACTCCATTTTAAAGCCATTATGTGTGTGTAAAAATATTTCACACTATTAGTAGGCACATGTGTACAACTGAATACCGTGAAACCATCACACACTAGCATCAAATATATCCCCCTTTAGGTATTTAAAAAAAATATTCATTATTAAGATAGACATGGAGTGCTTTTTCATAAAAAACATAGGGGTTTGTTCATTGGATGTTTCACAGTATTAATTATTTAACATCTAATATCACCATCTCACAGCCACTATGACTAAGAAAACCGAAATTGCTGGAAGATCACTTGATCTTCCTCCTTTTGCCTGACAATAGGGATCTAAGATATTCAAAAACTCTGTCATCCGTCAGGATATTCATGTGAGAGACATCAGGGATGGGCTGATGATATATCTTGGCTTTCTGCTTCTTCCCACTTTCAGACCATTTTGTACAACCTTCTAGACTCCTCCTGTTAACTGTCCCATCTCCATCACCATAAATTAAAGTTGGATAACCATCTGGAAACTTCCCTGGACTATAGTCTAACCTGTTGAAAGAAACAAGTTAAATTAGAATATAAACCTAGTGCTGACTAGTTTCATAGTGCTCACCAAGTGTTGTGCTTCCCAGGCCATGAGATGCACATTTTTTCAAAAGAAAATGCATTCTAAAATCAGCCTCCCATACAGCACACAACATCCTTGGGATATCCCATTTTGGTCTCAAATATCCCGTTGATGTCCAGGATATCTCTAAGACATCCCTCAGATATCCCATCGGAATGTTTGTATTTTAGATATTTTTTTCGTTCCAACGTATGTTTATCCTTCTCATGCGTGGATCGCCTCAAATTAACTTATATAGTTGATATCTATTGAAAATTTGCATCATACTCTTTATTCCGTGAATACGTCCCATGGACACCTCTGAGATATTTCATCACAACAATCAATAATTTTTGTTGTTTCTGTAATTCTACCGAGGTCTGTCATTCGTGGTCTTCCCTTCGACCAGTGAGATCGATTTTTCTTACGAGCAATTAATCGGTTTTGAAAATGGCATCTTACATACAGAGGCACATTGTTACATGTGCAGTGTTACCGGAACGTGTTTTGATTTATGTTAGAGAGTTTAAAAAATGTGATATTAGGATGAAAGATTAGCCAATGGTTGACGTCGACATATTTCCGGACTATTCTTCTTCTGCCATCGAGAGAAAAAAGTAAGAATTTAACATACTCGTTGGAACTTACGATAGCTAGTTCGCAGCAACATGTTTAACTTAATATTTTTATCAACATGTGTTTTCAGGCACTTTGCAAGGAAATGGTAATCAGCATCCATAGTGACGACTTATAAAACCTGATTTTCATTGCACCTATGCAACGATGGGTGATCCTTAGCCTTCTGTTTCCTCAAGGAGAATTGTGAACGCAGCAATGTGATTGTGCCTTTGGAGCATCAAGAAAAAATTAAACAAATTGGGAACATGATAAAATTGTTTAGTTTCCAGCAGTGCATTCATAATTCTTAACTAGAGATGGGAAAATTACCATAATTTTCATCTGAGGTAAATTACCACAGTAAATTACTGTAACTTTCGTAAATTACCATAATTTTCCAGTATTTTTTATTTTTAACCATTTAACTGCAAATGTAAGGTTAAATAAGAAAGCCAATAACAATAGGAAGGGAATAACGATGTTTAAACCATACCAAATACAACATTAATCTATTAGAAATTTAAAAAATTGTAAAAAGAACTACGGTAGCAACACACAATCTGGCTTTCTTTTGTCAAAGTATAAGAAATTTTCAAGAGGAATATTTTAATGCATTACTCTTTAATGTTATAATTTAAGTAAAATATTCCAAAAATGAGTTTTACATGCCTCAATTTATTATTAAACACGTAAGAAATGTGAACTTGGCTTAAAAGAACATGTTGGAAATTATCTGTATGAAAAATTATCTCAAACAAAGGTGAATTATCTAGAAAATTATGGTAATTCTCAAGGGGCACAGTAAATTATGAAAAATACCACGGTAATTTACGAAAATTACCGAGGTAGTTTTCAGACTGGCCCATCTCTATTCTTAACCAAAGAGTTAATTGCAAAGTGTGGCTTGATTCAGTGATTCAGATAAGTCTGTGGTTTTGTAATATTTTATTTCTGTCGCCTTAAGTCATTCGGCGGATGTGTGGTGGTGTTGTCAGGAAGCTACATTCTGAGTGTAATGGCTTAACTGGTCTTTCATGCTAAAAAATGCAATTCAGTTTTTTCTCAATTTCAGCAATTCTCAGTTCTTTACTCTTCATGAGAACTCTGGGAGGTCAAAGAGAATATTTCTTGTTGTTATTCAACAGTCACCGTTGGATTCAACGGTAGACGTAGCTGCAAATTAATTACATGTGGAAGGTAGAACTATTGTTAGTTTGATCTGGAATCTCAATTCTCAGTCTAACATTGACTATAACACATCATGAAGGGACATCATACGTGCGGACAGTTGTATATCCCAGGGATGTTACATTTTGGTCGGCAGGACATACAGAATATCTAAGGGAGATCACAGTGTCCTGGCAAGATATCCCACAGATGTCCGTGAGACATCCTGGGATATCCCGTGGACATCTCTCAGAGATATTTCAGGGATGTCATATGCGCTGACATTTGGATATCCTATGGACATCCCATTGTTGTAGGTGAGACATATCTATATGGATATCCTAGGGATATCACAATGTCCCGGCAAGGTATCCCACAGATGTCCCAGGGATGTCATCGTCCTGACAGGACGCCCCTCAGATGTCCGTGAGATATCCTGGGGTCTCATGGACATCTCACGAAGATATCTCAGGGACGTCATATGCGCAGACATTTGGATATCCTATGGACATTGTCGGTGTTGTTGTTGTCGGTGGGACATATATGGATATTCCAGGGATATCACAATGTCACGGCAGGATATCCCATAGATGTCCCAGGGATGTCAATGTGCTGTGTGGGCTGTATGTTAAGGGCCGAGAGTAAAGCTACATTTTCATGAATCCAATAATGCATTGCCATTGGAGGTGCCCACCTCTCTAAATTTACCTCAGACTGCATAGTTGCAGCGAGCTAAAGGTGCACTCTCCATCATATATTTGTTTCTGGGATTCTAAAACATATAACTTTAGAACACTTCGGCATTGGTAGGTCCTAATATGAAATACAGTATGGCCATGGGCACCGGCAGAAACATTGAGAGAGGGATGCATTTAGTGGTGGCTCGTAGTCAACAAAAAGGGGGTTTCACAAACAAGTTCGCTCCCAACAAAATTCACTAAAAAATTCGTGCGCTACCCATTTTCTTTAAAAAATGATAATTGAGTGGAAATACTTGTGTCCCTTAAAATTTTTCCCAATTTCCAAAGAGGCAGGGGGGTGCAATTGCACCCAGTGCCACATTACCAAAAAGGCAAATTAGGCAGCTGCCCCCAGAGGCTTTGGGCACCCTGAAGGGTCCCCGAGAATTTTCTCCCCTTTCTTCTCTTGCAACTTGTTCATTATCGTGGGCTCCGTTGCCTGTATTGCCTACAGGCCCCCAAGTGTGTAAATCTGACACTGAATGAACCCCCATGCTGATGCCCATGAGTAAGACCCTCGTATTGGTGGTAGATACATTTTGAGACCAACTGTGGATGAGGAAAACAAGAGATAACCAAGAACACAATGTACAGTGGAAGCCCGGTATAGTGAGTATGGCTTATTGCGAGAATCCCGTTTTAGCGAGTGATTGTCTTTGTACCGCCAAAAGGCCTATGTTTTACATGTAAAATAAAGTGGATATAGCGAGGCCAAAAAGTTCCTTCCACGGTATACGCTCGGTATTACGACAGATATCTCTCGAGGGCGATGCACCACCTAGCAAAAATTAACTATTTTGTTTTGTATTATCTGTTAATTAAACTAAATATTCAAGATGTGAGCCATATCTGCAACACAAAGCCAGTTATGTCTAAACATTAGTGATTCACGGCCTTGAGTACGCTGTGCGCGCTCCCATTTTACGTTCTTCTTTTGTTAGGCCCAGCCATCAGTGAGAGGGGAGTGGTCGGACGACAAGCAAGTTGAGAGTAGAAGAGGAAACATTCAGCAGAATGAGAGCGATCTGTCGGAGCGATTGAAAAACTCAAACCATTCCGTCAACTCGATGCGCACAATCACACGGCAGCAGAGTTGTGATGTAGGTAAGGGGCGGAGTTTACTCGGTCGGAGGGGCGGAGTTTACTCGGTCGGAGGGGCGGAGTTTACTCGGTCGGAGGGGCGGAGTTTACTCGGTCGGAGGGGCGGAGTTTACTCGGTCGGAAGGGCGGAGTTTACTCGGTCGGAGGGGCGGAGTTGTTTCATGTGGTTTGTGCGGCAGCATCATGTCCACGAAACGTAAATCTTTGGACCTTAAAACCAAATTAAAATTATAGATGAGTGTGAAAGTAACAGGTCTTCAAAGACTGACATCGGGAGGCGGTTTAGTGTGTCGTCATCTACGTTGTTCACAATATTAAAGAACAAAGATAAAATTCATGCAGCAGTGACCGAACTAGGATGACCTAGCAGCCAAAAACATTTGTAGCATGGGGAACATCCTCAAATGGAATCTGCACTATTCAAGTGGTTTTGTCAGCAAAGGTCTGCAGGACTGCCCATAAACGGTCTGATGTTAAAGGCGAAAGCTGACTACACTTGCACGAAACATGATGTGCTAGCCAATCGACTGAGGTATTTTCTTTTCTAGTGTAAATAAATACTCGATGACACTAATTTGCGGTAGATAATTGAATTTGAATCATAGAAACTGCTAGGAATAGGTGATTATGCGAGAAATATCTTCGACCACCGGTACATGCCGTATTTCAGTGAACCTTCAGGCCAATTTTCCCAACTGATGGATGTACTGATTAACATTCGAAAACTCTACAAAGTTGATATTATCGTCATGACATATTCGCAAAATTATCCAAAAACTACAGTATACCTAATATTTTAATTCTGATTAGTTACGGTGTCTTTACAGCTTTCTTCGGCGATCAAAAAATAGAAAACTGGAAGAAAAACACCAAAACTGGAGGAATTAATATTTTATGTAATGAAAAATGTCCTGTTTCTTTCTTAAAATTAGTTGATATTCCACCAGATTGTGCCTGAAACGACTTTTTTTGCTGTTTACCTTCGTCAAATACCATGGAAACATAAGAAAAACGGTAAATACGAACGACTATGAGAATTAGGTGGCTTTATTCAACACTTTCGGATACAACTAGTGCTCGATTTAGCGAGTGATTTCCGAGGGATTATGAGCACTCGTTACACCGGGCTTCCACTGTATTTGGTATTTCTCCATAATCTCAATGCTGTCACATTATCATGCAAGGGAAAAAACCTCAGTAATCTTACATTGGGTGTTTTTTGAACTATGAACTGGCCATTTTTCAGTTCACAAAGAGAAATTTTACATGAATAATCAGCTCAAGTTTTCAGCAGCGTAAGATCTCATTGACAAGCACTAAGGGAAGTTTGACCGTACTTTTTTCAAAGCTTGTCCATGTATACAGGTTCCCTTAGTAATATGCTTACTTAAAAGAGAAACTAGGACATAATGTACTGTTTTATAATGCCATAATTGTATCATATTTATTGAGGAGCACTAGGCTTGTTTTGCACTAGTACACTACATGCTTCACTGAGCTTATTTTTTAAATGAATAGATTAAAAAGATAATTAATTGAAAGGATAATGTGATCTATGGTACTACCAGAGGAAGAGCTTCAGAATAACATTTGAATGATATCTGACCAAACATACCTACTAACAGTGTTAACACCATAACCATGAAGGCAGTGCACCTCAACACCAGGAAAAGTGAAGTCATTGGCGATGGAGGCAACATCCTTCCACATTTCCCATCCAGTTTTGTAGCCAATGTCACTGTATAATTTTAGAAATAATTAGCATAGATGCAATAACTAGTGCTTAATCTCTATCACTATAAAATTTCAAAAGGTTTTCAATGATTTAAAATTGACATCAGAACAGAACAATCAGAAAAAGGGCTTATACCTATACATTGAAGAAGCAAACTGATTTTTATGCATTATAAAATGCTTTCTTTATCAACTTTGTTTGTACAACAGACTCTCCCCAATCCTGACTATATGAGATGAGGGGTCGTCTGGATTTGGCAAAGTCCAGATTACCCAAAGATCATTCAAAAGAATATTTATGGAGTTATTTAAGGGAATTCTCTGCCACCCACAACTTATAATCACTTACCATGAGGTAAGAGGCCCTCTTGAGTAAAAATGGCAGCTTAAATAACACATTAAAACATCAAGAAAATATAGTACATACAAGATATTCCCACTATGTAGTATGTAATGGTAAAATTTAAATTTTTAAATAGTATTCTGCAACAAAACAATGGTAACATGCTCACAGTTATCATAACTACAGGGTGGCAATCATCAGGGAATTTTGAATTTCGGAAAAAGTCAGGGGAGTCTCGTAACAGTCAGGGAGAAACTGAAATGGGAAATTCTTGATATTTTTCTACCATTACGTTTATCGGCCAGACATTCCTTCCATTTGTTTCATCAAAGTATTCCACCAACTAAAACTAATGTCCATTGCTGACGTGCATAGAATAAGCCCCATCAATTGGTGGGACATTCAGGGGTGAATCTTATCAGTTGTGAATCTTAATTATTTAGTTGTGAATCAGATGCTCAATATATCCCTTTTGTATATCCGTATTGCGATATTTTCCTAGTAGAGTTAAAATTCATGATCTCAATGTATTACGCTCATCATAAGGAATCCGAGGCAATGTTTTTCGGAAAAGTTTACCTCACATTTTTTTTAACTTCCGAGACTCAGGTCAAGAGGTACATAGCTGGAGCACACTAGCATGTAGTAAATACATGCTTGCAGTTCTAAAAATACGAGAGGATGATTATTAAAATGGTAATACAAGAACCATCTCATGTGTAAACAAAACATTTAATTCAGCAGAAATAAAATATTGCAATAATAGGTGACCTTTTGGCGATCGGTCAGGGAAATTGGTAAATCCATCATGGAAAAGTCAGGGAATTCAAAAATTGGATATAAGTAGCCACCCTGAACCACTTATTGATTTTCCATAAGTGATAGCATTAAAACTAACTTTATCAGGAACTTGGATTACAAACATAACACTTCAACCCCATTATGTCCCAGTCAGTTGATGATTATGTGTCAGCACTGTATGCCCAGCTGCTGATGAGCAGACCTAGACTTTGGAAACGATAAAACATTTGATTCCATCTGTGCCCAGTGGTTATCACCATTCTCTTTGGATTCACCCTCTAAACCCTTTGACATGACTTGTGATATGAATAACATTCCTTTTTCTTCTGCATAATGTAAAAAAATTGATCATCAAAAGTTAATAACTTTTTAATATACAGTGAAACCTGCCTTAAGCGGAACCTGACGTAAACGGAAACCTGTCTTATCCGGAAAAATATGTTGGTCCCGGCGATCGTAATAGGGTTTTACATGCATTGGTATCCTGTGTTAAACGGAAACCGTCAAACGCGGAAACGGAATCGATTTCCAGCACGTGAACCTGGTTTGATTGATTGATTGTAAAAAACAATTTAATGCACAATTTTTTTAAATAAGGAAAATTTTTCCCCTTTTCTCTTCCTTGACCATTGCACCAACCCACTCTTGCACACTTACCTCCCCTCAAACTCGCAGAACCCTCTCTCCTCTCCACAAAGAGTACATAAACATTGTTGTGTAGCCTTGCTCGCTACCGAAATAGACAGAATAATTTTCCTACGTTCTGCTGATAGGGTAAGACCACACCAGAGAATGCTAAGGACCTTAGGTGAACAGCAGATTGATTTCCGCAGTGCCAAGAAACGTATTTTCATTCAAGTATTCTACCAGTTGATTGGTAGGTTGTTGGACAGTCCCCATTCTGCATCCCAACCTCATAGACATTGTCTCGCTTTCCCTCCTAAGGATGGCCCGTTATTAGATCCCTCTTCAATTCTTCACATCTTCTACCTCCTCTTATTTCGTCCAGAATTCCTATCCTCTTCCTTCCTCTTCCACGCTTCCCCAGTGTTCTCCCCTCTATGACTCTCTTCAACATGCCCTCTCCTCTCAAAACCTCCTCCATACATCTCTTCTGCCTTCTCCGAATCTCTGCCACAAGCTTCCTCTCCTCTCCGACCATATCCAATACCTCCTCGTTCGTCTTTCTCGCCATCCAGCTAACCTTCTCCATCCTTCTCCAAACCCACATCTCAAACGCCTCAAGTCTACGCACATCCTCCCTTTGCATTGACCAAGTTTCCGATCCATATAGCGCCACGCTCCATATTAAACTTTTCACCAGCCTCTTCTTTACGTCTCTTCTCAAACCCCCCCCCACATCAATTCCCTTCTCTTCGAAAATTCTTCTTTAGCTAGCGCAATTCTGCATCTGATGTCCTTACCACTAAACCCATTCTCCTCCAAAATACTACCCAGATACGTAAACTGCTCGACCTGCTCTATCTTCTGCCCTCCCACCCTTATATTCAGCCCCGCCTTCTTATTTCTAGAAAATCTCATTACTTTCATTTTATTGTGATTGATCTTCATCCCATACTTTTCACACTGCACTTCTAATGCATTCACCATTGACTGCAACCTCTTGGCCGACTGACTAACCAATGCTTGATCATCTGCAAATCTCACTGATTTTATCAGCACCCCTCCTACCTTTATTCCTACCTCCTCCTCCCCCCATGCCTCCCTTACCATTTCTTCTGAATACACGTTAAAAAGCCATGACAGGTATGTTAAGGACATTAAATCAGTTATTAAAACCTGCCCCACCCTGTTCACACATTATGATTCTCACAAATTAGTGCAAATGAATCCATCGGCCCCGCGGTTCTTCGGCCTCCCAAAAGTGCACAAAACAGGAATCCCGATTAGGCCAGTGGTCTCCAATGTGTCAGCCCCCAATCATCTCCTGGCCGGAAAACTCAACCAAGTGTACAGAGAATACTCCAAGTTCTCCCCAAAATATGGTGTCACCAACTCAGCCGACTTAGCGATTCGACTATCCCGACTTGTGTTCCCCCCCAAGTGCACCCTTGTGTCCTTTGACGTAACCAACTTGTTTCCCAGTGTACCCACCAAAAAAGCTGTCCAGCTGGCAGAAGACATTCTTCTTCAAAAACGTGTCGCCGCCCCAATAGTGCTTGATCTGTGCTCCGCTCTTCAGACATGTGTCTCACAGAATTACTTCAAATTCAGAGACAAAATATTTTTACAACCAGAAGGGTTGGCTATGGGTTCACCCTTATCCCCTTTACTTGCAGACGTTTACATGGATAATTTAGAAAAAGAACTTTTTTCATCGGTGAACCCCTTGATAAAAAATGTCTGTGCTTGGTATCGATATGTGGACGATATTTTGTGTGTGTGGTCAGGATCCGCGAGGCAACTCGACACCTTCTTGCACCTCTTGAACTCCTTGGACAATTGTATTAAATTTACGATAGAAAAAGAAACGAATGGAGCTTTAAATTTTCTTGACCTAACTATTTCCAAAGATTCTGGAAAATTTGATTTTTCCATTTTTAGAAAAGATTGCTACACAGATCAAGTTATTCATGCCACTTCGAGACATCATTTTTCTCAGAAGCTATCATCCTTCCATGCCATGCTCCACCGTCTGCTAACTATTCCGATGTCCCAACTCAATATACAAAAAGAGCTCAATATCATTAAACATATAGCTGTCAACAACGGCTACAAAACAGATATGATCGATAAACTATATCGGAAAAAACTACAGAAGATGGCTACCCAAACCATATACGGAACCCCTCCGCTAAGTGAAAGTGATAAATGGAGGAAATTCTTATACTTGGGGAATTTGTCCCTCCTAGCTACCAAGACCTTCCTAAAAAATAATCACATGAGAGCTGCCTATTATAATAACTCTAATTTAAGGAATTTTTTCTCCAAGTCCAAGGACGCTATCCCAAATTTGGAAAGAAGTGGTGTATACAGACTCAAGTGCGAATGTTCGGCAACCTATATTGGGCAGACTGGACGAAAATTCAAAGAGAGACAAAAAGAACACATTGCTTGTTTCAAACATCAAAATTCCAATTCTAACTTCGCAAAACACCTGCTGGACAATGATCACACAAGTGACTTCTCATTGGAAATTTTACATTTCGAGAAGAAAGGCCTCAGGCTTGACGCTCTTGAGCAAGTGGAAATTTTAAAATCGTTGAATGCAAATTGTGAAATTGTAAATGATATGTTGTATACTTCCCGCTCTCCACTCCTCAACCTCCCCCTCTTCCATTAACCCCTTACCTTCGCACACTTCGGTTTTTCCCCTTTCCTCCCCTTTCTCCCTAATCCTTAACCGTCACCCGCCTTCACCCCCGCTGACGCACTTGAGCACGCTAGCATTTCTGTTATTGTCTTTCTCTCCTTCCCCAACCCCTTCCTACACCCTCGGTTCACCCTAATCCTTACCCAACCGTCACTGCAGTTAGTCAGCTTGAGATGCGTCAGCCCTACCTACCACCCCTCATTCCTCGACTCCTACACCCTGGGGAAGACCCAACCTCCCAACTCCCACTCTCCTCTACCGCTTCCCCCTCCACTTTCTCAGATTTGATTGTATGTCTATGTCACGTGTCATCCGAGTATTTAAGAAGGTGTATCAATGTATTCCTCACCAGAAGATGACGTTAACCGTCGAAACCATGGTCGTGTTCGAATAAAATATTCTGTGGAAATACAAAGTTCTAGTAAATTTTTTCAATATGTCTAGTAAATTCCACAAAGTTACGCCGGAAACCATCAATCGAAACTACTGGTCTAATAGGTACACCCGGCTTGTGTATTTTTATGAGACCATAAAGACGCGGAGGCAATGGGTTTGTGGAGGGTAAATAGAAGATGTCTCTTTGGGAAAATAGTTCTTTCGTTGAACGAAGAGCATCTCTAATTGACTGTTGAAATTTGTTTGTCGGATCTTTGGGTAGCACAGCCGAATCACTTTGATTGATGAAATCCTGGCACTTACGAATGTAATCTGCAGTATGCAATAATGCAGTCGCTGTTTCCGCTCCTCCCTCATTCTACTCAAGGTCCGCTACCAGCCCTGCACGTCACCACTTATCTCCCCATCATCCACCACTACAATCCGTGTCCACCCCCTAACTACTACATCCCCCACCCACTCACCCCCCTCCCTCCAGTGTGGTATATATACAGGTCGCTTGTATTGCTTCATCACCTGATGATGGTGCTTAGCGCCGAAACCCGGGTCGTGTTTGTACGTATATTTCTCTGTGGTTTGCAAAAGTTTTTTAATAAATTCGTTTTACAGAATGGAATACCACCAAGTTACCAGTGAGCTTATTTTATTTATACGTGAGGCTAGTACAGCCGTTCAAGTTAAGCTATATAGAAAGCTTTCTATTAAGAAGCGCATTGCGTCCCTGAACATATACTACAACAGCCAATGCCTCCGTTTCAACCTTACACCATCATATGTGACGATTTGGACCACATCCGAGTCACCAGCGGCCAAGTATGCTGTGCAGAAGGCATCCGAGACCTGGGTACGGAAGGAACTTCGCAAATGGTACGCCATCCAGAACAACATCGCCCACTATCTGTTGGTGCTGCACATGGAACTCACCCATAACCTGCATCCCGTGGAATGGATTACCATCGATGACTACGTGCGACAACTCAGCAGTGTCGCAGCCTTCAAGAAACGTGAGATCCAAAACCGGAAGCTGCTATTACTGAAGGGACGTCGTCATCCTTCTGCTGTCAACAGCTTCCCCGACCACCGCCCTCATGTGTTTCACGAAAGAGTACTTAACCTGTCCCACCATCAGTTCAACGATGTGGATTCCTCCCTCCTAAAGAAAGGATTGAAATACTCCCCACCAGTTCCAGTGTCCTCTCGAGAGGTGGAACTCCTAGCAGTGGACTGTGATGTAGCCCTTAACCGTTCGTCTCTTAATCTTAAGCATATCGTTGCCCACGAAATCCGCGGATTTCACTCGAATCTTAAGACTGCTAATTATGGTGAGTCAATTAGAGATGCTCTTCGTTCAACGAAAGAACTATTTTCCCAAAGAGACATCTTCTATTTACCCTCCACGAACCCATTGCCTCCGCGTCTTTATGGTCCCATAAAAATACACAAGCCGGGTGTACCTATTAGACCAGTAGTTTCGAGTATAGGAGCTCCAGCCCACAAAGTAGCCCAGGCCTTAAGTCGCCAATTCATTCATTTCACGGCATTTAAATCCAGACATGGCATCAAGAACGCTCTAGAACTCGTGGAAAAAGTGAAAGACATTCCAGTTCCCAATAACGCCAAGTTGGTGTCATTTGACATCGTAAATCTATTTACGAAAGTGCCTGTAATAGAAACCACGAGTATAGCGCTGGAATTATTAAAGAAAGCCAACGTTCAACCCAACGTGATCAAAGAATTTTCCACCTTACTCACAATTTGCCTGAACCAAAATTACTTTACTTTTAACAATTCTTTTTATACTATGACGGATGGCTTAGCAATGGGATCGCCTATCTCTCCCCTGCTTGCAGAAATATTCATGGACCGTTTCGAAAATAATTTGTTTAACTCCGGGAATAAGCTTTTAGGGTCCATTTTATACTGGCACAGATATGTGGACGATATTTTAGTACTCTGGACTGGCACAGATCGTCAATTAGACTCTTTTACCTTGTTCCTGAATCAGTTCCATCAGAATATTTCCTTTTCCTGTGAAAAGGAGTCAAATCGCACGCTAAATTATCTTGATCTATCCATTTCCATTGAGAACGGTCGTCACAAATTCTCCATTTTTCGAAAACCAACATACACCGACCATGTCATTCCGGCCGATTCAAGACATTGGTATCCACAAAAGATAGCTGCATTCAATTCCCTAATTCACCGCCTGTTAAACGTACCAATGTCAAAAGACGACTTCAATAAGGAAGTCAGTATCATTAAACAGATCGCTAGGAATAACGGATACACGAACAGATTAATAGAGAAATTAATTTCTAATAAACAAAAGAAATTGGCACTCGAGTCTATTTATCCCACCAAAAGCTTGCTAAATAACAAAAAACGGTGGTGCTCGTTAAGATACCTTGGTGACATCACACATAGATTGGCTAAAATATTCCCTACAGAAATGTATAACATCTCCTATAGAACCCCTGTAACGTTAAAAACATTATTTGTTAAGTGCAAAGACCCAGTGGACTCCAAGGAAAGAAGTGGGGTATATGTTCTACAGTGTGGTGAATGCGATGGAGTGTATGTGGGCCAAACCATCAGAAATTTTAACACTAGAGGTAAAGAACATTTTAGAGCTTTTAAACAGAACAATGACGACAAGAGCAACTTCGCTAAGCATCTTTTAGTTTGTGACCATACTAGTGATTTTATTGTTAAAATTTTACATTTGTCTAACAACAGAAGGGAGTTGAACTCACTAGAGCAATTGGAGATTTTAAAAGCATATAATGACCCGAATGTTTCCGTTATTAACGAATATTTGTACCCTGCCTCCTCTCCTATCCTTGACGCAGTCGCTGTTTCCACTCCTCCCTCATTCTACTCAAGGTCCGCTACCAGCCCTGCACGTCACCACTTATCTCCCCATCATCCACCACTACAATCCGTGTCCACCCACTAACTACTACATCCCCCACCCACTCAACCCACCCCCCTCCCTCCAGTGTGGTATATATACAGGTTGCTTGTATTGCTTCATCACCTGATGATGGTGCTTAGCGCCGAAACCCGGGTCGTGTTTGTACGTATATTTCTCTGTGGTTTGTAAAAGTTTTTTAATAAATTCGTTTTACTCATTACTTTCGTTTTCTTGTGATTGATCTTCATACCATACTTTTCGCACTGCACCTCTAATGCATCCACCATTGACTGCAACCCCTTGGCCGACTGACTAACCAATGCTTGATCATCTGTATATCTCACTGATTTTATCAGCTCCCCTCCTACCTTTATTCCTACCTCCTCCTCCCCCCATGCCTCCCTTACCATTTCTTCTGGATACACGTTAAAATGCAATGGCGATAGTGGCCACCCTTGCTGCACTCCCCGTCCTATCATGGCCCATCCCGATTCTCCATTGGCTACCCTAACCTTCGGCGTCTGGTTCATAAATAATTTCCAAATCAGATGCCTGTGCCTCCAATGGACCCCTAATTTCTTCAACACTCCCATTAATTTCGTCCATTCCAACCGATCAAACGCCTTCTCAAAATCTATGAAGCATGCAAAAACATCCTCCCTTACTCTAGGTTCCTTTCTACTAGCGTCCGCATCACCACTATAGCATCTCGCGTTCCCGTCCCTCTCCTAAACCCGAACTGGTCGTCACCCAGGTATTCATTTGTCTTCTTCTCTAGCCTTCTGTTTATAATTCTCAGAACTACTTTGGCCGCGTGTGATATTAAGCTTATTGTCCTCTAGTCTTCGCATGTTTTTGCCTTACTCTTCTTTGGTATAGGAATTAGTACAGTCTTCGCGAAGTCTTCCGGCCACACTCCATCATCATAAATCCTACGAATAAGCGCAAAAAGTTTTCCTCTTCCGTTCTTCCCCATGCTCTTTAAAAACTCAGCA
Source organism: Pyrrhosoma nymphula (assembly GCA_963573305.1). Lineage (NCBI taxonomy): Eukaryota > Metazoa > Arthropoda > Insecta > Odonata > Coenagrionidae > Pyrrhosoma > Pyrrhosoma nymphula. The sequence goes on from OY754330.1 coordinate 59,817,710, forward strand.
GGTATGTCGTCCATTCCCACTGCCTCATTCCTTTTCATGTCTCGTAGAGCTCTTTCGATTTCGCTATCTAGGATACTTGGTCCGATGCTATTAAGATCCGAAGATATTAAAACATCAACGGTTAAACAATGCTTCGCTAAAGCTGGATTTATGCCACTACTGGTCCCCGAGGCAGGTAAGGAAAACAAATTCCATCAAATCATATCAACAATGCAAATGCATATTTATGCACTTAAAGGAATATAGATATAGACAGGACCTTTTCCATTTCACAACCAATGGCCAATCTAAGCGAATTACAGCAGGCTATAGGCAATAACATAGATGCTGAGAGATTTGTAGACTTCGACAACGATCTCCTGACGAGCGATGAAGATGTCTCGCTGACAGACAGTATGAAAGAAGACCAAGCCTGTGAATCCGACGAAGAAGTAAATAACCATAATATGTGAAGAAAACAAAAAGTCCTATAAAGAAATGTTGGTTTCTTTAAAAGAATTAGCAGAATGCAGTCTTACCAAAGGCAACACTGATTTATTTAATATCTTAAACGGGGCTATCGGCAACGTAGAGAATTTTATTAAACAGGGAAAAAAGGAAAAACAGACAAAAGTGACGGATTATATGCGTATTTTATAGACCATTTTTTATGTTAACTAGTAAACAGATAAACAAATTTAACCACAATGTGATACTGTTCTTTCATGATTTCGTAATAATTTCGTCTACAAGTAAAATTAGAGTGAAACCAACCTTTTAGGAAACGCATGTTATGGGCGTGAAATGCTTTTCAAGGTCTTTTTCGAAATGTGAGACCCTGGGTTAAGCAGAAAACTGTCTTATCCGGAAAAAAAATGATGACACCGAGAGATTCTGCATAAGACAGGTTTCACTGTATAAGCAACTCTAATATTACTCAAAAGCAAGCATAAATTAAGTTAATCTGGTGTCCAAAATTCTTTCACACAAATAAATAGATTTTTATTCCATATGTTAACTCCTACAAGTACTGCAACAGCTTGAATCCAAGGGCTTTAAGAGAAAATTGCAGAAGTTTTCACAAACTTGATTCAACTTCAACTTGTAGGATTTTTGAGCACTGTAGATATTTTTTAGACTAGAGGGTAGGTCATCTAGTGGGATTTGTAAAGATTTAACCGAACGTAGCCTCCGAGGAAGTCCGCATTGCGAAAATGTTCACATCCAAGTAAACTTAGAAGGACTAAAGCCGGAAAATAGCGACAATATTCCCAAAACGCGTACTCCAGCGAAAGAAATTATATCAAATGTAATAAGCACTTCCAGTGAAATTCGCCCACCTAATACCCATAAGCGTGGAAAAGAACCAACCGACACTCAATCTACAAAATATGACATTAACTTTGTAGTAGTTAATTGCCGTAGCGTTAAAAACAAGCGCGCTGAAATCGAGCATATATTTCAGGACGCAGACGTGGTCATAGGAACGGAGAGCTGGCTTACAGAGGATATAAGTGACATCGAAGTTTTTCCTCCAGGATATAAAATCTACAGATGCGATCGAAGCGATAGGACAGGAGGCGGAGTTTTTATAGCAGTTAAATCACATTTACACAGCACCGCCCATGAAATAACTGATAATGAAATAGAAAGCGTATGGTGTACAATTAAACAACGAAACAAAAGGAGTATACATGTTTGCTCTTTTTATAGACCTCCAAACTCCGAAGCTGATATTATTTACCAATTAGAAAATCAAATATCCGCATTTACTTTGAGAGACAGCAAAAGTGTAATCATTATTGGGGGAGATTTTAATCTGCCATCTATAAATTGGGATTCTTACACTGTAAAGCCAAATTCAAGGAATAGGGAAATCAGCGAGATCTTACTCAACACACTTACTAAGCACTCACTCGCCCAAGTAGTTGACAAGCCTACGAGAGGAAATAAAATATTAGACCTTTTTGCAGTAAGCCATCCTAGGTTGATAAAACAACTCGATATTATTGATGGCATAAGTGATCACAGAGTAATTTTTGCAGCCTTAAAACTTGAAGTAGAGTCAGCTGTAAAACCGAAACGCAATATTTATTTATTTGATAAATGCAACTTCATAAAATTTGGCGAGATGCTTAATGATTCGTACACTGACTTCGTAGCTAAAACAGAGGACAAAAGCACTGATGCATCATGGAAATATTTCTTAGAAATTCTACGCCAGGGAATCAACGAATATATTCCGCGAAAATTTAAATGTGATAGTAAAGAACCTCGCTGGTATAACAATGATGTTAGGAGGGACCTTAAGAGACAGAGAAAACTGTACAACTTATTCAAAAAGTCCATTACGTTAGGTGACAAATCGAAGGAACTTGAAGCAAAAGAAAGTTACGCTGCACAACGCTCAAAAACCAAGAAATCAATGCGTACTGCATTGTGAAATTTCAAGAAAAAAGTACTTGGTGAATTACTCGAAGAAAATCCGAAATCTTTTTGGTCATATGCGAGAGAGCTTCAGGGAAAATCTTCAACCGTAGAATCGTTATTTGATAAAGATGGCAAACTTGTCACCGATAATATTGACAAAGCTAACACGTTAAATTCCCACTTTGAAAGTGTATACACTACAGACAATACTCCATGTTATTTCGACATTTCATTCACTGAGGAACCGATGAAAGAAATCACTATTCAATGTGATGGGATAACTAAACAGCTACAGTCGATCAAAAATAGTAAATCTCCGGGTCCGGAGGGAATACCCGCGCGTGTCCTCAAGGAATTAGCGCCACAGATCGCACCGTTCTTAGACATAATATTCAAGAAGTCATTGTCTGAAGGAAAGATACCAATAGACTGGAAAATTGCAAACGTTACACCGATATTCAAAAAGGGAAACAGACATGACCCAGGGAACTATCGACCAATTTCATTAACGTCTATTATAGGCAAGATACTCGAACATATCGTCGTTAGCAATATCATGACGTTCCTGGACAGTCGTAACTTCCTTCATGGCTGTCAGCACGGCTTTCGGAAAGGTAGATCATGTGAAACACAGCTCGCGCTCTTTCTTCATGACGTTCTCAAATCTGGTGAATCGAAAACACAAGTGGACGCATTATTCCTAGATTTTAAGAAAGCTTTCGACACTGTACCTCACAACAAACTTTTATACAAATTACAGTCATGCGGCCTAAACGAAACAGTAGTAAACTGGATACGCGACTTTCTGAGTGATCGTAAGCAAAAAGTAGTTCTTGACGGAATTAGCTCTGATGCAGTTAAAGTGACATCAGGTGTCCCACAAGGAAGCGTAATCGGCCCCCTTTTGTTCATTATATACATAAATGATCTATGCTCTCGAATTAGCAGTAAAATACGTTTATTTGCTGACGACGCTGTCATCTATCGCGAAATTAATGATCACTCTGACTTTGAAATTCTATCATCGGATTTAAACAACGTTCATGTGTGGAGCCAAGAGTGGGGACTCGAACTTAATCTGAGCAAATGTGCGGCGGTACATTTCTTGCGGAGGTCGTCCAACTATCCCCGTGTATATGCTGTGGATGGCGTTAAGATAAAGGCGACAGATGAAGTTAAGTATCTGGGAGTTACGATAACCTCAAACCTATCGTGGGGAACACATATAAGAAATATTTGTGGCAGAGCTCTGAAGAAGCTAGGATTCGTCAAGCGTATTGTGGGAAGATTCTCAGATGAAAAAGTAAAAGAGAGGTGCTATTTCGCACTCGTCCGGCCACACCTTGAATATGCAGCAAGCATATGGGATCCGGTGCAGAAAGAATTCATTCGGGAACTTAATAAAATACAAAGGAAAGCTGCGCGATTCGTCAAAAACTGCTACGGGCGTACAGACAGCGTTACGCAAATGTTAAACGAATTAGGCTGGGAGCCGCTAGAGACTCGGAGGCTGCGCGCTAGGCTTAGATTACTTGAGCAATTGAGAATAGATATCTTTCAGAGCGACACGGAGAACATCATATTAGAACCCCACTATATTTCCAGGTCCGACAGAAACGATAAATTAAGAGAGATATTTTGCCGAACGGATAGGTATGGGAATTCGTTTTTCCCCCGAACAATAAGGGACTTTAATAAATGCAAGGCGTAATTTCATAGAGCGTTTCCTTTTTATATGTAAACGGCTGGTGTCCTAACACCCCCCGTCACACGCCTATTGAGGCGGCTTGCGGGGTAGTATGTAGATGTAGATGAACTTTGAGTCATTTATATTTTTTTAATGAGAGATAACTATAAAAAAGGCATGTAATATCTCCAACTTTTGTACTGAGAACAGCACTTTTGTTTTTTGCCAGCATTATTTTATTTCAGTCAATTAAATGCATGTTCAACATTCAGGTGAGACAAAATAGTGTGATACCAGGTTTCACATGCCAAAGCAAAACCCACTTGGCCGAGTCTAAGGAGACAGCAAATCAATTTCACGCCGCTTCAATCACAATTTCCCTCGGCCCAATACCCAGGCTAAGAGGATAATGGCACTGAATAATGTTAGCTTAGTATTACAGGCGGTCCTTGACTTTTGTACACTCCACTTTCGTACAATTTGCACTTTCGTACGCTCCAAATTGATACCTTTTAATTTACTTTCGGACGTTGAGTTCAGACTTTCGGATATTTTTCAAATAATATTTGAATTTCCCGTACTGGTGCATGGCTCATCCGGCATTTAACTGTTTCATATGGCGTTCTCGCTCGCTAGTACACGCGACTGTGGGCAGTGTTGACTTAGAGCAAGGTATAACTTGTTTATTTACTAAATTTAATTAATATTGTGTGATAAGAATAAGTGGAAAACGTAAAAATGATGTTACTCAGACCAACTAAAATAAGCGTAGGTCACATAAACTTAATACTGTCGAGCAAAAGTTGAGAATTATTAGACATGCTGAACTGGGATAATCTTGTGCTGCAATCGAATAATCATTGAACTTAAGCCGTTCAACTGTGTTTTCAATAGTAAAGGGGAAGGATAAAATTATTGGCCGTGTACGAAACAATGGGAAGTGCATGAAAAATTCATAAAGTTGTGTATGGCATGTACCTATGATATGTCATTCTATTTTCGTTTGTCTTTTGTCTCGTTTAGGAAATAAGCAAATTTTGTTGCTTCTTTAATTGTAATAAATTAAATTATATTGAGTTTAAGGGTCCAAAAATTAAATGCCATTATGCTTCTTGTTTTGTGTCTTTATAGTTATGGTGGACATTATCAGCAAAATATTAATTTCTTCTTGGGAAAAATTAGAAATGTGTAAGCACATATATTGTGTCTAAGTGTCACGGGTGTCACTCAGCAGGTATTCTTTTAGAACCACTTATCAAGACTGCGTAATTTAAAAAGTAATTACGTATTGTTTGAAATATAATTAATTTATTTTTAAACTTTTGTATTAAAAATAAAATTTCCTTACAAATAATGAGGTTTATGTATATGTATATTTAACTCTCCCGGAACGAAACCCCTAATTAGTATGGGAATCTGTTGTTCAACTTTCGTACACGTCTTCAGGAACACATTGTGTACGAAAGTCGAGGACTGCCTGAATTGCTATACATATTTACCTAAATGGTGAAGACCCAAAGGACATTTTAACTTAGTAAGAACTGCCAGGTCGTGTGGCTCCCTTCCATTGATGGAATGTAAGAATTTTCCTCCATAAACTATATTTTTATTTATGAATACAAGCCATGTTCAACCATCTTATTCCATTTAGTTTACCCAATTGGAATTAGAACTTCCTGAGATATTTGATGAGAATTTTGCTCCAGTATACTGTACTCACATCTCTCACTGGTGTTTGCCAACTTTTTACCTTAGCAAAAAACAAAAATAGGCTAAAAAGTTTCTAGACATTCAATTTTAGCACTAGGCTAACCAAATCACCCAAAATAGTTAGTTCTGAAGATAATTTTGGATGATGCAGTTGTGATGCCATCTCAAACTTTTAACAAAACCACCTGCACTTAATGCCTATCCACATTACGCAAGGGTCCAGATTAGCAAGGGTCTACAGTATTTTCAACATGTATATATCTGTACTGCCAAATGAATGCATTCCAACCAGCTTTTCTTCAAAATTTTTAATGAAAGAGAGAAATCTAGGAGATTAAATGTTATTTTAATAATGGTATTGAATGAGCATTATATACAGTAGCGTATCCAGCGTGGCGGGGGGGTGGTGGTATCCAGGGTGGCCCCCCTGCCACATGTTCTAGCACCCCTAAATCTGCGTATTCCACCCATTGCATCACCTAAATTTGTATGGTTTAGTAAACTGGTTAATTTATGAGTCGGGGCTCCCTAAACATTTTCCGCCCCCAGTAAAAATTTTCTGCCCCCCCCCCCCCCCCCCCCCCCCCCCCCCCCCCCGGACCCAAAACCTGGCTACGCCACTGATTATATACATATTAACTCTAAAGTACTCAACCTGAAGAAATTCTCGATGTCTTGAACAGTATAATTTCTATCGTCAGCAGTTGAAACTAAAACTTCATCAGGTTTCCAAAACTTAGACGATGGTAAGAGCCAAGCCAGGCTAGGTGATGAACGCTGCTCCTCTCTCAAAACTCCCTCTCTTATAACAAAAACCCCTAAATTGTCACCTGGAACATAAGACAAAATCATTAACGATCAGCGAAGTATATTCTCAATGCATGTAGGAATTGCAATGTTAACATACATACACTAGAGATGGTACACTCATATTCAAACCTCTCCCTCTTAACTCCATTCAATTATCCATACTAACAATTATTTTTATTGAAAATGCAGAATTGACATAAATTGAAAAACTTCTCATTCCATCACCATATTGATTCATCATAAAATCCTAACTTGGAAGAAATAGGTTCACACAATATCGCAAATAATGAAATTGTAATGTAGAAGAAAACTAAACTTTCATAACCTCTATACTGAAGAAAGAACGTCAAGACAACCTTTGACAGGAGTGTCTTTTGATCGTTTTACCCCTCTTCATGAATATCACAGCCCATTTGGCCTTTGCAACTAGATAAATGAGGAAATTGCAGTGTGCAGATTTGGGCTGCAAGGGTCATAACTGACCCATTATTTGTTTAAAAATCTCTTCCATGAATCTAAAGATCACCATTGATTATCAAGCATGCATACATTTGCATAATTTCAGTCAGAAATGAAAAAATTACACTGGTAGTTATCAAATATAATGTTACCTACTAGCAATTCAGTATATAACCAGGTTACCACTTTTTAAAATAAAAAATGTGATTGTCTATACATCAGTGTGCACAAAATAAATTTAGACAATTGAAGATTACAAATCTGTCAACAGAATTATCAGCTGAATTGCAAATGCACCTATATTGTTTTGCTGAGATTAGACATGGGCGCCGAATACGTTCTCATTGGCAGTCGATCCTCTTCCAACCCAGCGGCGGCGTATTCGGCTTGGACCGAATAATATATACTTCTACTTTCCACTGACGGATTTCTGTCTCTTCATAAAACTTTGTTTGTGCCAATGCGCACATTTTTTTGTGCATTCGAATCTCCCTCCTCGACCTTCCCCTTACCTTGCTCATCGCACCGTCTGGAGGGTGGGGAGAGGGGGTGTGCCTATGAGGCGGGAGGGGCAGTGGCAGCTGAGTTCTTTCGTCGGCGGAGAGGAGAGTGAACATCTCCTGAGTGTTATTGGTTTTAGGATGGAGTCCTTATTGGGGATGGTTAGCCGATGGCCGGTGAGTTTTCTTCCCATTTCCTGTTTTTCCCTAATTCCTTTTTTTTATTTATTTAATTAATTCTCATGGGTCACGCGTCACGGCTTTTCCCAGCCACGCGTGCCTACAAACTTAATGCATGCATTAGGGCATCATGAAGATACCGAATTCAATGATAGAGGCAATTGAAAAAATGGATAGACGCTTGAGATATGGCGCTTGCGATATCTGAAGCAGCTTGTGAAAACTTGCCTGTGTCTTCGTCGGCATTGCTATGCACTGAATAATTTTCATCACTGTCTAGCACCTCGCAGATATCTTGAGCGTCCAGTAGTATGCAGCGTTGCTCATTTTGCACTTCCACCTCATGTGGGGGTGCTCTATACTGGAGAGCACGGACAATTTCTTTGCCTCTCTTCACCACTTCATAAACAGTTATAGTTGTTTCTTATAGTCAAAGGAAGCAAATGCTACCAACTGCCATGACCCACAACACAACTAACAATAATCACAATTGTGCTGGCCATGAGTTCGGCGGCGGCGGCATCCAAAACAGGGCCGGCAGCGGCGTGGCGACGCCCATGTCTAGCTGTGATACACTGACAGTGAATGATTCTTTTACATGATTGGTTGAAAATGACCCTTCCAACATAAGTGAGATAAGGATTCTTAAGACTGTAAATTCATGGAATGAGAAGCTATAGATAGTCCCAATCACTATTTCGGATTCAGATAATCAACTTTGATAGGTGATATTTATTTTTTTGAGATTTAGGTGGTCTCTATCTTAGGTGAAGGTTATCCTTTCAGATACAGTAGACCCCCGGCTTTACAATGGGATCACTTTATGATGGATTCACTCTATACGATAAGCATGCTAGTAATTTTAAAGGGTGCAGATATTGTGCACGCCCTTTAAAATATCCCATTTTGACAATCTTTTGCACCCATGATTAGTTATTTATTCAGCATTCTAAGCCTTATTTGTTAATTAATAGCATTTTTTAGCAGAGCAACATAAACATATTTAATGAAACCTATATTTATGAGCTGCTTACATGATTAAAACAAATGTTGCGATGATTAGTGCTACCGCCAATTAGCTACTATGAGATAACGTCCATGTCAGTCAGGATCACATCTACGATAATTCACATTAAGGCTTTCATTAGTCATTATTGACATCATTTTGTTTAGAATAGAAGAATATTTAAGATTAAGTAACTTCGCACTGAGCTATGAGAGAATATGTTCCCCACTGTCAGCTGGGTCGCCAATGCACTCTAGAAGATCAGTCTTCGAGTATCTTCCGTGGAAAGTGGTATTGTCAATAGTTCATACTGTGAACTGTCTCTTTTCAAACCGCATTTACCATTCTATAACTAAACTTTCCAGAAGTTACTTGTTTATTGTGGGAAGTTTCTGTAGTGACCATGCCCCCTAAATTCAAGCAGAAAATAACAATTCAAATGCAGCAGGAGATAGTGAAGAAACACAATGATGGCGCTCGAGCTAGCACATTATCACGTGAGCATGGTTATTCGTAATCCAATACATCAACAATAATTTAACAGAGAGCACTTGAGAAAAATTAAAGCGTCTGTTGGATCCAGCACTCTGAAAAAGGTTGAGTTCATTTCCGAAATAGAGACACTAGTTATTGTGGATCAGAGAGAAGGAGATAAAAGGCAACACTGATCCTGGGCAATTTATATGTGAGAAAGCCAAGCAGATTGCTGAATATCTAAGGCACTTTCCACAAGTTCTGCATGCTACAAAGACTTAAAAGCAAACAAAGGTTGATATGATTGTGTCCGAGGATTTACGGGCACTAAAAACACTGTTAGCCAAGGCAAAGCCACTGGCGCAGATAGAGAAGGCACAGAAAAATATTTAAAGCAATGAAAATAATTTATTAAAATGAAGGTTATTGCCCACAGCTGGAGTTTAATGTAGATAAGACGGGCCACTTTTGGGGGAAAAAGCCCCAAAGGACATGTATTACAAGGCTTCCTTGCCTTGGGCATAGGCCCATGACAAATAGGCTTACTCTTTTGTTGGGAGCTAATTTTTCAGGTGCTTTAAACTGTGGCCTTTGCTCATCTATCACTCAGAAATTCCTAGGATCTTCTAGAAACATAACATCAACAAGTCCAGCCTATGTGTCTTTTGGCATTGTGACAAGAAATCACGGGTGATATGCCAAGTTTTAAGTTAGTGGGTGTCATCAGAGTTCTGCCTTTATGTCAAAAGTTACCTTGAGGGAATATAACTGCCACTCAAAGCAGTATTGGTGTTAGATAGATCCAGATCTAATCACATCTCTCGATGCAGAATTCAGCTTCATTTAAGTTCAATTCCTCCTTCCCAATACCACTTCTGTGCTCCAACCAATATATCAGAAAAGTAATTGCCCATTTCAAAAAATATATTTGAAAAAAAGTGCTTGCCAAATTCTTCAGGGAGATTAGCAGTCCAAATTCCATCCCACAGAAATATTTCTGGAAGTGGCACTTCAGCATTTTAGATAGTATTTGCTTACTTGTGGACTCCTGGAATGAAGTTTCCACCAGATGCCTCAATTCTGCTTGGAAAAATATTCGGCCGGAAGTTGCTCACGATCTTCAAGGGTGTAAGGAAGAGCATCCGATAGATGAGATAATTTCCAATCATTGCGTTTACACAAATGATGTGGTATGCAGTCATGCGCACGGGTGCAAAGTTATGCACCGAAGACGATGACCATAGGAGAGGGCTGAACACAGAAAAACTCCAAGAATTGAAGAGAATGGTTGAAGAAAGAAACTGCGAGGAGGATACTACTAATCGAACGAGTATGAAGATAAATGGACACTTCAAAAAAATTCATCTTGATAGCATTAAACAAACCACCTCACATGAACTTTTCAAGGAAAAACTTTAATTTTCCTCTTTTGCGTCTATGACGTCATTTTTTTCCTTTTAATGTGCCTATATCATCATTGCAAGAGAGGTTATTATTTTTTCGCATTGTAAGTTCAACTTTTTCTTAGCAAAGATTCCATTAAATTAGGTGTTCAACTTTTTCTTAGCAAAGATTCCATTAAATTAGCTATGTCCTTAGTGTTCTTCTTAAATGTTTCGTGTTCTCGTACATGATGTATGGATGCCTCTAAGAATGCCATGGGTCCCCAAAATGCCCCCAGATAACTGTCCCAATTCAGAAGAGTCAGTCAGCTGTTCCAAGAAAAGGGCTTTGAGTGAAGGTTCTCCCCTCTGCTGTTATCTCTATTGTTATTTGGCAATTCCATCTCCAAGGGATGTCCTTGCTGGGATAATGATAATGCTGCTGGCTTGGCATAAGGAGAAGGAAGATCATAGGAAGCAGAAGACAGGCAAGTGACAACGGCGATGCACGCATAAATTATTATTCGTGGAAAGGTTACTGACTATTCCTCCATCTGTCATCTATGTATTATCATAAGGTACTTCTCACTCATACTTAAGCCAACTTCTATCATAACTCAATGCCTAATTTTGTGCCCATAGTTTTAATAAGCTCACAAAGCCACTTTCTACATATGCGTTTCTTCACATACAATTGAAGTAATTGCAATATAGAGATTATGTGTGACACCAAAAGAAAGATGCCTAATTGTAGATTCCGAGTACTAAGCAGAGGTATAACGAGAGTTGATTAATTCTAGTCCACGTTCTCTTCCTAATGCTAGAAAATGCAATTAAGGTTTAAGTCCCTGAGATTGACTCACAATTAGACAGTGAGTATGGTGGTACATCTTGCGTATTCATGCTAGGAATAACTGATTAACAGTTGTGTTGATAATTCATTACATCTTATGTTAAGTTTTAATATTGGTTAAATAATATATTTAATCATTTGATTCCAGCATATTTCATAACTATCCTCTATTGTGTACCAGTGAATGCACTGGCATTTTTGTAATGAAACCGATCCCTTGTTTGGTAATATGCTGGCTCAATTTACAATGGAATTCACATTACTAACGATCCTGTGGAACAGATAAACATAAAGTGGGAACCTACAACACATGACCTTCATAACAACCTACATATTTCATAAGTACCTTCTTGAAGTATCCAAACTCACCAACAGCAAAAACTTTTAGAGATTTAACAGCACCTCCCCAAGGAGCAGCAAGGGTGACGAGGGCACGTATGTACTTATTTTTCCAAGCTTGGGTCTGCAGCTGCAAAAATCGAAGGGCCATGACCCCACCCATACTATGGGTAAGAAGAACCACACTCCTCATTCCATTGTCCTTGTATGTCTCCTCCACTAAAGATCGCATCCTGGTAAAATAGTCTTGCTGCTCATCTAAATGAAAAGGATGGAATAACACTTAAATAGCATGAAGAAAAAGAATACCAGAAACTTTAAATGTAATCAACAATATGGAGCAGGCAAAAATTCTTCAGCAAAAAAAGTTAAAAAGATGCCATTGCCTACAGTACTATAAAAAGTAAAATCTTAACTATTAGTCAAGGAATATTGATTGAAATATTATGACCAAGATTTTAAATGTCAGCTCTTGTGGTCGATATACCAGTCCCACTTGAGAACCACAACTTTCTATGTGCTGGGGTTTACTGGTTTGGAGCATATTTCCAAATACATAGATTGTCAGATGGTACAATGCAACAGTCAATCATTTATAATATTGGCAGAAGGAATGAAGGGGAGAAATTACTAAGGAAGGCCAACGATGGAATACATCAAGCCAATTATGAAGGGCCAAAGTGAAGAATTATGTAGAAATGAAGTGGTTGGCAGAGAGGAGAGTGGAGTGAAGTGAAGAGCTGCTGCAAACCACTCTTTGGATTGATGACTACTGATAATTATTGAGAGTATGTTTAGAATAACTTTTCCCTTTGGAAAAATTATTCTACTCTTATTATTCTACTCATTCATGCAATATAGAACAAGGCAAGAACTTGAAAAAAATAATTTGGTGATTTTTGAACACTACTAAGCCAAAAAACGTCCAAAATTTGTTTTTACAAAAATGTTCCACATATTAATTAAATATGATACAAAACTATTTAAATGATGACATGTGAACATAACAGGAAAATCTAATGAGCCATCTCAGAGTTATTATGGTTTAAACTTGAGTCTACTAGATTAAAGCATTGGTAGTAGGGTTCAGAGCCTCGGTGTGGCAACGGGGTACATACTTACATTGTGTGTGGGGAGCAATACACAGTGTGTGGAACTAGTATCATACCATCTGGTACAGAAAGATAGCAATACCGAGGAAGAGGTATTTGAACTCTTGAGATCTGTGTCCAGGTAAAAAAGCAATAACTTAAATTGAACAGTTGTGGCATCTATTATGCATTCATCCCTTTTTGCCACCTTTTCACCTCTTTGGATATTTGTCTCCTCAGCAGACTGTTTACCTATGGACGTAGTCGAAGGACCTTCTCCACAAGCACTTTAATGTCCATCTACGATGCCAACAATGCCTATGACCCAAAATTGCAGACACTACTTCTCGCTGCTATCTTCGGCTGCAACTTTGGTTGCAATCTTACCCTCACCAGGTCAGCTATAGTTAATATAGCTCTCACTGTGGCAGGGGTGACAATGGCAGAAAGGCTATGACCCCGTATTCCACAGATGGAGACAGAAACCAGTTCCTGATGCTACAACTGAAGGCTTCCACCCCATCACTGTACCATCCCACTATTTCCTCCCCTCCAAGGCTACCAATCCCATATATCCTATAACTCACCCAATCCACCTCGACCTTGCTGAAAAAACTCCTCCTGCAGCTGATTCCTGCTAGCAGCATTCTCTTCAGGACTAGTTGGCAAGCATGTCACATCACTTTCAGCACTTACGTCATTTTTTACTTAGAGAGGCTGACCTCTTGTACAAATTTTCTCATTCATTCTGCAGTGGAAGTTTCGAAAATGGCGGCCTGACCCTTGAATTGTTGGTTTGTAATTACATTGGTATTGTGAAATATACCAGTTTTTATTTTCTTGATCAGGAATACTTGCTTCATGCTGATTTCATTTATTTCACCCAAGTTTCGAAAGCATTTGTTTCTAGACGGGTGTTTTCGGCAAGAAAATAATTTCCATTGATAAAAGTTAGGTAAATATTTTGTTTTCATATGCTTTTCAAAAACATCTTTCATAGATTCATGACAAGTTCTTGATATAATGTGCCAACTTTAGTTAATGATTGTGATGACCAAAAATTTTTTAAATTATTTTACAATTCCAGTAAAAAATCGGAGATCACTTAGTGAATGGTGAAATATGGCATGTTCTAAGTACTACATATTGCTATCTGCCCATTCAAGTTCTGAATCACAAGTTGCAAGTTCAAATTTTCTGAAAATTCCTCCTAAGACATGTGGTTTCAGCGAGTGCAACAGCTCATGGCTACAGCACAGCATACGTGTTCTTCCTTCTGAGTTGTAAATATGAATTTTACACTCACTCAGGGCCCCCCCCCTCCTGAGATGATAAGCAATGTGAAGCATGAAACTGAAAACACCCAGAAATAGGGGTATATGAAATATCAAATGTAGGAATTAAATGAGACAGTTTCAGATTAGCTAACCCAAAATATTCAGGACAGTTACAGATTTTTTTATTCAGTCAGGATGCTACTTTATAAGCCAAAATTCAGGAAAATCCCACCATTTCAGGATGTACAGAAATTCTAACCTCAATTTAAGTGCTAGTTTTAATTAAAAACAAAAGAGAACTAACCGAAAAGAACTGAGCAACAGACAGAATGCTTTTAAGATCAGCTGCAAAATTATGGCATTGACTAACAAAGATCAAGTTTTGGGAGTTCAACAGATATTGCAACACGAAAAATATCAGTTTTCAAAGTACACATGAGAATTTACAAAATATTTTCCAAGTCCACTGACTTCTCCAAAATTATTCCATTACAAAGGCAATAGATTACATTCCACGTAGAGCATAGCAAAGTAATGAAACATCCCAAAGAAAAACTGAGATGTGAATATTTTTTTCCTGGAATACGTACAAGCAAATACAGATCAGAATCATACTGGTAGAATTAATGCTAAAGAAAGGCCCACCACAAAAGGGAGCATAAACTCATGTATTATGGAACAGGCAGTCACTAAAACAAAAGCTAGGAAAAAACACTCTGCATTCAATCCCTGAATAATTCAATAGTCTGAGAAAATGTGTCATTAAAAATAAAGGCTACTCGAGAGTCTAAAGAAGATGTTGCTTAATGATCAGACTCGATTCTCATAACTTATGGGTAGGAGTTGACGGTTTGGGGTTATTGGCATAAATAGAATTGAAAATCTCTTCAGTTTGCAATTACATATTACAGTATAGGGATTTCAATAAAACTGCAAAGATTTTGACTATACACAGGATTATTGTTGATTTCCAGTTTATAGGATTTTGGGGAGCCAACCACAACTGAAGTCATCTAAACCATAAATGAGAGGTGGGTTCGATGGTAAGGAAAGAATTATTTGGGAAATTGAGGAAGGCTGAAGAGAAAGCTAGCATCAGCATTAGCCTACTGTTAACAGAAGGTGAAAAGAGGTCCACAGTTTATTGTCCTATCCAGTACATGAAGTAGGTACTGCACTTTTGAAGCACTCTCCATATAGATCCCTAAAATGGATAGGTATCCAAAGGAAAATCTATGCCAAGGACTTGAACCTAGACTCTCTGTAAAGGATGTTTTACACGGTACATTTGTTTGAACAAACTCTTCTATGAACTCTTGTATGAGGCAAAATGTATTGTGTAAAGCAGTAGACTGTATGAACGCTTGTGCGAGTCTCAATGCCTGCACGGGAAATAGAACCTGTTCTAATTTCGTTGAGACAAACATGCAATTTCACGTACATTCGTTGGTACAAAATCTTTTATAGTGTAAAACAAACTTAAGGAAAGCAAGAACTCTAGCCACCACACCAACCTGATTTTTCCCTTGGGGTCCCAGTGATATTCACAGAAGAAAAAGCCTATGTTTCTACATTCCCATTGTTTTTCTGCTGATTACACATACTACATGAAATATAGTGCATATAGTGGAGTGAGAAGATCTAGAGAGCTTGGATTTCGCTGGATGTGTTCCAGTGAATTTCCTGATGCATCAACCAGGTTAGAACATGGAATCTTAAGCCCAACACTTTACCCCCGTGGGCAACCACGGCAACGTCGCATACTTAACACGAATATGTTTATTCGAATAAATAGCTGTGCTACTATCTGGCGAAAAGCGTGCAGAAATATGCGGGTGCAACTACATAACTGTTTGTCTACAGCGAAATTTGAGTAATTAAATCGGAAGGTTTGCGCGATAACTCACGTTCAACTACACCTCCCGCACTCTTCCTGCACTGCAGTGCATTTTCACCAGGGAACCTAGACGATACAAATCACACAGAATGAAGAGGATACTGCCTCAAACGTAAAAACTAATGATCATGGAGATCTATATGAAACAGCACTTTCACAATCCTTTAATTATAGCATGTAAGAGGGAAAAACTTACGAGGGCCTTTCCTAAAATCATAAGGTGCAGCTCGGAGTGACATCCCTCGCTCGTAGCCAAAGCCTGCTAATGCATTGGCAATGCTTTTGAAATATGCACTAGGAGACGTTTGACTAGGGTCCAGCCATTCAACTGTTGATGTATTCCCGAATCCAGGAACCCTAATTTCCACCCCAGGTGAGTTGGATGTTGTTCTCGTTTTCTCGTCATAAATAAGTTTCATGTTGTCAACCTAAAAAATAAATGTTTTATTGCCTTTAACACACCAAATATAAGGGAAATTAATCACGAATTAACAATAACTTACCCAACAATCAATAACCATCGGAACTAAAAGCTCTAGGTTCAGCCATAAGTCGAAATAATCGTCCGTCGTTTTCGCACAAAGGTAGTGAATGACGGATGGTTTATTCAATTTAGCTTCCAACTGGCTTCCTCCATCTCCAGGAACTGTTGTGAGAAGAGAGGGTTAGTGGGGAAGGTTTTCATGCCATATTTTGGTCTTTAAAATCACTGTTTACATGAACAGCTGATTCACTTCAATAGTTTTTCTTATATATATATATCACATACTCAGTATAACGGGAGGGCCAATTTCCACCTCTCTCCCGCACAGCAGAAAGTCGGAAACATTCAACAGTATAAGAATCACTGCAAACTGTCTATACATCTTCCTTGCTCAAATGTAAGTGTGCGTCTCAAAAATAGAGCAGATTGGTACCGTCCGATACCACCGATACCACCATCACATTTGAACAACGACGTAACACATCTCATGACCCATGACCCGGGTTGATAAAACTGATATCCGTGTTGTTGACCTTGCAATTTCTATCCTATATAAACACTGAGAATTAACAGAAATGTAGTAAAATTACCTTAGTAAAACAGTAAGAAACACGCAAAACATTTGCGTTAAGCCTCTATTACTTATGTTTTTCATACATTAATTTTCAAATTTTCCATACATTCACGCTTGTTTATAAATCAAAAGAAAATCGAAAAAAATCAAATGGCGATTGGAGCTTACACTTGAATTCCTTTTGTTCAAACAAGCAGTAATTTATAGGTTTATAAGTCAAGGAGCGTATATTTTTCGGTGTTGTTTCTGAAAGCTTTCCTCAACTTGGCAACTTAAGTAATGTTGAAAGCAGAGAGAACGATGCGGGTTCCTAAGTAATAATTTTATCAGTATTCTATTTTATATAAAGCAGGGGGACGCTTCAAATTGAATTGGATCACTAGTGCGGCAGTTTCATATGTATTTTGTCTTCTTAATCAGTATCTTTCTTTTTTTAGTGAGATACAAGCTAGATTTGTCTTGGAAAGAGTTTTGTCTGTTGAAAAGAACTTCTCTGACTTATGCTCTGGCTTTGCGGCTTATACTAGAAAATATGCCCGCCTGCGAGATAAAGGAGATGAACTAGCAAGATCCTTATTATCCTTCGCCGAGTCGGAAATATTGAACAAATCTTTAAGGTCAAGCCTTATGCGGTTTTCCAACTCTGTATCTGCAGTTGGAGATTTAAGGTGAGGATTATATTAAGAAATATAAATTACTAGGCGTACTTTTTGGCGGTTCCAATTGATTTAACTCTAAGGTTCATTCAATTTAAATAAAAAAAGTGGTGTTGATACGTATGAGAATTTTCAAGACATTGAAAAAGATAACTTTTGAATGCATAAAATTTAAATTTCTTGAATATTATAGAGACACATTTGTGCATCGAATTGAGAAGAAAGTCATTACAGAGCTGTCTAGTTATGGTAACGCATGCCAGCTAGCAAAGGAAGATGTTAAAGGTGCTATCACTTCAGCAGAACGTGAGCAACAAAGGAAAAAACAGTTTGAAAGGATTCGCGAGAGGAATCCGAGGAATCGTCAGCAAATCGTAAGGTTACCATTGTGAGATACTTTTAATTTGCAAAAATATTTTTCAGGGTAGGCACTGTAAAGAAAAACTTTAATTCTCGGTGATAGGATTGTAAAGCTGAATCTCCCTTCATAATTTCCTCCATACTGCCCTATCCTTTAATACTCTTTTGCCTCAGTTACACTCATTCATTGTTACATGTGCACCCTCCTGTTTTTAAGACTCCTAATATTCCTTCTCTTTAGAATATCTTCCACCACATTCACCCATGACTCTCTTGGTTCACTCCTCCCTTCTCACCATTCACTACTCTATCATAAATCTGCTTTGTTATTCGAGTTTTATCCATTCTCTTGGAATCCCCAAAACAATGAAGCATGATCGTTTCATACATTCCCATTATCAAAGCATCCATTCTTTCATCAATCATACATTACTAACCCTATAATCACCTTGACTTCAGACCTAACATAAGTGAAACAAGTACGAAACATTTGTGGCATTGCATTAAACTTGAATTCATCAAGCAAATACTAGGAAGGCTCTCTGAAGAAAAAGTGAAAGAGAGATGCAATTTGCTCTGTTAGGCCACATCTTGAACACCCGAGGAGCATTTGGGACCCCCACGGAAAGATATAATTCGCTAAGTAAATAAAATACAAATGAAAGCTGCATGCTCTGTTTAAAACTGCTTTGAGAGTGCAGAACATGTCACACAGCTGATGGAAGGAATAGGTTGGGAATTGTTAGAGCTTTGGAGGATAAATGCTAGGCTTAGATTACTCAAAAAACTCCAATCAGGCGAGTTTCGGCATGACATGGAGAATATTATTTTATCCCCGTGCTATATCTCTAGAACTTATAGGAGTGACAAAATAAGAGAGATACATTGCCAACCCAACAGGTGCAAAAATTCCTTCTTTCCTTGTACCATTAGTGGTTATAACAAAAACAGCGTGGCACTATATCTTAGGACACATCATTCACCTCTGTCCTCTCCCCCACCTTTTCCCTATTCTCCCTCCTTTTCCGTGGCTGATGTCCTAACAGCCCCTGCCACACACCTTTGCGGTGGTTTGCAGGGTAGCATGCCTGTGTAGATCCCTTCTGCTATTACCGCTAATGCAGTTCGGGCACCCCAAACCGACTGCATTTAGCTTACTCATACCCTTATTCTGGCATACCCAAGTGTCGCTACCAAAGAGTAAAGTGGAAAAGAGTACACATTTTTATGCTGAAACTTTTGCTTCCGAAGACAAACATTCACTCCTCCATATACTCCTTATTCTACCTATAACTTTCCTTCCAACATTTGCATACTATTTAATCCCTTCATCTATCCTCCCATCTTTCACAAGTTATTACACCAGGTCAGCATACTTAGCTCGGCACAACGGAGCCCTGCAGGTGTTGCACTTTCATCTACGACACCATTTTGGCATCAGCGAAACACCTGTGCTGCCCTATGCCCTGGGAGATATTGAAGCCATCATGGAGAATGATAAATGCAAAATCTGGTGGAATTGCTCCTCTTCATGGCACTAGAGCTATAGAGCATAAACTAGATATGCCTCACTGTAGACTGGTTAAATATTTTATCTATGAAAACTTGGATATCAAGTGTTTCAACTTGCTGCCCAACTCAGCAAGAATGGTTAACAACAAAGTCTTCCGTTGGGCCCCATAGAAATGGCTCATCTCTAAACCTATATATTCACTGGAGGAATACTTTGAAATTGATTTCTCCACAAGAAGTTTTTAATTGTATACTTTCATTTTGATTCTTGTTGTATTTACTTTCTGCTTCTTACTGTATATCTACATTTTGCTTCTTACTGTGTATTTGAGTTTTGTATTCAGTGTATTTCTTTCTTTCTGTATCCTAGCAAGAGGAGTGTAATGACTGACGACATCTACCACAATTCTTGTTGTGCCACAGATGAATAAAGACATTATTATTGTTATTATCACCACCAGGCAAATAGAGGCGAACAAGCCTGATATCGTTCTTCTCAACCACCTCACACACTCCATGTTCGTGATTGAGTTTTCAGCTCAAGCTGAAATGAACATGGATGTAAAGGAGGTGGAAAAAAAGACAAAATATCAAGACCTGCTTTTTGAACTTCGGCAAATGTACCCTGGACACTCTGTGAAACTAGTAGTCCTAATTATAGGTATGCTCGGTGGAGTTAAGGGCTCGCTGCTAGATAGCATCGAGTGCATTCTGTCATGCTTGGCACAGGTGGAATCACTAGTTGCACGCATGCAGAAGGCCATCATCCTGGGGTCACTCCATCTACTGCCTGCATATAACCCCACTTCAGCGTAGCCACCTATCCGATGAGCATCGGATGTGGCTGTGAATACTGCCTAACCCCTCTCGAGTCTCTTGCCATTATGACAGCAATGAAACCTGATGCTTGCCAGGGACTCGAAGGGGAATGTTGCAACAGTAACACTCAAAATAAAAATAATAACTTTATCCAACCGAATCAGCAACATACCTGGTGGATACTAGCTAATTGAATGTTAATTATGTATCAAATTAAGTTCCCTAGTGTAGTTACATATGATGGTTTCATTGTAATAATTAATTAACCTGATTATATTTTGTTTGTTTTATAGATACACATTACCTTTCCACTGTATATCTTCTCGTACATTGCATTTGAGGCCATATAATTTATTTGTACATGACCAATAATCTGTAATCTTGAAATTATAAAAATACAACTACTATCTTTTATTGCCTTCAGAGAATAAACTGCCACTACAAGGAGTGTTGCAAGGTATCACCTTGATTTGATGTTCAGTATCCTCCTATCAGTGGCCCAATGTTTAAGACTCAAAGTTGTACTTCACATCAGGCATATGCATAACTTACATACATTTTCATAATAAAGTCAGTTACTTTGGTAATTTCTGTTAAGGTGGCCATAGGACTAAATTTTTCTTTCAAAATAATTGGGAATGTTAACAATTACAAAAAGTTACCCGTTCTTAAATAACTGGAAGTACGTATTTTACAATATCCAGTTGTAAAGTAATGGAAACTTAAGAGAATCATTGTTTAGCAATTCATAGTCTCCAAGAATTGACATGGAAAAGTCAAATAATGGGCCCTGGACATAGTGGGATGTTTCCTTAATGCTTAAATAACTTCTAGTTTGTAACCAAACTTGAATTTTTCTCATACACTAGGTGATAATTATGGAGTATGAAGAGGAGGAATCAAATGTTTATTTTACTGAAAAACTCTGCCCTATGTATCTACTTTTTCTGTAGTCTTAATGAATCCACTTTATGAGACACAAACTTTTTCTCATGAGAGAACTGCATTAATTATAGATTTTTCATTCAGTCCAAAGCAGAATCAGAATATCAGCGTGCAAATGCTGATGCAGTTAGAACTTCAAGGATATTGGAAGAACGAGCTATTGCTTTTGAAGAAAGGAAGTTAATGGATGTCAAAGAATTGCTCTTACACTTCACAAAGGCAGAAGTGGCCTATCATACGAAAGCACTGGAAATGTTTACCCATGCATATCAAGAAATATCGAAATTGGAAATTCATGATGACTTGGAGGTATTTATCTTACTCGGGTTGAAAACCAATTTGGGGAAATTCATGACAACTTGGAGGCAGTTATCTTACTCGGGTTGAAAACAACCTTTGGAAAAAAACAGGTGATAATAGTAGAAACTTCCACAGAGTAGAAGTCTGTATCTCATATTAGCTTGCTAATATTTAGAAGTTACTCATTTCAACTTGTAGCCACATTTATATAAGCTACATTCCACACGAACTATAAACAGGGTTACCTTTTGTGAGGTAATCATTGGGTTGGTGAGCCATGACCGAGCTAATATGATAGATTGTTTGTAGGGGGGTTCTTCGACAGGAGCTTGGGAAATTAGACCTTATTGGTCCATTGTGCCAACCCCACGTCTGCCACATGACGACAGGGGACAAGAGTGCCATGGTGAAGGTATGTATGGTCACCCATCCAACCTCTGTCTGGGCCCAACATTGCTTTACTTCGGTGATCTTACGTGAACCTGTGTGTCAATGTGGCTGGGCCCTTGCCCGAGCTAATAGGATATGAGTTTCAAGGTGAACAGAGGTAAAAACAGTTCCTCCGAGAATTTTTGTACCACCTGTTTTTTTCCTAGGGCATGGATAGTCAGTAATATGCACAATGACATCATATTTACCCTTAAACCACGATGTGAAAAAAGTTACCTAAACAATGATTTTGGTCTTATACACACCTATTTGATACATTTTTTTTTCTTCTCTGAAATGTGAATATTTTTTCACCTCCATCAAAATTAATGCATATACCTTCAGCCACCGTGTACATAATATTCAATCTCAAAATCTCAGTACATAACTAATTCCTTAGTTAATTCTCCTGTTAAGTATGCTTCTCCTCACTAAATGATAACAACTTCAATCTGAGTGAAAATGGCTCATACATAAAAGTAAAAATTTGAAAATAATTTCACTTACTAGTAAAAATTCCACAATATGTTGGAATTTTTACCAATTGAAATTATTTTCAAGTTGCATTGTGACTATACCAAGTCAAGCTTGATGATTTGATATTTTAAGTACAAATTAATTATCTCCTA
Source organism: Pyrrhosoma nymphula (assembly GCA_963573305.1). Classification (NCBI taxonomy): domain Eukaryota; kingdom Metazoa; phylum Arthropoda; class Insecta; order Odonata; family Coenagrionidae; genus Pyrrhosoma; species Pyrrhosoma nymphula. The sequence continues at coordinate 59,840,492 of OY754330.1, forward strand.
ATGCGTTTCTAATTCCTGCCTTATACTTAATGTTTAATGATGAGTGTTTAATTATTTAAAAAGAAGTAACCCTAGGCTTGATGTAATTGTCTGCCCAGGAATCCAGAAAAAAATTATAAAAAAATCAGTTCTAATAATTACAGAATTTTGCCGCTTAGGAGGAATAATCCTTTAAAATATTTATAATGGTACTGAAGGAAGGAAGACTACAGCAAAAAGAAAAGGGAGAAAAAATGGAGTTGATTATAATGATGGAATAATAGTGTACCATATTTACAAGAACCAAGTCACCACAATGAGAATGACTGACAGAAGAAAAATAAATGGCAGCATAGGACAAAGATGCATCCTATCACCTGCACAGTACAACATATAGGGGCAGTCAAAGAAGCCCAATGACTGGTAATCAAAGGAATAAAGTTGAATTGGAAGTAGAAAAAAACTTGCTTCATTTTATAGTTTTCATTGCAGAGAAGCCAAAAGTCCTCCAAGTATCCTAGAACTTGCAATGCAAGCCACTGAAACTTTACGTCGCAAGTGAATTGACCGATTGGTGGGCGGAAATGAGAGAAAAATGACAACAACCATAGCCAGTTTGATTAACTTCCAGTAACAGCATTTATTTAACCACAAATATTACAATAGAAAACAAGCCCGTAGGCTAAATACCATTAACTTGGTCTATACAAGACGAGCACAAGTCACAACTGGAACCAAGCAGATACGTCCTTATCTGGCCGTGGTCAGGTTCAAAGAGAGCTAGTCTCTTCACGGTACACTTTGCCAGCGGAGGAGGGGAATCAGCTGACCAGTGGGGAGAATAGGGGAAGTACTATCACACTTTGGATTGGCGGGAATGTTCACAGGTCGACTTGAAAGTGGAAAAAGATTTCAGCAGCAGCGTGGACCGAATAAAAGCAGGGTGCTTGCAGGAATCGCAATGACCCGAGCGTTTGCGCTGACCAGAGCAGATCGCGGCACTTGTCTCATTGCTCTCTGGCACTTTGCAAGACGCGATAGTCTCCGAAGATTTTCGAGTCTCGAGGTAAGAAAATTGGCACAAACTCATCACCAAATAAAACTACAAAGATCAATGAGAAGAAAACAAAATCGATGTATGCTGGAGAGAGATTCATTCGTAAGGAAAGTACATATTACGCCATGAAAAAGGAAGGTGGGTAACATAGGGTGGAAGAAGCTCATGGCAATAAATAATTTATGATGACATAACTGTTTTCAGAGAAAATATGATTACCAGTAAGGAAGGGGCATTTAAAACCTTATAGTGGATTGAGTGGAGTCCTTGAAAGATCAGAGATGTAGAGCATTGGAAAAATGGACCAGCAAGGAATAATTACTTTTGAAATCTGGCATTGGAGGAGGATGCTGAAGGTCAAAATCATATGCAAGGAAGTATACTGTAGAATAGGAGAAAGTCATGCAGTGCACTTTGAGGAAGAGAAGATCCAGAGGGAGAGGCCACACCCTGAGACAACATGAACTCATTAGGGAGAAAATGAAAAATAACTTTGTGAATATGTACCACTGTTAAGATTTTATTGACACGACCCAAGTTTCGACACTTTTTGCCATCTTCAGGTCAAATTACATCATTTGGCATAGTATATATGTATACAAATTCATGGAAGAGGTAGGGGAGATGGATATGAGGTCATTATAGGGTTGGGTGGCTGAGAGGTAGGCTAGAGGATGTAGGATTTCAAAATTCTTGATTTTTGGCACAAAGTTGCTGCAATGGTTGTTGTCTCTGAGGTGGTTAGCAAACATTTGAGTCTTGCTTACAAACTCATGGAATGGAGGGGGGGGGTTGGAGAGTTGCTCTGTCAATTGCTCTTGCACATCACTATTGTTTGTCAGTTCACTTGTTCTTGAGTCATTTTCTTCATTACGCTAGGGATTTTAATGGGATAGAGAATATGGGAGAGCCTGAAACTGTTTCCTCTGAACTCATTAGGGTAATTATCTAAGGGAAAGGCACAGGAAAACTGAAGAATAAATTCCTACATCATCCAGAAAAAATGGAACATGGAACGGAAGTGCTAGGTGTGCAAAAAGGAATAGTAGAGGGCTACAGTCAACCAATCTTATTGTTAGTATGGAATTATTCCATCATACTACAACCATCTCATTCTGATGTTTCAAGGAGGATCTCTGAAATATCTTCATTTGATGCATAATATGTACAGACAAAAAAAATCAAAATTTTGTTTTGATTGTGGTTTGAAAATTTGTTTCCGTCTCAATCAATCCTGAGGAGGATGCGCGAGCACTCAACATCCCAGAGGACGATGCACGAGTTGGGCATCAAAACATCAGCCTCTATGGAGAGCCTAATTATCCAGTGGAGAACCCTCGAGAAGAATTCATACATTTCCATCTTTTGTCGAAATCAAATTAAAGCTTTTTCCATGGGCCCTAAATTAACTAAATTTTAGCTGGCTGTGACAAGTGATTGCAAATCTGCTATTTTACATACTTTTGTTTAAGCTGTAAGCAACTGTTCACTATAATTTTATTTTTTTTGCATTTTCAGACATTAGACTTAAATTTCTTGAAAACTAAAAATGCTCACTTTTTCACATACACTATTAGAACTCTCAGTTTGTCATCAATCATTTAATCCAGAGATCTTGAGGTTAAAAATTAATGTTTTTTCATAAATTTGGTGTGGAAAAACTCAAGTCTGATTAATGGATATAATGAATAAATGACAACATCAGGTCTAGCAGATAACTTGATGTAGGGAAAAATTTATGTACTTTGTAGAATCCATATGGCCTCGAAAAGTTATTCCCTATTTCTGTCAGTGTACATATTTACCTGTGAGTATCCTAAGGACTGAAAGTATGTACAGTCGCCGCATAAAGTCTGGCGACATCAATATAAGCGAAACTACTATTTTGTGTGGCTCCACTGATTCAAAAGTCAGGGGAGGGGAGATAGAGAGGAGGGGGGTGGGAGGGAGGTGAGTGAGGGAGAAAGTGGCCAGAGTAGTCGTGAATCGGAACCTCGTCTTAGGGGCTAGTGAATTAAGGTGATTAAGTTGCCGATTTCGCCAGACTTTATGCGGCGACTGTACCTAAGAAAGTATGTCCTAACTCCTCCTAAGAATTGTTTAAGTACAATTGAGCATAGTATGTGGAAGATGTTGTTTGGCATGCTAAGGGGCTGTCCATAAATGACGTCCACACAATTGGGGGGGAGGGGGGCTATGCTTCATGTGACTTCCACAGTATATTGTCTTATTTTTACTCAGACTGTGGAGGGAGGTAAAAGTTTTTTAATTTTTGTGACATCATTTTAGGTGACACTATTTGTGACTATGACAGAGGGGGGGAGGGGGTCTAGTTTGGTCCAAACTTGTGTGACATCATTTATGGACAGCCCCTAATCCTTCATGTTGATTTTGTTTGTACTTAGCATGCTAGTGGTGTTCATTTTCTCTTTTTTTTTGGAGTGTGATGAGGGAAGAGACAACACTGCAATTCTACAAAATTTTCTGTTTCAATTACTTAAAAAAATATTAGAAAAAATTGTGAAATCTGTGTTTTCTTGACCCTCCTCTTGAGAAATTCCACAAAGTAATGCCAGAAACTGTCACCTTCATTTTTGAGTGAATAGAGAACTCTAGTGTTTGACATAATTCTAAGATGTTAAAACACCCATGACTCTCCTAAATCAAAATTTGTTTCCCAGGAATTTCAAAGTGCATTGAAGGCTCCTGGTGACTCTTACCCTCCACGCCTGGAAGTGGTGAAGAAGACATCACTCAGAGTGAACCCATCATCTTCTGCTCCATCCCTTTTGTCCCTGACTGGACTCTTCAGTACTCCATTGTCGAGTAGCAGAAAGTCATCTGAGCCATCTCTAAACACATCCTCTGTCCCCTCTACTCCTCATTCTTCTGCACGTTCCATATTTAAGAGAGGATCATCGGAGGTAGGATTTTCTGGCACAGTAGTTGTGATGTGGGTTTATAATAACTGGCTTTCTTTTGCAGCAGGTTGTAGCCACGTACCTACATATGTACTGAATGCTTAGGGTGATTCATAATTCACTCTGGGGTTTTAAAGGCATATTATTCAATAACTTAACAGATAGGTATGTACCATGGGAGGCATATCAGTAGATAAAGAAACTCTACAATTTTGCATTTGTAATAAGCGTTGTTGTGAAGATTAAGCCACCAAGTAGCAGTAGTATAGAAACATGGGGTTCACTAGTGAACGCAAGCTTATTGCGTCTAAGAATTCATGAGTTGCTTGTAATGGTACAGTGAAGATTTTGTACCAAAGGTCAAGAAGAAGCACATAGAAACCAGACAATTCATGCATGGTATGTACGTACAACATACCATCCAGGGGTGGCGTGGCCAGGGCAGGAAGGTGGGGATTCCAGCCTGGGCCCCGCACTAGGTTTCGGGCTCGGGTCCAAACCAAACTTTGAACAGCCAGCAGACCAAACATCTCTGAGTGAAAGTACAATTTTGTCATACTGTGCATAAATACCTATGAAATTGTAACTTAACATGTTTTTAATGCACAAATTTTTTCAAAGGGGGAATGGGGGGTCACAAAAACAGGGCCCCTGAGCACCCACGCCACCCCTGATACCATCCATAGAGTTAGAATAGAAACACTGGTAAAATATCCCAAAATATTAATATAAAATATTTCCTTTAAGTTCAACTGGAAACAATTCCCACTCATATTACCACGCTCAGATCTTAACCCACAGTCACTCATTATGCCAGTTTTTGTTTTCATCAGAAATGATAAAAATGATTTCTTTTGCATATATGATGTTCAAAATTCATTTTTTTTATATATCATATCAGCCATTCCTTATGGCTTTGCTAGCTTATTCACCAAAGTTAAAGGCTTTCTCTCTTGTTTCCTACCCATGCATTGGCCTTCCTATAATAATTTCAGGTTGTTAAATTGCTTTATCCATACTATTTGTTATTTTTGAATAATGGTTAAGGTCAAATTACTTTATTTTTTAACCCTCAATATTTGAGATCATGGTTGTGTTCATGAGTTTTCATTTCAGCCTGATAGTACTTATGAAAGCATTGATTTTTTTGTTATAAATCCATTCTTTTCAAAAATCGCAAAAGCATCCTACAGTGGTACTTAAACTTACCTAAATTTATGTACAAAATTACTGGATTTCTTTAAGACAATGAGAGTAACTTCCAGGAAGTTACTTCATTTTTTCTTCCAAAAATTTTTCATTAAATTTTAGCTATCTAAGGGGTCATGCATAAACTACATTACCAACTTAGGGGGTCACCTAAAAACCTACGGTGGGTAACAAGGGGGAGGGGGGTTCACTCAAAGTAACTTAGGTTTTACATTGCACCTGTTTACGTTTCTTACTCGTCAACATCGCATCGACAATACTACAGAGTTTAACATGAGGAAGGGTATGCTGGGTGTTTCTTACACCCCAAGCTTCTACTTTAACTCAATGTAACAACCACTCAATGTAACAACCAACCATGTTCTTTACATTTTTAACCTTCTCGTTGGTTGAATAGCAAACTCATGACAACACTTTTCAAGGCAGCAGTCAGAAATGTGGGGAGGGGAGAGAACAAAATACATGAGCACAGCACCTTGTGGCGTGATTCATGGTTGAGTTCTAGAACTTAAAAATTAATATTACTTGTTCCAATTGAGATTATATAGTTCTACTATATCTAGTTCGGCTACTTTATTTTTTTAAACCTATCCCTGAAAATAAACTCACTCAATAATTGACAAAATATTTTTGAATTGAAAGTTTCAATTTTAGAGACAACGTGTGGGGAGGGGGTGAGAAGTAGACAGGGGGAGTCAATGCTTCGGAGAAGTTTGGGGGTTACTACTGGAGTTGTAATCTACATTGTTCAGTCAAGGAAGTTTAAAAAAAAATTTAATTTGTGATCCTAGATTCTAAAAGCACGCCATTGATAGGAATCCAGTCATGTGTAGACCTTGTTAAAACGTTGAGTTTGGGTGTCACTCATGAGTGACGGCATTAGTTACATATTTAAAGACATAGGTAATTGAAGATTTTAGGAATTTTCCGACGTCTTCAGGGGAGGTGGGTGGTTGGGAAAAATACTATGGTTGTCAACGAAGGGGGAGGGGGTAAAAAACAATCACAAAAAACTGTAACATAGTTTATGCACTATCCCTAAGTAGTGTTCATGTTTTTTGGCTACCAGTTGTTGATTTTAATGTCTCAACAGTTTTCTTCCAAGTTTTTTGATCATACTGTATGGTGGATGTATGCTCAAGGTGGGGTAGGCTAACACTTGGCAGTTACATGCATGATAATGTAAGAGTGCAATGCTCTGAGGAAATAGGTTAGTTTTCAATTATATTTTGGGTATGAAGGATGGATGTAATAATTTAGAACTATTCTTATTGCTATAAAATTTAATCTAGGTTCTTATTTCTTCAGGAACACAACAACTGGGTTTTAATTTTAATGCACACCCAGGTATTTCAACAAAGTAAATAACAGTAGTACAAAATGTTACCAAATGTTTAGTTTAATTTTTGCTTCATGGCAAGCACCAATACTGGCAAGCCTTAAGGCTGCTCGTCTCTTAAGAAACCAGTCATAACTCATGCATTCAACAATACATATCATTTTATGACTAGGATTCTGTCCGAAAGAGCAGCTCGAGGTCAGTGGAATCAGTTAAAATTGAAGATTATAAAGAAGATGACCAAGAGGAAGATGATGACGAAGATGATGAAGAGGATGATGAGGACGATTCACAATCTGAAGAATCTGAGGAAGTAGTCAGTAGGCAAGTGAGGTTTCGATGACTTTTCAGGTTGAAAGCATACATGGTATTAGAAATTTATCTATGTACTTAGAATATGGCTTTACACTGTGAAGAACCTTTGCATCTACTCACTTGCCTATGTGATGTCAAAAGCAAGGACCTGTACATGAACAAAAACTTTGAAAAGCTAAGTCCTATTTAAGTATTTTCTTAGGTTTTAATCCAAATAATTATTTATAACAAGTCCATTGTTATGAAAAAGGTATTTATCAATGTCCATATTGGCTACTGTTTGAGCCATGTTTGCACCATTTATAATTGTGATATAAAATTGGGGTTCACTATGAATTCTTGCCAAAATCTGAATTCACAAATTAAAGCATAATACATACATATACATATAAACTTTGGTGAAAATCATTTCATTTAAGAACCGATGGTTGATGATATATTTTACATTCTACTCTCAACTTTTAAATGCAATGCTAACATCACCAGATGAATTTCCATGCAATTCTTAAGAAAAATACAATAGTTGTGAACATCAATTAACAAGTAACAACGAGTTACTCCGTAATATGGCATTATGTCAGCAGCAATGTGCATCAATTCTACTAAGTGAATGAAATACAAATTGTTGAAATGATGACCCCCTTCAATGTGATGATTTTCATTTATCAGGGCCTTCAACACCAGCTTGAGTCATCAGGTCAGCTATGTTTTTCTCAAGGTCATCAATTCGGTTCCCCATATCATCTAGTGAGGCTTGTTAAGGTTACCAACAACAAAATGAGAATGAAAAGAGCAATTATACGCATCCATTTTAAATCCTCAACATTTTAAACCATAAACAGGCATGTCCTATTAAAAATCTGAAGACAAAAATATGTTGGTATGCAATAAATTATCTCCCACCAATTAAAAAATACGTGACTAGAACAGATGAAAAACCTATAGCACATATAAAACAATATGAGATTCACCATTTTTCTGGCTGAAGATGCATAAAAAATTTAATTATGTAATTGTTGTTTCCATAAATTTTGTCACTTAATTTCCAATCAGTTCAAAGTTGATGGCACTGTTGGCATAAATTAAAACAATGGCACATTTTTGACAGCCAAAACATCGATATTCCACAGAGGAAAAATCATTCGCCTTGACCGGGATACGAACCTGGATCCCTCGATTTCACGCTGAGTGCTTTAACCAGTTAAGCTACCGAGGCGTCCTTCTCCCCTGTGGATAATTTGGTGGCTTTATAGGAGCATGGTGGTCAGAACTGCTAGACATACGATGCCATTAGCAGTCCAAATCATGCGCTAAGCACCACAGTCCGCGAGGATAAAGCCGTACATAGAACACATTGAGGTGTTCGCTCTTTGACTAGTTTTGAGGATACCGGGACTAGCCACGGTAATTACCTTTACGGAGTCACCCGCAAGTGCACATAAGTGCGATATTCCAAATGCAAATATTGCGAATGATTTTTCCTCTGTGGAATATCGCACTTATGTGCACTTGCGGGTGACTCCGTAAAGGTAATTACCGTGGCTAGTGCGGGTATCCTCAAAACTAGCCAAAACATCAATCAGCAAATAAGCATTCATAACACTGGAGAAAACCGTGCCTAAAACATCAGTAGAAATTGAAGCAAATTCTACTCGGGTTTCCGTCCGAGTTCCTCCTTCTTCTCATTTGCCAACCTCTCCATGGCCCTGAAAGGGGCCTTCACCAAAACTGAGGAGGAAAAGACGGAGAATCCAAGATTTGTAGCCAAGGCATTCATACCCTATGTTTCTACGATATTCGGTAAAATATCCCAGATATTACTAAAACACAAACATACGGACTGCATCTACCGCCCAAAAAACTGAGTCAATTAATACGTGCAAAGGACCCTGATGGCCTGAAGGTGCCTGGTGTTTACTGCATATCCTGTTACTGTGGAGAGGTGTATTTTGGGGAGACTGGCAGAACCATTGAAACAAGAATAATGTAACACCAATGGCACCTCCGACTGTGTCAACCCTCTGTCAGCAGTCACAGAACACGCAATCAACTGTGAACATACCATTCAGTGAGAAGAGATGAAACTGCTCTACCATTCCAACGGATACTGGACCGACTAAACAAAGAGGCTATAGAAATCTGCCTCGAAAGCAACAACTTCAACAGGGACAAAAGATTCCATCCGAGTAGGATTTGGAACCCAATTCTGAAAATGGCGGGAAAAGCAAAAAAGCCCCCATCAATCAAAACCGGCCTGACCTGAGTGACACACCATATAAACATGATATCTCCACACCCAGCATTAATGGCCCTGATGATGATGAATAAGTCTTCATCGAAACTTTGCAGAGAAGATGGAGCACCTAACCCAGAAGGAAACCCAAGAAGAATTTACTTCAACCATTCCCCAGGAGAAAATTAAATCCTATATATCAGTAGAAATTAAATATATTTTAGACAAAAATACCAATGAATTTATCAAGGCCACTCAGCACCTAAAAAATAAGTATTAGATACCTGTATACATATGTACTCAAATATTGAATTTTCACATCAGTGGGAAATGAGAAACTAAATTAAATGTGACATTTGTCAGTACTAGATCAGAAAAGTATTGGCAATAAATATGTTGTCACACAGTAATTACTTCCAAAAGAAAAATAATCTACCAAATAAATAAGACCTACTGTTAATGCTGACATAATAAAGTAATGTTAAGTTTTGCGATTATTGTGTGTTTTACCTAATATTGTCAATGAATCATTATTAAACTTAAGTTGGTGATGCTGCAGAATACATTTCCACAAAATGAATTCTTTCAGCATATTATTGAGAGTGGGAGTACTTTTAATGAGCTGAATATTCACTAAGCGGCTGCTAGTAAGGCTTCCTCTCTCAGCAACCTCACCAGGTTGCCTCATTTTTCCTGGGTAGTGAGGGAAGGATGCAAACCATCAGTTTCTATTGAGCAAGCTCTAAATATAAACTAATCAAGCTGAATTTGTCAGGAGCTTATTTCTTAGTCTCTTAGCATAATTTGAGAGGTTGAAATCAAATACCAGAGGAAATGAAAAATCAGCCACATCCTGCTACTCGTACACAGCATGCTTATCCCAGAAAGGCACTTTCGATAGCATCTGAAACCTGACTGGGGTTGGCTTGCTGGTGATGCAGCTGCAAACCCATTCAAGACTACTGTTGTACTGCGAAATGTACACTTTGCAACACAAGCACTGTTAGCCTTGCTACATGGATAAGCAGCTAAATATGACAAATAGAAAACATCTCAAAGAAAAAACACTTGAAAAGAATTACTGTTAAAAAGAGAAAAACACTGCGATGCTGTGAGATAGCATGGTGGAAATTGGTTGACTGCAGTCATAACCTGTACAGCCCAATCCTTTGCATAAATATTATGTTTTGATTAAGTAAGAGTAAAAGCAATGCAATCAGCCAACTACTTACTTACTTCTACAACTAACTTACTTGTTAGTTGTGAATGAGCACAGCCTCAAGGCCTCATTTAAATCACTCAGATAATCAAGAAGCCAATTAAAAATTGTATGTTGGAACCGAACTCAAATACCAACAGATGAATAATATTAAAAATAATCGTAAGAGGCAAGTACCTAATAACTAAAACCATAAAAAATCAATTTGGGTACCAAGGCTAGTATCATATGGCTTTAGCATATAAAGCCACAATGTCTGTAGGGCTACTAACCCTCTTTCCGTGAAAATGATGACAGTATGCCAAAATAATAATGAATTTTCAAGGTAATTTTACACCTTTAACAATCCCATGTTTTTAAATTCAAACAGACCTTTGGTAATATATTTCAATTATTATTATTATTAATGCATCACTATTCATTTATCACTCTTATTATGGTATAATGGATATTCCACAATCACAGTAAAACTAACAAGCTTCCAAATTCTTCCCTCTTACACTGACTTCATTCATAAATGTGACATACGTAAAGACATACATATATTATAACCCAGGGTGGTTCACAGATAGAATGAAGATCATTGGTAATACTGTTTTCCAGCATTATGCCTATAAAAAGCTATTTTTTTTACAAACACCTCTAAATAATAGATTTGTCAAAATAAGAATTCATTATGTTTTCGGGGATATTTTTTTGTCTTTCAGCCTTAACTTTTTCATTTTCAGTACAACAGTAACTAATAACTAATTCTTAATTTGTCATACTTCACAGCTCAGTCAGAACTGAACAATGATTTCATCAGCTATAAAAAATTGCCAACTAAGCACTAGCATTATGCTGACCCACTTTGGAGTAACTCACCACTAAATGAAAAGAAGATTTCCAAATTTTAACAGCCAGAATTCTGGATGTTTCTTGAAAAAGCAGCCCACTATGCATAAAAATGAAATGTATGGGAAATGAGGATGGCTAGCTGCTCTAGATATGTATCCCTTTTGATGTTTAATGCACATGCACAGAAGTATCAACAGAGAGCTTTAAACTACGATTTAAAATCAAGATACTAATAAAAATTATAAGATTCATCCAGATATCTTAAAGGTCAAACCCTAAAAATTTACTCAGCTCCACAAATGGTATGGTCACTATTTGAAATCACTCATTACTTTGAGTGGGTAAGTACTCCAGAAGATTCATTCCCATTTTAATTGAAATAAGGTCACTGAATCACATTCAGCTTCTGCACTTCTACGAAAACAGATAAGTACTTCGCTAAAATACTGTTCATTTAGACAACGTTTTATCACTGATATGGGTTTATTGATAGGACCTTCACTTTATGCTCCACAATATTGAATTGGAATGCAGGAAAAATATTTCTATAATAAATTAGGTCAGTTTTGACAGGTTATAAAGGACTTTCAGTAGCCACAAAAGATGGATTAACGACGAAAACAGATATCTGGGACGGAGAGCAAATCTATGAAACCTCAAATATAAAAGCCCCGATTCCGATCTCAATGACAATTCGCCAGTTGCATTGGGAAATACTAATTACATCGAAGGCATTTCCTGAGAACCTAGGAATTGCTGTCAAGTGTGTAATAGAAGCCAAAGTTAGACTTTTGAACTTTCCAAAATTGTTACCAATTTCTGAGGAGTCTCCTTTTTCATTCTCCATTTGAGCCGTAAAATAAACAATATATGGAGCGTTTGGCCACGTTCCAAAACACTTCGGTGTTTACCAACGACAACATTGACACCAAACCTATCCCTTAAGCGGCGACTAACCATAACGGAATCTCTGTCATGAACGTTTTGAACACATAGATGAGATACCTAAACATTATAATTAGCAATAATGGCTATAATATAAAAATGTATAAAAAGGATATTTCTCGTAATAATTTGATCCGACATTGTTTGAAATTTATCTTGCATCTGCTGAAGTAATGACTGAACCTGAAAATGAAATTTAAAGTACAATTAAATTTGAGTTGCACGCTCAATATATTATTACGGCGATGAAGTACAAAAATTCACATTATATATATATATATATATACGGTAAATTAATGCCTGTTAGTATAACAATTAGCAAAATTTCCTGGGTGGATAACTTTTTCATCGCATTAGACTTTCGGTAAAAATCTATCTTCCAATTGATCAAAATAACAACAAGGAATACTTCAACACAATACAATACAAACGAAATAATTGTTTAAAATGATTTATAAATGACATGATTCTCTATATCTGATACGAAATTTCATGTACACTATTCCACAATATTATCTCGGTTGCTTTGTACAAAAGGAGTGGGCAATTCAGAAACTTCGCACTTTTAAAATTTTATACTATTTAAGAGGAACTTACGTAAGTTGTCAACTCCTGTAAATTCTTAGGGTCGCCATTCGTACCGCTATTGTAATTCTGCTGGTCCTCTACCACCTTCATCTCAGGTTTGACATCAGCCATGTTTGTTGCTGCTTTTATAATGGTAAATGAAAAGCGATATGCGCCTGACACAAAGCGCTCGGAAATTCGGTTCGGTCTGGTGTCATTTCAAAATAGCCGTAACACCTTGCGATGGGTACGGAGCAAGTTGCGTGTCAATCGATAATTCTCCCTGGCAAATTTACGATTCCCTTGTTTGAATAATCTTCATGAAAAACGATATTGCCTGAGAACTTCTTTTATGCATCATTTCTACTCGTTACGCATTAGACACCGTTACAGGTAGATATACAATAGTTATATTTATGTTAAGAGATTAATTAAAATTTTAATTCGGGGCAAATTAATTTAGGCTGTGCAGCTATCTAAAATACTATGGGTGAAAAATATGAGGTCAGTATTAGTTGAATAACGCCTTTGAATACTCGCATTATACATTAAAGTAAAATTGCGTTAATTCTATCGTTTAGTTGTAGGGCGCTTAGGGCAGAACTCTCTGGGGAGTAGAGGATTCTGATTGCATGCATGACTTGCGATGAAAAAAGCTATAACCGGCAGCACAAGGCGAATTTTCATAACTGTTTGTCTAATTCCAAAGAGTCAAAAAGCGCGCTGTCGGGTAGGTATTTTATTATATTATATTAAGTTCACGAACCAGCTGTGGTTCAGCTCTCAATGAGTTTCATCTTATCGAAATTACACAATGTCATGAGGTTGTACAAAAATATAGCTCGTGAAGGCAGCTTTCTACACACCCGTAACTTTCGATCGCGTCCATAGGTATATCTTGGAGTCACCAAATTCGCTCACGGCATTAGCGCTCATGGCGCACATCCCTTCGCTGGTCCTAGGTACGTACATATACTATGCGGTAGGTATATGTGAAGACGAAAAATTATAAATGGAAGTTAGAAATTGAAAACCAGCCGTGTTCCCGATGTTCTCCTCATTGTCCCTTCATCACCTTGCATAATTTCCAAAATACTTTCTCGTTTATAATGGTTCCTTAATTAATAATGGCGTCACAAATTAACCGAAATTTTCATATCCCGTTTAATCTATATCAGGGTTGTCCAACTTGCAAGGCCTCAAGGGCCACAACTTAACCATTTAATATGGTTGCGGGCCATATAGTAATAAATTGTTATTTTTTAAAGTAACAATAAGAAACAACGTAAGGTATAAAAATAAATTTCTGAATGTTTGCCTAATAACCTTTCGCGGGGCACAATAAATGGCATCGCGGGCTGCCAGTTGGACAACCCTGATCTAGGTATATCAACGCTTCTATCTCGAATCAGTTTAGTTGTCAAACTCTCGAGAGTATGTTTAAAATCTATTATCGTTTGTTTAAACGGGTCAAGAAAACGAAGCGCTCTTCTTTTTCTATTCTAAAATATTCTCTTTTCAGCCCGTTTTCTGTATTCTCTCCTACTTTTTCCATAGACACCACTTTTCATTGGTGGCCCCAAGGGGGTTAATATGTAGGGGCAATTCCCCCCCCCCCAAACCCGGCGTATTTCTTTGAAATAGACCTGAAATTATAAACTAAATTATTTTTGTTTTTGAAGTTTGGTTATTTTACTTTAAAATCCAGTTAAATTTTATATAAACTAAAATGGTTTTTAAAACCACAAGCTAAATGCCAATTTAAATCAAAATAATTTTGGAATTAGTCGAAACTTGGTGGTAATCTAAAAGGGAAATATGCATTTAGTAAAACTTGCTCTTCTTAAAAGGAAAACCTTTGCTTCCAAACCACATAACTCACAATTTTTCACATAGTTTGTTACGAATTTGCGGGACGAGACCCACGATCCCTCCTTTTCCTGGGGGGTATACCCCAAGAGCAGCTGCCGCTGCCCCCCCCCCCCCCCCCCCGAACCTCTGGTCTGGAGACGCCCCTGCCTCTTTTTGGCACTTCTCATATATCCTCTAACCACCGTAGTCAAACTATGATAACGCAAGGCATAACCATAAAGTTCTTCAAAACAATGTTAGTTAAATGAAATTCTTGTAAAATGCTTGGTTCGTTATTTGGGGAGGCGACCGATAGCTTAAGTCACATGCGCCATGTTACGTAGGAGGTTGGGGAATGGGTTTTATGGAGAATTGGAGATACAGTGGAGAGAAACCCGGAGTCAGCATTATAATATATAGCTATTCTCAACGAAATTTCGTTGGGGACCACTGTATAGCGTCCTATCTTTCCGAGGGATGGAGTACCTTACTTGAAATGCTCTCCACTCAGCACCCAAGTAGGGATCGGGATTCAATTGAAAAATTCTGCTTCCACCGGGATTTGAACCAGGACACTTAAGATGGCAGTGCTCTACCACCAAACCGACCCGGTCCCTTGAAAAATGCTATTTTTGCTTTCGTAAACCACCAGTTCATATCCCCTATCGTTGTGCGCACCCCTTGCCCCCCTTGGCCGCCCATTTACTAATATTGCACCCGACAGCTGGGTCCAGCGCAATATGCAAATATGCTAACCGTACCACCGCTCTGATTTTTACTTTTTTGGTGTATCTCTAAACCACGTATAAACGTATCTTTCAGTGTACGTAAACCTAGGGTTGGGGAACCGCTGCTCCAAACTAGCATTCTAACATATTCTAAAAGCCTTCGGTACGAGTGATCTTTTAATTTAAAATACACCACTTGAAGTCTTCTTCAAGCCAACCATCTTTTTTATAATTTGTTATATATTTGGTCAAATCATCCATTCGCCAAACTCAGGCATCTGCCTGAGTAGAGACCACTAAATGCAGCAAAACCTTATTCGCTAGCATTCAGTCTTCATACTATTAAAATTGATATTTTTCATACTCAATCTGCTGTTTTGGTGATTACAATGGGGCCAGAGATGAAGAGCCTTACATTTTCATGCCAATACTATGGTGGATTTTTTAATCCTGTAATTCCTCGTAAGCAATAGCGTCCGTCTGTCCAGCCCGAAAGGGATGAAATAATTGAGTTCATGTCGGTAGTGCTGAGTACTTAAACAAATCGTGAGATTTATGTACTAGAGCAAAATCGATCGTAGGTAGAAAGGTACAGGTAAGTCTAATATTGATTTTTCTTAATTATAATTTTTTCATTGACCGTAGCTTGAGCCAATTACATAAAATTAATATATTTGGACGAACACATGTCACCGTGAATGGTGAAGGATAAAAGCCGCTAAGGCGGGGTTCGAACCCAAAACCTCCGGTTAGCAAGACTTTACCCCACTGCCCCAAATGATTTTCAGCGCTTCACATGCGCGCAATGTTGAGAGCCATTTTTTTATTTCTGTTTACCCATATGAAAAACTTCTGAATTTTCTGTTTTCAACCGAAGTAGCGAAGCTTAGACAAAGCAAACGGAGAATCGAGGCACATTAATGATGTTTGCGCCTGGGATTTAAGAAGGAACTAACATAAGTTTAAATGAACGTCAAAAAACACCATTCTATCACTGGAAAAGGGAGGTTTTACAGTATGAGGACTGGCGAAGAGTCTTTTATGGAATGTAGCGGTGGACAAAGAGTAATCCCTGAAGAGAGAGAGAGAGAGAGAGAGAGAGAGAGAGAGAGAGAGAGAAACTGAAGAGAGCACAAAAGATACCAATATGGCACCTAAGCTCAGAGAAATATTCCTAACCAGTGAGCATAAATTAGCATGTTGGAAGGAAAGGGGAATAGTAGTGAAGACATTAGTCGGAAAATTGCGCCATTGAAAGAAGTGTTCTGCAATAGGAAGAAGCTGATGACGAGGACCTTGAGTAATGATGTAAAGAAAAGGCTGACGAAGTTTTATATGGAGTGTAGCGTTGTATGCATATGCAGGACCATGGTCCTGAAGAGTGGATTTAGCGTACGCGTACAACGTTGTACGGTTTTGTAAAGTGGATTCTGAGGAAAGAGGCTGAGAGGAGGTTGCAGGAGTTAGGAGATGTGGTTGAGGAGGAGAAAGGGGAAAGTGGGATGGACGGAAAGCAAGATAAAAGAGGAAGAGCTCGGCACGGTGCGTGGAGAGGAATCTGGTGGAGAAGATTTGGGGGAGGGTGAATACGTGGTGGAAACGAGTGATGACGGGCAAGGAGATGCTGAAGGCTGTGACAAAGGGCCGATTTAAAGTGTGCTTCGTGCGATTTTGCTTGAAGTATTATTTGCTGGAGGGTAAAGTTGCAGTGGGCGGAAAGGAAGACAAACGAGGAAGTGCTTTTTATGGTGGGTGAGGATAGGAAGCTTCCGGAGGAGATTAGGAGGAGGCAGAGTAGGTGGTTGGAAGAGGCAGTGAGGGGCGAAGGGTTTCTAAAGACCGTAATAGAGTGGTGGATGTTGGGTAATCGGGGAATAAGAATGGGATGAAGAGGGGTAGAACATATGCCGAGCTAATTAATGAAATCGTGTAAAGAAATAGGGGCCTGAACCTGAAAATGCTGGTGGAGGATATAGCCCTAGACCATTTAAATCTACCTAATCCGATACATCACCTCTTTCAACAATAAAGGCTCTAGTTCTGTTGCTCAAAAATACGGTTGGATTTATACAACCGCAATGTATACGGGTGGGCTAAGCTGGGCGAGTGTCATCCAGGTGAATGGGAGTTTATTTATCCCAATAGGTAATAACTACAACTCCTGCTAAATCCGATGACAAAGTACGTTGAAGTATATGGAGATTCTTGCGGTATTAGTTGATTTTCGACACGTGCCCATTTAAAGTCAGTCGCAGCACAATTATCACGTTCATCACCCGTTGAAACGATCTGCAAAATCAATAAATAATGTTCCTCTTGAACCTCTGAGTTTATCATTAAAACCCAAAAATTATATCAGCTGGAGATTCAGCTGCGTCCGTGAGATTGCATTGGTCCAAACTATTTCATCCCGAAACTATAGAAATGTATGGAACCCGCTTCTACGCGTTCCGCGAGTGACTCATTCGCCTCATAACTGCATGACGCACATAAGCGGCAGATGACGAACACTAAATCGATGGAATTGAGCCAAGGAGATATTGAATCCTAAATCATGGCATTATTTGTAATAGTGACGTTACCTCTCTCTGAGAATACCTTATGTAACGGGGGAACAGAAGATATTTCTCCTTATTTCACTTCGGATAAGCATGAATGATATCAAAATATGTTGCTCAACAAGAAAAGTGCGAAGAAGGCGGTATAGTTCCTTATGTCTCATGCAGCCGTATTTAGTAAAGTAAGAAGTAATTAAATGACGCGGAATCCTGACTTGATAAATCGCCAACCGTTTTACTCGACTTTAATTTATGACGCCAATTCACCTATATAAGCAGTAAATATATAGGGTTGTTACTTGAGGACTGATCTATTTACTCCGAACATTCGGGTTAAGTCTCGTAATGATAATAGTGCCATGTACTTGGGGATCCTCACGGTCACACAATTTCCAGTGCGAAATGAATGTAACGCAGGTTTAGAATGAATTAGTTGGACTATCCCCGATCGGTACTACAAGTCCTTCCATATTTTTGGCCAACTCCACACCATGAAGTGAATTCGTATTTCTATATTTAATATTCTTTCACCCTTTTATTAATAATTTGGCTTTCTTTGGTAATCATTAGCACAAATCTGGAAATGTACCTAATATGCAGCATCATACCATTTTTCCGAAATAGTGTGTCGGTTTTTAGTCGGCTGTTTTTTTAACCCACAAATATGTAATCCCAGAATAAAATAACATATTCGGAGTATATTTTTACATATTTAACCCTGATTTCATCATCATAGGTTCATTAATTTTTGTGAGGAAACTTTTACAAACCACAAAAAGCATTGTGTATTCCAAAAACGTCGTGTATTTCTGTGGTTTGTAAACTTTTCCACTCGAATATAAATCTAGCGATGGAATACCACAAAGTTTCCGAGGAACATGTTTTATCACCATACGCGTTTAACAAATATTGTGGAGGTTCTAGTATAGTCCCTACCTAGCTCCCGAACACCAAAATCAGCGGACTGTTCTAAAACATTCTTGTCACTAATCACTACACCTGTCCTTAAATATCTCCATCTATTGCTTTTCTTATCTCCTACTCTCCCTCAAGAGTTCCAAAACTCCTTTCCCTTCTACCTCATCACCTATTGCCCAGCTTTCTTCCCTTCACCACTCTTCAACACCCCAATATCTCTCTGTACCTACACTGCTTTTTCGGCGTCGATTGAATGTCCCCCAATTACTTCCTTTCCTCCTTCACAATATTTTACACCCCTTCGGACGCCGTCCTCACTACCTAGCTTACCCTCTCCATCCTTCTTCATACCTAGATCTCGAAAGCCTCAATTCTATATCATAAGCTTCATCCTCTTACCTATTTGACAAAATTTTTAAACCATAAAACCCAGCACTCCGTTCAAGGGAATTCACTCATCTTTTCTTTACGCTTTTACTTAGAGATTTTTTCATCGATTCCCTTCCCTTTGCAAACGCTTCTTATCCAAGATTCTTAATGTTGTGTCTTCACTGTCAAGACTCAGTTCCCTCCAAAAATGGTAGCTAGATACTTAAGTTGTTACACCTGTTCTAAATTAAGAAACTAACGGTTCCAGACTTAACGAAGTGGAATCGATCAATAAAGGAGAGAAAATGAGTACCAGGTATGCATATTCCACCAAATGTTTTATTTGTTACGACCTAGGTTCCAGTACCTTGTTTTGACACCTGAGGATAACTACTTGAGAGGACTTCATCAATAATCCGTAGATCCGTAGAATGGGGCAGTTTATCTATGAACCCCTTAGCGCCCTATATGAAGAGTATGTTAATTCGGACGCCGGGTTCACCTCCACATTTCCAAAATTCCCCTAAAAATCCTACCTCCGCCGAAAAACCCTTAAATCAGCTGCCGGTCACTTACCCCAATCAGTTGGCAATTTACTGCAAACTGCTGCAATTTAATGTGTACTACATGCGATTTTGCTTGAATTAATGTTTGCCGGAGGTAGGAGAAGGTGCGGTGTACGGAAAGGAAAACAAACGAGGACGTGCTTGTTATGGTGGGTGAGGATAGGAAACTTCAAGAGGTGATTAGGAGGAGGCAAAGCAGGTGGTTGGATGAGGTAATGAGGGGCGAAGGGTTGCTTAAGGCCGTGATATAGGGGAGGATGCTGGGTAAGCGGGGAAGGGGAAGAAAGCGAATAGGTTTTATGCACGGGATGAAGAGAGGTTGAACGAGTGCCGAGATGAAGAAAGACATGGCCCTGCATGGCAGTGTAAGGAGATATGGCCCTGCACATGTAGAAATCTAGAGGATCTTTACTCTCTCCCATTCACCTTAACCGAAAGATTACCTTAATAATAATTATTTGCTGGAAGCAGCACGAAATTGTACCGCGGTGATGTCGTCATTCAAACTTCTATTATCCGTTTGTTTTCTAAACAAATGGAGCCCGGAGATAAAATGAACTAAAAACTCCTCATTGATTGGCCATTTTGTCAGATCATTTTTCGTATACTCATTCACGTGTTCCCAAAAAAATGTGACCATATAAAAAATTATGGTAAAATGCAATGCCACACCCTTTGCAATTTCGTCGTGTTACGTTTCTAATTTAGCTCTAGGGCGATTCCGCACAAACTCAACTATGGTCATGGCTCGGCCATCTTCGAGTCTCACAAAATTTGGCAGAAAGGAAGACTATAATACGGAAATACGTTTTGCCAAATATTAGCCATTATTATATTAATAATTTTTGTATATATAGCCCTTTGAATTATTCCAGTCCTTTCTAAGTATTAATAAAGGAGTTATTTGGCCCTAAACATTGATCGCTTTTAAAAACTCAAGGGCGATTAAACTCATCCGAGAGCAGAATATATCTGCATATAGCCAATGGTTAATAACAACTGAGATTGTTGTCTTTTTATTTAGAAAATGTTATTATATTCGAAATCCGACCATTAGACCAGCTTTTTTGGGGTCACAGTTTGGAGGTATTTTGCGCTAACCTCAGATATTCGAAGCGTCCAATCTTCCTTAAACTTTCTTCTTCGTAAAACTTATTAATATTAAGGATTAATATTTTGTGAAATTTCTTTTCATATCATAATCTTTCTTTATGCCAAAAGTTGTGAAAATATCGTAGAAGATCTCGAGCCACGACTGTATGGCCATTTGGTTGACTTCTCGTGGAAACGCCCTCTAGTAGAATATTCCTTTTATTCAACCTCACCATTCTATTCTCCTAAGCAAAAAAAATTGAATTCGGATTGCTTGTCATATTTTTTGTCATAAAATTCGACTGTTCAAGTAAAAGTAGCTTTTATCCAGTTTGTGAGACATAAACTGCTTCCAAAAAAATGTTTTAAGGAAATAACATTCTGAATTGCGATCTGGTGCTTTCCCGGCGTATGAGTTGCACAAATTCTTTTCTTTTCGGATCTTACACCATGGCTCCATTTTGGGCGGCATTTCAATCTTATGTCAACTACTCTTAGGACGATGCTCGTGTCGAGCGCCAAATTAAATGTCGGCCAAAATGAAACCCTTTACCCGTGGATGACCCGAAAAGAATCCGCACATAGTTAAAGGCCTAGCGAAACTTAATGGCACTTGCTTGTGAAGAGTATGACGCAGAGAAGAGAAGAGCATGCAAGAGATGAGGGATCAAGCTGTTGTCTTCCTCCAGAGATCCTTCAGGGAGTCTTTTGAGACCTTTGCTCTCTTATCAACGCTTGATTCACCCTTAGTGATATCTAATTCTCCGCTAGTGAGTGCCACAAAGTTTAGTTATGCCTATAACCTCACGCCGAATCATTCCCAGGAGGAAAACCTAGGGTAGGGTTAATTCATCACTAGTAGTTTTCCATTTGGACGTAGCATGCATTCTGGCCCAATGGCCGGCGAGCCGGAGAGCAGTCGTGAGTAAATTCCGGTGCCATCCTGTAACAGCCGCCCAGAACGGCATTATGGCGTGACCTGAGGAGGAAGAAAATCGAAGAAGTTCAGCCGCGGGCGCGCGTGCCGATTTTGTGAGAACCACTGGGTTTGACCCGTAAGCGAAAGCCCTGAATGCTCACTCACCCATTCAAATAGATTTATATAAACTTGAATACATTTTGGTAACTCTTTTCGTTGTTACTTTTACCACACGCACTTTCTGGCAACTATAATAGGAAAGTGTGGGCAACGTCTAACTTACAATATATCTTCTTAAATTATCGGATCTTTACGCAGGGCAAATTTCGCAGTCCTGCGTTGAAATGCCTTCAAAACAGGTCACACGTCTTGAGATCCCTAAAAAGATAATGGAGGTGAAGGGAAAAGCATCAAAATACAACAAAAAAAATTGATAAATTATTTGTCACAGAGTTTAAATTTAGGACCACATGAGGACGCTCGAAAAATCCTCCGTGAATTAATTAGGATAAGCTTTTTGGTGCCCTACCTGATAGGGTGGGAAAATTGTGTTCCCGGATTTACGTGCGATTTTTGGTGTGACTCAATGCATGGCTCACAAAGTCAATCAATTTTCTCGAAATAGTGCGTTAGTACTCACCAAGTACTTCTACAGCGACTGGTATATATTTTCCAATAAATTCCTTTTGTAGTCATTAAGAGACATTATTTTTTCACCTCGGGTTTTATATCTGAAAACTATTAATTTATCAGGTACAACATTGGGAAGGCCAGAAAAAGAATGTATTGCTTCATGTGATAGGTCTAACAGAAGAAAAGTCCAAAATATTAAAACTTCTTCCTCTGCTGCAGAGATCGCCCTCGCTATCTCCTATTTGTAAGTTTAAGGGAGGAAGGAAATATTGCGGCCGCTCAACTTATAGCGGAAGTAACGACAACCACTGCTAATAGGGCAAGGAGAGATCTTTGTAATTGGAGGAAAAGTCATGATGTATAGACTGTAATAGAATGCCCCCTAGGTCAAGGCCATATCATCTATATTAATACTTGCACTATTTTAGGTGAGATTATTTGGAAAAATCCTCGGCCGTCTTCAACCAGACTTAGCCGGCCATTCGCCTTCAGTGGCTCAAAGGAAATTTCTAAGGCGGAAAGAGATTACCTACATACAAGTGCAAACCGCTGCACAGTGGTCAATTTGGCAATTTTAGGGGGACAAAACCTTCATTTCAGGAATAAGCGTAAGATATTTAAACGGATTGATTTGGCATCGACATTTGAGTCATATCAATCATATTTTTTTCTAAATTTACAAATGAAAAGGTCCAATAAGTAATTTATTTGCAATATACATCAATTTAAAGGTCGTAGGAATATGATGGCGCACGGGAACAAAACACACTTTACGATTGTATAAAGTCGTGTAAGAGTTATGTGATACAAATTACTCTTATTAATAATAAACATTTATGTTATTAATTGTGCCTTTACTTAAAACTTTCATTTGATGATTAAAGAAATAATATTTTGCGATGTATACAGAAATAAGTATTTGATGACTAGCGCCATGCAATACTAAAAATCAGTCTGCCAACAAATCAGTTTTCTTCGACTTGTATGTATGGGACTGAGGGTTCTTTAATCAGAGGTATGACGTCTGAAGGAAGTGTACTTATCTTCTTGACCGGTAGCTTTCTTAAGCTGCTGATAACTGGGTCTGATGAAATTAAAAGTGATCTGAAAATATCTTCGTTTGTAGCCTGTCTCGAACATTTTCTTGTATTTCTCTCTCGGATATTCCTATACTCTTTATGCAATGCCTCTTGGGCATCTTCGGAAAGCTGTCCAATTGGCAACAAAAATGAATCAATCACTTCAGCTCCATGAATTAAAATCTTATGTATGCTGACTGGCATGAAATACCAATCATATAGATGTAGCTACATATAACTCAGCTGTGTCCTTGGTATAAGCCTTAAAATTTTCCTTCACGATGTCGTAGCCACAAGAAAGAGCAGTTAAAATCATGGAGAAGCGATGTATTAATGTTTTGTCAACACCGGTAATTTCTGCTGCTTTTTGCGGATCTGCGAAGAAACGACGAGCAGTGTTTCCATCGTTTACATTACCCCCTCCTTGCTTTGGTGTGTCGATTAGCAGACCCAATTCTGTTTTAAATTTGTCCTGGATTTTTTGCTTTCTTTTTTGGACGCTATCTTTTTCCTGAGATCCTCGAGCCTGCCGTTTCTTGATAGGTAATTTATATGCAATGTGCAATATGCATTCAAAAAATCGGATATGAGCATGCAGTGTTGATAATCCAAATGAGAAATTCGTCTCATTACATGGTTTCGTATAAACAGTATTTAAACAATTCATCTCTCTAGGGGAGGCCTTACAAATATAGCACACCTGAGTGGAACTTATGTTGCAGATTGAATTGCATATTTTTCCATCTACCATAATTTTTAGGAGGGTGTGGTGAATTTTCAAGTCTATATTTTCCAATCGTATGTTTGTAGGTTGCAAACTTGCTATTTCTTTTTCACAGTTTTAAAATTCTGTTTTTATTGTTTCAGGAGTCTCTTTAATGAATTGAAACCTTATTGGCCTGCAAAACCTGGTAGATGAGGTCCTAGGGTTTTGCCAAACAACAATTTTTTCCCTCGAGTTTGGAAGCTGAGCTGTCATTTGTATTGGTACCACAGAAGTTGTGAATATACTAGCGTCAGCGGAGATCTCCACATTGTCCGTTGCGAACTTTTGCTTATATCGGCTGTGCCCTCCACTGCCATCACAGCCCCATTTGTAAGTGATCTCGAAATTAAGCTCATCAGAGGTCATGAAACTTCGTTCTATAGCTTCCTTCTGGACTTGAGTTAGACGTGATGCCGTATGATCTAGTAATGACTGCAACTTAACTTCTGCTAATACGTCTGTCACCTTTATTGTACCTTCACGAGGATAACATGCTTCTTTTTCATTCAAAACTAAATAATAAGGGGGATATATATCAGCATTCCGTTCCTTAGCTCCTTTTCGCAACAGAGTGTACTGGGCTTTTGTTAGCTTTAGCTCCGTTATTAAAGATAGAGCTTCTTCCGGTGAGTATCGTTTCAAAGAAGGGGAACTGTGGCTGCTGTCTTTCATTCTTTTCAGCGATCGAGGTGAGCTCAAAGTTGCCCGTTTTATCACTGAAGCGACAACGCGCTTTCCAGCTTCCCTAGTCCTGCTGCGTAGGCTAATTCCTCTGGACTATTATCAGACGCCAGAACTTTAACTTTGCGTCTTTTACTTTTAGAACCACTAGTGGAAAATTCTTTTTTCGGACGCCCACCATAGTTTCCGGATGAACTTGCAGTGGGTTGTAATGTTGGAGGACTAAATGGTTCTTCAAGCCAGCTTGAATATTTTTGAATGAATCTGGCAGATGTCTTATTACATTTTTTCCATCTCACGTTCAAATTACAAGTAAACTGCTTAATACGTTCGACAATATTACTTTGAATCTCCTCGGACAAATCATCTGTCAATCCATGATTAGCCACAATGTAGCGCAACAATGTCGCTCTACTCTTTTGAGAGCATGGCTGCAAGGGACCGCCTCCTTTCAAAACGTCAAAAAGGCTTCGTCTCGAAATAACCGAAGACGCTCCTACAAGAAATGTTATTGCTAAAAACTGTATGTAATTGAAAATTTCCAATGAAAATCCAACGTTATGATATTGAAAAACAAATAAGAAAAAAGCAATCTCCAAATACATCTTGAAAAAAAGGCAGAACAAACTTCTATTAGGCTGATTAGGCTTCAAGATATACCTGGAGTATAGTGCGTAGGTATTAAATGCACCATAGGTTTAAAAACGTACTTAATGACGACTGAAGTATAAAATTAAAATGTTTAGTACCTGGTAAGTCACACTGCATATTCACGAAGGCTCTCTCTGTTAAATGTGTAGTTGATTGTTCTTGCCGACTGCGTAGACCTTTGGTATACAATCCAATTAAGAAACCACCACTCCACCAACGTTCCGCTTTTTTTAAGCTTTAACCTTCAAAATTCAAAAATTAAAATTCAAAATTTAAGTCATACATCAAAAACGTGCTTGTATATGCATAAATATTATTAATAGCTACTCAGTACATACCTTCGGGTGAATTTAAAAGAAGTGAGTAAAATTTTTATCCCAGTATGGTTGCAATATACGATGGTCGTCCGGAAAGTAGTACCCGTTTGTACCGTGTGGAGCACTGGTGAGTAGAGTAGCCGCCGGACAAATTCCAACACGTTCAGTTTTATTTCAGCTGTCTGTGTGCAAAGTTACGCCTCGCTGGTACTGACTGTGTTCTTTCTGTGAGTGTTTATAATGTTCAAGAAAATAGAGAACGCCGCCAGTTGTGAAATTAGGGCTGTGATTGTTGTCGAGCGGCGTTATTCTCCTCCACGACAATTCCAGGCCTCATACGGCTCGGATAACAGAACCACTTGTTCAACAATTCAAATGGGAAACTTTCAACCATCCACCCTATAGCCCAGACTTGGCACCCTCAGATTTTCATCTGTTTACAAAACTCAAGGACTTTTTGGCAGGAAAGAAATTTGAAAGTGATGAAGAACTCAAAGCAGCTGTGACTACATATCTCAATACACTGGCGGCAGAGGAGTACGAAGCTGGGATACAAAAACTCGTCACACGTTATGACAAATACTTAAATTTGTGAGGTGACTACGTGGAGAAATAGTTTAAAGTATGTTCTTTACAAATAAAAAAAATTATATTTGTTTAAATGTACCAGTTTTTTTTAATTCCAAAACGGGTACTACTTTCCGGATGCCCCTCGTAGATCAACAATGTTCTTCTTAGAAACAAATTATTTACATCAATAACTATTTAAAAGAAAAAATAATATTTAATTATTCGTTTTTATTTACTTTATTTTTTGCTTTACATATTTCAACCATTCTGGAATAAACATTTTACTCTCTTCTTTTAAATTCACCTGAAGGTATGTACTGAGCTGCTATTAATAATATTTATGTATAAACAAGCACGTTTTTTATGTATGCCTTACATTTTGAATTTTTAGCCCTGATGAAGCTTTAATAAAAAACGAAACGGTGGATTGGTTGTTTATTAATTGAAATGTAGACCAAATCTTCAGAAAAAACAATCAATCATAATGAAAGTGGCCAAGATTATCTATATACAAGTTTAGCATACAAACCACCAGAATCGTCTGAAGAGCAAAAAAAAATGTGTAGGTTTGTGCTGCTGGATTTAACGTAGATGTGAAGACAAAACGTCCTTGGTTAGAAAAAATTTTAAAGAAAAGTAAACCTCTGTAAACCTTTTTTTTTTTTGGACAAACTAAATGGACATAAGTTCTCAAAATAGATTTTTAAAATGGATAATAATAAATAGCATTCTTGGTCATAGCTGAATGAGCTCCAGAAAGTAATAACGTATGAAGTATTAAGGCTAATACCTGGAAAGTCAAAATAGACTGCAGTAAGGATTTTCCTTTGCTCTAAAACTCCAGAGAACACTCCAATTATCTAAACTGCTCCAGCGAATTTTATACGGCGCATTACTCGGTGAACGGAGTTCGTCTGTTCACATTGTCGCCAGATCGTCGAAATAGTAATAATACAAAAAATACTTGCGGTTTAACATACTATGAACATCCCTCTATAAGATTGTAACAATTTTTTCACAAATATCAACATGAAAAAATAGAGGTTTTGTCCTCCTAAAAGCGAAAAATTGACCACTGTGCGCTGACTTAAAAAAATGGAATTTGGGAAGTTATTCAGTCACCTTCAAGTTGCTACTAACAATGGTAAACGGACAAGTAAGGCGTACGCTTATTTTAAAGATGATGGAATAATATGTGGCTGTAATACTCAACAAACTTATTTTTAAAAAACAATTATTTTAGGCATTAAATGCATTTATCGAGTGTGTAAGTATGAGGTGTTACACATCTACGGAGTTTCCTCGGAGTTCATCCCATTTTTGTGTAATTTATTACGATGAATTTATTTGCATTTCCTCTTCGTCACGAGAATGGTCATGTGAGAAAATTACATGGTATTATCAGTATCGTGAAATAAAATTTTAAAAACCAATTGAGTCCCAATGAAACAGACATAGGCGTGCGCAGATCTTTTTCTTAGGTGGTGCCTGGAATAGTTTTTATTATCAAAACTAGCGGTTTAAAATGGTATAAAAGAAATTTGGAACATGTTTGCAAATATTAATAATGAAAGTTGAACAAGCAAAAGTAAGGTAATAAAAAATTAAAATTTGTTTATGTAGATATATATGTTTCACAAAAAATGTATATCTTTAAATTTTTGTAAATATGAAACAAAACACACTATCAATCTTTACCTAATTGCTAGAAAGTCAAACTTAATAAACTTACTTTAATAACTTGCTTTAGTCCAACATTCTCCTCTCACCAGGAATAAGAACTTTAAACCCTTCAGTGGCATCCATATGGTTAACATTTATTGCAGTTTCTTGCTCTATGATTGATTTTTAAGGCACTCAAGGCGATCTTGAGACATTGTCATTCTTAGTTTACTCTTGACAATTGATAGGTTGGAAAAGCGCCTTTCACAACTGTCACTGGCTACGGTATTATTGAGAAAATGTTCAAAGCACATTGGAACTCTCTGAACAATTTTGATCTGTTGTCAAGGAGTAACTACTTTAACCACTCATTTAAAGCGGTTATTGTAGCACCTAAAAATAAAAGCGAGGAATAAACTTATTCTGCTTCGTTATTGTATATGGTATATTGTATTGTGTATGTCCATGTAAATGTTTATTAAATAATTAACTCTTAACACGCCACCGCAAACGCACTCCTCAGTTGTTTACTTCTGCGCACGCTTGGTACAATGTACGAAATTCAAAAGTTTATTTACACTGTCAGTCAGTCAGCTACAGTGAATTTAAAACGATGGTTGTCAATAAGGCAGAGGGAAAAAACAAATAAATATTTGATTAATTTACCATTTTATGGTTGATCTAATTTTATTGCAGATTTATAAATATTCATACTAATATTTTCACGAATTTCTAGGCTATGTAATTAATTACTTCTCGCCATTAGGTGGTGCCTTGCACCACCGGCACCAAGGTCCGTCTATTATATACGGACCTTGACCGGCACCACCCGCCTATGGAGACATCTTCCGGGTTCTCTTCCATGTGAGTTCATCATTGTAGACGACATGTTTCACAAACGTTCCTGTTTGCCTCTTCAGGTCTGAAGTAGTCCGGATGCAGTTTTGGTCTCCTTATGTATGTTAACCTCAGTCCGGTGCCGAATGTTGTTGGCGCGCATTTTGTTTTGGGTTGTGGAAATTACGTTTCCAAGTTCTGGAGAGCGTATAACCTCTTCTCTGTTAAAGTTGTTCGGAGTTGTAGTGATCTCAATGGCCTGTCTGATGACTCTGTGGAAGTAGCGTTCTATTCTCGCCACCAAAATTCGGCACCCGACTGAGAATGACCAATATAAGGATACCAAAACTGCATATGAATCTGCAGCTGAAAATTTCACTCAACACCATTTGAGACGGCCTTTCAATGATGGTTGTTCAAGAATACATTAATCATCTTGAACGACTTTTCACAGTCATATAAAGTTTGAATGACTTCTACTGCGATTTCCAGATAAATCTACTTTCCTCCAATTACTTTCTGAAATAGTCCATTGGTTTTACAGCTAATGGAACAACTTACTTTTCAAGAAGTTTTTAGAAGTTCCGACTGTAGGTAATATGATAATTTGAGTAGGTTTTTGGACACACTCGAACATTTATAAACAACGCCGGCACCTATGAAAGAATTTCCGCCTACTCTCTAGTAGGTTTATAGTTCTATCTAGTTCTGCCCACCCCTGCGCTCTAAATAATTACCCATTCCACCTCTAAATATCTTCAATCCAAGCAATTCCGTCCATAAATCCTATTTTCTTCCTCCCTCTGCCCTATACAGAACTCTCAATTACATCGCAGCCGTCAGCAATTCACGGTCTTTCAGCCACCGTTTCGTTGAAATTACTCTTAAGCGTTTCCTCTTTAATTCCACCCTATAAAATGATGCTTAATTTTTCGTCATCGGTATTCTGCATATTATTACTATAAGGTATACCTACATCTACGAGCTCGCGAGGTGTCAGAGCTTCCAATTCTAGCCAAATCCTGTATGATCGCGCGAAGAGGTATGGGTTTCTTCATTAATTACTTTACAATGGACGAAAACAATTGTTCTAACTTTCTTTCCTTGTAATGTAACTGTTGATCGCATTCAATTTTCTTATTGTATTTTTATTACATAAACTCATAAAAGAGACGCAACAATTTCAAATAACTGAGGTCTTTTTTTTTACCTTTTTTAACCAAAAACAAGGAAAAGTTTTTGTTATAAACAACAGATTTCACTAAATATTTTGGGATAGTTGACAAATTCTGGATGCAATAGCAATGTACCAATAGGGCTATAGCCGCTAGACCGATCCTGAATATTATGAGGTTCTCAGGTAAATGTTCCCTTAGTTCGTTGCCAGAAGAGATCTTTTACCCTTGGGTGGTAAGATTGAAATTACCAGTAATTTGTTTAGGACTCCTACTAACAGCAGAGTACACTCATATCTTTAACTTACGGAAAGTTTCATAGCAGTCACCAGAAATTCACCAAAGGTACATAGCTATTAGAGGGATAGGAGGATAAGGTATGTATATTTAAGACTAAATCGTTAATCTCTATACCGTATTCTTTGGACGCTACTCGATTTCTTCACCGTATTTCAAGTTAACCTTACTCAAGGGTTTGGAGTATATGGTAAATACCATTCTCGTTCTGCGCAATTTCATTTTACGTAATGAGGCTCTGCAAGGTCGATGGACTGGGAAATGACTCTATGCAAAGAGATTATTTCAGACCTTCCTTACATGGATAGCGAACGTTTCTGTAATATCCAAAATTTCCTTTTGTATACACAGAACCGTAATCTCTCCTTTAAAGGCAAAGATAAAAAGCGGTACCCAAATACTCTAGTCCTTAATTCACCAACGATGAACAAATTAAATAAACCTTTCGACAGTATCCACAAAAAAATCTCATAAAAATCATTCTAGAAAGCGTTTGCAAAAAGGCAAGTGGATCAAATGGATTACCGTCGGATTTGGCGCGATATTGGGGTGCGTTTGGAAGTCCGAAGTAATCATTCGGGGCTCATAGTAGTTAATCATGAGGAAATACCTCATTTCCAATCATTTTACTTCTTCAGCGCTTTTCACACCTTTCCGATAGGCAAAGTTCTTCCATTCAATGCGTTAATTTCCCGGAAAGATAAAAGTTATTCCATTGAAAACTACTGCCGCCAATCTGAGGATCAGTTTGTTAGCTGAGAATAAAAGTTAGGCTTTAACAGGCAACATGAGGAATTTACATGCTGAAGTCGGAATAATGGTAAAGTTCAAGCTGAATCTTTTTATTACATATGGAGGATGGTGGTCTTCATCCCTGCATGCCTTTTCCCTCCCAAAAAAACCTGCTGATATATACGTCACATGAATTGGATTGATTGAAAAGTGTCTAAGGTAATTAATTAGTGTTAGACTTGGTTACTTTTCATCACAGATGCAGACATTTTAGTTAGTTGGCTAATATTTTAGCATCTCTCTCCATCATAATTCACAATCTTTAAGGTAACGGTATACAGAAAAGTATATACTCCTAACTCCAAAATTATACTCAGTCTAAGCTTCAAGTTCTTGAGTGATGCGTACTTTTGTGATGGATGAACATTTATCACCGCACCAGCACCACACTATATAAGAATGATGAACATCAAATTAATAAAAAGATTGAATCGGTGGACATGGAAGAAGTCCTACGAAGAGCTAGGAAGAATAACGAAGCAGATTATTGATAAATGTTTTCAGGTAAAACCTACTCCCTTTAAATCTGACTGAAACTGAGCTGCAGCTCCACTGAATATAACTGCACTGGAGCTGCCCTGAAGCTGCCTTGAAATTTAAAGGTACCCAAGGGAGATAAAAAAGTAATAAATGTCCGCAGTAAAAAAAAACCTTGCAACTGCACTGTCGCAGGGTAATAATTCGTGTGAGAGGGAGGAGTAGCCCGAGGAAGCCACGGGTGAATGTTGTGATAGATACTTTTATGAGAAGGAATATTTTGAGTCTTAAGAACAAGAAGGCGAGTGCGAAACAATGCATAAGTGTAACTGAAGCAAAAGAGGTATACATAAGTAGGACAGGATAGAAGGAATTATTAAAAATTTTACACGCCTGACAATGAGAATTAAGCTCGATTGCCTCTGCTTATTCCGAAAGGGAACAACCTAATGAGTATGCGTTCGTATTAATGTGAGTAAAGTAGTTCGCCTAGGAAAGAATGAAGCGGACAGCTGCCACAAACCAATCTTAGGGCTACGGTCTGGTTATCAACTACTGCAAGCACGACGAGAAGAAATAACGGCTGACTATAAAGACATGTAGGAAGGTGACCTCAACGCCCGGTTTTCGTTTCGTACCTCAGTTAAAATTCACTTTATCGCCGGTGAAAGGGGTGTGAGCGAGTGACTATGCAAGGAGATGCTGAAACTGCGCGTCAAGGAGTCACACCGCTCAGCACAGGGACAATACGTGATCTAATCGCTGGCACACGACTTCAAAATAACACGGCAGAATACAGCATATCAATCCAGAAACGCACTCTTGCATTAAAGATGAATTGTATATCCACTGAAAACATGGCTACACTGATTTTACTACCATGTATTTGAAGTATTGACCTAAAGAGAAATACAAAGACAATCCCGGCGGTTGAGAAGATTTATCAGGAGAATCTCGATGCCTATTTGAGTGCTTCATGGAGAGCAGTTCAAGGGCAGTATTCCGTCAGTCGCATGAGACCTTAATTTGTGATCCCCTAAACGCCTTTCGTCAAGAGTTGGCCAACGCCGACTCCGGGTTTCCCTCCACCCCTCCTTCATTCTATTGTGGTCCTCCCTTTACCAACCTACCCACCTATGTTCAATGACGCTAATGGCCTCATCTGTCGGTCGCCTCCTCAAAAGCCAACCACGAAGACATTTGAATGTTTCATAGACACTTACAATGACAGTCTTGCCCAGAGAAAAATACACTGAGTAATTTGGGGATCATGTACTCGAATAAGTCCCATCTCAAGGGCTGTGTTCTAAGGGGCCAATTATGTAACTCATAACTCCGGAGTTAAGGAGAGTATGGAGTTATAATGGCCGCCATGGCTCCTTTGGCTTTACAGACCTGAAAATAACTCCAATCGGAATTACGAATTGGAGTTACAAGGGTAGGTCTTGGGTTGGCGTTATCAAACTTCTGAGATAACTCTAATTCGTAACTCCGATTGGAGTTGTTTTCAGTTCTGCAAAAGCCAAAGGAGCTATGGCGGCCATTATAACTCTTTATTCTCCGTAACTCCGGAGTTATGAGTTACACATTAGGCCCCTAATACCGGTAGTGGCAGCGATTTCTTCACTGAAAAACGGATCGCTGCAAGGGTGCAACGTGGGAAGCACTTCAAATGTAGTACTCTTTCCGTCGGATGAGACGCTAAAATGTGGAACCCATGACGCCATTCTTTAGTAGGGTGCTAATATCACCACCGGGTTTCCCTCCACTCTACCTCCATACTTCAAATACTTAATCCTTCCCTTTGCAACCCAACAAACCAATCGCAAATGGCGCAAATGACCTAACTTGTCGGTCGCCTTCTCAAGTAACAAGCCAACCGATCCACTTGTACGAAAACATTTGCAAACATATATACGCTGTTGAGGACGCAGATGTTCGGTTTACCAGCGCCAAGGACAACATTCGAGAGACGAAATGGAATATGTCACGGAGAATGCAACCATTGACGTAAACTGCAGCCACTCGATGAGCTTAGTGAAATAGAAGTAGTGGCAAGCGCATAAGGAATAATAGGATGGGTGCATTTCTTCTGCGGTGTCGTTTTGCGAGAATCGCGGTTTCACGAGCAAGCCGCAAAGCTGGTGGAAAACGTTGGAGGGATCTTGTTCGCCCGAAGGCCGCTCGAGGTCGCGGGAGTGCAGAGGGGAGAGTCAGTCTGAGCGTCGGAGCCGAGACGGCGTATCGCAGGAAAGCATCCACAGAAGGGGATGCAAAGGAGAGTCGACACAGAGAGGAGAAAAAAAATTTTGGGACATTCCAAATCTCGGGGCAAGGCACCATATATATTTTTTTCTTTCGAAAAATTCCATTGCAAAGTACGACACGTGCCTGGATAATTGGACAGAGTTCGATAAAATTTTAATGAAATCCCTGGCTGGATGATTAGTCAAAACCGCGGGAGCGGACCTACGAGTTTCACTTATTTAAAAATATCCCTGGGTCCGTAGGGTGGAATTCGAGCACTCTCGTATGAGCTACGTAGTGGCGTACTTCTAATTTTAGAAATACAGGTTCGGAGAAAAACAGGTGGAGGGAGAAGGCGCATTGAAAAGATTGCCTCGTCAGAGACCAAAGTCATCAAGCATGGGGTACGAAGCATTAAAAACGCAATTTTGGGAAACACCACAATATTATAAGCAATAAAATTATTTCTCTATGCACAAACTTCGTCATTACTCACTTCGAATTTATTACTGCTGTTCAGCCCAATTGAGTCGTAATTGTAGATTGATATACAGTATATAAGTCGTTGATTCATGGGCTCATGGTAATTGGTTATACCCATTTTTATTGCATGTTTTAAATATGAGCGTGTCTGCACTCGGGAACTTATTATAGGTGGGAAATATTTAAAAACACGTGTACCCGAAACTTTCACATGTGCGTGCATTCTGCCCATGTAAAAAAACTACACAATCTTCCATTTGTACTTAATATATTTCTGCCAATACGCTGCTTTAATTTAACGATATCAACGTGTAGTTTTGCATTAAACGCTAATATTCGCCACATTTTTCACCGTATGCTTACTCATCGGAGGTTTGTATCCTGTGACAGCTATATGTGGTAAGGATTTTAGTAATTAAATAACAAATTGTAATTTGCAAATAATGTCTCTATTTTATTACTGGACCGAATGAAAAATCAAAACATATCCTTCTTCTGCTCCGTTTTATATAATAATTCAACAGTTAAAGTCCTTTTCTATTTTAATAAATAGGATTGAACAAAGCAAGAAGTGCATGAAGTGCACTTGTGCAAAGCTTGTCCTGGGATTAATAAAAAATATTATTTTTATTATTACATTTAGCAGAGGGTACTTATGGGTACAGCAAAACCCTTCATTTAATGAGAATAGTAGATGCCGGTGAATAATATATTCAAGTGCGCTTGTACTTGGTAACCCATTACGCAAGAACCGACATGAGGCGTACGTAAACAGAAGTCACGCGTCGGCTATCTAATCAAAACTCGTGTGGTGGTGAATCCTATTGCATTATTCGTATCCTCGGGAGCACGTCCCCGTATGTGCAGTGAAATCCGATTCTGGTACCCGCCCAAACCAAGAATCATATAATGTGAAAAGTAATTTCGGGGATTTGGTTGGAAGTGGCTGGCTGGATGTACTGGGTTCCCAACCCGAGGGCTCGAGTTCCAATCCCGGTAGAGGCGGGAATTTATTCATTGGAATCTCGATCTCAATTTGAGTGCTATTTGGAGCGCACTTCAAGTTTAGCACCACATTTATCGAACGGGACGTTACTCTGTGGACACCTTGACCCCTTTCTTTAAAGGTTGGCTAGCGTCGACGCCGAGTTTCTCTCCAATATTCCTCCATTCCCCATACAATCTTTCCCTTACCAACGTGCTACCAACATCTCCTAAACGAACATAAGACCATTTGTCGCTCGCTTACCTAAATTAACCTACCAACCCGTATCTAATTCTCTCCCAAATTAATCCTATATGTACTCTTAAACGACTAATGATTGTATGTATATCTATAACCTTTATCTCGAAAACAGCTCCAATTTTGATGAGACACCACATCTTAAGGGTTTTAATTAGGAGAAATTCATTGGGCTATGTTTGATTTTCGGAAAAATGCGTTAATGGACCGAGTCTGAGCCCAGAATAGATTTCCGCGATTTGTAACCATCGGCTAAAGATATAATTATTTAAGAAATGATTATTGTAGTACTTTATTTTACAACTTAAAAGTACGATAAAATACTTTTAAGATATAGAGACTTGGACTAAATTGTGGACCAGATAAGCGAGCAAATGGTGGACTTTTGAAGATGTGAATTTTAGCGACGTTCGATAAATTAATTCGTTCAGAACGAGTGATTTCTCCATGCATTTGCTTGTAAAAAATTAAATTCCGATTGGAGATCGGTCTCCAGATATTTATCATTAACTGCGACTCTCATGGAGTGAGTACACTATATTCCCTCGGGCGAGAGGTAAAGTAGAAGTCTTGAGAGTCCAAAAATGTTTTCAAGCTTTCACTACGGTGAAATCCTGCGTCACTTACCTGCTGTTAAATGAAGCGTAAAAACAAACTCACGCTTTATTGAAACGTCTTCAATTCAAGAGCTACTTCCTGGGTCCTATCTTCAAATTTTAAATCCTTCCAGTTTCTACTTATCATAGCTAACGTAAACAATATCAATTAAAAAGATGTTTTGGAGGGCTTGTCATCAATAAATCAGATCACATTGGTACCTCTTGCCATCTAATTTATTGATGATGAAACCTCCAAAAAATCTTTTTAATTTAATTAAGAGATCAATACTAGCTCTCATCAAAGTAAACAATATCTAGCAAGATTAAGCGAGTATATTGCGCCTAAGATATTTTTTTCCAGGCAGGCCCATTGAATATCGGCCGATTCCAATGGAGGACTTCATTGCATTGGCAGTCCTGATATTTTTGGAAATATCGGCCAGATATACCGGCATTTAAAACGCTTAGGAAAATGTGAAATAAACTATATTGAATGAAATACTTTTCATTAACCAGAGAAGATATAGACAACTACTACCAATGCTTTTACACTGATGAAAAATCTAGTTTTAGGCATCCTCAATACAGAATCGGCAATTTCGGAGTGTTTTTCACTACAATACAGGTTATTACTATGTACGTATTTCAATACAATACAGGTTATTACTCGTTACTTGATTGGATCGGTAAAAACTGGCATCGGGCCAATTTAATATATTTAAAGCTCGATTCTGTCTTAATCAGCATTTTAAGAGGTTCATAAAATAATTTTGTGTGGGTAGAAGATTTTCAAGCCCTTCTTTTGAACATAATTTAGAACGAATAGTTTCAGCCTTAACTTTGTGGAACTTTTTCATTAGTATTAAATAAACCTGGGTCCGTTAAAACCTGGGTCGGTATTGTGAATAAAAGTGTGGTTTAATACTATTTGAAGTTTCTTATTTCATTAATAATTTACAAATTGTGATCCCTTACCATCTTACCATAAAGACAATTGATGAATAGTTTTATATAACTTCACTTCTTTTCGCCAAAAAATTGAACGTTCCAACCTGGCTATACTATACTCACAGCAACTCCTTTGCTAATCAGATGAATACTTCACAAGGGATAATTTAACCGTCATTTTGCCGGTAAAAGATCCCCTTATATTTTATTCCAATTTCATAAAACTCAAATACCCATTACTTCCCTCCGTTCGATTCGTTTAAATGACTTAAAAAGAGCCAATAAATTTACTCCATGGTAGAATAATGGAGACACCTTGCGTATATAAAACCATAATTGTTTCTTGAGAAAGACGAGCCAGGTTTATTCTCACCGGAACATAAAAAAATTGTGGAAAGAGTAAATAACCACTCAGGGGAGATATTATTTTTTATTGGCAAACATAACAATCAAGTCAATGCCACTAAAATGTCATCACCTATCAAAGCAATTTGTCATAGGGAGGAAGCTTCTTGTCGAAATAAAAAACCTCACTTGATGAAAATACGCAATTATTGTCCCGGAATCTCTCAAGTCATAAGCAAAACCAAGTATCATCACTTAGAAAACCCGTAAGTGTTTCAGAGGCAAATTAACCCATAATGCCATGCAAAAATATTTTTTTTATTTACACTCGTTTCTAGCATCAAATATTTAGGTTTGCATGAGCTTCAATGCACTTTCATAATATAGGAATTATTAACCGGCATCGTGTCGAAATCAAAAACCTAACTAGGTGACAATGCAAAATTCCGATCGCGAAAACTCTCATGGAGTCGTATCGTAAAGTGCGCATTTTCCATTCACGCAGTGGAAGGTCGACGCGCAGTGGTCGAGTCCCGATGGTAGGAGGTCGCGGCAAAATGCCAACGGCGAGACGCCTCCTGTTCCTGTGGAGTAATCTCTCTCAGCATCTCTCTCACCGCGTCTCAAAGAGGTGTGTATCACGCCGAAGCCAATGGAGACACCGGACACCGATCTGCCCACCTCGACGGCCAATCACGCGCCACCGGGGAGGGGCCTCGGAAGAAAACAGGTGAAAAACCAAGTGGAATGCCGTCGGGTCGCCACAAAACGTCTCTAGACGTCGAAACGCGCAAAAGGCTTTCTCGAAGAGAGAGAGAGAGAATATCTCAGCGAACTCTATAAGTTTAAGGGGGAGAACTCGCGCGTACGCGACACGTCCGCCAAACTCACGGATTGACGATCGGTAGACCGAAGCTCCCGAAGGGCAAACCAGTCTATGCCGCATACACACGAGCAACCACCGGTCGACGACGAACAGCTCCAGCCTTTGGTTAGATCGAAGCTCGGCGAGAACTACAAGTCTTGCGGGAAGACACCAGCGGGCTATTCGATCGCGGTCGACAGCCTCCGACACGGAAGCCGAGAGTTGAAGTCTCCACGGGGTCCCTTCGTACTGCCACCGCAGTCCTACAGTCGATCGCGCTACCTTCGCGGCAAGATGAAGAACGGACGCGGCGGATGGAACGTGAGGGCATCTGCACTCGCCCGCAACACGTTCAACCCGATCCGGTCCATCGTGGAGAACCTCCGGTTGGCTCCCCACCCGGACAAGCCGATGATCGCCCTGTCAATCGGTGAGTCTACACGCGGTCGCACTTTCCGCAAGTCAGTACGCTGAAATCAGCAGCAACAGTGAAAAAATCATAGCGGCGGTCCTCAGGCGGGCCACGTTGATTTTCTAGCTTAAAGTGATCAAAATGGAAAAAAATCAATCCTGACAGATACCATGCCTTTCAAGCATTCCTTGTTCCCGAATCAGGAAAACCTAGGATCGCACTGTACTCGAGATACATGAAGAAAAGAAACATTTTTTCGCTGAAATTGTAACGGTAGAGCTATGTATAGGTGTCAGAAAAACTTGGTGGCGCTCACTTGTAATAAGTATGACGTGATGGAGAGAAAATCATGAAAGAGAGGTGGGGTAAATGGGCCGAGGGCCCCTCTAGAGGTCCCATTTTGTACCTCTAGAGGGCCCCTCTAGAGGTACAAAATCCTTGTGTGCCTGTGCCTGATCTTAATGGTTTTACTCATCTTCACTGACCTCAGACTCTCCACTGTCGAGTGCCACCAAGTTTCACTATGCCTATGCACTCCTTTTCTCTATTGCATCCCGTTTCAGGGCTGGTTTCCTGACACCCCTTGACACAAGCCTCTGCGGCGGATCGCATGGGTAGTATGTAGAAGTAGATTTTATTAATTTTCATTTTGGCGATCCCGATAAGAGAGGACAAACTGACGTAAATCCGGATATCGCCGCGTTGCTCGGTGGGGTCGCTCGGTTTCTTCCGCGCTGCCTACCCACTCGAGTTGTCGGTTACACGTGCCGAAGTTCGACCCGACTCCTTAAGCGGGATCGGTTTCCAACTTTCTCTGCCACTTGCGCGTCTTCGACCTGAATTACAAGGGCGATGATCTTGTCACTATACGCACCTGGGGTGGCATCCTAATAGGTGGATTACTAGTCTCTCCCAATATTCTTCAATATTTTATCGTAGTTTCCTTTTAAATAGCTCACCAAAATGATAGCATTGAATGACATCAAGGGAAAAGAATCAGTCAAATTCCAAAAGCCTTATTACATCATTGCTGGGGTAAAAGAAAATTTGTTTTGAACAAAATAGAAAATAAAGTATATTGTTATCAGTAAAACTACCATTGAATTGTAAAAAAGGCAAAAAAAAATTCTATGAATTCATACTAGATATATTGCATTTAATCATTTAATCTCTTGAAGAGAGAAGGTCATTTCCGATGGCAACATTGAGTGCTCTCTAATTGATAAAATCTAATAATTTTAATATTTTATCTTATATTTTAAAATAGAAAAGTTTTAAACGCGTGAGTTATTTAGGTGCGTTTAGCGATGCCCGACGTCACGCAAAACTCCTTTCGCATTCAACTTGCACAATATATATATGACTGTTCTATGTATATATATAGATATAATATTTCGTTCAGGCAGATGGTGAAAGAAAGAGAAACACATAAAATTGGACAATAAAATGGTGATGTGAAGATGGAATGATGGAAGTAGGGAGCGTGGTGGCCTAGTGGGTAGAGCGATTGCCTACTGATCAAAGGGTCCCGGGTTCAAATCCGGGTGAAGCCTTTGAACGCCCCCGAACAAAAATCCTCGGAGTGTGAGGTGGCCCAGGGAAAGGAACTGGCCTCCCTACCCTGAATGTGTGAAATTCACACGCCTGTGGCTTAGTCCGGGTTGAGCTCTACCATCAACTATCCAAACCAACCTTCGGGTTGAATCACTGAGTGAGAGTGAGTGAAGATGAAATGATGGCCGATTCCAAGTGAAAAAAATTCGACTATGCCGGGAATCGATCCACGGATATTTCGATGTCGCCCCGAATACTCAGACCACCGAGGTAGAATACCTCTTTCTTATAAGAAACCCCCCCCCCCCAGACATCCCCAGGCACCCCCAAGAGTAGCCCGTAAATGTTGCCGAGAGATGGCGCAGAGCAGTTTCACTCACAGGCAGAGAAAGAAGAGGAAAGCAAAGTTTGAATCAGGCACACAGACAGTTGTAAAGATACAGAACAGGCGTTTCGGGGCACGCAGAGCCCAAGAAGTAGAAATGAGACATTCCGGCCAAACAACCAACAAATTCATTCATTCACTCAAACCGCTCACATACGTAAATAATAAATATTTCGTTCAGACAGATGGTGAAAGAAAGAGAATTAGGAAACACATAAAATTGGACAATACAATGGTGATGTGAAGATGGAATGATGGCCGATTCCAAGTGAAAAAAAATAAATATATATATATAATTACTCATTCAGTCAAAAACTTGACGCTCAAAGACGCGAATAAATTTATACAACCATAGGAAATGCATAGGAACACATAAAAGGACGAACACAGGGTTTGGTGGGGAAGATGAAAATGAGTCGAACCCAAACAGAAATTTTTTTTGTCTGGGTTCGACTCATTTTCATCTTCCCCACCAAACCCTGTGTTCGTCCTTTTATGTGTTCCTATCCATTTCCTATGATATATATATATATATATATATATATATATATATATATATATATATATATATATATATATATATATATATATATATATATATACATATATATAAAGAAAAGGAAATAAATATAAAAGTATAAGCTAGCAACAAGGCGTTGAGGTTGAGGAAGGATAGGAAAGTAAATCAGTGGACACTCACTGGCAGATGATCCATGACGACACCGGTGGCCTCTATCTATCCTCTAGTTTCCTATCCTATTTCTTGGTATATTATATATATATTACCACCGCTGCGGTAAATGAGAGCACCACCGGCGGAAAATCTCGGGGGCGCCACACATATCCCACAAAAAATAAATTATTAAAAGTTACTGCGTCATTTTTGAGAGATCTCTCGCAATCATGGACATCTTGTGTCGATATGTGGTTGAACAGGTTGATATTATAGTAAAGAAAACCTCCTTTGCACTGCCCGCATCGATTTTACTAATAAATGACGCCCGCGCCCGGATTGCTAGAGAATAACGAAGTCCACGCTTTAAAATAACGCTTAAAAAGAATATCGATATGCCATGTATATAATCAATGTTGGCTATACCAACGCGATATAAAATTGCTACCTGCTTAATCTAGGGAAGGGGTAAAAGGTTAGCGAATCGGGGAGAGATAATCTATTGCGTTTCAATTCCATTGATTTACGTCGCACGAGCTAGAAAAGCAAAGCGCAGTTAATTTCTGAACTCAGCCCCTGCCGACGCAACTTACTTGTCTACAATAATTCGAATCGCTCCTCCGCAGCCGGGAGCAGAAAAAATCTTCGAAAATCATGATGAATGAAAAATTTAGTAGTCTTCCACAAATGTATCTTTTTTCGAGAAAGAGTTCTTAGTTTTTCATTCATCATCAATATCGGCAACTCCCACCGGGTGCTACGTGAAGCAGTTATGTTCATGCCTCTAAAAATTTGCTCTCAAAACAATATCCTTTGGTAGGTATCTCTCGATTCATTCCATCACTCTATCAACTTTCAATATCTG
Source organism: Pyrrhosoma nymphula (assembly GCA_963573305.1). NCBI lineage: Eukaryota > Metazoa > Arthropoda > Insecta > Odonata > Coenagrionidae > Pyrrhosoma > Pyrrhosoma nymphula. Next base: position 59,882,670 of record OY754330.1, read on the forward strand.
TTATCTTTTTTTTCATGTTAAAGACGGGCAAAGTAGTTACGTGTCACCCTCAAGAGGCGTCCCTCCCTCTTTGACTCCGGTTGGCCTTGGAGACCCGACCCGCCTGAGGCTACGTCCGTCCGTAGAAGAGGTAGGCTCCTCAGCCTCCTCCCGCCTCCTCCTCCTCCTGGAGGCCTCTTTATTGACCCGCCACACCACTTGACCGAGCCTCTTAATTCCTCATTCTTCCTCTTTCCCGTTGATGCCTCATTTTATGCTCCACGCCCATACTTCCGATTAGCCCGGACACTCTCTTGCCTTGCCCCTCCTTCCAATCCCCGCTCTTGCGGGTGCCCGTCATTTCTGTTGCTAGTTGCCTCCCCTTACACACTCGACCGGTACACCGAGTGTGCCATTAAAGCCAATTTATTTGGGAGTGGAGTGCGGACGAAATTAGCCCTCTAAACCGATTTGGGAACAGCCCTAAGGAACGCGTTGCTTTTGACGCGTTCTCTGAGATGTTCTGTAACGATGGTCCCCGGTGAAAATCACCACACGAAACACCATGATGAAAATAAAAATAAAATCCGTGTCAGTTGGTTGGTCAAATGGCAATGAAAATATTTTTCTTCCTTTGAAAACACACTCAAATTAACGGATAAAAGTCATCACCCAGATTGAAAATTGTGATTTTTGGACTTTTTTCTATTATTTAAAACGTTTTTCGATGGGCTGCGTTAAGTTAGAAACCTCACAAAAGCAAAATGAAAAATATTATATTTAAAGTAAAATGAAAATTACCTTTACTAAAATATTCGATTTAAATTTTGATAATTTAAACAGAAGGTTGAAAATCCTGTCAATATTCTTCCGCGGTACCCTTTGGCATTGACATTATTCGAGGAATTTTCAGCAAAACAAGATCCGTTACATTAGCTTTCTTTTCTCGAGAATGGGACATCAGGCAAGACTGACCTTGCTTAGGTTGTTGACTCGGAACTGTGCTATATATGGAAACACTACTGACAGCGTTCTTTGGAATAATCCAAATGCAAGGTCGGAAGAAAAACGCCTTGTGGAAGACCAGTTTCTTCGCATCAGAATCAACTACTGTACTTTGCCATGCGCTCTCCTGTAATGAGAGATGGGAAGAAAGACTTTCACATGGAGAATAAAAAACAAGCCTTTGGTCCCCTTTCTCGATTTTAATCTTAATATTTCGTTAACTTAGAATGTAACCCAGGAGAGTAACCGCTACTCAGTGGTAATAACTGCACGCACAGCATAACAGTAATAATTGGAGTACACATATGAAAACAAATGCTTCACGTTTCTCTAACTTATTTTATCTAATGATCAAAGTATTACATTTTTCCCTTCATTATTGAAACAATCTGGGATTTCTGTCTCCAAAATGGACATTGAACATATTCTTAAATATTAGGTATAACAACGATGCTTTAAATGCTGAAGCTATGAGTATCACTCTTAAGTTTCCCAGACTTCGTTAAAGTTAACTTTTCTGTCAATGTGTTTGACAGAGTAAACTGGGAGAAACTAATGCACATACTGGGGAAAATAGGAATAGATTGGCTTGATAGAGGACTCATCCGAAACTTATATATGAGCCAGAGGGCTCAGGTGAGGGTAGCTGACGGTGAATCAGGGTGGGCAGTCATCGGTCTCAGGGTACGGCAAGGGTGCCCGTGTTCGCCTTTGCTTTTTAACATATATGCGGAGGAAATGGTAAGAGAGGCATGGAAAGAGCAAGATATGGGAATTAAAGTAGGAGGCCAGTCGGTTAAAAGTCGGTTAGATTCGCGGACAACCAGGCGTTGGTCAGTAGATCATCGAAAAGATTGCAAGCTTTAGTAGATGCATTGGAAAAGGAGTGCGAGAAATACGGAATGAAGATTAATCATAAAAAAAACTAAAGTAATGAGATTCTCTAGGGGAAAGAAAGCGAGGCTGGTCATAAAAGTAGGAAGACACAAACTGGAGCAAGTAGAACAATTTAATTACTTGGGTAGTACGCTAGAAGAAACAGGACATAGTACCAAAGACATTAGGAGGAGAATAGCGCTAGCGAAGGAAGCGTTCAATAATAGAAGGGAGCGGGGACGGGGACCTTAAGTAAGGATGTAAAAAAAAGGGCTGGTGAAGAGCTTGGTATGGAGTATGGCGTTGTATGGGGGCAGAAACGTGAACCTTGGGAAAGGAAGACAAAAATAGGCTGAAGGCGTTCGAGATGTGGGTGTGGAGGAGGATGGAGATGGTGCGGTGGACGAAAAGGAAGACAAATGAGGAAGTGCTTGACCTAGTTGGTGAGGAGAGGAAACTTGTGGATGAGATTAGGGGAAGGCAGGGTAGGTGGCTGGAAGCGGTAATGAGGGGCGATGGTTTGCTGAAGGCCGTGATAGAGGGAAGGATATTGGGCAAGCGGGGAAGGGGGAGAAAGAGAATAGGTTTTATGGACGGGATGAAGAAAGGTAGAACTTACCTTGGGATGAAGAAAGAAATAATAGAGGTAGATAGGGCACGGCACTTGTAAGAGTCTGTTGGATATTCTCTGACTTTCATCATAACCAACCTTTAACCGGTTGATTACTCAGACGATGAGATGATTATTATGTCAATATGTAAATGCTCTCTAATATACCATAACAAAATAATAATTACAAAATATGAGTGGACAATTAATGCACCGAGTAACATAACGGTTTCAAGAAACTTTTGCGCCAACCTGAGACACAAATTATGTCGTTCTAAAATCCATAATAAAACTAAATACATTTTTGAAATTACCACAGCTATTATGCAGGCGTAAGTAATTTTAGAGGACGTTTTGCGTCTAACATGGAGAAACAGGAGATTTTACCATAGAAAACTACTGTATTTCAAGAAATTAAACATTAAGAAAGATAAAAATAAATCTTTACTAGAATGTAAACAGCCAATCCTAAGCAATTAATCTTGCCACTTTACTATTCCGCCAACAATAGTCTCAGTTTACCCTTTACTCTCTGAATTTGTAGATTTTCAGCATCAAATTGTATTTAAACTTTCCTGGCGCAGAATAAACTTCCCCGGTAATCGGCATCTTTACTATCTATGAAGTACTTCATTTGAAGACCAAAAGAAAAAAATGCTGTAGTAATTCTAAATCGATCACGCCATAGTTTGATTTGTCATATCCACCACATTAATATGGTCTCCGTAATTTTCCAAGTGTGATACAAAATATCCATTCTAAATTATACACTTGGTATTTTTTTCTTCAGTTTTAATTGCGGTATGGCGCTTTTCGCCGATCTACGGCATCATCCAGGTACAAATTTTAAGATTGTTTATTTATTGACCGTTGTTAAGTTGTCGTAGTTACGTTGTTGGTTTGAGTGAGGGAGGTGGCGATTATACCGCTATAAAAAAATATATTTACAAATAAATTTCGGCGGTGGCTATAAATTTCTACAAAGTAAAGCCTAAAACCATAGAGTGTATTTGTGATACAAAACCTCTAGATGTAGGTGAAGTGAAACATGGTGGCACTTAGCATCAGAGAATCTGAGGTCCATGAGGGTGAATCAAGCGTAGGTGGGCAGGAATCTCTGGAGGGACCCTCTCCCCCTTTGCTTTTCCTTTCTATGCTTTACTTTCTCATATTATCGTATGCTTTACTCTCCCTGACATCACACGTTTCACAGGCCGGTGCCATCAAGTTTTCCTACCCCTGTAACTTTACACCGGCGAACTTCCCAACTACAAGAGCATCTTTGCTGAAACTCAGAACCTATTTTTCTTTCCATTTTACCTTTGACTCTCTTTCGCAGTGTTTCCCCATTTTCACCGCTCAACTCCGAAATCATTCACCATCGAATAGAGATCAAGAATTTCCTCACGTGTTTGATGATTGCAACAAAACAGAGCGATGCGTTAATTTGTCTTATCCACTTATCAATTTTCGTCCTTCCCCTTCTCCTATTCCCTTTGCCTTTAAACTTCCTTTTTATGGATGGCCCTGCCACACGGCCTCGCGGATGTATACGTAGAATTCCCAAGTACGAGGACGTAGATGAATTCCCAAATCAATCCGGACCACAAGAAATCGGCGAATACCACGCCCGCCACCCTATCCGCGTCCCATCCCCCCTTTCTATATTTTTGCATTTTTTCCCCAACCCACGTCACGATTTGGTTGACGAGGGAGGGGGAGGGGGCGAGGGGGGGGGGGGAGATTCTCGAGCTGATTTTTCTGTCCCCGCTTTCTATCACTATGCTCGCGAATTTTTTCCCGTCGCCTCATTTTGCTGATATTGGAGAAGGGGCCCCTCCGAACTGGTTTCGGCCTCCCTGGTGGAGGTGCGTCTCACTGGAGGACTTCCGTTTCAAAGGCTGAAGCCAGTTGCGTCAATTCGGACAACAACCAGTTGCTAGCTCGTGTGGCAATATACATGATAATCATGAGTCACATGCAAGCTTGTTTTGCAACACGTACATATTAATAAACTAACTTTATATAAAGAATCTGGAGAGTTCAATTCAATTAGCTTCGAAACCAATTTATCGCAATCGATTCGATTCGAGTATTTTTTCGGGAGTTTCGATTTGGTTCAGTTAGATTAGAAAGATTCGATGCTTTCCCGTAGAATTTCACTAGTGAACTCTTCTCGGGCTTCCCACCGAGTGAGGTTCTTCATTTTGGCCGACTTTTCGTAATTCGAAATCCCTATCATCATCATGGCATTATCATTATGAATGTTTGCAAAAAATGAAGAACTTCATTCGGTGGGAGGTATGAGAAGAGTTCACAACTGTAATTCAACGGTTAAGAATCGAACCTTTCATCAGAAATCTATCGCTATAATCTAACTGAACCGAATCGAATCTCCCGAAAAATACTAGAATCGAATCGATTGCGGTAAATCGGTTTCGAATCGAATCGAGCTCTCCAGATTCTTTAAAAATTCTTGATTAGCAAAAATATCTTTCAAGCACAATGCTTACAGCTATGTTAGGCTCTAATGCGTACTAACATGTTTCGTGTGAGGTGAGCTAAACCTCACCACAATGCAGGGGTGGAGGGATCAGGGGTATGGGTCGCTGTTCACTCTGGAATGGTGTGGGTCAGGTTCATGCCGAAACTGATTCCTCCCAACGACTTGTTCGTCCTACGAGCCGACCTCACGAGTTTTTTTTCCACTCGTCGTCTCTGCCGCCTCGGATGATTTCTATTTATAGCCCGTTGCTCCTTCGGGCAGCTGCTCAGTTTAAGCCACTTATTTTAAAACCTTTTAGGGATTTTAGGTCCTCTCAAATTGCTCCACATCATCACTTATTTCTCCCCTCGCACCACTTACGACTACAAAGAGAGCTGATCGATACAATATTTACACAAAAAGACAAGTTATTAATCACCACTTTCCCTCCCAGATTCCTATATCCTATCTTCTTATGGTTGGTGTCCTATGTTGGTGTCCCCCCCCCTGCCACACACCGTGACGGTGACTCACGCTTTATTACATAGGTATAGGCGTAGATTACTGCTTCTACAATATAACTGAGAAAATATTCAACATTAACATCATACACATGTGGATCAACACAAATCCTTCGTTTATCTACCATTACTTCGTAGAAATGATAAAATCTCAAAAGTCTTATTATTTTGATGGTATTTCTATTAAATTACTAAATCGGGGGTCTAACACTAACCCCACATTCTTAATTCCTTCTTTCTTCCTTCTAATATGTAGTGAAAAAGACATTGCGACGAAGCATGATCATTCTTTGGTTGGATTATCTTGCTTCGGAAGACGGGAAATGAGATCATCTCAATAATGTGTATTTTCACAGCCAGCGGACATTAATCGAAACTCTGCAGCACTTTTATGGCCCACATTGCCGATTTCTCCCATTCCTAAATTACTACTTCCTGACTTTCAGTCCGTAGAAGAAATGATAGCGCTGACGATATATTATCAGAAGATGGTTGGATTCTTTTGGTTCGGCAGGGGAGGTTGCGAACATCGCAATTAGGTTGTTTTCTTTATTGCAGCCAGTGGATAGAAGTCGAAATTCTGCACAGCTTTTATGGTCCTTAATTAATATCGCCGATCCGACTGCTCCCGATGACGCCCGAACTGACGATACATAAATTTATACCTGCCCGCCATTAAAAGCATTCCCTTAGCGCCGATCAACTTTTTCACACACACACACTCCGAAATTCCCACACAGGAGATCGAGTCAATTCCAGTCCCCGCGTGAGAACACGATTTGTTTTTGCATTTTTCTTTTTTTTTTAATTCCAATCCTTCCCTTTGCTCTCCGCGCCTATTTTTCTGGTCGCTTGGTTCGCAAATCCAACCCGAGCGAGCCGCCGCCCTCTATGTAGTCACTCATACCCCATGCTCTCTCTCTATTGGCACGCTTCCAGAACCGTATGCCGTACCTACATACCCAACCCTCCCTCCCTTCTCTACCTGCCGCTCTTGCCTGCTCTGCTAACTACCACGGGGAAGAGTCCTCCAGCGCCACCCAAACCCTCGCGTTGGCGCGAACTATTCCACAGACACCTTGGAACGGAACGTTTATAAAAGCGATATTTTTATCCATTCGACTGATTAACGGCCGTTTGCAAAAACGGCACTATCCAAATGAGTCATGAAGTTTTTAAGTTTAATTATTCGTTCGACCAGGGTTGCAGAGGCATTCGATAAATTTATCGGTTTCATTATTGGTCTCATAACTTATTTCACCTGATGGAATGGACTTAAAAACTTTATTTACTTATACTTACATAAGCAACCAATATGGTGGGTGTATACTGAACCGCGAGGAGTCTTAATTACTTGATATAAGAGTTATTATTCGACGAATGGCTATTTTATTCACTCATGATGGCTGTAGCAATAATGTTCATGAGTTATTTTGTATATAGATAAAATATATGAATCTCATGTAGTAGTAGGAGATTAAACCAGACATTCGGAGTAAAAACTACAAGTTACGAAAGCGATGGTTCCTGAAACCCGTATTAAGTAATGAGGTAAAGCTCTCTGGGATTTTGAACTAACGATTCCACAGCTAAATGTTTGTGTAGCCGGAAATAAAAAACGTAATTTTTTCGCTAAATTGAGAGTTGAATAAATAAACTGTTACAAGGTTTTTTTCATTCGACTGGAAAAAAACGTTTTTCAAATCATGAAACTCAAAGTTGGCTAGTTGGTTAACACAATTACAATTACGATTGATTTCTGACACATAAAATCGCTCATAGTGACTGAATTATCGTATTTTACTTCAATGATTAGCACCTTGGATGGGCCCTAAATGGTTCCAACGTATCTTATTTATTCGTTTAAAAAAACGCGAAAGAAGAAACTTTGATTTTTTAAACTAAAATTGTGAGCCGACGTGAATCCTTTTCAGATAGCGCCGTCCCTAGGGTCGTGAGACAGGTGCCGCTGCACTGGGTCTCGCGCCTATGGGGGCCCCGCTCGGGCTTGCCTCTTTCAGACGGTGTGGGGAAACATGCCTATTACCCGAAATTCTCTACTACATAGCGCGCATGTAAATTTCTTGAAAGTATTTGCCATTTTATTGGTTAATTTCCTCCTTTCCATGAAATATGCTTAAAAGATGATACTATACCAATAAGGGAATTCATAGCTATGGGGGCCCCGACTTTTGTTTACACAGGGCCCCTCAATCCCCAAGGACGGCCAGATATGTTATTATGATTGATTTTGTACTCTATACATCCCATGCAACCACTCATTTGCTTTGTTCACATATAATTATTAAAGCGATTTCAAAAAACTGTTTCCTCTTCCTCACGTCGGATGAATGCAATACCGTGACCGAAACAATGGGGTGGTTCGCGATAGCATATGGATTAAATTGCCTTAAAAGGACAGCCGCATTGCCTATAATCGCCAATAGCTTTGAACAAATGTCAATAGAACGGCATTAGATTTACTACGTGTTTTCCGATGACGTCCTTCTGTACCTTGGTGATACTCTCGAAACTTGACCCCGCTGATCCCCGACGTTACGTGACCTAATGCTTCATAGGAAGTAATTAGCATTAGGTCACGGTAAATCGGGATATCGACGCAGGAAGCCCGAAACACTTTCATCGAATCTCCAGGACCCGCGAAATTGAGAATGATCATTCAGTTGTCAGGAAGTTTTAAGAATGACAACTGTTTGAAATATGCTCGAGAAATATACGGGAAAGATGAAATTTTGACTTGAGGAACCGTTAGCTGAACAATTCATGTCGGAAAAAATTGATTCCATTGAGGAAGTACGTTCCTACTCAAAAGAAAAATGTGGTATTTTGTGCCGTTAATGATATAAGGGTAGGTTAGTAAGGATAATTTGATGAATGGTGGAGAGAAACCCGGCACCTGCGTTAGCCTGCTCTCGAACGATTCATGACAAGAAATTCACAGTTTAACATCCCAATCTACGGGCAGAGTGCACCACTTCACGCTTAAAGTGCTCTCCACAAATCGCCCAAGTAAAGTACGGGATTCCAATGGAAAAAATACGCCACAGCCGAAATGTTTGACCCGGACCCTAGAAGTGGGAAGTCGGTACTCCATCATCACACCAACCCAATTAGCTAAAAATGCTGCTAATCGCCCTTTATGTGAGGTATGGCATAATTACATTTAGCCTGTCTTGAAGCATCTGAGTTTTTATTGTTGAAGGAATGTTCAATTACCGAGAAAGTCCATTGATTGTTCCGAATAATCACCACGTCAAGTCTCCGAACCCGGACGTTAAGTACTCAAGGACATGAATCCTATCCAGCAGATTGATGATGGGTTACTTCTTTGGGCCGAAAAAATATATTTTTTACAGTGAAAGATACGTTTTTAATCGACGTTTAAATCCATGCACGTGAGGGAAAAAACGTTTTATTTCTCTCGACATTACAAGCGCACGGGGAGTAACACCGCTGACATAACGCCCTTGATTCCGTAACGCTTAAACGTCGACCACCACGCGGTTCCTCCACCAGCACACTCTCGCACGCCCCTCCCCCCTCCTCTTTTACTTCCCACCCTCCCGAAGGGCCTCTTTCACTTCCATCCCATCCCCCCTAAAGAGTTATCTTTAATGCTGGTCCTCTCCATCACCGGCGTCTGGTCGCCCGATGCCCTTAGTTTGCCCTCAGCATCACCTTCCCATCGCGTGATAGCACAGCAGGTTTCAACTCCGCACCTTCCTTCCTCTCTTCCTACCAACTTACCTTCCCTCCCCCCCCCAACTCTGCCCTCTCGCAGAGGAGGAGTATGTTTATTCATTACGTCCATCTTTCTCCTCCAGCATATTCTTCTTCTTGGACGATCGCGCCGAGTTCTACGAAATGGATACTCTTTGTTTACCGCAGATCTCGGATGCCGGAGATGTCGCAGTTTCGCCGGAATGCGATGTGTCACCCAAAAGCCTCCGTACTCTTGTCGATTTACACTTCACGTCTTAACTACGATTCCCTTTGAAATTGAAGATTACCTGTCGTGACAAGATCCTTTTGTATTTCAGACGTTACGGGAAATATGATCTTTTTTATAAGTCGGACACGGTTACAGACGGAGAAAAAAATTAAAATTATATGATAGATACGATTCTGGAATGGATATCAGTTGATTCTGCCACGTCATCCGCGTTATTTTTTTTATCTGAGGGCAGAAAATAATATAAAAAAATTCTGCGGTGAGAAGATGTGCCAGATTTTTATTCACCGGAAATTTCATGGGAAATGAAAGTTGTCATCGAAAGCTGCTTTCAATCATGAATTTATGAATCAATCACTTACTCTTTTCGAGCTTTCTAGAGTCACAATCACATCATTTAGACAACATTTATGACAAAAATAACCCATTGGTATTAAATAATAATTCACCCTACGACAATAAACAATCGGGGCTACCAGCTTTAGCATTCTGGCCAAATACGGTAAATTTACTATTTAAAAAATCATAATTACAAATTTATGCGTACATTTTCGCCTTGCATAGCTTTCAATATGATCATACTAGGATGCAAATTTTACCAAAACTTTCTGAATCTAAATTAAAAGGGGTTAATTAAAAATTAATTTTAATATAATATTAATTCCACGCAACAATTCTTCCATCAAATTAATCCAGATTACCGATAATGTAAGATTCCCAAAATTCACATATACTTTGGCAAAATCTATTTTTTAAAGAGTCATTAAGACACCAACCACAAAAATGTTCACTAAAACTCCTCATAAAAAAAATTAGCCACTACTTCGTGTTAACTGAAAGTTTGAACCGCAGTATAAATAAGTATAGTTGTAGTACAGTACCTTATTTATCACATGCAACCGACCGATCTCGAAGCAAGAAAAGATCTTATCCTCCTGTACCTGACTTCGTAAAGATGTTTTGTCTCAACTGAACCAAATTGAAACCTCTGGGTCTCTTTATCATTCTAGTTTAAATATTTAAAATGAGATGAAACTGTAAAATGAAATAAAATAGAACTGTAATTCCCAAAAAAAATATCGAATGAAACAAGTAGTTAAAATTTCCGGATTCATTATGGCTCCTTTCGCCAAATTTTCAGTGCACATCGCTATCCGAAGTTCGCGGAAGTCGCTAATTTTCTCCTTGGAAAATAACTCTACTTAAAACCTGAAAGCAATATACCCCCGAGTTTCTTATTCTCGATAATCTGGCCCCTTTATTTTTTTTATTTCCTCAACTTCCCTTCTCAAGCATAATATTACGGACGCTCTGCATTTCACCGTCATGGACAACCAATTGATTGCTGCCTAATATAAGTTTTTTGGGGAGCAAGATGTATAAAACTCTTAAAATTGTGATTTTACTTCCAATTATTATTTATAGTCATTTAAAATTGCAGAATACAGGTATGGATACTCGCACCAAGTTTTTAATCGACGGTAAAATTGCTATTAGCTTTTGATGAAAAAATGAATTCCCAATACTTATATCCGTCCTGGTCGTTTTTGCATTGGTTGAATATAAAATTTATTAAACCGTGGTAAATGAATTTACACGCCAGAATTTACTGTCCCATGAATGAAGTCTAGCTACAAGTAACCTTTTCTCTACATCTGAAAGTATCCATGGCACGGTAAAAAATATAATTTAGGAATATTAATTACACAATTGATCACTATTATATAATATCACTTCTACGTAAACACCTGCAGTGCACCATTATTATATGCCGTAGTAGATAGGCATACATACATCCGTACACCAAGTTTCATAGAGGAATCATTTTTCTGCCCATCTAACAATGTAACTTCCTTTTTATCGATGACGCTATTTGTATGCCATACCAAATCGCAAACCAAGTTATGAGATGCCACACATTTATTTGTTACGTGACTTACGACGTCATTTGCTCGACTATTTGCCGAGATAACCCTTCCCTGATATTGAAATTCTTCCAGCTTGCCGGTCAACCTGCTAAGACTCCGTAATGATCGCCAATGTGACTTCTGCGACTAATATTCGGTCTTTTGTGGAGAAGGGCGTACTTCCTCCATTTGCGGTTGTCAACCATCTGAGGAGACTTGCAAAGCAGCTGGCACTCGCATCCGCGATACACTTGGCGCCTAATAAGTGAACTGCCCGGCCATCACGCCGATGGAGCATGGGAAAATAACCAGTCCGGCCGGTAGCGATGCGCAGGTCGTACGTTAGAACGGAGATGGCCACGTTGCCACATGTCGCACTTGGCGACTCCCAGCCACTCTCCGTATTATTTCACGCGTTCTATGCACAGCCTTGACTTTGCGGTAACCTCAAGCACCGTCGGATTCCTCCGTTCAAATCGCGATATGTTAAAGCGCTGCAACATTTTTTCATTTTTATACGCATTCCTCAAATGTGAGCGAGCCTAGAGAATCGAGAAATTTCCACCGATTTCGCTCGCGAAATATTTTGGCATCAGCCGCTTCCATGAGCAAGAGAAAGTTGTTAAGATAAATGCCTGTATTAAATGTATGCCTAAGCTTTTCCAAGTTAGTCAATGTATAGATACGAAATGCAGTGCATTCAATTACTCCCGAATGTTTGCGTCGTACCGGTATTCGCTCCGCGGTTATAGATTATAAGATTAAAATAACTATAACCTCGTACTCCATTTCATTTGTTTAAAACATCTTCATGAACATTTCACAATGAATGCTATTGCTACTTCTCCCCGGTACGAGGGTGAATAACGATAACAAGATTAATTTGTAGAAGATTAGTTTGTAGATTAGATTGTAGAAGTATACCGCTATGCGACTGCTGTCAATGGTGTTTGGTAATATTAATGTTTTGTCACACAATTTGTATAAATAATTTTAAATACGTAGACAAATTACCCTAAGAATTAATTAACCAGGGTAAATTAGGACCAAACCGTACCTTAAGTAAGGAAAACTGAGTTTTGCCCGCGATCAAAATCGAAAAGGGACTAAAATCTCATAATCGGTATTTTAATTCCTATTAATTTTGAGAGTTATAATGCGATGAGACACGATAGAAAATTTAGAGACACAGACTCACCCACTTAACAGTCAACCTGAGGAACCTCACTAAAGCACGAGCAAAATTTTTCTATCAGGGCAAGGGGCACTTTATTTCTGAAAAAAATAATCCATTGCGAATATGACACAAATTAGCATCTACTTCGCAACCCCCACCACCTTTCGCCCGAAATTTCGGAATTAAGGTGGCGTATCTGGCTAGTATTACGGTATTATGGACCTCTGGGATCGACTTATGGTAGAATATATTTATTAATCGGTCAATGTCAAAGTATTGGTGTTGTTTCTTTTCCTGAGACACCTTTGGTTTCTTACAAACCTCTGGCACTCAGGAAATCTCGCCGCGAGGATTTTAAGTACGGGTTCAGGTAGAGGCCTCACCTGTAATTAAACCCTCGACCTTCAGGTTCGCTACAAAAAGGTCTCCCCAATGGGTTCCCACAGACCCCATAATTAAACTTTAAAATACCCCAAGGTAAATTCACTTCGCCGAAGTAGGAACGCGGGGAAAAAAGATTCCATATTGAACTTGGAATACCAACATGTTATATTTCAAAGTGAATACAGCACGCCGAAGTAGGAGCGCAAGAAAATATTCCTTGACGAATTTGGAACGCTAACGTGTTTACGAAATGGAATTTTCTTGTCTTGGCAGACCACGCGGCCGACACATGGTCATCACATGGCCCTTGCGGGTGTTCTAACTCGATGTTCAACTGCTACATGGGAAACGGCCAATACTTACCGTATCGCCTGCGCGCTGAAGCAAGCGGAAAGGGCATTCTAGTTTGTTGAGTCATCCTGTATTTCAAATGCATACATTGAATGAAGATTTAGGATCAACCCAGGAAGACTTCGATGATTATAACTTTGGTGTGGTTGTTGGAGTACTGCCGTTCGTGCTGATGGCCAGCCAAGTTAAAAGCCCAACTGCAGTTGCAGAGATATTGAAGTAAGAGCGCAAGCGCTACTTGAAGTGCAGCGTGCATAGCACTCCAACTTCAACACTCCGTCCATCCGATGGGCTGTGGGGCTCTGAACCTTCATTTCTATAAAATGTTCTGTCCGTACCAAATTACAATACACCAAAAGTTGGAGTAAATAACCTCAGCTGTCCCTCGCGTTAACTAATCACAACCTCTACACTTTAATTTTCGTTATCTGATTCGCTAATTGTTGCCCATCTGGGTGTCTTTCCCAAAGGATAAGCTAGCTGTACTTATTTATAGCAAGAACATGTCTAGGATGTTATGTAGTTAAAAAAGTAAACATAGCTCTCACTTGGCACTTGGTTCAATGGCGCATTAAATCACGTATCAATGCGATATGATTCCGATTCTTTAGTTCAGCCACCAGTAATTTACATGGCAGCCAAATTATGAGTTAAGTCTTCAGCATGCAGGGGCACGATTACATTTCTCCATAATGCGTGTGCTCGCGTTATCGTTATTTTTCAATTGCGATAATGAATTAGAAAATGTGATCGTCATCATTCACAATTTGCCAAGATCTTTAAACCACTCTTGTTAATTTATGGGCTGCGTTCTTAGGAAAGTATCTCCGAGAATTGCCCCTTTAGATCACTTTGAGTTTGGATAGCCATTACGACAACGCGAAATAAGGAACCATGATCCCACCCTAGGTTTTCTTGAATGAAAGAAAAAAAAGAGTTATCCCAGGGATTTGAAATTTCCAAATTTTGGATAGTCAGAATGTGTGTACACACAAACATATTCCTTTTTTGAGATAAGATTCTCCCCGTGTTTATTTCAGAAACGTGCACATTCCTGTAGAATTTTTGCGATTTTCCACGATGTTCTGACAAATAAATAGTCGCATTGCGAGGATTTTCAGAGAGTGTGTCCGGTCGGTCGCCCAGCGCTCTACCCACTAGGCCACCACGACCCGAAAATATATAACTATAATATAATGACCGAGTAATTCAGACGTAGCGACAACTAAAAATCTTAGTCGTGCATTCCAATTCTCACTGTAGTTTAATATCTTTTATATTTCCTTTTGAGCCTTCCAAATAAAACTTTTGTATCTCACTTTTCCCTCTTTAGATACATAGCTAGTTACTCATTTTCTAATGCCTACAGTAAATGAATTAGAATTTGAGACTTAAGTCTAATTAAACCGATGTTTCGTGATAAATAGAAATTAATGGAAAATGACCGTGGAAGGAAACATAAAAAACTTGACTCCCAGCATTAGGGAAGGTGATTAACAGAAAATGTACCTTACTTTTGAAGCCGAAACATTTTTCATTCCAGGATACTGATTTTTCCGAGACCAATTTTATCGCTATTCTGGTGTTTAACAGTGAAGTTTTCAGCGAAACAACCAGTAATACCCCGTGGGATATTTTTCCGTTTTCTCGTTTCTGCCCACAGCTATCCATAATTATCCTTCACACTGATAAAGCTAAAATGACATGAAAACATTCAGTAACGGTTCACTCTTTGTCTCGTTTAATCGCCAACATTTAAAAAATCAGCTTCGTCGTAGGAGAGCATATTTTGAAAGGACTCGGGTGAATTAAGATGAAGATATGAGAATGCCCTATGGCTAGGATATATCTTGAAATGACTTAAGATACACACATTATTTTTGTTCTGCTGTTTTTCACACGACACGACTCATTTTGGCCTGAACACATTTTGCTTCAGCATTCCCTTGACGGGCGCCTCAGGCTAACTCACTGATTATCTCCTTAACCGAGTTCACTTCGTGAAGAGAAGACAAAAAGTCCATACAAACACGGTCTCTTACTTTGAAAAGCCTGGAAAGTCAAAAAGCTTAGCTTGCATGAAGAGAAGGCAGCCTGAGTTTCCTTCTTTTCAATGCATTTGGGTAGCTATATAAGCACTTGTCTATCCTGTCAAAATCGATAAAATTATTTTTCCACCTATTTAATGAGCTGGGCTGTTATGTGATTACTTGTGGCGCATCAAGTTAAACCCGTGGATTAATTTTGCCGTACAAATAAAGTTTTTGAAATATTCACGAAAACACTGACAGAGTTTGTGCGAATTTTAATTCGGTGAATTATTAAAAATATATGTTCACACAAAAATTTAAAAACTGTATTCAATTTCTCATTACTTCTAACCACTATAAGTCACTTCGAACTGTCACCTCATGCATAAATTTTAACTTTCACTAACCTACCACGGATGGCAAACATCTTCCTATACGCTTATTTTGCGTTAGTTTTCCATGAGAAACTAAATTGTACTTTCTTTTATCTTTTACAGGGGACCCGACCATTTTTGGAAATCTGAAGCCTCCTCAAGAAGCTGTAGAGGCCGTCTGTGCCAGCGTCCAATCGATGAACTACAACGGATACGCTCCAAGCGTTGGTAAGTGAACCGCTGAAATCATCCACTTCCGTAAAATTGGAAATTAGTTCAAACAATTAACTTGGTTATTTGGTCTCAAAGGCACTGCAGTGTTGTAAGTAACCTCCCATTGCATAACTTGACTGTCAATTCGAATTTCCTACATGACGAGATTAGACGACGCAGCTTTACTTTTATTTTGCTGTAATGCACGATGACGTGCGGAATGTCTTTCAGGTAGTCAACTCTGAGGTTGTTTTGTGGCAATATATCATTTTCTTCTGCTCTTCGCTTCCTTCTTCACTTCTTGATAAGATGAACACCACAAGTTGAAAATTATTTGTTGAAAGTATGGCAGATGTGGTCTTCCTTGCCGGTTTCTCCTTTATTACATCTTACCTTCGGCAATGGTCATATCGTCGGTTGTGCCCCAATACAGTATCACACCTCGTTAGAACTCGTCACTAAAATGACCTTCCCTCATTCATTCTTCTAAATACGTCCTCATATGTAGTTTGGTTCCTCCTGATATTTTTCAATACTCTCCTTTCCCTCCACCGGCGCTTCCGACCTCCTTTCCTGTTTCCACACAGTCTATTTCACGTCCGCTCAGTGCAATAATTCATGCACATTCTTTCAATAGTCTTTCTCTTGTTTCGAGTGACTAGATTTGAACATTTGATAAAAATAATGGACCAGCATGAGCAACCAACTTGACTCTATCGAAGAAAGAATTTGGAATAATGGTATAACAAGTACCTAACTAAAAATTCTACTGCAAAATCGTTTCACTAACCAAACGCATATGAGCCAGAGTGTCATAGGTATTCCAGAATTGGGTACAACTTGATTTGATATAGCTTTAGATTATTATTAGATACATCTTTTGATTAACAATTATCGCGATTATTCTCGGTACCCAATCCGTCGCCGATCCGAGCATCGCCTTTGGATTCCACAGGCCATTTTCAGCTAATGAGTGGTCGGCGGGCCCTCCGTTTTGGGTGACCTGAAGCCGCCATTGGTACCACTCCGAAATACACGTCGGCAGAGTCAACGACTTTTTTTAACGGCAGCATCATCTACATTGAATTTTTAAGAGTTTCCATTCGACGCT
Source organism: Pyrrhosoma nymphula (assembly GCA_963573305.1). Classification (NCBI taxonomy): domain Eukaryota; kingdom Metazoa; phylum Arthropoda; class Insecta; order Odonata; family Coenagrionidae; genus Pyrrhosoma; species Pyrrhosoma nymphula. Next base: position 59,899,666 of record OY754330.1, read on the forward strand.
TATCATCTGGTGGCCTCAGATGAACCAATAGAAAGTAATGGGGGCACTTGGGTGGGAAAGACTGGATGAAAACCGTGTACGGCGAAATTCCAAGGTCATATCCAGCGAAGATCATCGTATTCATCGTAAAACTTATGTTATATCAAAGTTTTAGAGTCCGAGTAGTTTCTACGATATTATAACTACACCCACCGAAAAAATCAAGTTACGTTATAAATTAAGGCAAATCTATTATTTTCCCGACTTATTCCGCGTTTTATGTCATAGATGAATGAAGAGATACTATAATAAAGCCGAAAATGTCTCGCTTTCGGAACAATCAGTGGGCGATGCATAAACCACAATATGAAATCAAATAATAATGGAAACGCTTAAGCGTTTTGAAGCACTTACCTTTAATTATCTCAAACTGATTACAGTCCATTTCCGCCGTGTATCAGCTCTAAAGATGCACGCATATGCCTGCAGGCAATGAATGCTAAATCCTTAATATCCTTCACTATTATGCATTTTGCAATACATATTGGTCAAAAATTGCAGACCCTTTAGGATAAACTTCGTGAAATTCATGTGCGTGGCAACCCGCTTATTCTGCCCCTTGTAAAGTCCAAGGAGCGAATTTTTCAAATCTATATAGACCCTTTATGAGAAAAGGTTTGATAATGTTATCATCCTATTTCTGTTATTTTCTTTTGCAAGTAAACATGCTGTAAAGTGATGAACTCCATCGTTTTCCGATCCTAGCAAGGTAAAAGACAAAAGACTCAAAAGTTTTGTTTAAACACAAATAACAATGCCCGACCTTAAAATATATGTTAATTCCATGATTAATTTCGAAATGTTAGATATATACCTTATACTTAATATATCTTTCTTCATTTTAGGATACCTAGAATCTCGAGAAGCTGTAGCCAAATACTGCTCCACTACAACAGCAGTTGTTGATGCTAAGGTAATTATGACATAAAATACAAGGATAATGTCTTCCCTATCACGTAGAAATTAAGTTATTGTTATTTACCAATGGGTGCATAAAAACACTAATATAACTTTGACCAATTTAATTCTAAAACTATAATAGGACAAAAGTTAAGGGAAACTTGGAAATGCTGTTTTCAAAGATTCAAACCCTTAAATCATAATAAAATTTGATGAACTTCACTGATCGATTAATAAATACTTAAACCAAAACGATAATTGTTATTTCACCACATTACATCATAAAATAAATCCTCCCTTCAATATGACAGCAATATATAATTTAAGAGATTCTAGCATCAAACCAGAATATCCTCATAAAAGTTTAAAGCTGTAAATTAAGCTGTAAAGATGGATTGCTAAAAATGACATTTTTTGTTACCTTTTTTTGTTTAATCAAAAATGAGTTTTAATAAGAGAAAAAAGTAACCATATTTGGCTTTCCAGGATGTAATTCTCTGCAGTGGCTGCTCACATGCTCTTGATTTGTGCATCTCTGTTTTGGGGAATCCAGGAAAAAATATTCTTGTACCACGCCCAGGATTCTCTATCTACCGCACCCTTGCTGAAGGACTGGGATTAAAAGTGAAGTCATATGATCTCCTTGTAAGTACTTGGTGGTCATTAATCAACTCATTCTTCTATGCAGTTCTTCATTATGGAACAAATAGAATACAATATAAAAGACTACGGAGGACCATTTATGTAGAAGTAGAGCTTGAAAACTAAGATTGGAATTCTACTATTTATCTTAACTGATTTTGAAATAGAAAATACCTCATGAGGCTTCTGGCATTTCAGCAGTTACTTCTGTTACAGTTGGTTTTCAACTGTAACAGCAGAGTGCCTGTTAAAAGTTTCAAAATATGTTTTAGAGTTGTACATTCCAATGTTATTACTTATCTTAGAAAAGAAATAAGCAAAGAAAATGGCAATTTTTTATGGTAATATTCAATTAAATGTGCTAGAGCCAAAATAATGGTGGTATTCGCTTTCACCTTTTCACACTTTTAACAGCCTGAACAAGGTTGGGAAGCAGATTTGGAGCAAATGGAGTCTCAATTGGATGCAGACACAGTTGCTATAATAGTTAACAATCCATCCAACCCATGCGGATCAGTTTTCTCGAAGGAGCACCTTCTCAACATCTTGGACATTGCACGAAGAAATTATGTCCCAATTATTGCAGATGAGATCTATGACCACTTTGTAAGTGAAATTTAATTTTACATAATGAAGTGAACATGTAAGAATGAATTAAATGTCAAGTAGATACAATATACTCTGTTAGTAATAAAACAAAAAATGCTTAAATAAAAACTCATCAGCTTAAAATGTTATTGCAATTATTTTCAATAATAGTTGAATTCTTCAGTAAATTTTAAAATTAGACTAAACTGCTGCGTTGATATGATTTCAGAATCAACTTCTTTATCAAACTCTACCTCATTTTTCAAACAGGTATTCCCAGGTCGTGAATTCCATTCCCTGGGATCACTCTCAGAAGATGTCCCGATCCTCACTTGTGGAGGCCTTACCAAAAGGTGACTAATGGTTTATAGCTCTTTTTTTGAATTTTTTTATGACTGGCATAATATTTTTGGGTGCTAGTATATAAACTATCACCATTTCCTTTCATTGAGGTTCAATTTTTTTGTACAATTTCAATTCCTAGGTTTCTCGTACCTGGTTGGAGGATGGGATGGATTGTTATTCATGATCGCACAGGTGTATTTGATCAAGAGGTATGTTACCTAGAGAATTAAATGCTACACATTCATTCTGAGTGGAAATGCAAGAAATTTTGAGTGTCAATAGAACCACAGTAGAACTTGGCCAAGTGTTTTTTCATTATGTTATCAAGTCACATTCATTGATTAATCTGATAGCCTCTAACAACAACAGTACTTTAAGAAATTTCCTCTTGGTTCCAGGTTCGCAAGGGACTCAACTGCTTAAGTCAAAGGATCATTGGGAGTAACACCCTTGTTCAAGGAGCCCTGCCAGCAATCTTGTCAAATACACCCACTGAATTCTTTAAAGAGACTTTGTCTGCCATTCAGGTAAAAAAGATTAACCTTTTAAAGTTAATGAATTCAACGTACTGACTCATTACTATATTATTAAAGGGAATCATGTATTAATTTTATCTTGTGTTACTTTGATTTTACAGGGCAACGCCGAAATTGCCTATGACATTTTGGACCGAGTTCCCGGCTTAACTCCAATTATGCCAGAAGGTGCAATGTATATGATGGTGAGAATGTAATCAATTTTTTTCTCTCAACAATATTTCCATTAAATTACCTCATTAACCCATAACATCTCTCTCCAGTAATAAACTCTTGTAGTAGTCTAACCCTTTCATTTTTTGAAGCATTTTTTGAGAACAAACTTTTGCTAATTATTCATTCCAGACCACTCAATTTTTAAGAGGTAAGACTTCAAACAATAAATATACTTCATTTGTATCACATTTGTTTTTGCAACTATTAGGTGGGAATAGATATGGAGAAATTCCCAGAATTCAAAACGGATTTGGAGTTCGTGGAGCAGATGGTGACTGAAGAATCAGTATTTTGCCTTCCAGGAAAGGTAAGCAGTTGTGTAGATGAATTTTAGTTAAAGTGTACCATTTTGTCAATAAAATTCATTGTATTCAGTACACCAGAAAGTGTACAAAGGAAAATTAGCTAATATTATCATAGTAGAATACATAAGATTTCCACACTAAAGATATGTATTTCTTTGTGATGTCATAAAAAAAGATACTAAAATAATTTTTAACCTAGAAATGCATCATAATATGCATACATTTTTACCAATGTGTACAGCTTTCTACTGACAAGAGCATTGCAAAATAATAACTTTGCTCACCAATATTTACCTGGCTACCATATCAAAGAATTGTAATTCATATTATCAAAATAATTCAAAGTTAATTTCAAATTATTTGGTGCAATATACTCATGCCACACATTACTTTTTCAGTGTTTTGACTACCCGAATTATGTGAGGATTGTGCTAACTGTTCCAGAGGCACAAATGAGGGAGGCATGCGAAAGAATGGAAGACTTCTGTAGTCGCCACTTCCAAGTCTTCGAGGAGGAAGAGATGGACATGATGATCACTTACGAGGAGGAGGAAGGGAAGAAAATCAAAGAACACAACTCTCTGTTTGATGATAAGATCTTCCTCACTGCTGATGGAAACTGCAAAGTGCAAATCTTATCAGATGATGGGCGAAGACCTTGAACACTCACTCTTTTGAGGAGTTCAAGAAAGAGCATACAAATCAAAATAACAAATATTTACGTATATATGCTGAAATCCAACACAAAGTCAAGGATGTTGTTGCTTCAAAAGCCATTCAATTTTTTCCAAATACATGCAGGGAATCAGCGAGTGACTGTTCTTATTGTTTGGAAAATATACATTTTGTTTCCAGGCTGATGGAAATGATTGGCTACCCAAAAGCTTTGTTAAGCTTTTGGAGAAAACATTCATGTGGATTGCATATGTAACAACAAATGTTTTTATGCAGCTGTTCAAAAAGGTCTTTCAGTTACAGAGTATCGCAAAATAATATGGATTCGTATTCTGGGTACTACCCCCTTATTTCAAAGAAAAAAAAAGGATCGGTAAGAATAAATTGAAGCATTGGAACCTGAGGCTTCAAAATCTATGTATATGATGAAGTAATTATGTATGATCTGAATATCCAATATGTGGAATTGATGTTGATTGCACCTGAACACAATGAATCTGCAAGGTGACTATTAATCCAATGGTCACTTCTTGTGCCATGAATTTGAGAAGTGTGGCAAGTGATTCATTGCTTGAACTCTGTTTCTGTAAATATCATGTTTTTTGGCAAGTTGAATTGACCAAATCTTTATTGCTCATGGCCTTATGTTATGAAATAAATGTGCTCTCAACTTGAATGGCTCAATCATTCCAACATACATGTAGAAAAACATGAAAGAGTTGATGATGAGAAGACAATGAAAAAACAAGAGTTAATGTACATATTCAGTAATGAGCAGACAATGACAGAAAGGTGCAGCAACTTGATTCGTAACCGAAGAATGGAATACCAAAGTTACTCAGCTTTCTAAAGTAATCCTTCATTATAGATAAATAGGCAAATTGAAAAAATATATAAGTAAATTATATTATAAGAAAAATTTGGATGATTTTTGTATGCAAATAATTATACATCTGAATGGATCCCTTATATTGTATGGACTCTTTATCTTGATTTATTACTTCAGTGGTAAAGGAATTAACAAGAATCTCTCTAGCTTTGCACATTATCTAAACTGGTATTAGTATATAATTTAGACTTCTATGATTGTTTCTCTTTGTATGGGTTTTGTGTCTTCCAGGCTTTTGTATGGACATACTGTAGCATAACCATATACTATGAGAATGTATCAAAAATCATGCAAATAAAACTAACATTCTAGTAAGCTTAAAAATGAGGCAAAATTAACTTACAATATCAGCCACTGATATTATGAATACTGTTGAAACTTCTAACAATACTTAGGCTGAATTATGAATTCATTTGGTCTAATTAACTAGAAACCTGCTCCATGTACATATAGTTTAATGATCTCCTTTATGAGCAGAGAATTATATTTCAAGCCTTAAAGTAAAATTAAAATTACTGCAGAGTTAAGCATGACAGTCACTCTATTTCACCATTACCAGAACAAAGGACTTTGGAGTGTCTTTTCATTAAAATATAACTACATGCTATTGAAGGTGTGACAATTGCATTGAATTAAATAATCAAATTATGGATGAAATAACTTGGAATTGTCCAGTGATCAACCATACCAAATACCATCTTGAGTTATCCTTGGAGATACGGAAAGCTAGTATCAACTCTTTATCAGTAATGACCAAGACGAAATTCACTGGAGTATACCACATAGTCATGGAGCTTATGAAATGAGCCTGCAGCATATACTATTTAAGAATAATTGTTATCTTATAATATGGGTTGTTAAAAGGTTTTAGAACAGGGGTGCCAAACCTTATGGGTTTTCTGAACCACTTAGGCAAAATAAGATTTGCCTGGGCCATACACACTTGATCAAATATTCCCATAGAAGTATTAAAAGAATTACTAAATCATATAGTACACAGTTATGTGAATTCAAAATTAATTGTTGGGCCACATGTCACCTGTGGGCTGGACGCACCTGGTTTAGAATACCCTCAAACGGCAACTTGGAACTGGCCCAGTGAGTATGAGGAATGGGGGCTTTAGACTTAGCCACATTCAAAGAAACAGTGATAAATACAAACTACACAATGGCTCCCCAAGTACAGTAGCCTAGCCAGGGGGTGGGGGAAACAAATGTCCCCCACCCCCCCCTGTGTTCTGGCACCCCTAAGCCTGTGAATGTTTCCATTCTTAAGTCCCAAGTACATACGTGAATGAATGCCATAACTAGAGCGCGGAAAAAAAGTCTTTTGACTTTTTGTATATGTGAGACTTCAGGGATTTTAAATACATATCTTCACCAATCTCATCAAATGAAACATTTTTTAATGACTTGTTTCAAGACTTTTTGGTGTGGCGGGACTTTTTCTGATAAAACAGACTTTTCTGGGCCTTTTTATTTAAACCACATGCCTATAAGTTAATATTTGGCTGTTGTGATCACTTTTGTTCAACTGGGTATTGGACACATCTGTGTTTTTCATGCGGTACTCCACGGAGCAGAGATGTACTACAAAAATGGAAGCTCCTGACAATTGTTAACGCAAAATTTTATTTATAACTCCGGGAAGTGCAATGAATTCTCTCTATTGCTCCACCGTTCATGAAAGAATTACACTCACTCAGTGCTTCAACCCGAAAGTTGGTTTGGATAGGTTAGGGTAGAGCTCACCCCCGACTAAGCCATAGGCGTGTGAATTGCACATTATGTATTAGGGTAGGAGGGCCAGTTCCTTTCCCTGGGCCACCTCGCACTTCGAGCTTTTTTGCTGGGGGCGTCCAAAGATTTCACCCGGGATACATTTATCTGAAAGAATACATTGATCTAATTATGAACCAGCTTATTTTAACCCAGGTGGTCTGCTCACAAGCTGACAGCTCTACACTGTATGCTAACACTTCGCTTTTGTTTAGGAGATTAGAGAAAAAATGATACAATGCAGAAACGTGGACCTTGAGAAAGGAAGAAGAAAATAGGCTGAAGGCGTTCAAGATGTGGGTGTGGAGGAGGATGGAAAAGGTGCAGTGGACTGAAAGGAAGACAAATGAGGAAGTGCTTGATATGGCGGGTGAGGAGAGGAAACTTGTGGATGAGATTAGGGGAAGGCATGGTAGGTGGCTGGAAGCGGTAATGAGGGACGATGGTTTGATGAAGGGCAGCACTTTGAAAAATTAAGAATTTAAAAACTATCTGTGACTGATGAATTAATTCCATTATAGGTATGTGATAGAATTCCTGCCCGATTTGCTCACTTAACCATAACTACAACTGCATGTTCAAAATTTAAGAGAAAAACTTTATTTTAACTTTTTACTTCAGGTTATACAGATTATTGACCCTGAAGGTGATGCAGTATGTGTTGAAAATGCTCGATAACTCCTAGAAATTAGCAAACTTCCACTGGACCTGGTATGCATTTCAGCATCCTTTGGGTTTTTGGTTGAAAAAATCAAACGCCTCAAAATTAAATCGAAATTGGAAGCTATGACGTGGTGGAAGGACTCAATAATAGCAATGAAGAGACTTTGTGACTTCCACAGTTTATTTGACAAAGAATGACCGGTTTTGGCTGTCAAGCCATCTTGTAGTCAATGTACCTGAAGATGACTTGACAGCTGAAACCGGTCGTTCCTTGTCAAATAAACTGTGGAAGTCACAAAGTCTCTTCATTGCTATTATGAAACGCCTTGAATCTTCCATCCTGAGCCTAAGTGATTCAGTGTTGTAAATCATGAATGCAAAGAAGATACTTGCATATGCAGAGGGTGAACAAGCTACAAGTGTTTATACGAAATTGTGTAATGTTTTGAGTAAAGATGAAGGCTTCGAGTTGATGGGTGATGTAGGTCAGATTCTCAATGGAGAGTTCAAGGGGCAGACATCTAACATTTTCCAAAACCTCTCTGTAAATGAAGTGGCTACGCTGAGGTATGTCCCTATGACAACCTGTGAAGTTGAGCGATCATTTTCGATGTCCAAACTTATTTTGAGCGACCGTCGCACAATGTTCACTGTGGAAAAGATGTAAAAATATCTTCTTTACCACTACTTTATGGCACGTCGTCGAAGCAATGAAACTGAAAGTGAATGAAAATAGGTACATATTTTTCCTATAATTTATGACGCAATAAAAAAATCAAATCTGTTATCTAAAAATTTAACTTTAATTTTCCCTTCCCAAAATAAAGATAGATATTAATCAGCTATAAAAATAACAGGGATTAACATTTTTCTTCCACAATTGCTGGTCATCAAATGAAGTGTATTCAGAATTTAAAAAAATATTTTGTAAATTGCGATTTTTCTTATCTTAAAGTCCATGTAACAACTGGAAAACCCATGAACCCACATCTCTGGGCTCTTTTTTCCAATAGTTAAGTTAAATGTAGCAACTTTAATGCGAAAATACCTCAGACTTATGAGAGACTTTTTTCAAAAGTATTTGGATCTTTTTAGGCAACTTTTTTGGCAAATTTCAGGACTTTTTTCCGTGCTCTAGTCATAACTTAATTATCAACAATAAATTCTACAAGGTCTACCAGTTTGGATCATAGGAATTATGAACAAAATAATACAGTAAAATATATAACAGTATGTTAATTTTAGTAAACTGGTGGATATATAAGTCAGCGCCCCCTAAAAATTTTGCCCCCTTTCCAAAACCCCCTATACCCAAAACCTGGACTGCCAGAGTAACATTTAATGAAGCATGAAATTAAGCCAACCTATAGAAAACTTGATTTTTACTAATTTTGGCTCTTTCTCACCTGCAAATGCAAAGGGATCTATTCCATAGTAGGGTTGTCTCTAACCTTTCCTGATAACACTTCATTTTCCCATATTATTTATCTTTTAAGCTCCTTATACCTTCTGCACCCATTAATATCACCCACAATTATAGCTCTCTTCCTTTCTCTTCTGCACTTGCCCATTATTGTATTCTCCTCTATCACCCTCCACACAGGGGCATAATTTCAGCTTTTTAGCTGGGGTGGCAAGGCCTACTGGGGGGTATGGGATACCCCCCACGTGGAAGGGGGGTCTGGGGGTCCTCCAAAATTAGGCATGGTTAATGAAGAATCAAACAAGTTCAAGAAAGGGCAGTGCATGTAGAACTGTATTTTCCAATTGGTAGTAAATTATTGAGATTTTTACTTCAAAATTCTGGCATGGCAAAATACTGGGTTGGACGATTCTGGGGTGGCATCTGCCACCCCCGAATTACGCCACTGCCTCCACAGAATATCCTCTCCTTTTAACACTTCCTCTATCCATTTTTGGAGCCTCCTCTGAATCTCCTCCATCAACTTTCTTTTGTCTCTCACTATATCTAACACATCCTTGATTACCTTGCTACCAGGACATCCCCTCTATTCTTTTCGACACCCAGATCCCAAAAGCTTCCAGTCTGCATAAATAATTATTATTAACAACATATAGGCAAAGAAAACATACAGGAAAGAAAACATATAGGGAAGCAGATGTACTCAACTATGCAACTTTTGATTGTCAACACTCATGGTTGTTCATGCAAAAGATGAATTCCCAATTTGCATTGAAGTCATCAAGCTGAAGCCATTCTGTTAACAGAAAGCTCTTTTACTTCCTTAATGACAAGCAAATTGATAATATAATAAGTTGTATCAATAGAAGCGATATTAAGTGAAAATAAAATTACTTCCAAATTCTTTGAGACATAAGGTATACATTTTGAAGTACCATTTTAAAATGATGGAAACTTACAGTTTCAGACCTCTCCAAATAATTGATAGACTACAATCTTTAATTTATCAAGATCAATTCCTAAATAAATTAATACATAAAAGATTATTATACACTTCGGGTGAGAGTAAGATGGTGCTCTAGTGGATGATACCAAGGTAAATATCAAAGTTGTACTTTTTTTACTCCAGATTAATCCTAAAGAGAACTTGCCAATCAAATCAGCCTTCACATCAATGACAAAAATAATAGAGGATGGAAATATCAACAAAAATATAATTTTTTCATGCCAATAAAAAAGTAAACTTTACTAACATTATTCATCATTAAACTGGGGCTCTGATTTTTACATAGGTACCTATGCCACATTATTCCTAACAAAAAAAGGAACTTGAATGTCTCAGTTTAACTTTCACAAATCATTTAACAGATGATAATGATGACGCACTATATGATCTGACTGGCAAATAAGTCCACAGGGGCAAGTTTAAACTTTCATTGACTTTTAAAAAAGCATCAATAGTGTCCCCATGACCTTTACCAACATTAGCAAGTCTATAAACCAAATCTTTATCGACGGCTGACGGTTCTGGCAATATCAACAACAACTATAACTTATAAGCACTTGATTGTACATAGTTGGTTAGCATTAGTTGAATATAAATTAAGCCACCAAAGTTGCTTAATCAATAGCCAAAACTGTCGGCCCCCAAGAAATATGAAGTCTATAGACTTGCCAATGCTGAAAAAGGCCAAAGGAGAGACAAGTAACATTTGTTGATGGTTGATAAAAGTTACAGAATTGTTCGCCAGGAATCTTCACAAATTTTGAATGACTAACCAAATGCATTAAGGAAGTAGGAATTTGATTTTATTGCTGATAAGGTGCTTCTAGAACAGAAAAATCTTTCCAGCAATAAATGAAGGTTCAGCATGAAACATATTGCAATCAACAACGAAGAGCAGCAAGAAGGTATATTTCACAACACGAAACAAAATTACTACTCATCAAATCAAGGGCCAGCCACCCCTTTACTAAACTTCCGCTCCAGAAATAATGACAAAATTTTACAAGTACAATAATTCAGGCTCTCAGAGAGAGAATAACCAAGTGTTGGCACAGTTTGCAATGCTCAAAGTCTCCATCAGACTGCTCTGCTTATGGCAGGAGCAGCCGATGGATGGTTTTGCGGCAAGGTCAAGGTGGAGTGGGTGAGCTTGTAATATCGGTGAATGTTAGCCTCAGATGGGGGGAAATAGAAGGATGGGTACATGTATGGGGAGGAGGCTCTCAGTAGGAGCATCAGGAACAGGTTTTTTCTCCTCCATCAAGATACAAAATTGTGGCCTCTGTACACTGAGTTGAGTAACCCAGGTGCTGCCATTCTCCCTGCACTGACTGCTACATAAATGTGGGCTGCCCTGGTGAGGAAAAGGTGCAGCCAAAGATGTGGCAGAAGTTGCAGCAAGGAGTCACTGCAAATGGTGTTGCTACAAGAGGCATCGCTCCAAAAGGCTGGCATATGCAATTTTGGGTTGTGGGTATTGTTGACACGATATCGTTAGCGTACATGTCAGATGTTCCTTAGGCAATTCCTCTGCTAAGTCCACAGGGTAAAATGTCTGCCAACGCAAAACATGTTCAGAGGGGAAGGGAGGAGGGTTGAATGCATAAAAATACCACCAACAAACTGCTTAGGTGCTAACCTAGACAGGCATATGACTGTACATCCTCTAAATGGAGGAGAGGGCCAGAATAGGAAGAACAGGGATTCAAAATTAAAGGAAAGATCGTAAGGCGAGGAGATAAGCTGTAAGTCAGATAGAAGTTGTATCAAGAAATACAAGTCGGTTTTATGGAAGATGCTCAGTTTGGCAACACAAACTCGATTACCACAATACTCAGAACATGAATTGTAGACGTGACTGACAGCCTTTGAATTGAAGTACATACACATCGAGCTAAATTTGATGACATTGCAACTCATGTAGAATCAGGGGCGGATTAAGGTCATTGTTTTGGGGGGGCGGTTCACTACTTTCCGCGGCGCCTGGGGGGTATGCAATACCTCTCAAAGAAACAGGGGTCCGGGCTGACCTCCCTCGGAAAGTTAAAAGAAATGAAGCGCTTGAAACGTAATTTTGGTGTGGCTATATTATAAAGTAGATGTGATAAATTATTGAGTTTGAATTTGAAATACGTTTACAAACGACGTAAAGAATGCCATTCATGTGAAGATGCAGGTCTCCCGGGTTTCACACCACATTCCAATAATATTTAAACATTGTATATTGAGCTGGTGAAATAAAAACTTCCATTGGAGAACCACCTTAATGATTACCATCTTTTCTATTTTCCTGGGAATTACGGGGGGGGGGAGGGGGGGGGCGCCCCCCCTTAATCCGCCCCTGTGTAGAATTCATTACTTTTGGAAGACAAACAACCTTTCCAAATGCTGTTGGATCAACGCTTAGAGAGCATTATTAGTCATTGAAGAGGAGCAAAGCAGGTAAGATTATTGCATGGGAAAAATCTTCCCAAGTATTTATACAACTACTAATTTTATTTCAAAGGGGTGACTTGAAAAAAATTAGATTCTAAGCCCAGCCACCACAAGATACGCAAGGGTTTTAGTAAGGCGGCTACACCACATGTCTATCAGCATGAATACTAATTTACATTGAACTACCCCATGCATCTCTTTGTGTTATTGAGCTACAGACCTAAGGAATCACTGTCGGTGAAAATTGTAATGATAAGGCTGGCCCAGCTTCTGTTATAATATATTGATCAACCACACCCCATTATTACTGTAACTAAGCTTTACTCACTCTCTATTTAGCAGGAGTAACTAATTTAATTACACACACTCATCCAAATATACATCCCCTAGTATCCAAAAGAAAAATTCAAAGCCTTAACATCTTCACAATCAATATGTCGTGTGAGCACCTAGCTAATATGACTATTAGCCCTTATTTCTTAAACTGTTTCTTTATAATGTGGATGTTGTTATTATTTCAGAAATCACTAAGCTTTACTGTGAGTCATTTATAATAAAACCCCAAGCACTTATATTTATGATTCAGTAATAATAATTGTACCCATTTGATAACAGACAAGGTTCTTCACAATCTTAAAGCTAAGAGCAATTCTCTTTAGCATGTAAATGTGAGTTTCCTGCTTGCTTTTTCGTGCTCTGCCCACAGGTTGTCGTTTACCTGGAGACCCAGCTTTTAATCTCATCTTGCTTCATAATTGGCTACAAATATGTAAAGGCCACCATCTTCTGACTCTCAAATCAGGCTGGACTTACAGTTAAATATCCCTTAGTGATGTATTTCATCCATTTTGGTGGAATACTTAAGACATTCTAGCTTGATACAGTACTCCTCATCTTCCACGTGAAAAATTTATTGGAAGTCATTGCAGTGCCAGACTTAATGGATAGTCACTATTTTTATCTTATTTGGAAATACATAGTAGACACCATGACAGGTAAATTGAACTCAGGGATGGTGCACTGCAGCTTATTCTTATGGAATTAAAGGTTTTACGTGATTTTCCATTAAAAAATCAGAGATAAAATAATGCCAATAACTAACTTCACTATTTTTGTTATTTTCTCCACAGGTGGACATACAAACCAAATCTGTGGGTAAGCTGAGGCTACCTTTAGATGCCACTGAACGTTTGACATCATGGAATTGCAATGACAGAGCTAGCAGTGTCAAGAGAGTTAAATTAAATTATTCTTATATGTTTCCATAGAGGATCAAACAATAATCACTTGGTAGATTCTTGGTTGCCACTGAAATATGAGTTACATTCTGAAAATTATGGCAAGCATACAATCTTGTTCAAACTGCCCAGGAAAAAGTATGTCTAAATCCAATAAAACTAAAACAAGAATGATTTATTTTTTATAATAATGTATACAACCTTCATGTGTAACTTAATATCAAAGCCCAGATGGTATAGATACAATCAAATAGCAGCCCAGTGATAAGAATTGATCCAAAAGAATCATATCAGCTACTTCACTATTCATTATGTATATGGGACTGCCATTCTCATATGGATTGAGCACAATACTCAGGGTATGTGTTTGAGCAAATTGGGGTGGTTCAGCGATTGAGAAATATGATGAGCCATGAATGGCTAATCAGAGTACTAATAAGACCATACACCCTTAGCATAGACTGCAACCTTGCCACATTGGAATGTCTATAGACTCTGAAGACCCCTAGAGATGAACTGACGGAAGCAATGCTAATTAGTCCTGGTAGGACCAACCATCCCTGATAGATTAAAAGGTAGGAACCAGACCAAAGTTAATCCACACAGTACACATTTGCTATTAAAGGAAATAGCTGCAAAAAGGCATCTGACCCCAGTGGAGTGGCCTCTAATGTGGCGGTGGCACGTAAATCAACACAATAAAGGATGACAAAGTAAAACCACAACAATTATTACAGCCAAAACCTTGATGATGGATCAGGCAAATGAAAAAATGGATCCTGGCAACTATGAACCTCAGCTCCGGTGCACTGGATTGGGCATCATGCCCATAAGTAGGGGAGGCGAGGCCTTTTCAGTCATAAACACGTGAAATTCCAGTAGAGTGGCAGAGCTAAATGCAGATAGGAGGGTGCAGATGAGTACTACAATAGTTAGAATAGGAATGAAGAAACTAAGAACTTTTTAAAGGGTCGCTAAGCTGTAAAACAAAATGCTAAGGAGAATTATAGATGCAGTTGGTTACTGCATGGCTAGATGGACTGCGGAGATTATAGGAGCAATGATTATAGAGTGATCTATATTGATATTGGGGAGAATAAGAGCCAGAGTGGGGTAGATTTAATGACAAATAAGAGAATAGGCAGAAGGGTAGTTAATATTTAAACAATCAGTGATACAACATTGCTACTTAATATTAATACAAATCCAACACACATCATAGTACAATTGGTTAAAACTTTCGTGGTCCATGATATGCAGTATTGTTCTTTTGGGTTACACCGAGTCAAGGTTTAAAAGGTCCTACGTTTCGTCTCCGCTTTCTGGAGACTTCATCAGGGCTAATGACATGCCTTGCTGTGCGTCGAATATATATAGTCACCGAAGTGGGGGAGGGGGTGAGGGCAGGTGTGGGGCCTTCCGGAAGTTTCTCTTCTTTCTCAAAATCACTGGTAGCCAGGATGCGCTTATCTTTTGTCCCCCATCTCTATTTAAATTTTATTAATGCTTCTTTATCTCTAAAGCCTCCCTAAATAATCTTGTCGTGAAATGCTTTTCCTTGGCAAGGATTTTAGCATCGATCACATCAACATTGTGGCCTCGAGCGGCGTGTTCTGCGACTGCCAACTTCTCAAAGTGGTCCAGTCGAATGGTGGTGCTATGCTCCTTCATTCTTGTCTGGATGGTTCTGCCCGTCTCTCCCACATACACCTGGTCACAAGTCAGGCAGTTTTATTGGTAAACTCCCTCCGTCTCCATAGTATCTTTTTCCTTGGCACTGCGGATTATGTCCCGTATTTGCCTCCGTGGTTTGAATATGGTTCTTATTTCATGCTTTCGTAATTATCTCGATATTTTGTCAGTGACTCCCTTGATGTACGGCAGGTATGCTTTCTTCCTCTCGTCCACTTTTTCTTCTTCTACAGGCTGCGGTGGTAATCGTAATTTCCGGGAGATAGTCCTCTGTATTTCTCTTCTTCCATAGCCATTCTTCATGAGAATTTCCGTTAATTTATTCAATTCCTCGTCTCTATTGTCCTCGTCGGTCAGCATTATGGATCATAGTCACCATTACCCCTCTTATTTGTGCTGGATGGTGGTGGGAACTGGCTAGAAGTATTTGTATTTGTTGGCTCCCTGTACATGGAGTGGCCCAGGAATCCATCTTCTTTTCTTGTAATGAGGACATCGAGGAAGGGTAGCTTCCCACCATTTTCTACTTCCTTCGTGAATTGGATGCTCTCGTCAATGGTATTCAGGTAACGGTGGAACTCTTCTAGCTTCTCCCTACCATGTCTCTATACTATGAAGGTGTCGTCAACGTAACGTAACCACATCGATGGCTTATGGGTGGCATTTTCCATGGCGGTCGTCTCAAAATGTTCCATGTATAGGTTTGCTACTGCAGGGGAGATGGGGGATCCCATCGGTGCTCCTTCTGTCTGTACGTAAGACAAATCTTATTATGGCTGATGAAGCTAAAACATGCTGCATACTTAATAAGTACTGTAGAAAAGTGCAAGTTTTGACGTACTCAGCATGACCTCTATCCACACCGTCTCACTGAAAACCATGACTTTTAAAATCAAGTCTGATGTTAAAAAATTACATTCATATGGAAGAGTCAGAGAAGATTTCCAGGTAATTTATCATCCATGCAATCAAATAAGGGGGTCATTCCATACCATTTCACCAGATTTAAGAAAAAGTTGTTGCGGCACCATTTCAGAAAAAATTCAAATTTTGCACACTTACTACTACATGTCTGTAGTGCACAAAACCAATTTTTGTTTATTTTTTTTCCATGACCTCAAGGACTTACAGGCCCGTGAAGGTCGCAGCGCATTGTAAAAATGACACTTTCAGCGAGTATTGGTAATTATAGTTACTCGAAAACTACAAGATGTAGGAGAATGATTCAAATACCAGATTAATCATCACAAATTGAGCTTTCGTTTGACATAGTTTTTAATAACCTCACTATATAACGTCTATGAGAACGATGAGTACAAAGTTTTGATACAAATCGCTGTTTTTTACAACTTTGCTATTTTTTTGTTATAGAAGGGTTGTGATCACTAGGTTTATATTTTTTTAATAGTATGTTTGGGTACCATAGTAAATGTCTGTAAGAAAAAAGTTGTGTGTTTGTTAAGCCTCTAGCTGTTACAAGCTTCGAAAAATAGGAAAAGTTGAAAATTTACCATTTTTGGGCCCCGGTATCTCCGGTGGGGGACCTTTTAAAAATTAGACATCTTCAGTATGATAAGCTATGATCCTATAAAGAATGCCCTAAAAATTTGGAGCATGTGTTTTTCCTCGTTTGGAAGTTACATTACACTGAAGTTACAAAAAATTTACTCTCGCCGACTGTGTAGAAGCAATGTACAGATTGGTGAATATAATTAAATGTTGCCTAAAATAAGTCCAATTTTGATTTATAATTAGCAAACCAGTTACCTATTCAATGTGTTGATAGTAGATAGAACCCGTGATATATTTTCAATAGGTACCCACGCCTTGTCTTTTTTGATAATTTGAATGCTGTGTTAGGTCCTGAAGGATGGAAGAAGTGCACAAAGTTGTCTCCTTCTTTAATGTCTATGCTTTAAACAACTCCGAGCCACCACGTTGAGTCGTAAATACATCCCACATAATCATTTACCTTAATACTAAGTCGTGTGTTCAATTTGAGTCTTGCTATTTGGACTTATTCACAGATATTAGAATTAGATGTTACAAAGCTTTTCATATTATTGCAATCATTCGGAATAAAGCAGTGTTTTTCTCGAGTGTTAGGAATCCTTAAGGCATTATCAAAATGATCACTCAACCATGTTTCTACCTCTGTGATCTCATTACTTCTTACATACATAAATGTTATGCCATGGATATTAGCATTACAAAATTCAAACATATCTTCTGGAGTCAAAATTTGATTGTCTTTTGTTCTCTGTAAACTGGCTTTAGATACTAAACGTTTAACAGTTCCTCCTATATCATCACAAGGACCTTTTCCGTGTGATGTACCGAAAAAGTGTCACTGCAGTAAAAGCCCATGGGCTTCTAAGCCAAAATCAGATTGATGATTACAAAGGTTATTGAAGTTTTTGTACTGGCTTCCTGCCCCATTGGAGTAATACAGAAGTTTAGAGACATAAGGGGCTATTTTCTTAATTTCAGGTATAAGATATAAATGAAAAGTATATACTGCTGGTGTAGTGTGCTTTAAATTATCACTTATCATGCAAATGCTTTTTGAAACAAGAATGCCATTATCTTTATAGTATAACACAAATGGATGCAAAGTAGCCTGATCATTCACCCAATGAAAACTCTGAATTTCACCTTGGATTAAAAATGTGAATATTTACAGATATTCCAACTCTTAAGTTAATTAATAATTGTTCTTGTTCACTAAAATCACTTATGTTTTTAACATGTTTAGAAAATGGACCCTATATATGTTTATGGCACTCTTCTAACAAAACTATTCCAACAGAACACTCCATTTTAACAAGTGACCTCCATGAAAAGAGCTAGACTAAATTCAAGTTCTCAGAAAAGAGTACAATGTTGCAGCTCAGTTTATAGCAACATGATTAGTATGAATAGTAACTGGACCATATATATGTTTATGACACTCTTCTAACAAAATTATTCCAACAGAACACTCCAATTTAATAAGTGACCTTCTCCATGAAAAGAACTAGACTAAATTCAAGTTCTCAGAAAAGAGTACAATGTTGCAGCTCAGTTTATAGCAACATGATTAGTATGAATAGTAACTGGTCCATATATATGTTTATGACACTCTTCTAACAAAATTATTCCAACAGAACACTCCAATTCCCTATTGAAAATGCCCCACTGGTTTCCTATAGGAATTATGTGAATTCCTATAGGAATTACAGTTTCCTACAGGAACGATGAAGCTTCCTATAGGAACAATAAATTTCCTATAGGTACAAGAAAGTTTCCTATAGGAACGAGAAAATTTAATAAGTGACCTTCTCCATGAAAAGAGCTAGACTAAATTCAAGTTCTCAGATAAAGAGTACAATGTTGCAGCTCAGTCTATAGCAACATGTTTAGTAACTGGACCATATATATATGTTTATGGCACTCTTCTAACAAAATTATTCCAACAGAACACTAATTTAACAAGGGACCTTCACCATGAAAAGAGGTAGACTAAATTCAAGTTCTCAGATAAAGAGTACAATGTTGCAGCTCAGTTTATAGCAAGGGAATTTCAGACAGCCAGTCTGATGATCCCCAAATTGGGACTGGCTGGGTGAGATTCCCTTGCTATAAACTGAGCTGCAATATTGTACTCTTTATCTGAGAACTTGAATTTAGTCTAGCTCTTTTCATGGAGAAGGTCACTTGTTACAAAAACCAATCAGAAGGCAGGGTGCCACTTTAGGCAGAGAAATAGAAACATCAGAAAATTCCCTGAAGCTACCTACATAAACAAATCACTACCACAAATCTCTTGGGATATTGTTAAAAAACTAGATGTAAACTACACTTATGTTAAGATTGGTTTCTTATCAGCCTACTGATAACAGAAATATTAAGAGAAAGTTCAGTGGAAAAACCAATGAAGGCTGAATAGTTTGCCAATATTCAGCTTATGAGGATTTTTATTCTTAGTGAAACATGAAATCTACAACTATCAACACATTGAATAGGTAACTGGTTAGCTAATTATAAATCAAAATTGGACTTATTTTAGGCAACATTTAATTATATGCACCAATCTGTACATTGCTTCTACACAGTCGGCGAGAGTAAATCCCTAGTAGCAGAGGAAGTTGTCACAATGTTGTGACAACGTTACAATGGGAAAAGGTACAAGTGCACACAACGTTGATGTTGGTTGTTGTAACGTTGCATGCACGTTGCCTCAACATCCAAATTTCCCAAAAAACCACGCTGATGCAACGTTATCAGTGCAACATCGATGCAACGTTATCAGTGAAACATTTTTAAGGCAGCGTTAAAAAATTTCCCTAGCTTTAGCCATCAATGAAATTACCCCATAATTTACATTAATGTTGATAATAATTTGTCAACAGGCAGTTCTTTCTTAGTCACTCAGGTAAAACTTTCTCCCTTAAAACTCCCTTGCCCTCTCCACTTGCTCTTCCCTGCCCTCTCAAAATAAAAAAGGGAATCAACGTCTTTAATACGATGCATGTTATTAACGCGCGATGAAGTAAGAATGTACATTGTATTATCCTACCTATTATCTACCTGACTACTTTGTACATATCTAATTATGGTAAGTCCTACGCGTCCTACGGCTCTAAGCGCACATCCTTGCCCCGAAGATATACAGCCATCGTCTTGAAAGTCGTATATATATCGCTACTCCCATGGATTAATGTGACTTCGAGAACTAATTTTTAAATTGCGATTACAAGATTATAGTTAGAGGAAATACAATCCAATCACGATGACAGTTATCAGGCATTAATTAATTGCAACCGATATTGCCACGTGGTATGAATGTAAATGCAATATTACTGAGAATAAACAAGAATTTATCCAATTCCCACATGTTTCTTCAAATTCACGTTCACAAGCAGACAACTAACTAGTAGAATACATTATTCAAAATGAAATATATATATATATTTATTTATACGTGAAGACAATGTTCACGTGCGCGAACTCAAGGTGCCGCAGTTTGCCAACCCCTGTGGTATAATTACAGGTAAAGTATGATATAAATCATAGCTGACGTCAACGTTGCATGCACGTTGATTCAACGTCGACTGGTAACGTTGTGCTTGGACGTTGATGCAACGTTGTGGCAACGTGCAGGTTGTCATGTAACCTTGTGCACGTTGATGCAACGTTGTGACAACCTCCTCTGCTACTAGGGATTTTTTGTAACTTCAGTGTAATGTAACTTCCAAACGAGGAAAAACACATGCTCCAAATTTTTAGGGCATTCTTTATAGGATCATAGCTTATCATACTGAAGATGTCTAATTTTTAAAAGGTCCCCCACCGGAGATACCGGGGCCCAAAAATGGTAAATTTTCAACTTTTCCTATTTTTCGAAGCTTGTAACAGCTAGAGGCTTAACAAACACACAACTTTTTTCTTACAGACATTTACTATGGTACCCAAACATACTATTAAAAAAATATAAACCTAGTGATCACAACCCTTCTATAACAAAAAAATAGCAAAGTTGTAAAAAACTGTGATTTGTATCAAAACTTTGTACTCATCGTTCTCATAGACGTTATATAGTGAGGTTATTAAAAACTATGTCAAACGAAAGCTCAATTTGTGATGATTAATCTGGTATTTGAATCATTCTCCTACATCTTGTAGTTTTCGAGTAACTATAATTACCAATACTCGCTGAAAGTGTCATTTTTACAACGCGCTGCGACCTTCACGGGCCTGTAAGTCCTTGAGGTCATGGAAAAAAATAAACAAAAATTGGTTTTGTGCACTACAGACATGTAGTAGTAAGTGTGCAAAATTTGAATTTTTTCTGAAATGGTGCCGCAACAAGTGTTCGGTGAATTGGCATGGAATGACCCAAGGTCAAAATGTGGATATGAATAAGGAAAAGCATGTGGAACAAATTTTTTCAAGGGGTAACAAAAAACCAACCCATGAAAGAGATTGAAAACAAAGAAAATAGGGTGTTAGAGAAGAATGGTAAAGATCAATTGGATGGCACTCACTACTAATAGAAAGGTCTAACAAAGAGAGAGGGAGAAAAGATGTTCAATAAAAATACAATAAAGTAGAAGAGGCAAACTTGTGTGACACATTCTTGAGTCAGAACACCCACCTGAAAACAATAATGGAAGGAGAAATGAACATCAAGAATTACCTGGGATGATTAAGGATGGAATAAATAAAGCAATTGATGAAAGATGTCAGAATGAGGAGTAATGAAGGAATTTCATATTTGGCTGAGAAGGAGAAGTGAGGAATGTGAGCAGCAGTCACCCAATCTTCAGATTGATAATGGGAAAACAAACCATAAGCACACACGCTTTTGGGCAGCATCTCTCCACATGCAGTCCACCATTCACTGGTAGTGAACCATCTTCAAACATGAGATGCAAATAGTAATTAAATTAAACTGCAGTAGTTGTGCAGCTGGTCTAATTTATATGAGATGCAAAATAGCTTCTTCCATGGGGGTGGGCTGAAACTCACTTTCCTTGAACAAGCTTGAGGACCATTAGGTTACCACCTTTAGTCACTCAGTGTTTCAACCCGAAAGTTGGTATTTGATAGGTGAGGGTGGAGCTCACCCCATACTAAGCCATTGGTGTGTGAAATTCACACATTCAGGGTGGGGGCCTGTTTCTTTCTCTCGGCCACATGGGATTTTTCAAGAAGTTCTGACAATCAGACAGTTGCACCGCAAGGATTTTCGGAGGGGGTGTCCAGAGAGACTTCACCTGGATTTGGACCTGGGACTCTCCAGTCAGTAGCCCAGTGCTCTACCCACTAGGCCATCACAGCCCCTTCACCAGCTTTAGTAGCTGTAATTATTGGCGGAGGTGATCAACAACTTGAAATAATTGGTAACATTAAGGATAGGTGGGTAGTTATAGGTCAAGGAACGAATTACTTAAGAGAATCATTGTGTCAGTATTAGCCTAGTCATAGCAAAATCAGTTAAGGGGATCATACTTATGCATAAACACATTTGTCTCCACAGGATGGAGTTCAGCACTTTAAGTGTATTTATTTCATAATCAATTCTGGGAGGTTTGCAAGTAATACAAATAAATTATCCATTTCACGTGATTGACTTTCTATTTTTCCTTAACATTTTTTCAGGTGTTCATGAAAGTAAATAATATCGCTCTTTCAATCCTAACCTCATCAAGCAATGTTTTCCTCAGCTAACTTATACCCACTGCTTCAGAAGCAAGGATAGTGGACTGCCTGTCTTCACCAAACAAGGTGCTCCCCATCCATGCCAATGGAGATTGTCAGCTAGAGTTGTGACTGCATTGCCTTTAATCATCTCTTCCAGGAAACGTTATCACAAGACCATGAACCATCACCAATTCTTGCATTGGCTTTATCATTATCATTCTCTCTTCAGCAATGTCACCACCAAGGCCTTCAATGTACTAGGTAATGTTTGTAGTATATTTGTTTTACGTGCTTCGACGGCTAAGGTCATTTCGCACTTACTGCCTGCCACGTGCAGACAGGGGAAACAGCACTCGGACGAATCAGAGGATCACCCCTCCAAACTCGAGCCGGGCCCAACGATGCTTAACTTCGGTGACTGATCGGGAACCGGTGTTTCCATCGTGGTGGGCCGTTGCCCCTAGGTAATGTTTTCTCTGTTGAAAGGTGCTCAAGCAAAAGACTGATTTATTATACTGACGCATATAGACGAAGGTGGAAGTTATGTCAAGCATTCTGATGATTCATTGACAACATGGATTTCCCCCGTGTGTGTGTGTGTGAGCATAAATGTGCCCTCCAAGATTCCATTCGCGAGCTTAAGAGGTTCTTTTCGTAACAGGTTCCATGCCTCACGGCGAGGACGAGGAAAAGAGGAGAACGCAAGGTTCATGCAAATACGGAGGGAAATAGGCAATTGTCAGGAGTACTTTGCCGGAAAATGTGGCTCACGAAAGAAAATGGTTAATAAGCAGCTCTTTAAAGTTTGCTATGCAAGCAGAAGTCTTGAGCGATCAAGTGCTCCACCATCTAGTTCAGTGGTCAACAACCAGTAGTCACGGTTGGTCCGCGAGAAAATGTTGATAGTAGAAATGTATGCAATACATAACTAATGTTAGAACTGTTAGCATACAAAAAAAATTCTAACTATAGAGCAGTCTGCGGGATACACAATTGCGAGCATATGTAAGGCTGGTGACCGCTGAACTATCTGGAAATACGGAGTAATATGCTCACTCTATAATACAACTTGACGCACCTCAGTACACTCGTCGCCTTTCTTACCACTCGATGTAAACAATTTCATTAACGAAGCTCCAAAACGCCTGGAATACACCTTTCAGTTTCTTTCACAAAAAATTCCTTTTACGAACTCAAATTCTGCAGGCGTTGTTGAACAAAAACACAAGTAATTTCCTTACTAATTTTCATAACTTCCCTACCCATTCCCAACAACGAAGATAATATCATCCCCATCAACCGCAACCACCGCAACCAACCGCAACAACCAATCCACAACAAAATACAATCGACGAGCGCACGGCTCTAATTAGTTTTTCTTATTATTGTGCTTTGTTATGATGCATTACAATAAATACACTGGAGGTATTGCCTCATTAACAAAATTTCTATTGTTCAACAAGGTGCATTTCTAAGTTTTCTTCGACTGGAGGTTTTGTTCGCCTTTGATATTGTCATTGAAGTTTACCGCCATTGGCAAATGCTGTTTACCGCCTGATGTAGGCTGTGTTTACCATCCCCGAACGGGATGTGTGTAACTGTCTGCTGAAATGGGGGACTTAAGCAAAGAATTGAGTGAATTGACGTTGGATATTAATATATTTAAAGATGTTAAATATTATATTAGTGGAAAAGTTCACGATAAGGTTGGTACCTATTTTAATTGATCCAATGTTCACTGTCCATGGTTTTGCTCCATGGAGATGTGTCAAGTGTGTAATATATGCTCTCAATTTAGAATGCTACCTTATAATTTTGCTTCAGAATTGTAATTATCTTCCAACGCAACTTTTTTTAGACCCTAGCGTTATTACAAGATGGGGGCGGAAAACGGATGAATTATATGTGCGATTTTGTGACACACTGTATAACAGGGAAAGATGCAATTGAGAATGATGTATCACAAGCAGAAGACCTCTACGAAGTTCCTGCGATCACCCAGTACTGGGTTTTGCTCTCCGCAAAATGCAGAAAATTATTACCGTATCCTTTTATGTGACTTGTTAATAGTAGTTCCTTGGTAAAGTACTTATGTTCTGTTAATCAAGGGGAGTGGTGAGTTGACTTCATCTTGGTAGATTAAACTAATTTTGGCTGTAAAAATAATTACTAAAATACGAGAACTAGTGTAATTTTGGATACTTTTAAGTACCTTATATATGGATGGAGTCATTAATGATAGTGATTTTGTTCTTGATAAAATACGTGTCCTGTTTGTGATATTCTTACTGTTATATCTCGTCATTGCAGACTTAACTCTTAAATAAAACGGAAAAACTCCCATATGGTTTGAAGCACGTTTTATTCTTCAGCCATGTAGCCTCAAGAACTCAACTCTACAATCATCCTATGGATTATAACAATATAGTTAAGGATCTGTGTTAACCAATCGTTAGTCGTATCAACTCCTGTGATAACAACATCCCCCCCCCCCTAAGAATTTAAACAAGAAGATATATGAAAAAGAACATACATCACTTAAAATTTTACAAATTAAGAACTTTTCTTGGCTTCCTAAGCAGTTTACCTCTTATAATATATATTTATTGTTCTGTTGGTACTACTAGAGACAGAACAGTGTAGTAGTCACAGAGGATATAGGAACCCTTAGCAAGCATTAACATAAACAAACCCTTACAGAAACACTTATAATATGTAATACTTTAAATTTTGCAGTGTTTGCCTTACACAGGCATGAAGCATGTCAAGGAGCATTAAGGTACACAACGTACATATCAAACAACAAGAGCAAAGTATATACAAGGAGTATGAAAAAAGAAATGGAGGTAATATTTACGTGAGATTAGGAACCATCCAAAAATGAACTTAGGCTATGAAATGCTTTGTTTAATAGAAAAGTCTTCAGAAACCTTTTGAATTGTGTGATTGGGGATATACTTTTTTTTATATTCGGAGGAAGTCTATTATATATGATGGGGGCCTTTTTGGCTTTTTGAGAGGTCATAATTCAAGATATGGATGTCCATTTTGTGTCTGGTGTTGTAGTGGTGGAAGTCGCTATTTGCTGGAAACATCTGGGTGCTGCCTAATGAAAACTGCACAATTTAAAATGAACAGAGATGGAAGTGTTAAGATTCCCAAAGGTATTAATAGAGGCTGTCCAGGACTGCGATAGGGAACCTGACACAGCTTTTAAAGCTTACTTTTGAAGTGAGAAATCTTTGGTAGCATAGGATGAGTTTACCCAGGAGATGATGCCATAAGTTAACCGGGATTCTAGTTTTGCTGAGTACAGCAGCTTTAGGGTATTGATAGACTCAATATCCTGCATCCTATGGATAATAAATATGCCAGTGGATAATTTCTTATTAATGTTGTCTATGTGCAGACTCCAATCGAGATTTTCTATCAGATGAATGCCAAGAAATTTCAGAGAGGGAGACCTGGCCATTGATTAATTCCTCAGTTTAATGAGAGGGCTTTCGTCAGGAACAGACCACTTTGTATGGAATTGTAGGTGTACTGTTTTGTTATTATTTATCAAGAGAAGGTTAGAGTCACACTGACCATTTTTTCAACTGATAGATTTGAATTATAAACAAGATCTCTTAAACGGGGGGATTTGAGCAAGCAGGATGTGCCATCTGCATATAACACAAATTTGCTTGGAGTTAGATGAATGGGGAGACTGTTTACAAAGATTATGAATAAATAATAGGGGGCCCAAGATGGATCCTTGTGATGCTCCATTTGTTACTGCATGCATGTTGGATGTAGCATTTACATAAGTATTGGGCAAGATCTTGGTGTAGCGGACTGTCTGCTGTCTGTTACTTAGGAAAGACTTAAACCAATTAAGGGCATTCCCCTTTACACCAGAATAGGACAATGCATTCAAGAGTATATCATGATTGAGGGTATCGAAAGCTTTTTTCAAGTCATAAAATATACCAGTGGTGAATTGGTTTTCATCTAACGATTGGTAAATATCATTGATGAATTGAAAGTTAAGTTGAGAAATGAAATTGGATGAGTTTTCCTGAAACCATGCTGAGAGTCATGAAGCACCCTTGATGATTCCATGAAATGTATCAGGCGGATGTAAAAGGCTTTTTCGCAGACCTTTGAGAAGGCAGAAAGAACTGATATAGGTCGGTAGTTGCTTGAATCAGCACTGTTTCCTTTTTTTAGGACGGGTATCATGAGCATACTTTAAATTGCTAAGAAAACAACCCTCAGCAAAGGACATATTAATAATATCAGCCAAAGGAGTTGCAAAAAATTGGATAGAAGCTTTAACAGTTGGCATTGGTATATCCACTCCAGAAGAATATTTGTTATTAAATGAGTTCACTATTCATCTTATTTAATTATGAATTCTAAATTTTCCTCTTGAGGGATAGAGGTTACAGACTTCTCTAAATGGTATCTTACAGGTAAACATGGCACCTTATCATCCTAATTCAAATGGGCTTGCAGAAAGAGATGTGCAAACATTTAAACATGCGATGTTATCAAGTAAATTTAATTTCTCTACTGATCTGTACAAGCTATATAACTGGTTATTGGCATACCATAATGCTGAACATTATTTCACTGGTCTAAGTCCTGCTATGTTAATTTTTAAACAACCGCTCTGGACAAGACTGAGTTTAGTGAAGTCCCGTGGTGTCTACCCTAGGACTGTTAAACCACTGTACAGTAAAACTAGATCATTCCTAGTAGGTGATCAAGTTCTGATGAGAGCGTCAACTGACAAGAGGAAGTGGATAAAGGGTGTAGTGATAAAACCCCTTGGAAATGTCATGTGCCTAATTAGAGCTGAGAATGATGTAATTAGTAAAAAGCATATTGATCAGCTTGTGCCGAATTTGGCCACCCCAGGGTATTGCAGCCTAACTCAGATCAAAATGATAAAAATTCAGCCCCATAACCTGTGTTCAAAATGTAATACCTAAGTGATAATAATGTTGAAAAATTTGCTGGTAAAGAGATTTCTGTATCCCCTATTCCCCAAGAGGTAAACTTAGAATGGAGAAGAGGTAAACGGATTAGGAAGCCAAGAAAAGTTCTTAATATGTAAAAT
The DNA here is from genome assembly GCA_963573305.1 of Pyrrhosoma nymphula. NCBI lineage: Eukaryota > Metazoa > Arthropoda > Insecta > Odonata > Coenagrionidae > Pyrrhosoma > Pyrrhosoma nymphula. The sequence continues at coordinate 59,927,330 of OY754330.1, forward strand.
TTTAAGTGATGTATGTTCTTTTTCTTATATATTCTTGTTTGCATGTTATTTATGTATCATAAAATTCACATTAGTGTTTTAATGTGATAAAACTTTTTCATGATTTTATTTTTCAATAGAATACATTTTTGAGCATTGACTTTGAAGCTAGCCGTTGTAGAGCCAATGCTGCACAGTAGGTGAAAGTTAGTAATTTTATCTCATTAAAATTTGTTTACTTTTTATAATGAATTAGAAAGCCAATGTTCTTTAAATGGCTCCTTTGGACTGCTCAGAACTAGGTTGTCAATTTTGAAAACTGGAGTTTGTAAATTGTTATTTTTGAGTAAGTTTATAAACCCGAAAGGCACAATTGCTTTATCCTTATCTGATGTCATAGTTTCATGTTGGCCTTAATGGCTTTTCCAGAAATTCAATATGTACATTTGGAAAATAGTTTACATGCATATGATTAAACTTAGAAATTTTTAGTCTGTATGATAATTCCAGAAAATTAATTTTCTGCCGTGGAAGTGTTTGTTCATGTGCTAATTTTTCTGACATGTGAATGTAAAAATTGAATATGTGGACAATGTATTTGTTTTTATTAATATTTTTTATAAACAGTACCATTTTTTCTCTACATTTCCACCTAAAAGTTTAAACATTTGCAATGTTCAAAATTGCAAATATTGAAAATATTCTGAAACAAACTGGGGAAATTTACTATTTGACATATTTATATGGAAAAAACATGACATTTATGAGTCTTTGTGCATGTGGTAGTTTTATGCTGTACCATGTATGTATACTCGAGTATCACTACGTTTACCAATCGATCTCAGATCGATCTGACTGGCTCAGCTCGGTATGGTAAACGGAGCGCGCTGGCCAGATCGATCTGAGAAGCGAGCCGAGTCAGCCCGCTTTCCCTAACCGGTCTGAGATCTCAGATCGATCCGAAGAGGTCTGAGCGTGGCGCTCATCGTTCTTCTTTTGGTTGCCGATGGTAAACAAAATATAATCGATATCATTTACGGCGTGACTTGTTGCAAGAAGGGAAAGGAGAGGTGTGCAGCTGAAATATGCAAGAAATCTCAAAATAATTCTAACTACTGAATTCGATAGTTCAATATCGATATTTTCAGACCGTGTTGGTAAACAAGGCGATCTGAGTCGGCTCGCTGCTGAACTTTCAGATCGGTCTGAACTCAGACCGATCTGAGATCGATTGGTAAACGTAGTGTATGAGTCATAAACTTTCTTCCTTTTTTCGGTCTACCTTCAACTTATACCTGAGTCACAAAATGTAACTTTTTCAGGGTCAATATTTGTACATATTGGCAGTAAATGTTTAGCTCTATTAATGATAAGCCACAGAAATGGATTAGATTTACGTTATAAGTTCCGTGTTAGCTCCTCCCACTGAAAAATACACTTGGTATATGTTACAGTATTAATGCATTCTGTAAGGCAAATTTCACTGTAAATATATATCGCGTAACCAACCTGAAACACTAGGATTTCCGGATTACTTACAGGTGTTGCTGGGGCAGTAAATCTCTTTAGGTATATATACTGATTGATATGGTGCAAAAATTTTTACATGCCATTGGTGAAAATAACTTTGAAAATAATGGCATTAAATATTCTGAATATTGAACTCAATAATGAGATGAAATGAAAATGTGTCGATTTATTGTCGTTAAATTAGGAATCACCTGGCTTCTATGCTTCCCAAGACACAACACACTGAGATGGTCAGCTGAGTCACTCGCTTCTAGCCACTCGCCACTAGCTTCATTGATCTCATTTCATAACTTTTTTTCTGAGTCCTGAGTACATATTTGTAAATATCCTTCTCATAAATATTAACATTTCTATGCGCCGATGGTGGATTTTTGATGAAGTCAAAATGGCAGCTTATTGTAGTTCGTGATGCCAAAAAATTCCGAAGCATCATTATTATCTTCTCCTTCGCTTTCCTTATCCTTTTCAGCAGGTGTTAGGATGTCTGATTGTATACAAAATCTCTCTGCGGAGTTAATGGCAACACCTTTCACCACAGGTATATATTGCAAATCTCACCACCAGTGCTTGTTTTTCCTCCAGTGCTATCAACTGTTGTGATGTCAACACTACGGGTGCGATAACTATGGTGGATGGTGCAAAAGATAATGATTTCCTTGTGCATACTTAAGTAGCTTGCAGATGAACTTCGTGAAAGTTTCTCTAAAAACACCCGGGTTTGAATTTGACTTCTCAGTTTTATTCCATGGGAGAACCACTTAGAGTGATGAATGTGACAGTGGTTTTGTTGCATTTCTTATAACTTATGGAAACATTTTTATCTCAGGCTGTAACAGTTCGATTCGGTTTTTTCCAGCCCATGAGACACTTTTTTTCCTCAAAGCCCGTTTCACACAATACTTGATCCAGCACAAGACCTAGTATGCTATCTGGTACTTGATATTAAGGACGCAACCAGTATGATTGAATCCGTGATAGAAAGTTTAACACGATCATTGAACTTGTGCTTGCGATGAAGCAGTACTGTCCCCCACTGTTGCGAACTATTAAAAGAAAATGGAAAATTTCCATGAAAGAAGGCGACTTTTGGCTGCTGCAGTAATGGCAGGGATTGTCGAGACATTTTCACCGCACATTAATTTCATCGCCAAAGAGTGCGTAACACCCACGTTAAAGTTATGCGCTGATTTAAAAAAGTGAAGATCACACTGCGGCTGTAATAGCTATCATGATTGGTCGATGGCTACTAGGTCCCACTGGGAGCTAGTAGCAAACTAGTTCCGCATCAATTATGAAATCATGTAGCCCAGCGAGTATAATAGCTATCATACTTGTTAGCCAGCATGCTTGTTCTATATCAAACGGTACTGGAATGTTATAATACTAGTGAGTATCCTTGACCTTGTGCTGGATCAAGTATCGTGTGAAACGGGCTTAAGGGTAAAGCTATGTTTTCGTTAGGAGTGAGCCAATAACCTTATTTTTTGTTATCTGATAATTTTTTCAGATAACCTGATAAATATTACGTATCTAATGAGGTATCAAGGGGTTGTAGTAAGGGCTGAAGGATATTTCCACAAAAGTTTATAAAAATTTATTTAATTGACCAAAATACGCCTAGTATGAGAAATAACAATATGTATAGTCAGCATCACCCTATGTCAATACAAATTTTTTCAAGGCAAATACCAGTGGGGGCTTATACGAACAAGTTGTTCTTGTCCCCAGGTATCATTTGTGCAATCACAATGATTAGAAAATTGTCAAGTCATTCTAAAGCGACAATGTTGGGTTTGACTTGTCCTCCAATCGCACCTCCTCAGGAAGGGCCTTTTTGTTCCCTTTCCCCTCCTTCTGCCTCTTATGTCAGGAAGGCGATTTAGGCGGCGGTGGGGCGCAGACCCCCTAATTGCTGAGAGGTAGGGGTGGTAGTGGGCGATCTCAGGGATAGAGGGGGGGAGGGGGATGGTATGAAAAATTCTCACCCGTGTTCTTGGTAAGCTGAAAATTTACTACCAATTAAGGTGATAAAATATTGGCTGTTCTTTTGAAAAATCAGTAAAATATTTGAGTTTCTTCTTCTGATCCCATCAATGGAAATGTGTATTGCTCCACGTGAGGATAGGCGGTAGGAAGAGCACTGGGGAGGGGAAGCTAGGGGTCCTCTCCGAACAGTATCCGGATGGCCCGCGGGCTCCTTCCCCGAAAGCAGCGGGCGGTGTCCTCCAGCGGCTAAGGGGAGGGAAGGGGATCAAAGGGACATAAGGAGAGACGTGGACTCTCTCCGCTGCCAGGGCTGGGGGGGGCACGATCGCCTTCGGGGGTTTTTGGCTGTTGCGGCACCCTCACCGGGCTCAGCGACCCCTCAGTGGGTGTCCATGGTGCCGAGTCGTCCGCCGGGTTGAGGTAGGGTGGGTTGCTGGTGGGGAAGAGAAAGAGGGCAAAGGGACAATGAGTTTGTGGAGATCGTTCTTCTTCCTTGGAGAGCTGTGGAGGTGTGAGGAGAAGAGGGATGGGTTGGAAGGGATGCTGACAAAGAATATGGCCCCTCAGCGTTAAACAGGGGGGGTCCCTTAACCTTTGCTCTTTGACACCCTAATTGCCCTGCTTGCGCTTTCTCGCTCCGTGTCCAGCCAGACTGGCGTGTCATGGGAGGGAGGCATAGGGTGTGGGTAAGAAAGGCAGGGGTGGGGGTGGTTGTCGATGGCTCATGGCGGGAGGTTAGGTAGAGGTGACAAAGATTTTTCTACCACAGACCAGGAGTTCCTTGAGAATGCACAATGTGGGTGGACAGGGGGGGGGGGGGGGGGGAGGGATGACTGCCAGGAGGGAAGTGGGAGTGTCTGGTTCGAACTAGCGACAGTCGAGGAGGAAGAAAGGGAGAGGGTGAGGCAGAAGGAATTGGTATTTTTCGGATCGCTTACTTTTTCGGCATTTAAAGAACAAGTGGCACATATCAGGTTTATTCTCCGTGACTGTGGCTTATCATGAATGACAAAGTCTCCTGTGCTACAATGTAGACTGAGGACTATAACAACTTGTTCGTATAAACCCCTGCTGAAATTCGCCTTGAATTAAGATGGCTTGGTGGTATAACTGGCTAACGCACCTAGCCGGCAATTGCGAGATCCGGGTTCGAATCCTGGTCAAGTCAGATGATTTTTTCATGGTGAATTTCACCATCTTTGGTATATATCTTTACACCCGTGCACATGACTGCGTACCATATCATATGAGAAAGGGCAGTGATTGGCAAATTTTTTGTTGAAAAAACAAGTTGCTTAATCTTGCTTGGGTTCAGTGCTCAATTTTGCAGAGCTGAAAAGTCTTATTGATGCAATAGATCCTCGTAGTGCAGCTAAAAATGTTTTGGCTACTTCTGAAAGGCCAGGAATTTCACCATTATCAACTAACTGCACAAAATGGTTGTGTGCATTGCCGCGGGGCAATTTCCTTCTTTGTGGTTTATTTTAAGTAAGAGTCAGAATATCAGCAATTCCTTACGTGAAAAGTTTTGCCATATTTTTTCCATACAGCATACATAACTTTGATATTTATATACTTTTCTACACCTCGTAAATTGAAATCTAGCTTTCGGCCATTTAAAAAATCAAAGAATGGGAAATATTCATTTTAAAAGAATATTTGTAATGTGAAGATGTCGTTCTCAACATAAAAAAACAATGATGTGCACCAACCAAATATTTTGGCCGTGACGAGATGAAGATGATGTCTGTTTTGCCTCTCTCCTAGTTTTTGGTGTGTTTTTCTTCACTCTTTCGTCCGTATAAGCCAAAAGTTTACAGTTAATCACTTTTCAATGAATGCATTTTATAGTCAAATGAACAAGAAGTAAAACGATATATTACATGACTCTATGGAGCTCCGGTGGAATTTCATACAAATGCTTAAATTTCAACGTTCTACCTATTTTGCGCTGATAGTAGTAATATGTGACCCTCATTGTAACCTAAGAATATGCCATCAGAAAATTTGCGGATTTTCCCCCAGAGCGAGAGTGAGCAAAAAATTTATTCCTGTGAATTCCCTTTATGTGAGCCAATTTGTTGATTTTATTCTTGCGCCTCAAAAAATACACACCAAAGAGTGGATATTTTCACCTGTAAAAATGAAAATTTCGGCCTGGAAAACCAGGAAAAGTCCTGGAATCTCATCGTCTCTGGCATGTAGCAACCCTGTTTTATGTTGAGAAAATCTTGGAAATTATCTGATTCTGCAGCTCCAAAGCCGATAATCGAATATCGGCCAGTATTTATACCAGAATTTACTATCAGCTCAACCCCATATTTCATGCACCCGATTTTATTTGTTGCCTTTGCAGGTGCGTATCTCTCTATTTTCACTGCAGACAGCTTTGTGGCACCGGGCTAACAGTGTGCTCTCCATCACTCGTTTGTTAATGAGATTATGAAGAATGACTAGAATGCACTTACTATCATCGGAAGTCAACAATTCCATTTTTTTCCAATGAAATGTTATCATTTTCAGATGTTGATGATCATTTTTTCCAATTACAATGTTGCTGGAAAAATCTGACTGCATCCTTTAGGCTAGAAAATATGGCAAAGCTCATTTTGGTTCTCAGAGGTGATAATGCTAATTGAGAAGTTTTCGAAGAACTACCCTAGGAGAAGAGGTGATACTGATCAATAAGACAGATTTAGAAGTTGAGTGTGTATTCATGGTGACTTAGACTCATTCCGTTTGTCTAGAGATGGAAGAATTTAGGCAATGGCCTGCCACGATGGAAACACTGGTTTCATGGTCACCATAGTTAAACATCGTTGCGCCCAGCTCGAATTTCGTGGGGTGATCCTCCTTTTCCCTGTGTGCTGTTTCCCCTGTCAGAATATGTCTGACAGTATAACCATCAAAGCAAGTTGAACTACAATACTACTGGAAGAATTCATGTCACGATTTTGGGTGTCAGAAATACAATTTGCCCTTATCAAGGTTAATTTAGTTGGGTTTTTATCATATTGTGTGGGGTTCCTTCCTTAAAATGCATTTCATCCATTTTTTAGTATGATGTGACATACATTATGTTTTCCTTAACTCTTGGGTTCCCAGGACTAAAGGATTTCAACATAATGGCGGCCTTTTCTCAGGTGTTAGAGCTTGTCTTTCACAGTTGAGCCGAGCTGACAATTTGAACATTTGGGCTCTGCTCTCTTTTAATGGTGGAGTTGTGCAAGACGTTTTGGATTCATCTTGTACTCATCTTGTGACTGCTAAGCCCATAGGGGTAAGTTATTTATACTGAACTTATTTTGATTCTTGATGTCCACCATCTTTTTACTTGTTTTCTGATTTCATCTTGAGACGTTATTTGTAACATCAAGCCTTTGCCATGTAAACAGTCATTTGTTAATTACATCCTTATACCCTACAGCAGTCTGAAATTGGCCCTCGATTTCTCACATTTTGTTTAAAATTGAAGGATAGAAGAATTTTTGATGTAATTTTTTATATTTTTTAAGTACATACATACATAATTTTCTCCAAACTTTCCTTTTAAATTTGTTTTTGTGATGTTAAAAATTTCAAGTTTGAACTATTAAAAATGTTCTGCTCTATACATTTGGCTTAAATACCTCTTCGTATTATTTGTGTGAATTTTATCAATTTTAAGGGTTTTTTTCTATTTGTCCGGGGAAAATTTAGAATTTTCCTCGGCAAAAGCTCACTTGGCACTGATTATTCAGGAGAGTTAAGGTTTCTTGTTTGCTTTATTTTAATACCTGCAAAACATGCTCTTTTCTAAGTTAAGCATTTAACAGCTAAGTTGCTTAACCGCATTGTGACAAAAGGAGGCAGTTCTTGTGAAGTCAGGTACATTGAAAATCCGTCCATTACATATTTGCAATCACTGGGGAAAGTATTTTTATCTCAAGAAAAACTGCACTCTAGTAATGTGCAATTTACATGACTGCCAAGAAAATTATGTGTTATGTTTTCAGCGGCTGGGTATGTATGTATGTTCTTTCCACATGAGCAACTTAACGAGTGTACCGATTTTGATGCACAAACACTTCTTTGAACCACTACGCTACTGGGAGTGTCATAGGATGTAATAATAATACCTTTATTATCCAAATATCATTTGTACAAATAAATTACAATGATATAGAATTCGTCAGACAAGAGAAATAAATGAATACCCAATAAAAAATACACCCAATGTCAGAACAAAAGTAAAGTTAAGGCCGACAATGGATATATGTACATCATGTACAGTGTAATATAATTCACTAATATTTATATATTTATTTTTTTAACTTTCAAAGAATTCATTCACACTATAACATGACAAATCCAGTAAGTGGGTCTTCAGTCTCAAGCTAAAAGTATTTTTATTTTCTACATCCTTAATTTTCTTAGGTAGATGATTGTAAAGGTGTGTGCCCATTGCCCAAGGACCATTCAATGTGAGTGAGCGCGAGTGGTGATCAACATGTATGTCCTGTTTTTTTCTTGTGTCATGCACATGAATGTCCTGATTTTTAACAACTTGGTCCATGTTTTTTTTCTTAAAAGCAATCACATTGCAAATGTAAACTCACGGGTTGGTGAGCATATTTAGCATTTTAAAGTAGGTTTTACAGGATGTTCTGGGACGCAAATTAAGCATTGTTCTAATAACTCTCTTTTGCAGAATAAAGATTTTTTTCAAAAGTGATGGGGAAGACCCCCAAAGTATAATGCAATATGTTGCTCTGCTGTAAAAGTAGCTGTAGTAAAGCATCAGTAGAACATTGGTAGAAACAGAACATTTCAAAAAGCGAATGCAGTACAGTGCCGAGAACAGCTTAGGAATTAAATCTGACACATGAGCATCCCATTTCCCCGTGTCTGGATAAACTAATCCCAAAGTTTTTGCACAGTGAGTTTCGTTCAGCTAAATTTCATGCAAATTTAAACTCGGTTTACGATTGTTTTGGATCTTATTAAATAGTGCCAGCTGAGTTTTACTGGAGTTTAATTTTAGTTGGTTAATACTGCACCAATTTGCTTTATTATTTAGTAATTTCTGCGCATTATCATTTAAAGAATCTATATTACTTCCACAAATAAAGAAATTTGTGTCATCTGCATAGGTAACATTTATCACATTGTTGTCACTCCCTAAGGTTAACAAATCATTTCTAAATATTATGAATAAAATAGGTCCAATTAAAGACCCTTGAGGAACACCTTTCGTGAAATGCATCTGAAATGTATTTTGTTCCATTTGTGCTGATACATGTTCTCTGTAATCTTTTTATTAGGTAAGATTGTATCCAATTACATGCTACACCTCTTATTCCCAACTTCCCACATTTTTTCAAGAGCAAACCATGATTAACCTCATCAAAAGCTTTTGTGAAGTCAAAAAATAAACATAAAGTAAATTTTTTTCATCTTTACAATTTAAGATAGAATTGACAACTTGAAAGAGTGCAACTGTAGTAGATCTCTTTTTCCTGTATCCCCATTGTGATTCAGATGGTAAATTGTTTTATTCTAAAAATGGTATTAAACGATTTAGGTATATTCTCTCAAAGAGTTTAGAAAATTGAGATAGCAAGTAGATGGGTATATAGTTCTTAAGATTTTTTGGTTCCCCTTTATTTTTATACACGGGTATCGTTTTACTGGTTTTTCAGGCATCAGGAAAAATGCCCTCTTGCAAAGACCAGTTTAATAAAAACAAAGTGGGGCAGCTATCGCCTCTCTACAGTAACACAAAAGGTAGCCAGGAACTCCATCTAAGCCTGGGAAAGAAATTTTTCCTAGATTCTGTATTGCTGTGAATAATTCCTTTTCATTGCAAGGGTAGAGGAAGAGGCTATTTGTTGGACCATTGCTTGTTAAGACGGTATGATTACACGGGACTATATTGTTTATTGAATCATCAGTAAGCCCCAAAAATTCCCTGTTTATAGCATTACTTATAGCTCTAGGTTCCATGGTTGGTGCTCCCTGGTTTTCAAATACTAAGGTAAATGCCAATATTTTCCTCTTACCAAGTTCTCTATCGACAATCCTCCAAGCCATCTTTGTCTTATCAGAGGAAGTTACTAGTAGGGAACTGTTATAAGATTTTTTCGCCTTATTTATAAGATATCTATGAGATTTTTTGAGCTTGGCTAAAGTGGCAGTCGTTCCTGTGTTCCTGTTCCTTTGTTAACATAGGATAACATTTTTAATTGTTTTGGTAGTTGAACTATTTTATCAGAGACCCATTTTTTCTTGGATTACTTGTATGGTGTTTTTTCTTTCTGATATTTGGAATCATACACTCTAGTAAATATAAAAACTTAGAGTAAAAATTTTCAAAAGCCCCATCAAAAATCTTAGCACTAAAAACATCCTTCCAATCTTGATTTTTTAACAAGAAGAAACATAATTTTAATTATTTTTTTACGATGGTTTTAATAGAAAAGTGGATTTTTTACTTAATGGCATTTTTTGGTTAATTTATTTTCAACATACATTTCTGTAATACTGAGCCCTTTTGATTAAGAGTAATTGTATATTTGAATTATATCTCCTGGTGTTTTTCCTTTACATAATTAGGCCCCAAATGGTATTAACTCTTTCCAGTCCAATGTCAAACTCAACTTGACAGTGAATTTCCTTGTAATAAGTCCAAAAATAAGTATAACTCGACATGTTTCATTTGTATTATTACTTTTTAATTTTAGTTTAGGCTGCATTATTACTCATGAAATATGTTATAAAGTATTTTATCTTAAATTTAGTGTGTTATTAGTGATTAATTAATAACATTTTTCCTGGAACTAAAGAGAAAACAGAAAACTGCTGACCTCTCAGACAACTTATACAATAGTTTGGACCAGACTACAAGAACTAGGAAAAAATGTGTGAATCGGAAAGGGTTTATGTCTAGAGGTCACTTAACCATTTTGCAGTGTGTTTGAATGAGAAAATTTTACGTTCATTTCTTACGGTTTTTTTAGAACTCTTTAAGTCAAATTATTTTTTGGGAAATTAACTCAAAATTATTAACAAAAAAGTCCATTGCTCTCCTATTTTCCCATATGTCCTTTGAGTTGAAGAGTGGTATTTGGCTAAATTGAAATGTATTTTTGCTATTTCAGAACAAGTATCGAACTGCACTTCACCACCCTCCCCAGCAGCACGATGATGAAGAAGAGGAGTCTGAAGACAGCGGGAAGAAAGAAAAGGGAGGCATTCGCATTGTAACTCCTGACTGGGTTGCTGACAGTGCTCGCAGTGGTAGGTGTAGTCAGGAAATTCTGTACCACCCTAGGCTCCTTATTCTTCCTTGTCCTGCACCTCCTCCTCCCACCTCCCAAGGACTTGCCCCTGTTAAACAGGAGACTCTGTTGAGTTCACCCAAATCCACCCTGCAGTCATCCCTTCTTTTGCCCCTGTCCATCTCCTCACCTTCCTCATCATCAACTAGTTTATCTCAGATAACTGGCTTTGCACCGATGACATCTGAGCCTAGCACACCTTCTAACCTGCTCTCACCAATATCTCGACCAGGCAATGCCTCAAACTCAACACTGATCTACTCGTCACCTTCCAGTACCCCTAATTCATCATCAATGTTCACCACCAACCCACCCCCTTCATCTCCTGCCATGTCTCCCACCCAGCAAGGGAATCGAACCCTCAGCATGCAGCTGCAACAGAACTTGCTGACCCAACAGCCAACTAAGCAGGCTTTGGAGGAACTGAAGCAGCGTATGCCTTGGAATAAACCGCCTGTATCTCAGCAGCAACAACAGATGCAGTCAATACAGCAGTTATCTCCCCAGCAGCAGCCAAGTCCTCAGTCGCAGCAGTTGCAACAGCAGCAGATGCTACGACAGCAACAGCTACTTCAACAACAACAGCAGCAGAACTTTCAAGCACTGCAGCAACGTGTGGCTGCTGCAAGGGGATTGCCAATACGAGGAGCCATTCCTCAGCAACAGCAACATGTTATTACCTCTGGGGGTGGTGTTACGTCTCCTGTCAGCCCAGGGATGCCACGTATGATCCAGACAGGCCCTCAGCAAAGGCAGCAACTCCAGCAACAGCAGCGAGTCATTCAAGGGGTTATTCCATCACAGCAGCAGTTGCAACAGCAACAGCAGGTGGGGTCGACATGGAGACCAAGAATAGGCATCGTAGCTGTAGGTGGATTGGTGAGCATAATTAACCATCCACCCAAAGGGTTCATTTTGTTGTGTTTGTTATTTTTCTAGAGTTGTCATTTGCTCTTCCCATGTATCATTTCCCCTGAGATATTGCATCCCCTAATTTTTTTAAATGATCATTTCAAAACATCCAGATTTTCTTATGATTGAAGTAAATATGAAGTCACTTCTTATAAATTTTGGAAACAGATCATACTCTATTCTAGTTAGTCTTTTGTATGAGAATTGGCGTGAATGTCTCTTTATTGGCTTGCAATATTTCATTACTTGACTCATTGTCGTGGTATGAATGAATATTTAATGCAGCTTCTAAAGGTAATTTAACAGCTTTTTTCTAATTAAAAGTCTTGCCTGCATTAGATTCAGCCTTCGTTCCATTGTATAGTTACTAATGTTGCTGCAACTAATGGCGAAATAAATCCTTGACTTTTAAAGCTAACGGGTGATTACGTAACTACTAGGAATATTCACTTCCTTTTTATCTGCTTGATATGAGTTAACATACATAAATAAATGTACCTGTCCTTGATCTTTTTCAATCCAGTAGTTTTCCAGAATTTTGAGCGTCACATATTGCAATGCATTTACAACTTCACAATATCCACTATGCTGTGGTTCTCTCTCTGAAACTCCTCAAATATGTATGGTAAATATTAATCAAGAAAACTTAGTGTTCTTTCATTCTTTTTACATGGCCCAATTTCACTGACAGGTGACATGCTGTGTCGTTACGTGGTCCTATTAATTCAATCACTTATAGAATTTGCTAGGTTTTGTTGATATAAATGTTATGTAACCTCTCATTTGATTTTCAACTCCTTGTTGTTTAAAAACTAATCAAAGAAATAGCTATTGTCATGAACTTCATTTTAAATTAATTTTAGATGGATGGTTTCACTTTCCATTTTGTAAAAATTGGATGGTGGAATTTGATGTGATTTTGTAGCAAGGCATGCATTTAAATATTATTGGAAATTTTATTTTTGTTGTCAGTTTCATTGTAACCAGATTTATTTATTCATATTTAATGATCAAAATTTTGGTGATTGAAAAAAAACTTTTATGATGATGATTCTATTTGCATTGCTTCCATTGTGCTTATTGTAATAGTTACAGATATTTCTCATCACCTACTTCTTATCTTGTAGAAGCAACAGCAGTTTTTGGCTAGGGACAGGGAAGGAATTCAACAGCCTGGTGGAGGTCAATATATAATTACTAGTCAGCGAGAGGGAGCCAGTGGACCAGGTGGCCAACTTCACCAAGCATTGACTTGGCAACAGCAGCAGTACCACTTACAGCAACGGTTGCAACAACAACAGCAGCAACAACAGCAGCAACAACAGCAACAGCAGCAGCAACAACAGCAGCAGCAACAGCAGCAGACTTCACCACAGCAGACCTCACAACAGCCTCAACCTGGTCAGCTATCATCACAGCAAACTCAACAAGTCACGCAACAGCAGCAGTTGACACAACAAGTCACGCAACAGCAGCAGTTGACACAACAACAGTTGGTTCAGCAGCAGCTGAGTCAGCAACAACAGCAGCAGTTAAGTCAGCAACAACAGCAGCAGTTAAGTCAGCAACAACAACAGCAGTTAAGTCAGCAACAACAGCAGCAGTTAAGTCAGCAGCAACAGCAGTTAAGTCAGCAACAACTGAGCCAGCAACAGCAGCAGTTGAGTCAGCAACAACAGTTACCTCAGCAACAGATGGCTCAGCAAGTGGTACAGCAGCAGCAATTAGTTTCGCCACAGCAGAAGGTTCTGAGCCAACAGCAGCAGACGGTGATGAATCAGCAGCAGCTGCCTCAGCAGTTGCAACAGCAGCAGATGCAACAGCAACAGATTGCTCAGCAAACACTGTCTCAGCAATCACAACTCCCTCAGCAGTTGCCACAGCAGCAGTTACAACAACTACAGCAGCAGCAGCAGCAATTGGCTCAGCAGCAATTGTCACAGCAGCAGTTGCCTCAGCAACAGCAGCAGCAAATCCAGCAGCAGCAAATGCAGCAGCTGCAGCAACAGGTCCAACAACAGCAACAGCAGCAGATTCCTCAGCAGCAGCAATTTAGCCAGCAACAGCTCGCCCAACAGCAATTGGTTCAAGGTCAGCCTCAACCTCAACAACAACAAACCTCTCCAGGGAACTGGCCTCCTCAGCAGCAGATTCATTTACCACCTCAGAGACAGGTAATGTAGACTATGTTTGCACATGAACTCCGTTCTTCACATTTTGTCTATCCAATTTATACTCAATGGCAATTGTTCTTCTCGGTGAATGTCCTTTGTGCTGTCAACCACTTTTTTTGCAGACAGTGATTTATTATTCAGTAAAGAGTCATTTTTAAGGTAAGCAGTGATTTTTGTAAGCCTATTTTGGAGTATGGCATGATTAAGGCATTGGGGTAAGGGGGAGGAAAGGGAAATGATTGATTGGTTTGTTATTTTGGGAAAGGACTGACATTTGAGACCATATTTGTGCCATTGAGGATAGGTGTGCAGGTTTGTAAGGGAAGGGTTTTGTAGGGAAAGGGTGGAGAGAAACCTGGTATTGGCATTTGGGTCATTCCATGTCAATTCATCCAGAAAAATTAAGATTTGACACCCACCATCTCAGATTTTGATGAAACTTGGTATGTTTCATCTTTTCATGTAGACATGAAACCGTGAGAAGTTTTTCTTGTCTATCTCTTCTAGTTTTTTTTCACAACCATTTGAAGTATAGTTGAAACTGCAGTTTATCTATGACCAAGGTCTCTGAGGCCACTTGTACCTCTAGAGGAAAAAAATTGTCTCAGTCTTATTTCTTAACCAATTCTTATGAAAATTTGCAGTTTTATCATAGAAACTATGAGGATTTCAGAAATAAATTGAGTGATATCCTCAGAGTTATCAAAAATTCTCTATACACTTATGTTTCATAAGATTTGAGAAATTTTAACGCAGAAAACAAGGTTATATAAAACAATAATTATTGACCAAAGGTAATACATATGTTAATCAAGCTAATTTTTTTCTAATAATCCCAAAGATGTAACCCACTACCTCTAAAAATAAAATTCATGGCTTTTTGCATGCTTTCTGAGATAAAAATATTAAAATACTAAAATAGTGCATTTCACAATTATGATCGTCTGTGTTGGGCCTTCCCACAAATATAATTAGACAAATTTAATTCCTCTGTTTTCAATGTTTTAACAAATTTTTATGACAAGAAGTTAGTATTAAGTATATAAATAAGAACCGAAGAATTTTTTAATGTGCAGGTCCTGTTTGACTCCTAAGAAGGAAAATATTTAATTTCTTGAGTATTTTAAGTGTGATTGTTGTACTCACCTTCATTGCAGAAGAACATTGTTTGACTTGTAGCTTTGTAAAACAACTCAAAATGTGGAAGTTAAATTGCATCAATTTGTATTGATACACACATCACTACTATGTTTTAGTTGAAGAACGTCAAATAAAAAATCAGTATACACAATATAATCACTTTAAATTGTCTGTGCATGGGTCTGCTTGGTTTAACACAGCACGATATGTAAAGTCTTTAACATATATCTAGCACTGAGAAGGTTCATTTTGCATGCTTTCTGAGAAAAAAAGTTGAAAAAAGTGCATTTCACTTTTCTGGCAATCATCATTAGCTCATCTACAATTAAAAATTATTCAAATAAAATTCATTAGAGGAAATCAATTCATCCTTAAACGAAATTGGGGTGTCCCCTTTCAAACTCCATGCGGTTGCATCCCATAGTAAATCTGCATATCCTAAAAGGAAAATTGACTCAGCAACTTCTGTTTTGAACAAAAAGATTTGTAAAGTCTTAGAAAAAGAATTGATTCCAGAGAATATTACAAAAATACCAAAAGAAATACGAGAAAAGGCAAAAGACATGGATAAGTTTTTCAGGTTAGTCAAAGAAACACACTTAGGGACACTAGACACTCGGCGAGAAATTGTACAACTACTAACACTTGCTCCAACTTTGTGGAGTAGGAAAAAAGTAGCGGAAGAATTTTGTGTTAGTTAATATGTCATTAGACAAGCAAGAGACTTTATAAGGATGAAAGGTATCATAGCCATACCTGATCCAAGGAGGGGAAAAAAGATAGAACAAACCACAGTTGACTTGGTTAAATCTTTCTACAGGCAGTCCCTGAGTTACGTAATAGATACGTTCCAACACTAGCAACGTAAGTCGAAATTTACGGAAGTAATAAAATACGTTAGTCAAAAATTACTCTGTAACTGAGTAATAAGAACTATGATGATGCAATTTTCCACAGATAAATATTTTAATTCAACCCGGGTTTCGATGCACTGCATCATCATCAGATGCAGTGCATCGAAACCCGGGTCGATTAAAAACATTTTTATGTGGAAAATTGTATCGTCATAGTTCTTATTATGTTCAGATTCCACAACATCTCGCCTGATTCCTCCCTTTTTGTCCGTAACTGAGTCCGTGCTCTCAAAATTATGGTCGATTCGGAGAAATACGGGGAATAATTTTTGGCTAAACTTTATGCAGTGCACTGCAAAATTCAAGAACTCTTTATTTTCTTTTGTTTATGAAGTTCCCTTCATGTATCTATTTGGTATCTACTGTCGACGCAGAAAGTATAAGACCCTGAGTTTGAGACTTAATATCTCTAAAACAGCTCAGCTGATTTTTATGAAATTGACATCAACATTTAGCTTCTTTCATTCCACCTTAAGCAATTACAAGAAAACTTTTAAAAACTATTATAAGAGTTTGTTTCTTGGAGTAAAAGGAAAAAAAGAACCCATTTTTTGGCCCGTGAGATGCCATGTCCAACTTTTGGGGATTACTACGCAAATACCATTGATTCGATGGTATTCAAACTTAAACACCTTATTTCTCAATCTTCTGTTAGTGCTTTTGTAAAATTTAAAAGCTCTAACTTTAGTTTTTTTAATATTGACTTTATTTTTGGGGAACAACTTTATCTCCATTCTCACGGCATGTAGAGAGATTTGCATAAAACCATTGGCTTTGTCGCAAATTCTGCATTAAGATTCACGTAAATATAAATACATTAAAGTAAAGGTTTACCCTACAGCAGTTTTTATTATTATCATGTTTTAGTCTGCCTTCAGCCTGCATTGAGCGGCGGAGGGGTACTCTCAGAGCTTACTTTCCCTTGCGTTTAATCAAGCGGTAGCACTAACAGAAGATTGAAAAATAAGATGTTTAAGTTTGACTGCCATCGAATCAACGGTATTTGCGCAGTAATCCCCAAAAGTTGGACATAGCTTCTTGTGGGCCACAAAATGGGTTCTTTTTTTCCCTTTATCCCAAGAAACGAACTCTTATTATGAAATGAGCAACAAGAATTCTGGCAAGATTGGGTAAATATTTCAGTGGTGGGAAGCTCTTTAAAGAACTTGATACTTAAGCCATGCCTTGTATTTATATTTATTGTTCTATCACTTATGTTAAGGAACATCTTGCCAGCCTCGGTGGCGGCGGGGCAAAGTCCTTGCCTGCCAAACTGAAGGTCGCGGGTTCGAATCCCACCTGGATAGGAAATTTGCACCTCCCAGGGCTTTAAAAAAAGGATTTTAGGCTGGTTTCACATAACTAGGCACTATACTCTAAAAGCCCTGTTCATTTTGGTGTGCAATTTTTTAATTCTCTACCTGGTGAAATCAAACCAACTAAAGTAAAACCCCTAAATTACACTTTTCCAGGGACCCTATAAAAAAAGTGTAAATTGCAGAAATATGCAAATTGTGGGAAAATAGAATTTCCACTTATACATTCAAGTTTTTTAATGGAGTTAGGGTAAAAATAAAAAACACTGATAAATTGAAAAAGAGCAGTGTCCTAATTTATTACTTGAACTAGCACTTCTCATTTATTTATATTTGATGAAAAAAATACATTAAACATCTTAGACAAATAGAAAATTGAAAATTAAGAAAGGATGAAGATGGCTGGGCAATTTACATTATATTTGACATTAGCAACCATTGAAACTATCTAATAAATATAGCATGATTATTTAAAAAATAATATATTTTCAACTGCTTGGACTTCCTCTGCCTATTAATAATATTAGGCACTTTATTTTCAATTTTCTGCAGTTCCTCAAGCATTTGCTCTCAGCAATCACTAAATACCTACCTAAATTTTTTATTCAACCAATCTTGACTGTATCCCCAAAGTTAAACTTGGAAATACATGTATACCTTTATTCCTTATTCAAATTCAGTGACTAATCTAGGTATTACGATGATCAAACACCTTTCTTGGAACAAGCATATTTCAAACATTGCAAATAAGATTAGCAAAACTCTATACCAATTGAAATTAAATAGAAATTTACTTCCTATAAACATAAGGAAGCTCCATCTCTGTTTTAGTGTTTCCTAATCTTGGTTACTGCTCCTTAGTACAGTCAAGCACCCATAATGCGGATATACATATTCCGGGAACACCTAATCCAGCAGTGTTGTGGAAACATCATCATACTTATGTATTCCGAGAAATCAAAAAATATTAATCATAAATGTTGTTTTAAGAGATTTTGACTGTTCACTTCAGTAAAATATTTCCTTTAATTGCTGGAATATATTTTAACTTTCGTGGTAATTTCATTATAAAATAATTGTGCACGCAATCTAAATGAATTATACGATTAAGTTACGCACATTGCAGTTTGAAGTTCTCACTGTTGGCTGAGAATCCGCTACTTTTAGTTAAGTGACTTGCCACGGCTACGCTACTTCATGGCGTGCACATTTAGCCATGCTCAAGGCCATGGATATATTCTATCCATTGCCCATGCTTAATTATAATGCTTTATTGCTTATTCTCTGGCTGTAAGGTGCAAGAAACTTCAATAAAATTCTTTGCTACGTACACACAGGTATTACGATCATGTCTGATCTATGCGATGCCAGCGGCGTGAAGCGACGGCACAAAAATATCAGTTGCAGAAAAAGTAGAAGTTTATTCTATTCAGCCTCTTGAAACCACAATGTGAATGAAGCAGACTAAACTGCTCCATTGAAATTAACCTTAATTTTTTAACTCGCAACACGACGATAGCATCAAAAACGATGAAACAATTGATCGTCAATCACATTAATCAATCGGCCGCGGCAAGGAATGTTGCGTCATGAAAATGTTTCATAGTTTTCATTTTTATTTCGGTATGCTCAAATTTTCCTCATCAACAAATATATTTTTTTCTAAAAATGATTATTTGCGAATTAAAACTTTTGGGGTGTTCAAACGGCCGAAAGGTTTCATGTTTTCTGGCGTTTCGATGTCCGACACGGCCCTTGTCGGCAGAGGCGTCAACAGATTCGCCGGAAAAGTACTATATTTCAGCGATTTACGAAGTTTAAACCAGATATTTATTATCATTTTTATGCATAGAAAAACAGTAAAAGAACGATATTATAGAATTATCACTAACTGGATTTAAACTACCTTGCATAAAAATTACTATGCTTCATTTCATTGCTTGAATCATATCTGGCAGATTACAAGTTAATTTAGTTCAAATTTCTGCTACTAGTGGCGCTATATATTCCCGCCACATTCAAATTCTCCCTTAAAACAGGTCCTATTGCTCCTCTCTTTCGTATTTTTCCGCATATGTACAAGACAAAGTCAAAATGTGTTTTACAAAGGATGACAAACAAACAAATGATGTTTTACAAACTTAAGAAGTGAATTTCATTTCTTGAAAGAGCGTGTTCTGGTGCAAATTGCGGGAAAACTGAAAAATGTATAGTCTAAATTCAGGGTTCTGCATACATAGAAAACATAGGAAATTGAATGGGACTTTGCTAAAGTGGTGTAAATTTGCTGGAAAAAGGAATTTCCGACAACGCAAATACGAGGTTTCACTGTACTTCAATATCGCATTTGTGTATTCATGTACAGTAAGTCCTCGACTTACGCGGATCCGAGTAACGCGGATCCGGAGTTGCGCGGATGTTCTGTTAGGCTGGTGACATGTTTGCACTTTCTCCTTTTTTCTGTTGCCGCGACAGATTCACCGGGTGACGACCCGTGACTCATTGTCAAGCGCGCAAGAACTGATGCCAAACTACGGCCGTTCAGAACGCCCACTCTACTACCACGGCGCGATAAGCAGCGGCACATTTGCCAGTCCTCGGTATGGGGAGTGTACATCGATTATTTATTGTGTCGTGCAATAAACACGACATGCAGCGCTTTCGCCGCGACAAATACGCGGCGATAGTGCGCCGAAAGTGAAACGCATAGAATAGCATTGGGTCGGTCAAGCTTAAGACCAGCGACTAGTGGCAAATTTTAAAACGCTGCATGTCGCGTTTTAGGCGTGTCACGACAAAACACTGATGAACAACGTTTCTTTTTCTTCAATACCAAGAAACAGCGAGCGCGATTAGTAGATCATCACTTTCCGAACTCATTACGCCGACGAGACAGCATTCAGAACGCTCGCAGTTTGGCGTCACCTCCTCCGCGACTTTGTCGCGGAGGAGGTGACGCCAAACTGCGAGCCAAAATCATCGGGGAGCCTACATAGGCTCCCCAATGATTTTATTTCTACTTTTCATTAGTTTGTATCCTTTATCTGATCATACACCTGGGTCAAGGTTTCCTCTGAATATTAATGCATACATCTAAATAATGAAATGTGACATTTCTTATGTTCTTCAATCATTATTTCAAAAGCATATACTTTTATGATTATATCTGTAGGTTATTCAGCTGGATCAAGCAACTCATAATCAACTGCAGCAGATGGGACCTCATGAGAGAGCTCTTTTCATCCAGAAGATACAGAAACAAAGGCTGCTTCAAAGGCAGTTGCTGGCTCAAGCACAGCAGCAGCAGAGAATGGTATGAAATGAAAAACAAATAGAATAAACTTGCTCATAAAAGCTTTTTTTAGATTCTTTTAGCAACTTGATTGGCGAAGATTGCTTCTTGAAATTGTTTTAACATTTTCTATGATTACATTAGAAGCCCTATTTAGCGAGAGCTCTCGAGATCTGAAAAATCATTTTAATGAATTAATGCAGAGGAAAAAGCAACCGATGAGTCACAGTAATACAGAGCTAATAAAGTTTTACAAACCATGCTCTAATAAAAGCAGTTATTAATTAGGGTAGGACTTGTAAACTATATCTATGACACACTCGTCTAGATACTAACAACAAGAAATACCCAAGGGAATATCTTGGATGGTAGAATTTAAGCAATATATATAACCTTCCTACTATGACAGACTTCCACAAAGTTATGCCCGAAACTGTTTCTTATATTAAGTGTGCCAGCAATGCAACAAGGGCCAGCCTTTACAGAAAATTGACTATCAAGTACAGGATTACATCCTTGAACATCTACTTCAGAGGGTCACTATTTCTCTACATACGGAAAGAGCTATGTTGAAAATTCATCTAACTTTCCCACTATGAAAGAATTCCTTGAAGTTATGTCTCAAACAGTTTCTTACAATAAAACTTTAATTTACTGTGTAGATAAAAAGAAAAGTAAGGTAATTCTTTGCTCCATTTAAGTAGAAATGCATTGAAAACAATGCGATCAACAAATGAGAAATTAATTACAACCAAGCCATAAATGAATGTCCAAAAACGATAGTATGTACTGTATGTATTTGTCTTGATGTGGAATGTCTTTTAGTTATATAATGATTATAGACTGCCTGATGTACTGTAAACAATGTCACAGCCTGCTTCTCATCCCATTAGTTGTGGTTCGCAACCACTTCACAAAACTTGTCTCTAAAACTGCCACAGTGCTCGTCACAACATATGTATGTGCGTGCAGAGAAAGTATTTTTTAAATGAGATAATAACAGAGCATCGTTTCCCCTGACACTCAATACACTAAGCAGGAACCAACAGTTTGAGGATGTCATTTGCTGAGATTGCAGCCAATGACATGGTAGAGCTCATTTTGGGCATGTCACTGAATGCCCCTGATAAGGCCAGAGTGACACTTATGAAGGAAATTGCCTCCAAAAGAGCCTCATCAATGCCATCAGAGGGGAAGATACTGCAGTAGTTGATGACCTTGATGTTGTTAGATAACTCCTAAGGTTATCAAGTACTTCACAGTCGTCCTCCAGGCAATTCGATCCCATAGAATGAGCAGTCACTATGTCATTCAGAAGCAGTAACTTGTATGCCCCAAATAAAGTGGAAGCATGTTGGGGCATCATTTAAAAACTCAATGCATTGAATGTTCCCAAACTTATTTTCAAGTGGGTCCTGATTCAAATTCCAAGACAAGGCTTTTGAATCCTAGGGTATGTTATTTCTGTCAATCAGACTAAATGTTTCCAAGTGTCTTACCTCAAATAATTTAGAATGGAGTCCTACTTTCCTTGCACCAACTGCTGTACATCATTGAGGCTTGTACACCATAGACTTTGGAGTCAACTCTGCCAACTTCTTAACACTAGTAGGATCCCCTCCTTCCTGGCACCTCTGAAATGATGCAAGGAAAACATACTATAGGTGGCTTTTTACGTCAATCATTAAAAAAACAGCCATTACCGATTACATGCATTGAAGTATAGGTCTCGCGAAACTTGACGGCATTTGCGCAGAAGACCATTTTCAGCGGACGAGTCTATTGTTCTCAAAATCGCTCCTCGCAGGGGAGTAAGGCTGTATCCGCGCGAGACCGCCAGGGTTCTCTCAGTCGCATTCCTTCCTTGCCAACATCAAAAAGCTCAAGTAGTTATTCGCATCCGCGGAAGCGTGAAATTTAACGTTGCTCAAAATAAATACGGGTATAACTTAACAAATGGTAACCATGTTACTTCACAGGTAAAATGCAAATATGAAATAATTAAAGAATAGAATACTATATAATAAGAGGGTAGACTTAAAAGTAAGGTCTCCAATTTTTTTTGTCATAGAAAATGACATTTATTTACATTGTTGGATACATCGTTGGAAAGGTCATGGCTTCAGCTATTTTTCGATGTAGTCACCCTGGTGCTCGATGATTTTCCTCATCCGCATGATGAACTTTTGAATACCGTCGTCATACCAGCTTCCGTCCGCGTTGCGAAGGTGTTGACCTCCTCTTGCACCTTGTTGTCCGTCGCGATCTTCATCCCTCCTAGGTGTTTCTTCAGGGTGAGGAACATGTGGAAATCACTTGGTGCGACGTCGAGGCTGTACGGAGGATGCCCGATCACTTTCCACCCAAACTTCGAGATCAGTTCCTGCATCTGACTAGCCGTATGCGGTCGCACGTTGTCGTGATGAAATGAGACCCCCTTCGTCAGCATTCCTGAACGTTTGTTCTTGATGGCCCGCCGAAGCTTTTGTAATGTGTGGCAGTATCTTTCCTTATTGATAGTGGTTCCCCGGGGCATGAAATCCACCAGCAATAATCCTCACCCTGAAGAAACACCTAGGAGGGATGAAGATCGCGACGGACGACGAGGTGCAAGATGAGGTCAACGCCTTAGCAACACGGACGGAAGCTGGTATGACGACGGTATTCAAAAGTTCATCATGCGGATGAGGAAAATCATCGAGCGCCAGGGTGACTACATCGAAAAATAGCTGAAGCCATGACCTTTCCAACGATGTATCCAACAATGTAAATACATGTCATTTTCTAGGACAAAAAAAATTGGAGACCTTACTTTTAAGTCTGCCCTCGTATATTATGACATGACTCGAGTAATTACATGAGTGCGGTCGTTTACAGTTATATTAGACTATTTGCCGACGACGCTGTTTTGTACGAGAGATTTTGAAGTGCTTTAGTGCGGAAGTGCAGAAGACTTATTAACAAAGTATTTTGTAGCAATCCTGGTACGAAAATGGCAGTTGGAGGCAAACTTAAATAAATGCATTTCAGTACATTTTTGTAGAAAAAAATAATCTAGAACGATCATACAAAATAAGCAATTCAGAAATAGTCAACGTAGAGCCCGTTAAATATTTAGGGGTCACAATTAGTTAGGATCTATCTAGGATTAAACATATTCGGAAATATGTGATGAAGGTGACAGAGATCTAGGACCCCACTTATAATTAGCTTCTTGTATTTGGGATCCTTATGAAGCAGGTGTGATTTCAGAATTGGATCGCGAGCAGAGACGAGCAGTTAGGTTTGTAGACTTTTTACGAAAAGTCTAGCAGTGTTTTTGTTGTAATCAAATACTGTAAATCTTTCCTATGAAACGTTATATTTCCCATTAAATAAGACATTATCACTCTGTAGTGCATTTATTGGACCTGAACGTAGGCACTCGCGTGGAATACGAGAAGATTGGGTATTTGTTTTGTAACGTCGGACTAATTTTTATTAAATCTGCAATCCCTTTTGCAGCAATTTCATTATAATGCAAAGCAACTTTCAAGCAGAAGTCCAAAGCACATCCCCACTCTTGCTCAGCAATCTCTCTCTTCTTTTCTATCAATAAACCCCTCGACATCAACCAGCCAAAATATATAGCAACAATCAAAAAAACAACAACTCTTTCAAAGTAATGAAAATAATCAGAGTTCCTTTACTTTTAATTCCAACACCACTTCATTTAGATTCGTCACCTCTTTTCATTTTATGAGTTCTCTTTGCATTCTATACTACTACGAATCGAACGCCATCTAAAGTGAGGATGTGAAGATTATAGTTGAGGAAAAATTTAGAGCAATAGACAGAGAAGTGTAGAAAGATGTGTGCTCAAAAGTGAAACATACGAAGTAGGAATATATTTTATTATAAGTGTACATGGAAAATTTAGTAGAAATAGTTGAGATCAACTTGGAAAGTGATTCGGAAAGTGAGAAGCGGGACAGTGATTGACGCTCGAAAGCTTTTGTTTGTATATTCTTTGTTTGGAATAAAAATTATTTTTTTTATTTTCGCTACTGTCACCCCTGTACAGATTACCATTTCCAGCTACCAATGTCATAAGGGTTATTCAATATCTTATAAGTATCTAAGAGTGTGCGTTCCTTAATGTGCTGTAAAAGTTGAGTTGAGGGACGATTTTTCCTGTCTGTTCCTTATAAGCAGTGGCTGATTTCATTTTGGAGGACGGGGGGAATGGATTTGTAAATCAGTCTGTTGTGTCAATTGTGTCTTTAGGCATTATAGAGTGCAATTTCGACTGAAGCGTAGTAGCCGTTTTTAAAAGATTTTTGTGTGCAAATTTCTGAAAGAATACAATACCCAACGTATTTTATATTTAAAAATTAAAAGCATAATAATTGAAAAGGAATTCATAATAAAGAATAAATCAAATCAAAATTCTTTGTTAAAATAAAGCAAATATAACTTTTTCCTTTATAGCCCTTAATTTAAATAAATTCAAAATTTCTGATCCATGGGGTCCGAACCTTATGGGCCCCTCCCCTGACTACGCCACAGTTTTAATACTTTCTTTCTTTATAATGATGTTGTTTCAGAATTTACTATATCCAATTCTGAAATAAGCAGCCTTTCAATGTTATACAGACGCGTTGCGAAATCTATCAGTATATTTACTTTGCTGCGGCTTAGTTTGGATCGCAAATCATTGCCGTGTAACGTACCGCTAACAATTTTGAGGATACCGGGACTAGCCACAGTAGTTACCTTTACGGAGTCACCCGCAAGTGCACCGCTAACAATTTCTCGCCCTCTAAGGTTTAGTGCAGTCATGTTGGCAGCATTCCCCTCCATGTGCTTTCCCCTCCGCTCCTTTGTTGACCCCTTCCACGCACACCTTCCCCTCCCCATCGCCAAGCTTCGTGCATCTGACTGCCGTCAAGTTTCGCTATACCTATACATGTGCAATCGCTGGGAACCAATTGGTTATTCTTTTAAAGAAATATATACTCACTCTTTCCTGGGGATTCCAAGGAAGAGACACCAACTCAGTGAGTGGGAATCATCAGCATGCTAAAAGGATGAGCCAGGGACACAAAATTGTTCATTATCACCTGAAAATCAGGAGAAAATATCAGTCGGAGAAAAGAATGAGTACCTTTCAGTACTAAAATAAGCCAAAAATGACTACATCAGATCAAATTAAAGATTTTTCTCTGAGAATGGATGATGAAAAAATGAGTAGAAGCCCTATTTAGCGAGAGCTCTCGGGATCTGAAAATTTACTCGCTAAATGGAACTCTTGTTAATACCGAAGATGATTAATAATCACTCCACAGCCTATTCCTACAACTGTAACACTAATTTAGCCATTATTGTGGGAATTTTTGGTGAGTGGCCAAAATATTCTATTGAGATAGCTATTAAAAATCATATTTTCATACTTCAGTTACTTATGATCAAATTCACTTTTGATGACATCAAATTCCATGTTAGATGTCATACACTGGAATATTAAACGTCGAATTTTGACACTTCAGAAAACGTGTACTGTACTGCGCATTGCTGCATTGTTATTGCCCCAATGTTTGGGTGCACCAAATTTGTCTTGGCTGCAAGTAATAGCAATACAGCGGACTATAAACGGCAAACACTTCGGAAACGAGAAAATATTTCATGCCTCCTAACTCTCTAAAAAGTTTATAAAAACGGATATATGGTTCGGAGAAAGTTCTATTAATTGAAATTGGCAAAAATGCTAGATAACAATGACCTAGATATAGCCTACGGGGATATTGTTCCACGCAAGCACTGGGCTGCTATCTTCTCCAGTTAAATAGTGGAAATAAAGGAGAGGACTTCAACGTCTGTAAAATCGCCTCATAAAACAGCTGACTTATGTTTTTCGGAATCATAGAGCCCAATATCACCAGAATTTACGATTAGCCCTTAACAGTATTCTGTGTTTGTGTTATTATTAGAAAAGTTATGCATGGAATACTCTCTTGAATTTATAGAAACATAATTGTTACAAGTATGTCCACATATGACAGTTGTAAGCATGGAGCGAGAACACAACAGGGACTTTCAAGGATCGACTGCATTTAGATAAGATGTGAAACTTTTTACCACTAGCGAATACGGTATCGGCTCCCGCGAAACACGTATTTTTCGATCGATAGTGCACGTTGCGGCTGCTAGGTGGCAGGGCACGTCAACATTTTTATGATTCACTATTTTTTAGGTATTCCATGGTACATATAAGTGATTTGCTGTGAGTTTCGAGCATGAGGAAGAAATTTCAAAAGGTTGTAAATTCTGAAATTAATTCCATCACAATACAAAATATCTTCTGCTCTACTTACATCTATCAGGAACTTGTTGATAGTGAATTCCATGAATACTGACTACACTCCCTGATGTGAGATAGAAGCATGATTTATAGTATACATACCTTTCCTGCAAATCGAAATGAATC
The DNA here is from genome assembly GCA_963573305.1 of Pyrrhosoma nymphula. Classification (NCBI taxonomy): domain Eukaryota; kingdom Metazoa; phylum Arthropoda; class Insecta; order Odonata; family Coenagrionidae; genus Pyrrhosoma; species Pyrrhosoma nymphula. The sequence continues at coordinate 59,954,358 of OY754330.1, forward strand.
ATCTTTGACCTGTTTTCAATATTTATAATCTTTGAAACAATTACAAAAGGCAATACAATACGTAGACAACTTAAAATAGAAGGAATCCGAATTCATAACAATTTACGTATTCAACATCGGAACATTTAAACTTGTCAATACGGAGCCTCTCACTTAGATACTCTGCTTTTGCCTTCATCAATGGGCCATTTATCGGAATTCAGGCTGCTCTCTGCTGGTAAAAACACGATATAAGGGCAGATTCTAATTGCGTATGTTTTCCTGGCCGCAAATGTTTCTGGCTGATTGGATGTCCTTCTTGAAAGACTGCGGCATGAAATTCTTCTTTATTCTTCAGAATTGTGAATAAGGTCGAGGAAGATATGCTAAATCACCTCCCTATCTTGCTTTTGGACCCATCACCTCTTTCGAATTCATTGATAATTCGTATTTTAGTTTTCAGATCCAACAAGTTTCATTTCCCAGCCATGATGTTGTATCAGTCGGACTGAACTTGATAAAAAAGCGGAAGGATGACAAAAGAACAATGAAATGCACGGACATACGAGGAATTTATTTTTGTGAATACGGGCATGCTGTGAATGTCGGAAATGTGCATTTAAACGTCATATTGTGTGGAATAAATACTGCTAGACATGTAATTTCAATGACAGAGGACATGAGCACAAGTTGGTGCAGGTTTGCCGAGAATGAATGAGACATTTTCCACTCATAATAGTAAACGACCCCAGGGGAGGCTGGTTGTTGTCCTCGCTAATACCAATTTATTTTACACATAAATCATAGGGTTTTAAATCATTATTTGGCCATTTCTCGCAAATTCGAGCTTCACGTTATACAGGGATTCTACTGTACTAGGTACTGAATAAATGAATGACTTGCAGCTCTAAGATACTTGCATATTGTGAATTTGATAATGGGGAAATTAAAGCTATAAAAGCCATGATAACTACCAATACATACCAGGCAGAGAAATATTCCCTACAGGCGTTGAAGGGACTTCCTTCTCCACAGCCACCTCTGAAACTTCCATCAGGGGTCCTGGAAACATAATGTGATAGAGATTTAAATGAGTGAATTTATCGAAGAATTAAACTTAGAAAAACCACGATAATTATCCCATGCATACCAGGCAGAGAAGTATCTCTCGCAGGTGTTGAATAGACTTCGTCCTCCCCTAGCACCTCCATCACTCCATATATGACACTAGAAATTAAAATTAATTGAAAATTAATCATTTAATTACCTATGATTCCTAGACAGGATCATGCCATTTTAAAAGTAAATTTATCTATGCATATTTTTTCACTGAGTGATATTTGTTTCATGAACAAAATCGTTCACATAGACCAAAAATATTTGAAGATTTAGTAAATTAATATAAGTAATGCTTGCTGGTTCACATGTCCCAAGTCAGTAAAGGGCGAGGATTGTTGCACACATCACTGTCACTTTAATAGCTTGCCTACGAATCAAAATATGAAACAAATTACTTATAATATAGAAAAAGGTAAATATTTAGAAGCACCTATCAATATATTCATCCCAGGAAGACAATTCTTTTGGTGCTAGGAATACATTTCAATAGTAGATGAAATTGACGATAGCTTAGAAATAGCTATTATAACCGAGGTTATCAGAATAAAGTTAAAACTTACCTGACGGATGATAATTCTTCTAGGATATCAGCATAACTGGGGAATTATTTCTGGTGTACATTGATGTCATCATCACTGTCCACCACTGTTTGTCTTCCACCTGATACTTCTTCAGTCTGGCGTCCAGTTGATTGCGTACTTCAGATCACAATTTGAAACCGTAATATAGAAACACACCATCCATCGGCGAGGAGTAATCTACTTGCTGGCCCATCGAAGCAATACAGTAAATCACCATAATTCAACATTACCATATAACACTTCGGGCGGCGTAAATCTTAATACAGTATGAATAAGACATCACTTAAACTAACCACCACAACAACTTTTGTAAGAAAGCAATAACCAATAACCCTGTCATCGACAGTCCAAATTAGAACCACAGTGTAGTTCAAATCTCCTGTTGACATTTAACGGCTGACTTGCTACCCGGCTTCCCAGATTTGAAGTGCCGACTTCTAATTACTGCGCCTGCATGATGTGCTTGAACCAAGATCTAGTTTTGCAGCAAAACACACTAAGCACAAACATCGCGGGGGTACCTTCGGGAAAGGGAGTGCCCATTCTATGATTCATGTGGTCTTATGGAATAGGAATATGATGAGTGCAAATCTTCTAATTTATCATTTTGTCTGATGAGGAGAATTTCTAATTCTTGGGGAATTTTCTGTCAGGAGGATATTTTCTTCTACAGTACATTGTTTCTTCTCTACATTATTTGCCTCTTCAACACCTCATATCATTGCATAACACAGAAAACTTCCTATCTCAGATTGTGGCTGCATAAAATCCTATCTCATGAATGGAATGTTGCTGAAATTTGTTGTGGTAGCAATTAATGTCGGTACATGCATTAGCATATCAAGAAATCTTGGTTTTTAAAAGTGTTTCCTATTGTAAACCAACAAAGGAAATTTTTTCAGTCATGTCGCATCTCCATTAGTAGATCTGTCTGAAAACCATCCTATCATTCAATGTGAGTTAAGATGGTTTTCAATCAGATTTTGAGATATGGTGGTTTTTCAGCTATACTCTGAAAAAGGATATTTTTCCTGTCATGCGACGATATGTTCTGTTGCTCATCATGACCTTACGAATATGTACGTACTTATATTTTCCTGCATCTTCCCTGGCATTCCCGTTTCTGTTGCAGCCCTGAGTATGCCCAGTACATATGTACTTCTTAACGTGTCCATCATTCTAATTTACTGAATTCCCCTCTCAAAATTCCTCCCCCTGCCATATTTATTTCTCCACTACTTGTTTTCCTCTACACCTTTATTAGTTTCTCCATACTTCTCTAAACCTTTCACCTTAAATGCATTCTGCTAAAATGCTCCCCTGAAAATGTGTGAGCATATATTTAACCACTGTAGCTTTAGAATTTTTTAAGACCATAGTTGACCAAGTAAATCACCATCGTTGTTTAATAATCAAAATTTAAAAAATTGGACTGTATAGGAAACTGAATGCCGCCAAATGGTACTTACAAAAAATTCGGAGGCGTCAATGCCATGGCGAGCTGGCGCGATGTCTATGGTGCAGTTTCTCCTGGACGTCCGAAGCACACACACTATTTTCAACTACTGTCTCCTCGTCTAGAGGATCAAAAAAGAGAACCTCCTTGCCCTCTTACGGCGAACACACACAAAAAACAAAAGTAAAACAGAATGCACCACTCGGCGGCAAATACGATTAAGAAGTTTACCGAAGAATCGTACTTGTCATTATTTAATAAATTATGTATTTAAATAATATTTAAATATGAATCTCAGTACCTACGTATTTATTAATTGGGTAAGTAGTTTTGGAAGTTCAAGGACAAATCTCTTTGAATTATATTTAAATAAAACATTTCATAAATTATTTATTTTGTTAAATACTTTATTCTGCTAGTGTTCTCACTGTTGTTGCTATATGGGGAAATGCTTAAGGGCATTTGCTACTATTTTATCCGCATGATACCTGTATTTATCTAAAACAATTAAATGATGATTGACATTAAAATATAAATTGTGACTCCCCCTTTTATTGTACTTATGTGTTTTTTTATTGAAAAATTGTAGAACTCCTCATGGCAAGGAAATTGTATTAAAATGGAATATACAGCAGCAAATGTGGTAGTTTAAAATCACATCTTTGACATATTACTGAAGGAATAAGTAATTATTCAATTTATTAAAACTCTTTTCATATTACAGTACAACCCTGGTCAACCAAACTAAAGGGGGGGCAGCCATTTGGGATTATAATTTTTTCAGTTAAGCCATGAACATCTAATACTACAGTACGTATTTTGTATTGTAATTTTGGTACGTATTTTTGAAAGGTTTTGAAGGTCAAACGAATTCAAAAATCTCTTTGTAGGCTACACTTATGTTCTTTATTAAATTTAAAATTATATTTGTAGGGTTACAGTGTATCAATGCAGTACACTCTTCATAATAGTTTGTAGCATATGAATTACTCATTCAAAAAACTAGTAATATTTGCTTGTTTCTTGCATCCCTCCAAACGTTTTCAAGTGGCGATGCCCCTCCATCTTTTCATTAGAAGGCCATCAGCCAGCGTTGACTCACTGCATTGTTCAACAAATCTTAGGGCAACCTAAAATAACAACAACATATGTATGTACTGTAATTTGTGTGTAATACTATACCCAGTAGGTTTTTGAAAGATAGGAAATTCTTAATTTAGGCTTACCTCAAGTAGAGAGCAAGGGCCCAGCCACATTGACAACCAGTTCCCGTAAGATCACCGAAGTTAAGCAATGTTGGGCCTGGATGGAAGTTGGATGGGTAACCATAGATACCTTCACCGTGGTGCTCTTGTCCTCTGTCTGCATGTGGCAGAAAGGCATGGGGTTGGCACAATGGACCAAGAAGGTCTAAGTGCCTGGGCTTCTGTCGAAGGCCCCCCCTACAAAACAATCTAATCAATCTAGGCTTACCTCTAGTGCTCGAAAACCATCGTCAGCTGTGACTCTGTCATCCACGTCATCTACTTCAGGATTTACGATCGCCTCAGTACTTTACTGCAACACTTTCTACAATTTGTTGATCCGTAATTTCTTGTGAATCAGCTGCGACGACACATCCACCTTGCACGAATTCATGTCTTCACATCTGGTTTTTTCTGATTTGTCTTGAAAATGAATTGCTTTTATTTGGAAAATCTCGAGCCTGTAAATTTTTGTTTCGACAAATTGGTTAAATAACCAAAAAGAGTATTTAGTGGCAAGTAAGATTGCTATTCCTTGACCATGGAGCTAAGGGAAGGCTACCTTTTTCTGTTCAAGGGATTGCCACCGAGGCAGATACCGATGGGCCTTCAACAGGTGGCTGTGGTGCGGCAAGCGGGTCAGCTCCCCCAGCAGCTGCAGCAATCACCACAACAGCAGCAGCAGCTCGTGTGGCAGCTGAGGGAAGGTGGTAATGTGACGAGTGGTGGGGTTGCCGTTGCGGGGACGGCCCCAGCTGGTGGGACTCTCATGTCCCAATCCCAGCAAGCTGAAGGTGGGGTGAGCACAACAAGCGGTGTGGGCCCACCCCTGAGGGTGGTCACCCAGCAACAGCAGCAGCAGATGATGGTGCAGGGGGCTGGTACCGGTGGTGTGTCCCCCGTTAGGATGGCTGGAGCTCAGAGCCCAGTCAGGCAGCAGCAGATTGCCGCACCCCCTGGGGGTGGCACACCTCAGCAGCAACTGCAATTGCTGCAGCTTCAGAGACAGCAGCACTTGGCTCGGCTGCAGCAGTTGCAGATGCAGAAGGAAGCTGCCGCTGCGGCTGCTGCAGCCCAGCAGCAGCAGGTTAGTACTCGAAATGAAACTACAGTAGAACCTCGGATATACGACCCTCTTATATACGACGACCTCATTTATACACCGTTTTTTTTTGGTCCGGTAAGTAACCCCATGAGACCCCATGTATTTCCAACCTCCCTTATGAAACTTTTCATTTATACGACGAACTCCGTTATAAACCGTTTTTTTCCGGTCCGATGGTAGGAAATTCCTCACTTATATGACTTATCAGCGAGTTAACTCACCTACGGAGCTTCATAAATTCTAACTTTGAGGGATTGTTGTGAGTTTATCGTGAGAGTAAGGAAAATACGAAAGGTGTCAATCTTTAGGCAATTTTAATGGTAGCAAAAGGAATTCGTCAGAATGGAAAAATAACCGACCGTTTGGAAGCAACGGACGGAAAACCAGAGTCCTGGGCGACCACTGGACGAAAAATCGGCCATTTTTAATTTTTTAGGTGGTTTTTGAAAAATAAAAATCGCGTTTTCGGGACGGAAAACCACAGGCCTGCGCGACCACTGGACGAAAAATCGGCCATTTTTAATTTTTTTAGGTGGTTTTTGAAAAAAAATCGCGTTTTCGCGACGGAAAACCACAGGCCTGCGCGACCACTGGACGAAAAATCGGCCATTTTTAATTTTTTAGGTGGTTTTTGAAAAATAAAAATCGCGTTTTCGCGACGGAAAACCACAGGCCTGCGCGACCACTGGACGAAAAATCGGCCATTTTTAATTTTTTTAGGTGGTTTTTGAAAAAAAATCGCGTTTTCGAGGCGCCGGACGAATAATCCGCCATTTTAAATTTTTTTCGGTGGTTTTAGGATAGAAAGTCCGGGTTTTCGCTACTTATTCCTGAAGTGCATGTCATTGCGCATACGCGTGTCAACTTTTAATGTCATATCTCCATTAGTAGAGATGAATGAGTACTGTTTCATTCCATGATGGAATGAAACAGTTGAGAATCTTACGAAAGGCGCCATTTTGCCAGATAACTATGAGCGTTAGAAAAAAACGGAAAGCAAGAAGTTGTAGACCTCATGAAGGGATGAAAATCTCTGCTGGTCAAAATTGAGGTCGAACTCTTAGTTTAGGAGCTAGAGTCGAAAAACCACAAAAAACGGGAAATTTTTCGCCAAATTTCAAGTTTGAGGCCCTCTGGTGAGGAAATTATGAGGCGTAGAAAGACCAAAAGGCGGATTTTTCGTCCGGCGCCGGCGCAGGCCTGTGGTTGTCCGTCGCGAAAACGCGATTTTTTGTCAAAAAACCACCACAAAAAAAATTAAAAATGGCCGATTTTACGTCCAGCGGTCGCGCAGGCCTCTGGTTTTCCGTCCGTTGCTTTCGAACAGTCGGTTCTTTTTCCATTCTGACGAATTCCTTTTGCTACCATTAAAGGCTGGTGGGTGGCATCTTGTAGAAAATTCTATTATCTGCTCTGAATGTTTCGTCAGATTCCAGATCAGACCCACCGTTAAAAAATTACGGCACGGGAACCCGAGGTCACTTTTTCGAAAAGTCAAAAATCCACAATTTAAAATCATTTTTTGGGGGTTTGCACTCTTTAGATGACGAAAAATCAGAGTAAATTTATAATTTCAAAATAGCTGAATGAATACGATATGTATATAACTTCTAATGCCAATTGCTTTCTGATATTTAATAGAATTTAAAAACTATTTTCAGTTAGATCTGTTCATGTCTAGTGATATTCTATTTTAGAAGAAAACTGTTTGGTAAAGGAAAAAATTACCTATTTATCACACCAGATGTTTTAGTAAGCAATACTCCTGCATTAGTTGGTGCTTGTTTGTAGAACATGAACAGGCAATAAACATCAATACAAAATGTGCCAAGCATTAATTGAAACTAATTGTAAGCCCTGTTGGTAAAGTGCCAAGAATGCTGACTATTAGACCAAGAAATTTAACTTTGGTAGTATATCTTACCAAATTTCAGGAATGCAAATGCACATTGTTTCTTTCTTGGTAACATGAACATGCTTACATTTGTAGAGTTATTTGTAAGTATGATCAATTATTAGGTTTCATTTGCCAGTATCCAAACATGTAATTGCAACCATGAAACAAAGCAGACCAAATTAGACAGTTGAAAAGGGTTTCTTGTTCCCTGACTTAGAAACCTCTGTTGTGAAACTACCTCACTTATGAAACTTTTTTTGCTGGTCCGCTGAAAGTTTCATAAGTGAGGTTCTACTGTACATTATTCTCATGAGGAGACATGTACGCAACATATCGTTCGGTATACATATGGAGATTAATGGTTGCAGCGTCGCCTGTAGCTAAATAGGAAATCCCTGGGGTTTTTTTGGATTGGTTAAGCAATGTTGATATAGTACAATTGCCCTTGTGGAATGCATTACTATCATAAAGCAGAAGTACTAAATACATTTGGCAGTGGTAGATTGTAAGAGATATATTTAAATGTTTTTTTCATGCACAAGAATGCAATTGCAATTGATTTGAGAAATCTGAGAAGATGTGCACCTTAGCTATGCTATTTTCTGATCTTAATGATGACCAAAACTTAACTTAACGGGAGTTATGTGTGACTTGACTGAGTGAAAATGTTGCTCGGAAAGACAGCCCCTGTGACCATAGCATCATGGAACATGCAGCAGGGCACTATGTTGAAGAAAAAGCCATTGAAAATCATGGGGTGCATCACTGTTAACTAATAAAAACTGGTCAAAATCTGCATTGAACCAAAATCAAAAGTAAACAGTGAGTAATGAGTTATTTAAAAAATAGCTTCACATTGATATTTCAGGCAAAATATAGTGGAAATAGCCACCGAAGGCAACCACATGACAGCGAATCACATTCTGGATATATTGAAGCTTGGCACAAATTTAGGTACAGTGTGTGTTTGAATCTGACTGATGAGAAGCCGTGCTCAGGGATGTTTCTCATTACTCGAATTGTAGACTGCTGATAATCAAGGGAAGCCCCCATGGCTGAGAAATCTGATACTAAAATATGCAGATAGTATGAGCTGCTGCTTACAAAACCTCGGTGTATGTGCTAATTTTTAATGTTTCTGCTGTACAGCAATTGATATGGTGTGATATTACCATCGTAAATTGGAGCATGAGAATATGAACTGGCTTGTGATATGTTGATAATTTTGGATAATTAAGGAAAAAGAATTGATAATTTTAGGGGACATGTCCTGACCCTCGGTATATCCAAACTGCAGTATACTGAGGTTTGTTGTAACCGAATTTTACTGTATATTGTGGACATTTTTGAACTCATACTTTAAAATGGCATATCATTACTCAACTGGATTACTTTTTTTTATTGTGAATTTTTACACTTGTTTTGGATTTATGATGTAATTCAAGCCATTTGTGATTTTGTGGGGAAAAAAATACTGTCCTGGTGTTTCTTTTGGATTTCCAGCTTATTGGACCTGAAATTATTTATTTTAGGCCACTGCTGTTCAAATACCGACCTCACAGCAGCAGCAGATTTCTGGAGTTCCGGTGGATGATGGGAGTGGAATAGTGGTGAGTGAATTATGGTTGCTGTTGTATCATCATTATACATATTTAACCTTTTATCTACTATAATAATCACGGATGTGTATATATATTGTAACGGTCCACGGCCCGCCCGGATTACTTTGGGCCGAAAGACTCGTGTACAAATAAATTTTTTTAAAAAAGTCCTCGCGAATCCCTCCTGCACGAGATCCGCGGGGCTAACCTGCGTCACCTATTACAACACGAAAAGTGTTTTTAAAAGTCTCTTTAAATGAGGATAAGCGGGTGGGGGGTCCCCGACCGTGCGTAATTCGACATGTTCCCTGGCTTTACCGCCGGGGCAAGGTGGAAATGGGTTGCTGGTATTGGGTTTGTGGGATATTCGGCTTGCTGGGTAAGATTAAAAAATAGAACCTTTTCAATTAACAAAACAAACGTATATTCAAAAAAATAATATGCCCTCCTAATAATTAATGAAATGATGAGGTGATAAATGAGGGATGAGACATTAGAAATGAACCCTTCATGAAATGAATAAAATGAATGATGAACAAACACAGGTGATAGCCACACAAACAAAAAAAAAGGCTTTTTCTCGCTCACAGGCGATTTACTTGATTCGTCCGTTCCCAATTGAACTGGGGGTGAGGGAGGCAAGTGCTAGTCCTTCCCTTTTCTCTTGCACTTATGGTCTGTTTTATTATTTGGGCGTCGATCACTCGCCATTAAGAAACACAGTAGCAATATGGGAGCCCATCATCAACTGGATGGCTAGGAGGCTGAAATGGGGGGGGGTTTGTCGGGTCAGCAACCTTACGTGACCGTTGACTCAGGATTCTCGGCACGGGACGTCAAGCGTGGAAGGCACCTGGCAGTCCAACTGGATCCTATGGTTCTGCAGCAGACTCCAGACTCAGCACGCTTATCTTGGTCTCCGTGTCCGTCGAGAATATCCTGGGGGCAAGTATGGTCCACACAGCGGACGTGGTACTTTTTGCGTACCTATCAGCCTCCTGCACTTTCCAAATAAATATCCCGGCTCAGGCAGTGCTTCCGCACAGCGATGTCGTTCAACGTGTTCTTTTTTTTGTGTGTTTCCGCGCTCGCCTTTTATACCACTTTTGTGGAGGGGAAGGGGACGTGGCGGATAGGGGAAACTGAGGAAGGGGAACACAGTGGGGAATTCACAAATCACTATTTCACTTTAAAATCAACCATACACTCATTCATACATCTCTCTTCACTGCGCTTTACCCCATTCACTCAACCTTGACACTTACACTTTGATTCCAGACACGCACACATTCACGCGATTTCCTCATTCTCACCTCCTCCCACCTCAGCAGGCCAAATAAAGGAAGGCGAAGGAATAAAGGGGGGGGGGAAGAGTGGTTCGGGTGGAAGACAAAAGGGTGTAACAGCTTTTGACCGTTACAATATATATGTCAGTAACTTTCACACAAGAAATACACATGAAGCTGAATCTTCATTTGGCTGCAGACCTTTTTTTATTTGCAAAATTTATTTATTTATTTAATGTTCTCCCAGTATATTGTGGGAAAACATCTTTACACAAGATATAAAAATTATATTTGGCCAGAAAAATAAAAGTAACATCTCTCTTACAATGCACTAATACCTCTCAATACAAAAAATAATCTTAACAGAATTTCATGAATCACAAGGTTTACAGTTGACTTAAAATTCACTTAACAGCTCCATACAAGTATAAAATAAGCATAGCTTTAAATAGCTTTACATCATCTGCGTACATTAAACAATTAGAATTTATTACACGTTCTGGTAGATCATTGATAAACAATAGAAACAATAGTGGTCCAAGGTTTGATCATTGCGGAACTCTAGATGTGGCTATACATGTCTCAGATTTACATCCTTTAAACACAACTTACACTAAATTCACTTATTTTCTTTCACATTTACTTTGACAATATATTTTATGAGTTATTAAATTCACAATCGATTTTAAACTACATTTACTCATTGAAAAATCCAAGTGCTTACATACATCATTATATTCTTTACACATTCTTAGTAAAGGAGAATTGCAGCAGTATTTTGTCTTTCTGAAATTAATGAAGAAGGTTTGTGTCTTTGGTTAAACGTTGGGATATAAAAATTTAATTTATTAAGTATTGCACAATCTTTTCCAGTATTTATAATATCATATAAAAATATATGAACCCATAACTTTTCTTCTTTCATTTAGTTTTATGAGTCTATAAAAGTTGAACAAATTGCTGTATGATAGGTATACTGTTTTAATAGTTAAGGTATACCTTATACTTTCTGTAGAAAAGCAGTCTTAAGAAATTGCTTCTGAATTCTTTCCAATATATTGACACATTATTGTGCATAAGGTGTCCACACAATGGCTGCATACTCAAGTTTACTTCGAACTAAAGCATTATAGAGCAGAATTATTGCTTTGGTGATATGAAAAACATACGTACTTCTCGTAATAAAGCCCAGTAATTGAGATGCAGATGATGCTAAATTTTCAACATGTGATATGAATGTTAGTTTTTCATCAAAAAGTACACCTAAGTCTCTGACCTCATGTTCTTTCTTGAGCGATGATCCACTCATAGTGTAACAGAAATCATAAAATTTGTTTTTTCTTGTGTATGTCACTTTACTGCACTTATTTATGTTAAAGTTAAGATGATTGTCCTTACTCCACTCAGTCAATTTGTTAATATCATCCTGTAGAAGGACACAGTCCTGAAGACTGTCGACACCTTTAAATAGCTTTACATCATCTGCGTACATTAAACAATTAGAATTTATTACAAGTTCTGGTAGATCATTGATAAACAATAGAAACAATAGTGGTCCAAGGTTTGATCATTGCGGAACTCTAGATGTGGCTATACATGTCTCAGATTTACATCCTTTAAACATGACATATTATGTATGATTGTGAAGATAAGAATGCATAAAGTTAAGCATGTCATGAGAAAAACCAAGTTTTGCTAATTTTTTAATCAGAATACAATAATTCACTTTGTCACAGCATTCTGAAAGTCCATGTATATTAGGGTGGGCCGAAAAACAAGAAAGTTTCCGAATCGAATCGTAATAGCGCGGAAAAGTTGTTACTCGTCACCCTGATCACAAAGAAAGAAAAATTTTCGAAATCGGACCATGTCTTCCGGTCGCACATCTCGTTCAAAGTTTTGAAAAATCGTAAAAAATATGACTTTTTTAGGGATTTTTTTAAATGAGTTACAGTGATTGGATTACGTTCAAAATCGGTATGTGGCCTCTTCTTAAGAACCTCTGTCTTAAAAAAATATGTAACACCCCTTATCTCCTTCTTTCAGTGGGATGGGGAGTCGCTCATCGCGTTCAAATTATTGAAAAATCGTGACTTTTTTCGGAATTTTCTCTTTATGAGTTACAGTGATCGGATTGCGTTCAAAATCGGTATGTGGCCTCTTTGTAAAGGTCTTTTGTCTTTTAAGAAAGATATAATTCCCGTTCCACCCTTCTTTTATGCGGGAGGAGAGGGACATGTATCGTAAAAATGAGTGACCATACGGTAGGCCTATGCTTATTTTTGAAAATTGGTTTTTCTTTTGATTTCGTCCCTTCGAAATAGTTGTTTTGGCAAGAAAACAAATACATTTCAGGCTGGTTGATGTGCGACTATCCATAGCCGAGCCTAAGGGGTCAAAGTGCAGGTGCACTAGAATAAGCGGATTTTGATGCCAGATACACGTCTTTACAGTAATTCGCTGATTGTAGAGTTTTGCAGAGGCGAAAATTTTAACCATTTTTCCGTATTTTGAAGCCATCACGGAGTAATATTAGTTATTACTCCGCACCGGCCTAGCCGCTGCGCCGTACGGGCGCTTGGCTGACGGTCGCCGCTACGCTGGCATCTGTGCCGAGCTCTGAGCGCTCCCCCCTCTGTCCCCACCCCTTCTTTGTCTTTGTACTTCCTCGTGCACTTCTGAGAGTAAATAAATGGTCAAGATTATCTGATTACCTGGTTGTGTTTAATAAACATATTTGAAGATACAACAAGTAAGTACACAATTCAGCTCCGGTCTCTTGATGTAGATGGTGTGTCATACTTATGAATTAATGTTGACTTTTTGATGTCAGGTAGGGACTTGCGGTAGGAATCTACGGATATGAGCAAGTCTTGAAAGGCGTCCTCTTTTTGTGTTATTGTTCTGTTGAAATCGGACATAAGTTTTATGCCTCACCCCGCATGATCATTAACCACTCTAAGGTAAGTAGCAATTTGCTTTCCCATTTTGTAATCCTCTCTTTCAGCCCATTCAGTCACAGGGTACTCTTAAAAACTCTTGACTAATTACTGGTATTTGGAAAAATCTGACAGAGCTTGTTGTGGCTAAGTCACCAAGTGTTATATTGGGAACATCTCTCAACTACACCTGTCTCTTCTTCAGCGGCTCCTCTTAACCTTCCTTATTGAGAATACCGGTGGCAACATGCGTTTTGTCTTCTTCAGTGAGTTTCACATTAATTTTTCCTCACTGCCCTCCTCTGATCATCCTTCTTCATCTTTAAATGTACACCCCCGATAACTCCTAAGCTTGGTCTGCGTTGATCACACAAGAAAAGTATTTATTCCTTCCAAGCCTTTTTTCTGCTTCTTTAGTTGCATCCACTCTAAGGTAAGTAGCAATTTGCTTTTCCATTTTGTAATCCTCTCTTTCAGCCCATTCAGTCACAGGGTACTCTTAAAAACTCTTTTGACTAATTCCTAGTATTTGGAAAAATCTGACGGAGCTTGTTGTGGCTAAGTCACCAAGTGTTATATTGGGAACATCCCTCAACTACACCTGTCTCTTCTTCAGCGGCTCCTCTTAACCTTCATTATTGAGAATACCGGTGGCAACATGCGTTTTGTCTTCTTCAGTGAGTTTCACATTAATTTTTCCTCACTGCCCTCCTCTGATCATCCTTCTTCATCTTTAAATGTACACCCCCGATAACTCCTAAGCTTGGTCCGCGTTGTTCACACAAGAAAAGTATTTATTCCTTCCAAGCCTTTTTTCTGCTTCTTTAGTTGCATCATTTGCCTTTTTTCCAGCTGTTCCATTGTATCATTTTTGCTCAAGTCAAACAGAGTCTAGCGTACTCTGAAACATTTCTTTCTTGACCATCATGGCTGCACTTGGCGGTTTATTAGTGGAGGTATTCTTATGGACATTCCTCCATTCCTGATAAAACGACTCAAATTTTTCAATAACCCGAATGTCTTGGATACGGGAAATACGGGATAGTTTTGTTCCACAGATCAACAACTTCTTTCATTACAATCCAAGCTGCATCCCGGACGTCATGATTTTTTCTCATGTAATAAAAGAACACAGACAGTACCTCATGTATTGGTGGAAGCTTTGATAATACTTAAAGCTCCACAGATTCTTTTCCAACAAGGTCAATCACAGCTCCACTCCGCATCCACGCCATTGTGTAAACAAACTGTTTCACTTGAAATAGATTTCTACGCAAGCCACACACTTGCAAGGGAAACACCTCACTGAAATTCTTTGGCCAAAAGAGAAGAGACTGCGATTCTTTTATTCTATATTCACTATGTCAAGGCAGAGAAACATAGGACTGCCGATAATTTAACCCCATCCCACAGGGCTCAAAGATTATCTTGAAAGGATAACAGGAGATACCAAAATGATTACAAAGCAATGCTTTAATATGCATCGTATCACTATAGACTAAGTTAGCAGTTTTGTATCAAACCACTTCACCAAAACACATTCATAAGATATCAGAACTATCAGGTTATTAGCTTTTCGGTGTCTGTTCAGAGTGAAAAGAACGCTGTGCGCTCCAGAGTGAGTTTAGGAATTTGTAACTCATAGATTTTGTCAAAAAACACAGAAATTTTTCGCCCCTGCGGAGCTCTACAATAAGCGAATTACTGTAAAGACGTGTGTCTGGCATCAAAATCCGCTTATTCTAGTACACCTGCACTTTGACCCCTTAGGCACGGCTATGGGTAGTCGCACATCAACCAGCCTGAAATGTATTTGTCTTCTCACCAAAACAACTATTTGAAGGGACGAAATCAAAAGAAAAACCAATTTTCAAAAATAAGCGTAGGCCTACCGTATGGTCACTCATTTTTACGATACATGTCCCTCTCCTCCCCCATAAAAGAAGGGGGGAACTGGAATTATATCTTTCTTAAAAGACAAAAGACCTTTACAAGAGGCCACATACCGATTTTGAACGCAATCCGATCACTGTAACTCATAAAGGGAAAATTCAGAAAAGGTCATGTTTTTTACGATTTTTCGATAATTTGAACGCGATGAGCGACTCCCCCTCCCACTGAAAGAAGGAGATAAGGGGTGTTACATATTTTTTTAAGACAGAGGTTCTTAAGAAGAGGCCACATACCGATTTTGAACGTAATCCAATCACTGTAACTCATTTAAAAAAATCCCTAAAAAAGTCATATTTTTTACGATTTTTCAAAACTTCGAACGAGATGTGCGACCGGAAGACATGGTCCGATTTCGAAAATTTTTCTTTCTTTGTGATCAGGGTGACGAGTAACAACTTTTCCGCGCTATTACGATTCGATTCGGAAACTTTCGTGTTTTTCGGCCCACCCTAATGTATATCACATCTACTTGTTTATTATCATCTAGTATTTCATAGACTGACTCTGTAAATATGTACAACCAGATTTGATACTGTAGAATTTCCAGATCTGAATCCATGTTGTACATCGCTAAGAGAATTTTCACATTGAGCATATATATATATATGTGAAGAGACGGGTGCTGGTTGAGATCCTCTCTTCCGGTCTCTCCCCTCGGGCACCCCCCTTCTACTCGAACTCAGCTGTTGGCGAGGTGGCTAAATAACACACACCTTCTCCTTTTAACACTTTTATTGCACTTCAATACAATGGACCTCTCCGGTCAGACCGACTCGACGGCCATGCTTACTCCGACTGTCTCTCATCGACTGTCTCTCAGTGACTCACTTCTCGTCATCACTCCCGGAGCTCCCGTGACGGGGTTCCTCCCACCTCCACTAGGGGGAAGCACCTCGCCAGGTAGCCGGGCCACCTGATTGTGTAACAGTCGGCCCTTCCTGACATTGGGACCGCCCTCGGTCCTCTGCCTGTAGTCCTTGATGCTTGGGATGGCCTGGTCATCGCAGTCATCTGCTTCTGCGGCAGGGCTGTTTTCTTCCTCGACGTCATCTCCTTCTGCGGTAGGGCCGTTTTTTTCCTCGACATCATCTCCTACATTCAGGGGGGGGGGGCAACACCAGGGTCTCATGCGATCAGAGCTAAACACCGAATTGAAAGCACGTTGAGTGCGTTTTGCCCCTGGGATGTCACGTAGGAGGTACCTGTCCCTAGGTAAGACTTCGACTACCTGATATGGTCCCTTAAACTTTGGCGCTATTTTCCGTGAAGTACCTGTCGATTGGGCTTCCCTTTCCACTAACACCAAATCTCCTTGCTGGTATTTTCGGGGGGGTTTATGGCACGCGTCATATCTTTCCTTTTGCCTCCCTTGGACAACAACTATTCTGGCTAAAGCTTCCTCCCTAACTTGGTCTAGGGATTCCATCACCTCCGTACTCTCACTATCCTGCAACGACAATACGACCTGATTTCCAAGTGCGTTGTGCGGACGGTATGCAAACAATAGTTCGTGTGCGCTTTTCCCCGTCGTCTTGTTTACCATTGAGTTCATCGCAAACTGAATCTTGCTTAAACTAACGTCCCAGTCACTTCCATCCTCTGCTGAATATTTCGTGGAAATAGCCCTAGAAATTACAGAATTTGACCTTTCCACCTGCCCATTTGCTCTTGGAGTAGCTGTAGCATTCTTTATGTGCTTGATCTGATTCTTGTCACAAAACTCTTCGAATTCCTTCGCAGTGAAGGCAGTTCCTCTGTCTTGACACCAAACGCTGGGGGCATCCAAACAGGCTAACAATATCTTTGAGCGCTTCACAAACCGGTTTCGTTTTTGTGTTCCTTACGGCTCTCAGCACAATGAACTTAGTGAAGTTATCCTGATAAGCTAGGATGTACTCCAGGCCTCTCTTACTTCGTGGGAATGGTCCCAGATGGTCCACATGAGCGGTGTGGAATGGAGTGGTAACCCTTTCGATCGTGTGTAATGTACCCTCTCTCATTCCTCCTGTCCTCTTGTGGTAGGCACACTCAATACATGCCGCGATGTACTTCTTCACTCGTCTCCTCATTTTCGGAAACCAGAAATGCCTTTTGATATGCTCAAGAGTCTTCTCCTCCACGTTGTGCCCAAAATCGTCATGGCTGCCTTTTATAATCCGCCAAATAACATCTATAGGAACCACCCTCTTGGCTCCTCCGTCTGCCTTTCGGCATACCCGGTTGTCTCTTATGATGTAGTCAGTGTGTACCTGACGTTCGCCATTGCTACATGCTGGTTTCTTCAGTATTTCAAGTATTCTCTTAAGCTCTGGATCTTGTAACTGCATCGTCAGAAGCCAATCTGCTCCATCGATTCGCAAAGTGAATATTTTCAGATCAGCTGTCTCGGGTTTTTTCGCTTCTTCTACTGGATTCCTGCTGAGGGCGTCAACATGGCTCATGCTCTTCCCAGGCCTGTACTCTACGGTGAAATCATATTCCTGTAGTCGCAACCACCATCTTGCGATCCAAGGAAGCATTTCCTTTTTCATCATTGCAGTTTTCAAGGCGTTGCAATCAGTTACCACTTTGAACTCTCTGTTCAGTAGATACATCCGGAACTTATCAATTGCTTCCACTACTGCCAATGCCTCAAGTTCATAACTGTGGTACATTTTCTCTGCTTCTGTGGTCTGTCGACTATAATACACAATGGGCCTTGAAGTTTCACCTTCTCGACTTTGTAACAGAATTCCGCCCAGGCCACTCTTGCTGGCATCGGTATGTACTTCGTGCACAGCCTGCGCGTTGAACAAGGCCAATGTCGGACGTTCCACCAATCTTCTCTTTAACTCTTCGAATGCACTCTGATGCTCTTTCCCCCAATCAAAAGCTACGTCTTTCTTTGTCAGTCTCGTCAGAGGTCTGCTAAGTATTGTGAAACCTGGTACAAATCTCCTAAAGAAGCTAGTCAACCCTACAAACTGTCTAACTTCGTGAACATTCGCAGGCCTACGAAAATCCTTGACTGCCTTGATTTTCCTCTCGCCCAGCTTTATCCCCTCATTACCTATCTCGAAGCCTAAATAGTCCACTTTGTCCTTGAAGAACTCACACTTTGAGGGCTTCAAAGTCAGACCCACTTTTTTCAGCACCTCGAGGAATCTGGTTAGCTTCTCCAGCCCTTCCTCCACAGTCTTACTCGGGATCAAGACGTCGTCCATGTATACCAGGACATCTCCAGGTTTTGTGTTCCTAATTACTTGGTTCATCATCTGATTAAATGCGGCTGGCGCATTGACGAGGCCGAAGGGGACCTTTGTGAACTGATACAATCCCTGGGTCGTTACGAAAGTGGTCAGTGGTCTCGACTTAGTAGCCACGGGAATTTGGTAGTATCCTGACGCGAGGTCAAGCGTGGTGTAATACCTGTTCCCCGCAAGCCTATCTAGCTGCTCATCGAGAGCAGGCATCGGAAACTTGAACTTCTTCGTCTTCTGGTTCAATTCCCTGTAGTCAATGCAGAGCCGGTTCTCACCACTGGCCTTCTTAACTAGCAGTGTTGGACTTGCGTAATCTGACGTTGATTCCTCTATAATGCCCAATTTCAGCAACTCGTCGACCTCCTTCTGCATCTCCGCTCGTTGTGCATAAGGTAGACGATACGGCCGCCGATTCACTGGCTGCCCATCGTTTACCTCGATCTCGAAACTGTCCACCTTCGCCGTACCTAACTCACTCATAGTTGTAGCAAAGCATTCTCTGAATTCATTCACCAACACGCATACCGAGTCTTTTTCCTTTTCTGTTAAATTGTCGCTGACGTTGATCTCAGTCTTCTTAATCAGCCTTTCTTCTTTCACCGTCAAAATCTTTGGTTTTTGCGATTCACCATTGTCGGGCGCAAGTCTCATAGTTCGAAGCTTTCCGTATTCCTTCTCAACTCAGATATCCCTCTGGTCGAGAGCACTTCGTCCGATAATAATGGCATCATCCTGCGAATAGTCCGGGACAATTAACACCTCGACTTTGAAGTCCACATCGTCCACTTTCAATGCCATTTGCCTTGAACCGATGACCTTGCAACCTCCACATCCGAACCCGGATAAACGTTTCAGACTTTTCTCGTACTTCAATCCAATTTTCTCCGCCACATCTTGCCTCATTGTCACTACCTCGCTTCCTAGGTCAATAAACCCAATTATGCGGTCATTGTTAATCTCCACCCATTTATGATATTCGTCCTTCACCTCCACATTTGTACAGCTAATTATCTTAACGCTTCTTCTCCTCTCAAGAGTCTGTACATTTCTCTGATTTGCCTGCGGGCACTCCCTTGATACGTGCCCACTATTCTTGCAAGTGAAACAAAGTCTAACCTGAGTTGGTTCTGGACAGTCTTTGGCCATATGACCATGCTCGGCACAGTTAAAACACTTCATCTGACCTGATTTTCTTTCCTCTTTCATTTCCCAAGGCCGATTTGCTGGTTTCTCACTCGCCGTCGAACTTAAACTCCGAACGAATGGCTTCTCTTCGACTCGCTTACGTTCCACAACACTCTCGTACCGCTTTATTTTACTCAACAGTCCCTCCACGTCCTGGAAATCACAGAGGGCCAACAATTTCACCAACTCCCTATCGCCAATTCCATTCAAGATATATCTTATCAGGGATGCATTGTCAATTTCACCGCGACTTGCTAGGGCTTTCATCGAGTACACGTACGTCTCGTATGTTTCATTACGCTGTTTCTTCTTTCGGCTGAGTCTCATATGCACCTCCGCCTGATCAGCTGATGAGGGGAAGCTGTATCGCAGCTTCCGCGAGAAAGTTTCCCATGAGTTGAAGCCTGGCTGAAAAAAATTCGATTTTTCGCAGGTAAAACTGCACAGTTTACTGCCCATACTGAATTCCTTACGAATTGTCTCTCGGCAGGAGTTTTGCCCAATGGCCTCACCATTAATCTTCCGCTGTTTGCCATTCCTCATCCTCTTCATCAGCCTTTCCATTGCCTCCGCCAAAATTTTTCAAAAGAATTCTCTTGCCTTGTATCATCTCAGTACGCTTTTTTACTCAACTCTCACCAACAAAACCTCGCCTTACAGTGAATGTTCGTGCTTATTTAAGTGCTCATGCTTCCACACATTAACTCTTATGGGTTAATGGCCGCATTCAGCAGACACAACAGTTGCGTGACCGGTCAGAACTTTCTGCTGAACGCTCTATGGTTACTCACTGGTGAGTAAACATGTTACGGACTAGACGCCATTTTTCCACGGAATAAAGTACCTGGTGGCCAAGCTCAACATGTTAAAAACCAATATGGCCACGCCCATGGAGCATATGACAAACACTTATCTTTATAATGGAGTGACTTTTGAATTTACTGACATTGCAGAAATCCATAAAATGCTGACTTCAGGTTTGATAATGAATATCATGGAAGATTATATAAGTGTGTGATGTTTAAATATAGCCACTCTGTTCATCTTGGGTTTGCCCTTTTTCTCATTGTTATGGACCTACTCAGTGAAGTGCATTGAAATTGAACCACATCATTCTGCGCGGCATTAAATAATTTGGCATGAAATCATCCTCACCGGCAATCATAAAAGCAAAAGCCAAGTTAACACCATTGGTGCCCATTTTTAAAATGTATACATACGATACGTACGTGATATGTTGGTGGCAACAAGCTCGTTCAGCCGGCAGAAGTGCTCACCAGTCACCAGTGAGCGACTGGTCACTCACCGTGTCTGCTGAATGCGACCATTGTACCGTGTCAGGTACAATTTAAATTTGCTGTGACTAATGCATTTGATTCATTCGGTAAACATGAGCTTCCATCTCACTTGCGAGATTTATTTCTGTGAAAAACCCCTGTGAATGGCGAAAGTGACAACAATACCAAGGGATTGTGTAAAGAGTTCGCATTTATAAAATGTAAGAAACATACTCTGCATCCATGAAAACATACATCTGCATACATCACTTTGACGCAAGAAGTCCTTCACGAGAAGAAAACAACACCACGACAGAAGCAACTTCACAAAAAAGCAATCATCGTAGGACTGATTGTTATCATTAGAATTACAGATATTAGAAGATACATTTTCTATACTCCATGATTATATACTTCTATAGAATATTCAATACGTGAGACAAAAACCCAAACCAATGTAGGTATCTACAAAGAATGTCTTGGGCTCCTGTATTTGCACTAATACTCGGAAGTTATGCTTTACCTTTACGATGTAAACAATAAACAAATATTACGTTAACCTATGAAGAAATCTTTGATTTTGGCATTTATTAATATTGTAAGCACTCGACGATCACGAGACAGTATTCAGAAGCACTGTAACTTAATTTGAGATGTATAGTACGACGTAAATAAATTTTTACCAAAGTTGAACCGTCGCTTTTTACATGCAATTCACTCTTAGACAAACACACAGCAGCAAACTATGAGATTATTTTAGGGGGCACTTTAACTTAAAAATCTACAACGTAAACAAACAAAAACCCACCATTAACTTCACTATAAAGGCCATTTTTGAAGCACTCACTCTTGGTAAATTTACGACATAAACTCTAACTTTAGCATAAGTTGAACACACACTTTCTTTGTGTAATTCATGTCCAAAAACAGAATGCAATATTATGCCATTTCAGAAGCACAGAAACTTTTATAACCTCCACGGCGTATTTCCTGTCATAATTTGTGGTCCATAAAATATGTCACTCTTCAATAGTTTTGTAATCAAGTGGGATATTTCTAATATTCTTCGTAACTACACTTAAAATCACAAAGTTGGGATTACAGCCTTGAATAATTAACACTGATTCCAATGTACTTAAGGCCTTTTATTGCCTCGTAAGAAATTAACATCAATGGGTACAATCAGTACAACACAAGAACTCCGTAGCAGGCCGGGAAACAGACTGACCGAGACTAACTCGGCCACACAAGAACACATATTACAACAGTTCTGCCAACCTATGGAAGTGTGTTCTTGGTTACACAGAACGTAACAGGTTTACAACACAACATCACCCCCTAACCAGAACACACTTCTCACCCAAAAAAGAAACAATATTCATATTATAATATTTTGTGCTAAACTCAACCCTTTTCTAAATTTTGCAACTTTAAATGCACTCAAAGGTTTCGTTAAAATATCAGCTATCATTTCTTCAGTTGGGATGTACCGAAGTTCAACCTTTTTATATTCTACAGCCTCTCTTGCAAAGTGACAACGTACATCAATATGTTTAGTTCTATGGCTTAACCTTTTGTTCATCGCAAGTTTCTGAGCAGACTGGTTATCATCGAAGATAATAGGTAAACAATTCATCTTTCCAATTAATTCATGGAGAAGATTAGTTAAGTACATACATTCTTTGGTACCTTCACTGAGAGCCATGTACTCTGCTTCTGTACTGGGAATTGCTAGTCTGTTGCTTTCTGCTTTCCCATGAAACAACACTTTCATTTAACAAAAACACAAACCCTGTATATGATTTTCGATCTACCAGATCATTAGCATGAGATGCATCTACATAACCATACATATTAACCATTGATTGGTTACCTCTCTTAAAAAACAAACAGTAAACATAAGTCACCTTTAAATAGCGCAACACTCTTTTTGCCCCTTTCACGTGTTCATCACTATAATATGTATTATATTGGGATAATACGTTAACAGCATGAGCAATATCCGGTCTAGTACAAATAGCAATATACATCAAACATCCAATTAAACACTGATAAGGGAAGTTAGTATCACAATTCCTTTTTGATAATTTAGTTCCCGTCGACATAGGTGTATCAACTGGTTTACAGTCTGACATTAGAAATTTGGTAAACACTTCATTAATGTACTTGCTTTGACCTACCAATACGCCATCACTTGTACTTGTTACTGTCATACCAAGGACATTTTTTACTGCTCCGAGGTCTTTCAATTCAAATATATTCATAAATTTACTTTTGAGCATCTCCTTTTCAACACAATCATTTCCAAAAACAAAAATATCATCAACAAATATTGCAACAACAAGAATACAGTTCCCTCTCACTCTTTTATAAACACATGGTTCAGAGTCACACTGCTTATAATTTAATTGACACAGAACAGAATGCAATTCCTCATTCCATACTTTAGATGATTGTTTTAGACCATACAATGCCTTTTTTAACTTGCATACCTTCTCTTCTCCTTCAATTTTCATACCCTCGGGCTGCATCATATACACTTCTTCTTTCAGTACTCCATTTAGGAATGCCATCTTAATGTCCCAATGGTCCATATCCCAACCAAAGTGGGCTGATAGAGCAAAAAGCACCCTCAACGTTGAGTATCTTACCACTGGGGAAAAAGTATCAAAGTAATCTACACCATATTTTTGGGTAAAACCTTTGGCCACTAATCTTGCCTTGTACCTAATCACATTACCCTCACTATCACTTTTTATCTTAAATACCCATTTATTTTGCACTGGCTTCTTACCTAGGGGTAAATCTACAAGTTCCCAAGTATCAATTGCCTTCAGGGAATCTAACTCTTCATGCTTAGCTTGCACCCACTTATCCCTTTCCTTAGAAGACAAAGCCAGAGACAAGGACTCTGGCTCCACACTTGTACATACCGAACTGTAGATTATATGATCAGGGAATTCCTTCAGCCTCCTTTCTCGCAATGGGTACCTACGATCAAGGCTATGTGACACCTCCCTTTCCACTAGGTCCTGCCCCTCAGTTGCTTCACCATCACTAAATTCAGAGACTGCCTCTGAGAGAACACAGTCACTCGTCACAACAGTAGGGTTCACCTCTGGTTCATTTTTCTCGCCACCTGGAAAGACACTTTCAAAGAATATAACATCCCTAGCTTTTGTTAATTTACCAGGTACCTTGAGGCTCATAAGACGATATCCTTTTGTCACATTACAATAACCTACAAATATAATCTTTTCACACTTTGGATCTAATTTACGCCTCTTGTCTTTTGGGACATACACACGTGCTAAGCAACCAAATACCTTTAAATGAGAAAGGTTTACTTTCCTTCCACTCCAAAGTTCTTCTGGTACACTTCCTGAAATTACTTTGCTAGGACACCTGTTCCTAATATAAATTGCAGTATTCACTGCTTCAGCCCAATAGGATTTATCTAAATGAGCTTCATGAAGTAGGGTACGAGCCATTTCAATTACAGTTCGATTACCTCTCGCAATTCTCCCATTTTGTTCTGGATAGTATGGCACAGTTTTTTCATGCTTAATGCCATTTTTCTTTAAGAAATCAGCAAATGGTTTGTTGCAGAACTCAGTCCCATTGTCAGTACGGAGAAATTTTATAGTTTCACCTATCTGATTCTCAACTAACAATATGAATTCTATAAACGACTCCAACACATCAGCTTTACTCATAAGGAAATATCCAAATAACTTTCTGGAATAGTCATCCATCATCAGCAAATCAGCCCCTCCAAATGATTTTTCTTCCATTGGTCCACAGAGATCAGCATTCACAAGTTACAATTTCTTCTTTGCCCTTGACAAGCTATCTGCAAATGGAGCTCTCCTCATGAAAATTTCAGGGCCCCGTCGACCCCTGATTAACATCTACTTAAACGATTTATACTTAAACGTAGTTTTGTGAGTTTATGTAGACATTAGAAAACCACAACTGTGATGATTTTTATATCATGGATGTGAAGATAGAGGACATGCTTTTATTGAAGGATATCTTTTTTATCTCGCCTTCAAGTTTCGGTCTCAGAGAGAACATGTGTAAATACACATTCCGTGAATTGTCGCCATATCTGCTATTGGTAGGTTTGCAGGGGGCCGTGGTGTAGCGCTTGGGGACCCATTGGTTAGATTCAGTTTTATGTTTGATAAAAGATTCAAAACCAACCTGTTTTTCATGTATTTCACTATACACAATGCACATTGTTATCACTATATGGGGTGCATGCATTTATGTGTTTTTCTCTTATTCTTGTACTTTCTTTAAAATATGTACCCGTTTACGATAGAATGGTTATTTTAACCTGGAAAAATGAAAATTTTGGTCTGGAAAACCTGGAAAAGTACTGCAATTTCATAATATCTGGTCTGTAACAACCCTGTGTATTTCCCATAGGATGCAGTGGTGCATAAGACGCAATGTGATTTTTGAGTTTCATTTTGAAAAAAATTATAATCAACATCTGTGAGTATTAGCAGTATATCAGAAGAACATTGAATTGTTGACTTCCCAAAGTAGCAGTTGTATCAAAGTTGTTCATCGTAGAAACCGAGAAACAAGTGAGTCATGGAGAGCACATCTTAAGCTCACTGCCGCATTGTAATCTGCTGGGAAGTAGAGTAATGGGCACCTATGGCAGCAATGCAAAATCGAATACATGTAAATGTAGCTTAACCCTCGCCCCATAAGACTCATTACCATTGTTTTGTTACAAAATATTTGAAAATTTGTCTTCACTATTTTGGGAATATCATTAATATATTTTGTGGATGTATGAATGCCATATTCAAGCTGATATTTTTACTCAAGAGGGCCACTTCCTTCATGGAAAGTGATAAAAAGTCATCAGTGACTAAGGGTTCCATAACAGAGTCTCTGATAATCTGGATTTCGTTAAATCTGGACGCCATGTAGTCCGAAAAAGCAAGGGTCTACTGTATTTTTCAGTGGAATACCAATCCCTACTTGGGTTCTTGTGTAGAGTACATACATGCAGTACTTCGTTAGTAACAGCGATGTTTTACTAGACCCTTTGGCTCCTTTTGCGAAGAGTGGGCCAATCTTGATACTTTAATTGTGGGTCTTCTCCCCAAGTGACCAAGTTACCAATACAAGTGGTTGCTAAACTCATGGGCTACACTACCTTTTTCAACAGAATATCTATCCTTACTTGGGTGCTTTGTAGGGCAGTACTCCATTTGTCATATGGGACCCTAAAATGGTGGATCCCTTGGCTCTTTTGGTTAAAAGTAGGCCAATGCTGAACCCAGAGTTGTTGGTTGCCCTCCCAAGTAACTAATCGACCAAACAAGTGGTTGCTATGGTTATCCATGATGAGAAAACCACCTTTGTTAATTCCACAAACTTTCTTACGCTGGCACGACGCGCGTTTCACCACACTGTGGCATACTCATGGTGAAATACGTGTCGTGCCAGCGTAAGAAAGTTTGTGGAATTAACAAAGGTGGTTTTCTCATCATGGATATCCATAATTTCCAAGAGGTCAGGCCTGAGATCATCAGTTTTATTGGTTGCTATGGTGTTTATCGAAAAGTAAATATTCAGCTTTTTTCTTCTAGGTACCTACATCTCAGCAGCCTACTCCACAGGCTCAACAAACTTCTCCACAGCAACCCCTGGTGAACCCAAAAACAAAGACTGCACTCGCCAATATGCTGAGTATCAGGCTGCAAAGTGGAGCAACTGGTGGGACTGGGGTCCCAGTGGGTCAGCCAGGTGCCTTAGTGGGGGATGGAACAGCTGCCGGGCAGCTACGGCTGATGACGGCGCAACACCAAGCCCTACAGCAGCAGCCTCCCCTGCCTCCTCCTCCTCCTCCCCCTCCCCCTCCATCTGCCCCACCCCCCACTGTCCAGCCGAGTCCCAACCCTCCCTCAGCCATCTCATCTCCCAACTCAGCCTCTCCTGCCTCAGCCCCAGCATCGTCATCCCTCTCTCCAGCATCATCCTCATCATCATCCCAGGGCATGACACATCACCAGCTACACCCTCCTCCCCCACAGCAGCAGACCCTGACAGCCCCCAGCCCTGGGCATCCTCCTGCAGTCATCCAACAACAAGCTGCCACTCAATCTGCCTTGCTGACGACCCAGCAGAGGCAAGAGCTCCACCAGCAGCAGCTGCTTGCTTATCAGCAGCAGCAGCAGAGGAGGACGCTGGGAAACATATCAAATAGTGGCGTGCGACCTTCTCCTCCTGCAACACCAGGCCACCCTGCAGCCATTCAGGCTGGCCATGGTAACATTCAAGGAGCTGGGGGTCCTGGGATGGGAGTTCGTGTTGCTGGCACAGCTGGCGTTGGTTCGGTGGTGGCAGGGAAGCCAGGTGTGACATATGCCCGATTTGGGGGACCCAAAGGGCAGGCACCTAATGCATCTAGTCCTGGAGGGAAGCCAGTTGCGGTGACACCACATCAGCAGGGGACACCTCATCCGGGATCTCTTCGACCTCAGTACTATGGTCACAACCCAAGCATTCGTCGTAAGTTGTTGTTGCAGGACTTCCTTTGAGGATTGTTTGAAACTACACTGTGTTTTGTATTTGAACTTAAATCGCAATCCTATTTCTCAGATTGCATGCTTTAACTTTTCTATTTAATATGCCATTTCTTTTTATTACAAAAGTATTTTTGATTTTATGCTTTCCCGACAAATAGTATTTAATAGTATTGACGGATTTCACACAGGGTTAGATTATTAAGACTTTGGACCCAAGCCATTTAAGCATGGGAACATCCCCCAGGCCTGGCCATTTTTTATTTATTTCTCAATTTAAAAAAAATATACTTTCAAAATCCAACTTATTATGCTTGTAATTAAATAAAAATATGTTTTGATTATAAGTAATAATTAGTGTTCATTTTCATTGGATAAAATATACATCCGAAGGATTTAGTTCATGATTTGCTAGAAAAAAAATTACACAAAACAAATATGTATTTGCGAATATGTATAATGTATGATTAATGTGAATGTATAATTAGCAAATAGGATCTATTTGCAATAATCCACTGTAGTGTGGTATAGAATGTAACAATCAGGGTAACATAAACTGACATTGCTGGCTCCACAGTAATCTCTAGCTTCTCTCCTCATTCTTTTCCTAGTGGTGGAGGTTCTCTTGTCCTGCATTCTCCACTAGCTTACCAGCAACAGCCTCTATGATATTAGATATTGACATATTTTTCTGGCTTGGCTTGAGACTTTTATAAATTATGAAACTAATTACCATGTATAGCGTAAATAGGTGAAAAAAGGTTTTTTTCCACCACTTAACAGTTTTCCGACCAAATGCATAGAAGCTGATTTGCTGATCACTGTGATCAACCCCAGTTTTGTGGATATTATTATCTATGTAATATGATATCAGGTTCCTTCCTTGCAACTAATGACCCTAGAAGAGCATGAAGCTTTATGTTTTGTGGACAATGTGAACCCATCTCGCTTTTAATGCCACTTTATGGCAAGCAAATGGCTTTTCCAATGGAAAATCATTTCTATTTTTTTCAATTTCTTATTTAATAGGTCATTGGAAAGACTTTTCCTGTTACTCATGACTGTACCTTCAGCCTGAGTATTGTTTTCCCAAAGATTATCGAGGGTAGATGGGCTGGTATAGTATCTATCCATATACAGTGATACTTAAGCGGTCTGCGTCCCACGATATGCCGTGTTGTGTGAATCCACATTGGGGGAAGCATTGACCCTATGGAAATAAGGGAAAGGTGGAAAGAAATACTCATTCAAGACTTTTTTCCATAATTTTTATGAGTATTTATGCTTTATTTACCTAATAAACAATAATTAACATCGTTTAAACAATTGCATTGGTGTCTTCTGGTACAAAAACATTTGTACTTGAAACAGAATCAAAACTTTAAGAGTTCGTGTATATGTATATTGAATAATACATTTTTTGGCATTTTGAACATTGCTAATAAATATTCACTGTAGACTTGAATTCTCACCATCGAAGTAAAAAATTACTAAAACAATAACTTAAGTAAGAATTCCCTACAAATCGTGTTGATTTTCACTGATAACATAGATATACAACGACCAGATCCTTTGCTGTTTCCACTTGTATGCCGTTAGACATGGATACCTGTCGTAGGTTTGCAATCACTGAAAGGGTACCTACGTGCAGTTATTTTTCAGTGATTTTTTTTACTACCGTTATTTTATTTGTAATCTATCGACCTCAAATGAGTCTAAAAATATGAAACTCACCTGAATTAAATAGTCTTATCCTGGTCTGTGGATTTCAACGAGCTTGGATCTTGACTGGGGGTGCAAGCTGGCCAGAAGAAGTTCTGATCCGTAGCTGCATCAGTTTTTTCAACTCCCTAAGGAGTTCTACATAGGACAACACAGCTGCATAGAGACACCTCTTGAACTCCAGGCTTCTTTCACTCGAAGGATCAAACTCTAAGGGTACTTGCTTCAAATTTTCTGCCTGCTTCAAAAAATTATCCAGAAGCGTAACTCTTAGCTTAGGCTTTTCAGGCTCTGAATCTTCCGGATCACTATCTTCATTTTTATCTTCACTCAACAACTGCGCCATTACATCCAAGTCATCAACTGTCAGTTCCTCTTGAAGTAGTATTGGGTAGCAAGAACTCCACTTTAATTTCACTGTAATGCTCTGCAAGGGTATTTTGGTGGCCTGGCATATTATCCAGCAGCAGGAGCACTTTAAATGTCAGATTTTTTTCCTTTAAGTAATGTTTCACACCGCAGACAAAGGAATGCTCAAACTAATCCTCGTACACTCTTGCCGTGACCTAGGACTTACTGTTGCTCCTTTAAAAGACTAGCAATGACACCTTGGTCTTGCCATTCAGTGCCCTTGGATTTTCTGCTCTATACACCAACATTGGTTTACTTTTAAAGTATCCTACCACGTTGGTGCAAAAGAGAAGAGTAACTCTGTCCTTAGCTGCATTAAAGCCAGGTGATGACCGCTTGTCTTTCACAATCCATGTTCACCTTGGCGTTTTTTTCCAAAATAAACTAGTTTTGTCCACATTTAAGGCTTGTTGAGGACGATAATCAAATCTTCTGATGAGGACCCCGATGTCCATGAAATCTATGAAAAACTGCTATAATGCTGGCGTAAAGTTATCCATGGAGAATCTACAGGCATCGGCGTAGGCTTGAAGTTCGTGACACCCATAAATTCTCTGGGCATCGGGTGGAAAGAGTTAATGATCAACATTTCAACTGCTGACTCAACCATCATTTAACTTTGTTGGTTACTGGTTGTTAATAATCTAACAGAGTGTGAAGCCCATGTCCCTTGTTTACATCCTAGTTAATGCTGAGTGAATGTTGAAATGCATCCTGCTAAATGCAATGTTCATGTAAATATTCAACTTAAGAATGTAGACATGATTTTGTATGATCTTTGATTTTTATGTTCCAAATGTTACAGTTCCGCCTGACTTGTGCCTTCTGGGATGTGTGTTTGTCATTTTGGACTATGAGCATACTTTAAAAGGAGATGAGAATCCTGTTTCTTGGCGCACTGTAATACGTGAAAATGGGGGAGAAGTAGAGTTAGCATATTGCCCCAGAGTAACCCATGTACTTTGTGAAACCCAACGCAATCCTCTAGTTCAGCAGGTAAAGTAATGATGTCCAATAAAATTTCTCAAGCTTTTTTGAGAGACATCTTCTCTCTCTTCACTTTATTTTACAGTCTGGAATTTGCATTGTGTAATATTTATTTTTTACTTCAATGCAGGCTTTGCGGGAAGGTAAACGTTGTGTCACAGCATATTGGCTGAATGATGTGATCACAAAGCAGCAGATTGCTCCTCCTTGGCAGGCTTTACACTTCCCTACTCCATTCAGGTATAATTTTTTGGTCAATAATTTTGATCTTTTACTACTAGGATCAATTTTCTTACATTATTTAAAGATGCTTCTTTAGAATCCATAAATTGCTTCATTATTTGCCATTTGACTTCTTTGCAACAGAAATATATAATGGTAATTCTTTGTGAAACAAGAGTGTATCTCCTTTTGAAGGCTTCCACGGAGTATTTCATTAGAAAGATCTGGTCTTTTGGGTATTGTACCACGAACGTCCATATTTTTGGGGCAACAGTTTCATCAGCATTGCAGTCAGTATTTTCAAGACAATTGAGAATTAAAAATGCGGGGCTGTCTTATATATATCTATTGTTAGAGTCAGGAGGGTGAGGATTGATTGATTCCCATTGTCGTTGAGGAGACGTTTCCAAACATTTGAAAGCTTGTAACCGTCTTCCCTATTGAAATTATTAAGATTTTTGTTAATTTCAATGGCACCTCTTTTCAGACAAGGAAAGTAACGATTTTCTCTAGTGATTAATTTTGCCACGTAAAGTTGATGTTTATACGGCGGCCCTGTATTTTTAATTCTCAATTGGCATGAAGTAGCTGACTACAACGCCGCCAAAAATGTTATCCCAAAATAATGGACGTTCATTGTAGAATACCCAAAAGACCAGATCTTTCTAACAATAAGAATATATCTCTTTCCTCATTCTAATATTCTATCGATTCTGTTTTAGTGACCAAGATAAACCATGTAAAAAACTCATCATCTCCTGTTCTGGGTTTGAGGGGGATGAAAGGGCTAGGTTGAAGTATATGATTGAAAAGGTTGGTGCCAAGTACACTGGATATTACACTCGGCATAACCATATGCTGATATGTAGGAGGTAAGTGTGATATGCATATTTAATTCATATCTTTAAGGTCACAATAATATAATTTTAGCAGGGTTGCATCAGTGCTGTATAGTTGTATAGCAGCAGTTAATGTGATTATGTATATTTTAATAAACATTCCTATGTTATTATTACCAATTTCAAGGCCAGAAAGTGGAAATAGACCATGGTTTAAGAAACTGACAGGATCTCTGAAAAACTGAGGGGTTTATTATGTATGAATTTGAGAGAATATTGGTATGATTTAGTTGAAAGCCTGCTTTCAATTTGCTATTTTGTCTTTCATGAAATGCATCTTCATTTGGAATAACGTTGTTGGGATTAGCTATGCTGGCACCTCATTAATGCAAATTATAATTCACAATGGCTAATATTTTTTAGTTTTCTTGTTTTTTCGGCATTTCTATATAATGGATGGTTTGGGTTTGATTTAGAGCACCAAGGGAATGGACTTAATACTTTAAGGGAATAAGGGAGTCATTTTATTGAAGCCACGACATACCCAAACTTGAGTTACAACAGATTTTTAACCCATACCAATAAACATGCCAACTCTCTGAGACCCGTGCTTGCTGATCTCTCCTGCATCCCTCTTGCGATCACCACCTTTAATCCTCCTTGATGAATGGTTGCTGTTCTGTTTTAGTCATGCCAAAATTCTTAAAACTTTGTTTAACTCTTTCACTGTAGGCAAATTCCAAGTGTAGTGAGCCAAGACTGCTAAGGTAATTTCCCCTCCCCCCCATCCCCACCCCCAGCCCTACCCACCCTTCCCCCCAAAAATGATGCATAGTCCTAAAATCATGGTCAGTTGTTAAAAATAAAAAAATTGAGAAATAACCGAGTGTTCTCTTACTCAACCTCTTGAAGGTAATTTTTTGTGTAGTTATAAAAAAATTAATATCATTATATTTGTCTATTCAACTAGATTATTCTACTGTCTGGAGCTTTTATTTATTGGGATATTCAATGGTGGAAAAATGCATTTAGGTTGCATTTTGAAGTCTATAGAAATAAAAAATAAGTATTACAGTAGAAGATCGATAATCCGGAATATGCAGAACCAGACGTGTTCCGGAATTACGATATTTCCAGTGTATAGATTACTTTCCTGTAAGTAGGCAACACCACAACACGGTAGGCAATTTTATGGAAAGAGCGATGGCGGCTCCTCAGATATGATCGCCATGATTATTGAGGTGGCAAGAAATGAGAAAAACAAACACATTATCATAACATTTATGTGAAGAAAAACGTTTTACTAAGTCTCTTATTCATAAATGACAAATCGTGAAGACAATCTAGATGAGGTCACCTGTAAATGGAAAAAAATAGCACTTAATAATATAATTTGAGGATAAAATCAATATTTTGCAGGGCCCATATTTTCCGGCATACTCATAAAGCGCACTTTTTCGACTCAACACCGAATTTCGAGTGCAACGCCAGCGAAACTGTCATCCAAAGAAGATGGACCAATGCAGAGAGTAAAACCCGGAAGACCTGTATCTTCACATCCATCAACCCGGGGAAGCCTACACAAGGCGGTAAATTGTCTTAATTTGAGCTATCTTCATATTCCGAAGGTGAACTTGGAAATAATTTTTCTTTAGGAGAGGCTCCTACGTGACATAGATGGTTTAGCAAATTGAGCTGTAGAAGCATCTTACTCTTCCTCCTCAGAGTAATCTTTGGAAAAATTGTCTAAAAATTCATTTTCCTCCATAATTTCTTAAACACCTTCCGTTGGAATGCTCTACTTGAAAAATATATTTGTCCTTCATGTATATTTGCGCGTAGAATCAGTGAATGTCTCAAAAGGGACAGTGAAGAATAAGCCAACGATAATCCAAGTGCGAAATAAATCCTAAGTTCTAAGGATGCCGCATGACAGTCCAAAATAAAGGACCAGTCAATGTAAAAATAATAATGAGTCCCTAAATGCCGAGAGAAATGTCCAAGGTGACGCGCAGAACTATAAATGAACAAAACACTGTTGAGATTGGCTCAGGTAATTCAAAAAATGCCCTGCCACCAATAAAAAGCAGAGGTTAGTAAAAAGTCCAGAGATGAATGACCAAAACAAAGCAGGGGTCAGAAGAGAAGTCTAGGAGAGTCCAGAGAGGTTATCAATAAATGCAGAGTGGAATTATTTTCGTAGACAAAGTCCAAACAGATGGGTCCTAAAATGAGTGAGAGGAAACGCAGGAAATCAGACTCAAATGGCTAGTGCAGTTGAAGAAAATAATCGAGTAGAAAGACGCATTGAGAAAAGGTAACGGTAAAGAAATCTGTAGAGGCTATAAATCCTAGCAGTTGTGGGTAATACGATACTCCAGAAGCACTATCGCGAAGCTAAGGGATAACAATGGACCCCCCTTTACTTAGAACGAGAAGGGGAAACTCCAAGGCCAACGTGCCTGGGAGAGGGAAATCCTCAAGTTCACAAAACCTTGTCAGCTCGAAAAAGATAACAGGCAAAAGAAAGACCCAGAAATACGAGCGAGTGCCCTGTGACGGTCAAAATAACTTCTAAGATTCATGTAGAAACCATAAGAGTTCGTCAGAGCAATCAGAGACGTAACAAGCCTCTCAAAATACAACGCAACAAAGCGAAAACTCACCGAAAGCCCCTTCTCATCCAAATGAAAGAACCCTAATATCCGATGATGGTTTAATCATCACCAAGTTTTTACCCCGAGCATCACTTCCATACTTCAGCCAATGGATCACGGAATCATTGCGTCAATGAAAAGGAATTAACAACTTTGTCTTCTCAGGATGCTAGCCAATAAAGATGACAATTTATTGAAATTTTGGAAGAAAATGACAATATTGGATGCAATTCATGGTGTGTCACAGGCCTGGTTTTCAGTGAAACCTGTTGCACTAGTTTGTTCTTGGAGGACTCTTTTGTTTGAACTCAAAAGTGAATTTGAGGGATTTTCAAAAACTGTAGTGAATGATTCCAAGTTGGGGGGTTCAGTGAAAACCTAAAAAAGGATTCGAAAATGGTGATGCAGAGAACTTAAAAGAATGGCTAAAGAGAGACAAAAGTGACCCAGGCTTCCAGCATGTAACTGATATCGATATTGTTTACGCCGAGATCGGACAAGGGGGAGAGGAAGGGAGTGGGGAGAGTAGAAGTAGCGTGGATGAAGACGAGGGGAGCAGCGAACGCATGAGTCACAGCCAGGTGATCAACTTCGTAGATGGTTTGCTACAGTATATGGAGCAGTGGGAATACGACTACAATGACATTATCACTGCTAAAAAGGTACGCTGTAGGGTGAAGAAAACTCTCAATGAGTCCAGAAACAATCTAAAATAACGGACTATGAGCACAAATGATAGTACATACGTTGTTTTTTATGTATATTATAAAAATTATGGGAAATAAAAGTGAAAGTTTGGATTATCCTTGCGACCTCTCTCCATCATTAGCACGGATAATCGTAATGTCACTGTATTTTCATTGGCTGACACTCGTGAGATTGACAGGAAGCCAAACAGGCTCTGAGGCGGCAATTTAACCGCTTAGATGGCTGTATTTTTGGCGGCACGACTTAAAAAATAGAAAATTTGCAAAATTCTGGAAAAACTTTCGTTATTTAGATCTTCCGTTATTTAGAATTCTGGATTATCGATCTTCTACTGTATATTTATTTGTAAAAAAATACCAGCAAATGTATTAGCTGATGGCAGTTTTCGCATAGACAACCTAGGCCTGTAGTTTAGATCCCTCGTAGCAAAAGAGTTAAGTCTTCAGTTTTGTTATTTATTTTTTAGTTGCACAATATACTAAGCATTTGAATTTGATTTCAGGGCAGAGGGTGTGAAATACAAGACAGCTCGAAATTGGATGAAAGTAGTGGTCAATGCAACCTGGCTGTGTGAAATTTTTGTGGGTCACTATGGAGCTATACACATGGCATCGAACCCTAAATATCAGCCTCATCCTCCAGGAGCAGTGTTGCCTGGCATTGGTAGCTTGAGTCCTTTTGTGGCTGACTATTCATTGGTACCTCATTTGATGGGTAAGGAATACTGTAATCAAAGCAAATCATTTCACCTTCTTTCTGGCTTATCGGATGCGCAGGCATATAAAATGCACTTAAGTTTTGGTCACGTTATTGGAAAAGAAAAATAGTCCTATTAGCTGTTGAAATTGTTGAAACGAGGAATCAATCTTTTACCTAATGAGCTCAACAAACATGGTTAAATGGTGTGATTCAGTATGTTGTCTTTGTCTTTTTTTTACATTCCTCTAATTGTGAGATTGGAATGATGCAGATTCGGATGAATTTTCTTAAAAAATAAGATGGCTGGTATATATTTT
Source organism: Pyrrhosoma nymphula (assembly GCA_963573305.1). Lineage (NCBI taxonomy): Eukaryota > Metazoa > Arthropoda > Insecta > Odonata > Coenagrionidae > Pyrrhosoma > Pyrrhosoma nymphula. The sequence continues at coordinate 59,990,338 of OY754330.1, forward strand.
TGTCAAATATTGTTACAACTAATAATTGTTAACAGATGTTTCAAGGGAAATCTAAAGTAAAAGTGCGAATTCTATCAGTTTTCTGTATCCCGTAACCTCTACAGTGCTGCTAAAAGCTCATTGCTGGTAGTATTCAGGCCACATCTAATCTTGATATTAATCTAAGTTGGTGCTTTTCCGGCATATCAGCAGTACAATTTCTTCCTGGTCTTCCAATTGGTCAATGGCTGCATTTTACCCAACCTCTCAATGCCTGAGTCAAGCATTGTTCTCATGGTAAATGATGCTGTGACATGGAGTAGGATGTCTTTTTATGCATGGGGTCCCAGGATCAAGTTACTTAGGATTGGTTGTTCCAATCACAAGTAACCAATCTCGAGTAACCTGATCAGCAACTTTTTATGCATGGGGTCCCAGGATCAAGTTACTTAGGATTGGTTGTTCCAATCACAAGTAACCAATCTCAAGTAACCTGATCAGGGACTTTTTATGCATGGGGTCCCAGGATCAAGTTACTTAGGATTGGTTGTTCCAATCACAAGTACCCAATCTCAAGTAACCTGATCAGGGACCCAATAACAATCTTATCACAGTCACAACATCATATGAGGACAGTGCTGAACTCGAGTATCAAAACATCATTCAAAATGCAGCCATTGACCTGGTGGAACATCTGAGGAGAATTTGTAGACATTGACTGAAAAGATGCTGGGTCATTTTCTTTGGGGAGATAAAAGCACTTGAATTATAGGTACCCCTCCCTTAACCAGAATTTTTTTTGCTTGGCAGTTTTTTGGAATTACATCTCTCATGTTATGTGGGGGTTGCATGTAATGTTATTTTTGCTATGAAGAAGATGCATGCATACTTTGACCACCATTAATAAAAACTTTCTACGAGCGGTTAAAATTACATGTTCAGGGAGTAGACTCGTGTATTTTCATATCTAATTCTCTTGGTTTCAGCGGCTTGGAAAGTTCCAATTCATATTACCCAAGAATTATATGATAAATTCCGCCCTGGGCAAATGGGTTCACAGAGAAGGTTAAAGCGTAAAATTGAAAAGGATGCAGCCCAAGAAAATAAGGATGGCAAACAGCCTAGTAAGAAAAGGTTCGTCCATTAAATTTTTAATTTTTATTCATATTATTATTATAAGCATATGGATTTAAGATTTACAGTAAAACTTCAATTTTGCACACTTTGATTGTTCCTCATTCTTGTTTTTACGTAGCAATATGCAAGTCCGGCCTGGAACCATAGGGAATTTCAATGGTAAAAACTTGATTTGACGTAGTTTCTTGGTTTTACACAGTTTTTTTATTTTACGCAGTATATCTTCAGTCACAAAGAGCAAAATAATCTTGATTTTATGCAGCATTTTCAGCCTTCCAACACACATTCCTTGCAAAACTTTGGAACAAGGGAGCCAACTCCAGCTAATAAGCAAGCATATCCAACCACTGAATTTCCCTGGCACCTAAATGCCAAATATTGGAAGGTAAAAATGGTAAAATAAGTTATTTTCCCTACTGAGACTAATGTGGGCATTAACCGAAACAAGAAACTTAATGGCACTACAAGTACCATCTGCAATCATAAAGATTTCATTTCCAGTTTAATCAATATCTTAAATTCTGAAGCATACTAAAAAAATTGTGATGCTGCATAAAAAACAAGGATTTATGAAGCTATAATGTGAAAGAGAGACGTTACTTCGCTGTAGTTTGATAGTATTTCACGTACCTACGCCAAGAGCATTTGGTACCCTGCACGGAAATATGTAATACACAAAGTAAACAAAATACAGTGGAAGCCCGGTATAGTGAGTACGGCTTATTGCGAGAATCCCGTTTTAGCGAGTGTTTGTCTTTGTACCACCAAAAGGCCTGTGTTTTACATTTAAAATAAAGTGGATTTAGCGAGGCCAAAAAGTTCCTTCCACGGTATACGCTCGGTATTACGACAGATATCTCTCAAGGGTGATGCACCACCTAGCAAAAATTAACTATTTTGTTTTGTATTATCTGTTAATTAAACCAAATATTCAAGATGTGAGCCATATCTGCAACACCTAAAGCCAGTTATGTCCAAACATTAGTGATATACGGCCTTGAGTACGCAGTGCGCGCTCCCATTCCGCGCTTCCCGGCGGTGGTGCTGGCGGGGGTGGCTCTTCCGGCGGTGGCGCTTGCGGGGGCGGCTCTTCCGGCGGTGGCGGCGTGCGGGGCAGCTTCTCCTGGCGGGACGCGGCTTCCGGGTGCGGGCGACGGCCGGAACGGTCCAAGAGTACTCCGGCCGCAAGAGTGCGGGTGGAGGAAGAGTGCCGCGAGGTTGGCTTGCTTCGACCGGACGCGGAAGGAGGGAGACCGCCGAGGAGTTATCTCTCTGCGACTGCGTTCCCTAGGACTCCCTCCTCCGTTGTGACTGCTAGGGTCCGGAGGTCCGCCTTATATGAGGATCCTGGGCAGGGCGGCGGCCAACCGGCGAGCTCCGTGAGAGTCACGTGGGGGAAGGGGTGAGCATCGCTCTCCTCCTCTGCGCGGGGGAGAAAGGGGTAGAGGGGAGGTGAGTGGGGGAGGGCGTGACGCACGGGAAAGTTTGCCACGTGGACGCTCGGCAGGGAGAGTTGGGGTGAGTGCGGTGGCGCGTGAACCACGAGCAAGTCCGCCGCGTGGTCCCTTGGCACGACGAGTGGGTTTGAATTATGCGCCGCCGGGTAGGGCAAATTATGGTTAACATTCGAAAACTTGACTAAGTTGATATTATCGTCATGATATATTCGTAAAATTATCCAAAAACTACAGTATACCTAATATTTTAATTCCGATTAGTTACGGTGTCTTTACAGCTTTCTTCGGCGATCGAAAAATAGAAGAACTGGAAGAAAAACACTGAGACTGGATGAATTAATATTTTATGTATTGGAAAATGTCCTGTTTCTTTCTTAAAATTAGTTGATATTCCACCAGATTGTGCCTGAAACGACTTTTTTGCTGTTTACCTTCATCAAATACCATGGAAACATAAGAAAAACGGTAAATACGAACGACTATGAGAATTAGGTGTCTTTATTCAACACTTTCGGATACAACGAGCACTCGATTTAGCGAGTGATTTCCAAGGGATTATGAGCACTCGTTAAACCGGGCTTCCACTGTATGATGGAAAAGCTGTATATTTCATCATAAACTGAAATGATCACTTATAGAAGGACTGCATTGGGAACTGTTTGAGACTGAGCGGCTATACACTATACTAAATTCAGATCACGCTACTTACAAGGTGACACGATGGGGGCATTTAAACCCTGCACTATATCTCCATAGGTGATAGGAAAGGAAACTATGAGAGAAACACAACCGAACTGATTGCTGCAAATATTCTTCCTCGCAGCGCCTTATAATCGACTATAAAACAACGACACACCAAGATACTCCTTACCAAAGTATTCACTTTCGTCATATCTCTATTTCAATGCCATTGTCCTATATCTCCCAATTGAATGGCTGGTATCATCCTCTTCCTTCACATCTCAGCCGCAGCTTGCTGGGTAACATGAAGATGGAAAACTTATTCAGTTTATGGTAAGAAGCAATTTTTTCAATCCTTTAGGTATAAAAAATCTTAAATTATTAGTGTAAATCCATGTTTACAATCTGTAGGCACCAATTCTGGCAATGCTTGAAGTAGTCATCTCACTTAAGCAAGTATTGCATAGATAAAGATGATAATATTTGTCAAACTTTGAAGAAAATATGACTTGGAGTCTATGTTTACCAGCAAATAGACATAAAAATTAACTATCTGTGAGATTGCTATGAGTTTCCCAAGAAAATGCGCACGGCGATGTTTTGGTTTAATCGGTTGAATCAAAACATATTGTTTAGTGAGTTTAGGCTTAGTGGATAATATTCATTATTAGTAGTGCTAGGGAAGAAATATGGAAACTTTTTCAGGGAAGAGAACTCAGGGAATTCTTACAATTGAACAGAAAATAAAAATAACTAATGACGTTGAGATCAATAAGTCCCTATCCAAAACCTAAATTGCAAAGTTGAATGGGATTTCATTATCAACGTGGAACACAGTTTTGGCATCAAAGGTGAAGATTTCTTCCTCTTCATGTCATAGAAAGCCATCGTACAAGTCCTCTGGAAAGTATGCAGAACTTGAAAAGGGAAGAAATTTGGTTCTTAGACTAGGATATTAAGACTTAGGGTTTTCGATAGGCTGGTTGGACAACTTCAAAAAGAGGTACAATATTACATTCCAACGAGAATGTGGAGAAGAGGGAAAAGTCGATGATAGATATATAGATTGCTATTAGATTGTTTGACAGGAGCCCAGGCACTTAGACCTTCTTGGTCCATTGTGCCAACCCCATGCCTGTCTGCTACATGCTGACAGGGGACAAGAGCACTTTGGTGAAGGTATGTATGGTCACCCATCCAACCACCATCCGGGCCCAACATTGCTTAACTTTGGTGATCTTACGGGAACCAGTCACTACATTTACCAATCGATCTCAGATCGGTCTGAGTTCAGATCGATCTGAAAGTTCAGCAGGGAGCTGACTCAGATCGCCTGGTTTATCAACACGGTCTGAAAATATCGATATTGAACTATCGATTTCAGTAGTTTGAATTATTTTGAGTTTTCTTGAATATTTCAGCCGCACACTTCTCTCCTTTCCCTTCTTACAACAAGTCACGCCGTAAATTATATCAATTACATTTTGTTTTCCATCGGCAACCAAAAGAAGAACGATGAGCGCCACGCTCCGGCCTCTTCGGATCGATCTGAGATCTCAGACCGGTTAGGGAAAGCGGGCTGACTCGGCTCGCTTCTCAGATCGATCTGGCCAGCCCGCTCCGTTTACCACACCGTGCTGAGCCAGTCAGATCGATCTGAGATCGATTGGTAAACGTAGTGAGTGTGTCAATGTGGCTGGGCCCTTCCCCTAAAGTCGATGATAACTTAGTAAGTAAGTGGCATGAAATTCACGATCCAATCATTTCATCATACCAACCAAAGGATCGGTGCAACATGGATGAGACAGGGTTCTTTTGGAAAGCCCTCCCAGACAGAACAATGCACCGAAAAGGAGAGAAGTGTCATGGTGTTCAAAGAAGCAAAGAGCGTCTGACAGTGCTTCTTCCCACATCAATTTGGGAGTGATAAATTAAAACCTGTGGTCATTGGGAAAGCACTGAAGCCCAGCTTCATTTGCTTGAGCATGAAACAATGTTTCAGAGGAAACCATAAGAAATTGCTGGAAATCCACAGACTATGGCGAGACAGAAGTTTATGTGGCTGCAGAGACCTTATCTAGGACACTGCAGGATCTGCTTGCTAATGAACTTAGGCAACTCAATCAGGTTTGCCCAATAATGCCAGTTATTTCACCACTCACAAACAATCAGATAGATAAAGATTTGGCTACAAATGAGGAAACAGTGAGTGCTGAATGTACCTAACCTACCAGCTTCTGATTTATTTGAGGGAGACAGTGACATGATAGATGACAGTGAAGCAGTGCCTGTTCATCCTGCTCGTAGTGATATGAGAGAAGCTGTCAGAAATTTGTACAGTTTTGCTATGCATACCCAGAGGTTGCAGAGGGCTACGTTGAAAACCTGAATGCTTTAGAGACAGTTGCACATAAAATTTTTTATAATGGGATGCAGCAAATTAAAATAAGTGACTAATTACACCCAAAATGAGTGTTTTCATAAATATTAAAAAATTCTGTTAAAATATTCTTTATTCATAGGCTATAATAGTATGTATAACAAGGTTTATTAAAAATAAAATGTAAGAGACATCCTAAATAACTGGACGCCTTGCTTTGTTGTCACCTCTTCACCAAGTCTTGATTTTACACACTTTGATTTTACACAGTGCCCATATTTTGGTCCCTCCAACTGCATAAAATCAAGGTTTTACTGTACAGTGAGTCCTCGTTTAACGTTGTTCCACTTAACGTTGTTTCGTGATAACATTGTCCAACAATTAAAACCCTTAATCGTACAACGTTGTCAGTGCTTCACGATAGCATTGTTCAAATTATGCGCGACCAAAAAAAATTAAAAACGATTAGGACTTTGGCACGTCTGATGCGTAATTTCCATTAGGTGGAAAAGTTAGGCGTTACTCTCCATAGCATGTGTAAAAGGTTCACGTGAACGAATAATAATTGCGTTATTTGTTTTATATGTATCTGTTATATTTGATTATTGTTTATTACACTGTTATTGGGGGGCAATGCATCGGATGATTTAAAACTTAAACCAATGTTAGTGAACCATTCTGATTGGTAGATCCAGGGGCAGATATCTACGTGAAAAAATATCTGAAAATCCCGTGCCGACATAAGGTAGAAAAAGTTGATTCACTGCTGCTTGAGGTGAATCGAATAGGTGTTTTTCGTCTTAAATTAGTGTGTAACAGGAAGTTTTCTAAACCTGCCCTGTTGCAGTAAATCTTCGAGGGTGATACTGTTCCTGAAAAATTGTTACGAAATAATGAAAATTTAGTATGCAGCACTGGGATTCCCTCCTTCACTCACTATTTTAATTGATTTCCTTCGTTTTCGCGATCGCAGTGAGCGAAATGTTTGCCCTTCACGCGCACGCTCCCGCAGTGAGGGTAAAAATTTCTATTTACTCAGAGGGAAACTGGTGCTAACAGCACTAAATATCAGAAATATAGGAGGGAAACCCAGTGCTTATTGTTTTTAAAATGCCTTTTTAGTTTGTTTCATCTAAGATATGAAACTCTCTGACTAGTGGCGCTATCTGTTTGGCTGCCTGCGTAACTAAAGGACGCCGTAAATCGGCTGAGGATGCCACGAAGTAGTCCATAAAAAAACATCAATTTTTCAGGAAATGGGCCATTATTGAGCATTATTCTATTGATAATGTCTTTCAACCAGGTCCCCTGTATTTTTAAATGTCAACAGTAAGTTCCTATCACTTATAGTTTCCATGCCACCAGGATAGAGAATAATTTCAAAATTTCTTTTGTGAGTGAAAATATCAAAGTTTTGCCATTAAAATGTTTTAGAAATTTAGTTCGAATGCTTCATTTAATAATGCCATATATCCAACCTTCTATAGCTGTGCTATGCAGAAATTGTTATTACGCTGAAATGAAAAATTGGTGGGTTTGGAACCGATTTTAATTTTTTACATTGTTTCTTATGGGAAATACTGTATCGTTAAACGTTGTTTTGCTTAACGTTGAGTTTTTCAGGAACGAGTGAACAACGTTAAACGAGGACACGTTGTATAAATAATGGTGAAATGGCATGTCAAATTTTCCAGGCCAAGGGAACGCATAAGTTAAAGACTTATAGCTGCAAGTCAATTTACATTCTTCGCAGTTAGTATCACACTTAGTTTCTACTGATATTAATGCATGGTGCACAATATGTTATTTTTCTACTTTAGGTTACTAGTTCACGTATCCTGAACTAATTTGAAGTGGTTTGTTCCATGAGGGGCATAGTGAATGATAAGACATGCACTGTGCTAGTCTGAGCTTTTCTGTTCCATGTAAGGGTGAATAAATGAGAAACTAAGTAATCAACAAAAAGAGCCAAACCTCAAAATGACAGTTTTAGGCAATTGTTGACTGAGGGGTATGGGGCGGGGTGTTTGGTAGTCAAATACGTGCGTAAGTGGTGCAGAGAGTTTAAAACTGGTCATACTGAAAGTCATGATGAAGAAAGAAACGGGAGACCTTCAGAGTCAGATGATACGATTGTGAAAGTTGTAGAAACCATTCGGCAAGATTGCAGGATCACCATCCACGAAGCCTTTAGTTTGATTCCTGAAGTTTCAAAATCCACTATTCAGAGGATTTTGTCTGAAAAGTTGCTATATCTGAAGTTGTGTGCAAGGTGGGTCCCGCAAATTTCTTGTACACTACACAGATGAAAGAGAGGATTTTTTTAATTCCATAGTCACCAGTGTTGGTGACTATGGTCATCATCGGGGATTCCACACCTGAAACCAAATGGTGGCAGTCACTTGAGTGGCGGTATTAAACTTTATTCACATTGACGAGGTGAAAGAAGAGTTCACGCACCATCTCAATTAGTTGGTGGCAAGTTTCTTCGACACTGCCATATGAAAATTGTCACAGCAGCTTGAAAATTGCATTGGACGAAATGGCAATTATATAGAAAAATTGTGTTTTTATGCTTCACAACCATGTAAAAAGTTCAGAAAAAATTTTTTTAATTCTTAAAAAATATGGAAACCTTATTTTTCGGTTTACCTTCGTAATATGCTATTATAACTCATATCAGTAAAAATGAACTATTTTGAATAATTAACAAAAAGCGTCAAACAGAGGTTTCTGTCGGAAATAGACCAGCAACTTTGCTCATATATTCAACGCAATTCTAAGAATTTATCATCTCATTAGTTCTCCATCATGGCGATGCTTCTATGTATCTACAATGATACGGTAAAGTCAATGCATGCAACTCATTATACCATTACCTTTGATTTTATACACTTTGATTTTACTTAATGACTCATTTTTGGTCCCTCCAACTACATAAAATTGAGGTTTTACTGCATATAAAAAATGGATATGGCTATGTATGTTCCAGTGTAACTCAAAAACAGCCACAATGATTACTTTGAAATTTTGCATGTGGGTAATTGAGTGCACTGGGATGAACATAGGCTATATTAAAATTTCCTCTGGGGCCCTAGAGCCCTTAAACGTATATGTATTTTACTCCCGTGAGAAAAGCATTGGAATCAGTGCAGAGGTTGTTTTTTTGCTTTTTTAAATTACTTGCAACCATGATATAGGACTGAAATTTTCACTATTGGATGGCTAAAATGAAAAGGTATTTTATCCTTGTATTCGATTGTTTTACTTTTCATTTTTGCTTAAAAATTAGGTTTTCAATTCCAAAATTATAAATTTTTCTCCCATTTAAACAATGGCACATTTCCTTAGCAACCTGAGCAATAGCTATGCATGGGACATTTACCGCGAGACATTTATAACTTACATTCAATTATATGATCAATATTAGCAAATTTCAGTGAGATTTCAGGTGGGGTATTTTGTACTCCATGTGCACTTAACGGCTTTTACATAGTATCTGCATTGAGCATGTCACATTAGGGCCCATTGGTATGCCTAGTAATTGCTTACTACGTAGAATTTGGTTCACTGCTAGAGACCTACTTACTACACCTATTAAATTTTAATTACTATCACCCTGTTATCTGTATCTATATCTCTGGGCTAATAAAAAGATAAAAGAATGCAGTCCTAGAGCTCAAGAGGGATGCTTAGGGTTCCAATGGGCTCCCCAAGTCCCCAAATCACTGCTTTCTATTTAGCCTCGGAATGAATGAAGTAATGAGCCATTTGCATTGAAATTTTGCATGTAGGCACATGATACTTATTTTAAATAAAAATTATCTTTAATTATTAATAAAAATCTATTGGCAATGTAAAATAATCTCACTCAAACTCACTTAAGGGAAAATATGCTCAAAGTTTATGGCGATCATTCTCGTGCCCCCCTCACAAAATTGCAATATTTCTTTAGTTAATTTTACTGTTTTAAAAATAAGCAATTTCAGTAAAATTGCTTAATACTATGCACCATTAAGCAACAAAACAGGCAATTTCCACTTGAAAAAAACTAAGATGATAAATGAGATGCCAGTTTATCTTCATTTTGAATAGAACTACTATATTATTTCTTGCTTTTATCTCTCCAATTGAGAATCAGTGGTCATTTCTGCTAATGTAATATAATTATGAAAGTACAAAAAATGCCAATTTACTCTAGGGAACTACATGCACTAATTCAGTGTAGGTTAGTTCTTTTTTTTATTTTTTAAATCTGTTCTCTTTCTTGTAAACAGAAAAGTTGGGGAAGAAGATGATGATGAAGCTAATGAAGAAGATGGAATCGATTCGTTTGCTAAACCTAATTCTTCTACCCCCGAAGGAGGTTATCCGGTAGTCATGTTCTCTGGGCTGCAACCTGCAAAACTGGAAAAGGTAATATTAACCACCTTAATGTTGCTTTATTGGTGGCATCAGTGATAATTAAGGACTTGAAAAGAGTATTTTATTGCCCTAGAGTTATTCATTTGATTCCAAAGATCTGTTCATGCAAGGTGTCGGGTGTATATCCTGTAAATGGAAGAAGAAAACTACTATTTCAGTTGTTAAAATTCCAAATTTGTAATGTAAATAAGTAAAAGGAATGGTGTAAAGCATCAGTGCTTGGCTTGAGCATAACATTTATCTTCATGTCTATATTTCATCAATTTTCTCTTTGCAGACTTCAGTTTTCATGATGAGGTCTCTTGTATGGTCTTAGGCATCAGTTTTTCTGATATCCATGATGAGAAAACCACCTTTGTTATTTCCACAAAACTTTATTACGACGAGTGTGGTTTATTTAGTTAATAGTAGTTTATATTACCACTAGGCCATAAACTCTAGATAATTTTGTTGGATAGGGAGAAGAATTAGTTTTTACTTGTTTGTGTAAAGTTTTAGTCGGACACTGTAATGATGGTGATTTTTTAAAAATGTATGTGTATTACATATTTTCTGTTGGAGGTAATTAGACCTTTTCTCTTAAAGAGGGTGGTCACGGCAGTTTTTAAAGTGCTTGGTCCCCAAATTCTCCTACACCATTCACCTCTTCTCACCCCCCCCCCCCCTTGCAATTCCCCCTCACACCCCTAAAAACCCCCTCTAAACACACCACCCCTCCCCTACCCACCAGCCATCGGAGTCGACTACCTGTCTTCTGAGAAACCCATAGCCTCTTTGGTACTCATTTTTAAACTTAACGGAAATCCTCTCCCCTCCTCCTTCCCCACCCACCCCCTCTCCTTTCCTCAGCACAAAACCAGGCTATATATTCCCACCCAACCTACCGCTAAATGCACATGAGTATGCCACAGTGTGGTGAAATGCGCGTAGTCCCAGCGTAATAAAGTTTTGTGGAAAATAACAAAGGTGGTTTTCTCATCATGGATATCCATAATTTCCACGAGGTCAAGCCTGATATCATCAGTTTTAGTTTTTCTGATGTTTCTGTATAAGTTTCTATCATCTTGAGAAATAATTTTTTATTTGTGTGAAGTTATGGACCCTGAAGTTATTCTAATGGAGTCATTTGAATTTTCTGGTTTGCATGATGTACATTTCCTGTAGTGTTAAACTTATCTAAGCATAATTGATATCTATTAAGAAATCTAGCTTGTAGGAACTTATTCCGAGTATTTAATATGGATTACATTCATGTTATCACAGAAAATTAAACAGCTTGGAGGATCAATAGCAGCATCCTGCCGTGAGGCCACCCATCTAGTCACTTCAAATGGAAAGAGAACGGTCAAGTTCTTATGCTGTTTGTCTTCCTGCAAATATATTGTAAAATTAGACTGGGTTTTAGAATGCTTTGCTCAGAAAAAATTCGTTGGTGAGTATTTGTGATTATAATCACTCATAATGCTGACTTTGTGTTTGTATTTATAATAATGTTTGTGTAGTATATGAGTTTTGCATTGCTCATGCAGCTAAATTTTTTTTGCATCTCTCAGATGAAGCCCCTTATGTGCTGGATGACCCAGAGATGGAAAAAATGTACAAATTTAATTTAAAACAATTGTTGCAAAAGCCGAAACGGACATCTCTGTTTAAGGTATGCACCACATTATTTATGTTAAGTAAATAAGTAAATGGATCTATTAAACATGATGCTATAATGCACGGCCTCTATTTAATTTTTTATTAATTTTTATGCACATTTTCTACCATATCTTGAATGCCTATGTACACTTATGATAGTGAGAAATGCTAATAATGATAATTTGAATGGAACGTCAGATGTGCTTTCACTTTTATCTTAGTAGGGATCAGGGATTATGTATGTAATGTTAGTTTTTGATTGGTGAATCTGGTCAAAAAGTTGGGGGTAACTGTTGTTCAGGACATTGATGTAGGTTTACTGTATATGGAGGGCTCAGTGTTAAAGTGGGCCAAGTCCGTGGAAGTGAGTTATGAGGAAAACTCGTTTTAAGTTCTGTATAATCCTCCTATAAATCAGCTCTACTGAGTTCTCTCAAGATCTGCTGCCATGTTGAGGCAAATGCTCAAACTTTGTACTCGGTTCCCTCTGGCCTTATTAAATATAGAACTGTAGCCATCATATGCTATTGTTAATTGAGAAATGGAAAAATGGACCTTTCCCTGTTAAACACTGACCCCTCCCTATGTATGTACCTTCACTTTATATAATTATTATGAAATGATAGTCATTTGATAAAACAATGGTTGAATGTCATTGATTAGTACATATTTAACTGGGAATTTTCTGTTTAGGGCACAACTTTCTACATCACTCCTGGTGTGATTCCCTCAGCTTCCATATTGAGAGATATAATTGAGTGTGCTGGTGGGAAAGTGGAGCATAGTTTGCGTGCTGTGACGCGCAAGATTAGAGGCAAGGGGGGGAATCCAGGGGAGGAAGGGAAGAATGCCAAAACCGCTCTGGGCCCTAGTAAGACGCAGAATGCTCAAGCTAAACCAGCTCAGCCATCTGGAGAAAAGGACCAAGGGAAGAAGGAGTCTCAGGAAGGAGCAGAAGCAGAGGGAGGAAATTCCGCCACCAAGAAGGAAGAGCCTCAGCAAGAGAAAGAAAAGGTTGAAGAGGAGAAGATTGTGGTGATAACTCATGATAATGACTTGCACCTTCTGACCCACCTTGCTTCCACTAAAATCAGTAAGTACTTTAATTTTTATTCCTCTCGCTGTGAACACTTTTGTAGTTTCTGGCATATAAGAAACTAATAAATCCAAGAAAAAAATCCTCTGTCTTACATGGTGAAGGGTGCCTATGAAACGAACTCTGAAAACTCACTATTGAAATTTGCTCCAAATTTACTTACTATGTATATCCTGAAATGTCACTTGAACTATTATTAGAGGTCCGTGAAATTCGCGAGACGCGATATCACGAAATAACGCGAAATAATGCGAAATATCGCGAAATCGGAAAAATAAAACGAAATTTCGTATTTTGCGCGAAATTTACATGAATAAGCGAAAAAATCACATGTAATGAGTCATAATCGATTAAAGCCTAAGCCTTAATTGTTTAAAGCTGCTGACGTTCATTCGCTCTATATCATTACAATTCAAAGGTCAATTGGCTTGTTTTGTTGTGCGCATATCGCATTCGCTGTAGTGATGTCTCCGCCGGAATTTGCCGTTAAATTAATCACCGCCTCTCTCTTCGATTCACATTTATCAATCCTGAAATTCTCGGAAATATCTAGAAGTACGCGCTTTCTCTCCTGAAGAATTAGATATTCTGAATCAATAATGTGCTGAAAGAAATTTAACACGGCCGCGGAAGGGCGGAAATATATGCTCACGCGCCCGGCACGCGTCAATGCCAAGCATATTAATTCCGGTGACTCATCGCGACGCAGTAGACAGCGTAATTGGATAACTTGTTGCAGGAAAACCTTAAGGGCCCCTGCGCACTGGCAACTTTTTCAAAGCAACTATTTAGTTACTTTGAAGAAGTTCCAATGAAACACACGGTATTGACTGTGCGCACGGGCGACTTTTTAGTTGCCGCAACTAAATAATTGCATCCTCACCATGGTTGCATTTTCCCGGTATTTTATTTCTATTTTGCAGTAGTCTGGAACCATAGAATTTGTTTCTGTGTTTTTGCACTTGAAGTCGAACTTCGGTTTTTTATAATTTGTTTAGCAGGTCTGGCCCTGGCAAGCTTTTGTTTGAAATGACAGACTTCACTGAAAAGAGTTTTTCTCTTCACATTGGTCTAAATTAATACAATGAAATTGTAAACAAATTTCAGTAACATTTGGTTAATTTGTGCACTAGTCTTCCTCACAAAGACAATTATTAAAGTGAAATGCTCACGGTGCACCTTTTCTTGCTCATTCTATAATATTAACACAACTTGAACCATTTCCTTCATTTGGTTTGGCAAAAATTGTAACATTATAATAACACCGCCAAGATTTTCTATAACACCGAAGTCACATAGTTTTAAAACGAATTTTAGCAAAAAATAAAACCACTTTCACGGACCTCTAACTATTATCATAGGTAAAAAGAAACTCTCACGCTCTACGGAATGGAATTGTTTCACTATGTAGCAATGAAAATATTACTGCAATTCCATGCTGATTAATAAAAAATACAACCAGTTTCATAAGAGAGGTACTATTTCAGGTTCACTTTGCAATTTTGTTTATACATTTTTAATTCAAACATATATACAGTAAACCCCCGTTAGTTCGAACCCAGCTCTGGTTCTCAGCTTTGTTTACGCTTTTCCCATCTACTCTTGTCCCATCTCTCCAAACTCGAATGTGAATCACGAGGTAAGGAAGGCAGAAGATATAGGGACTATCCATTTTGATTACTGTCCACTATCTAATTTATTTTATTCAAAATGGATATCTATCACTTCCACGAAGTCAAGCCTGAAACAATAAAACATATATAGGGTGGTGTCTGTCTGACACTGGGTCAGAAATTTTTTTCTTGGGTTCCCTCGAGCTTCTCTTCTTTCGGAGGGTTAAGGGATTCCGAGTTCATCGCCGACATGATATCAGTAACCCCTACCCTTCTCTCCCCTCTTCCAAGCCGCTCCCCTATTGAAAGCCACCTGAGAAGTTAGGGCGTGGGGAATCGATTAGTGAAATGTGATATTTTTGGTTCGCGGTCGCAAATAATTAGGGACTTCTGGCAGGCAAGGATGATGATGCAGCAGTTCTTCTTCGTAGAAAAGTCTTGGGGGAAAGGGGCTTAGAGCAGGCCGGTGAATTTAAAGGTCTACGGTGAAAATTTTGGTGACCTGGAAAATACACCTTATGGGATATTACTGGACACATTCCCGAAATCATTCATTTTGTTTTTATTTTCCGCATGATCACGTCTGATAGTGCATATTTCTCCAACCTTTACTTGAATCTGATAAACATGAAGAAATTCGTCCATTAACTTCTCATTTTAGTGCATATTCTTTGCCTTTTATCAATAAATATAGCAGTACGGTGATTATCACAGAAAATCAGGATCTTTTTCGTTAATTTTCGGCAAGTACGTTTAGTTCTAACCTGGATAATTCGAAGTCCAATTTTTTTGGTCCCATGAATTTCAAATTAACGAGGTTTTACTGTATAAACTAAGTGGTCCCTTAAGTTCCCATTCTGTAAACTGTACCCATTTTTTTGGCGGGAACAAAAGTCCCTTTAAATGGTTAAAGGTTGAGCAACATCATATCCATCTTGTGAGATGTCAGCATATATGACACCCTAATTTTGGACACAAATTTACAAATAGCTGACAAAAAATATTCCGTTTACTGCCTTTTTTTTACTGTTTATGGTGAAACAAAGAAATGATCTTTTACCAGATGATTAAGCAAATAGGGCAACATAGTCTGATCTGGGAAATTATCATGCCTTTTTTACCTCAGGGCTATTCAAGTAAATAGAGCATAAGGTGATTTCAGCCACTTTTAAAACCCCTCTCTCCCCATGTAATACAACCTCTGCCTTTCCTCTAGCAATCTTACATAATGTTTTGCACAAATTCAGCTACCGATGGGAATACATACTGTGAACAAGGTAGGTATTGAAGGTTTTTGCTTGAGCTTTGAGGCGATGTATGTTAGATCCCTTAAATTAGTAATGGGTAATGGTAACAGCTGTAAAGGAAGGGACGTATGTGCTGTTTGCACTGATGCTAACTACTATTGTTTATCCGGGAATAATTCCAAAAGTGATACAAAAACATCTCAGAAGTAATATTATAATCTTACATAAGATGATCTTGAACCTCCATGCCCCCAACTTAAGACATTGTAAGAGAAGCCCAACCCCCTTCCTATTCCAAAACATCTTACCTAATGCTTGGATGACCCCTTACTTTTAGTTATGTGATACATAATCTTACCTTTTGCTTGGATGACCCCTTACTTTTAGTTATGTGATTCATATAAGGCAGATTATAACAAATTTTCTGTGAAAAAAAGATACTGGCATTTTTGCCACACATTGTAACCTATGAATTTTTTTGTAACAATAAACATATCACTTTTTAAATCATCACAGGTTTATTTAAAAAAAATACCATTTTCATAATAGAGTAACATCTTCAGGCCTGAAGCTAGGGACAAAACCAATACAGTTACACAGACTTACGACCAGGATACCTTCTGAAGACTTGATCGTAAGTCGCATTGGTTGTAAGAAATCATACATATTGGAAATGTTCATTGGAAATGATACATATTAAGTACCTCAAGGTATTAAGATGCCAAAAAACCTAGTCTCAAACGACTAATCTACCGAGTGCTGCAGCTTTTTTTTTTAAAAAGGTACATGCTGATGTTACGTGCAAACATTTAAACTACAAATCAAAATAGCAATAATAGTAAACACGATTACCTATTTGTATAGCTTCTTGCAGCTAAACGAACAATAGAGGTGCTAAATGACCTTTGACATCAAAGCACCTATGCAATTACACTACTACCACTACGAAGATAGCCTTGCGCAATGAATATGCTCTAAAACATATTTTTGTGATTAAATCTCCAGTGTGTCTGCACAGATCTGCATGCATGACACCACGAGTATTGTTTGGTGTTAATGAGCTTAGATATTTACACTTTATCGGTTCACAGTCCTTAGTGTGTGTCATCTAGTATGTTTCGGTATGCCCGTATAACTACATAATTCTCAATAAATATTTGAAATCTTGACGGTGACAATTGTAGTGCGGCAATATCCCCAGGTGCCTGTTAGAGTTCACTGTGGTTCTAAGGTTGGAAACTTCAATTTCACATGCAGAAATCAATCTAGAGGGACCATGCAAAGTTTCAACTTTCAAAGTGAGAAAAGATTCTTTTTTTATTTTAGCCTATTGTGCACAGGTTCAAAATTCGGGCAGGATGAAATTAAATATTTAATGTGATATCGGAGTGCATTAGCAAAACCAAATACCACTAGGCCGAGCACGTGCCGGTAGTGAATCTATATCAGGTCACTGCTAGCAGTTACCCTTGTCCTGCAACTCAGGTCAAGTAGGTAATGGCAGTGAATAATTGTGCTAAATTATAACGAAAGTGTATAGAAAAATATTTATGCTTTTAAATAGAATCCTTGGCAAATGTGATAAAGATAGATGAGTAATGAAGACAGAAATTCCACCGCATCATGCCTGATACATACTTCTCTTTTTGTAAGTTATGAAGACTAATGTAAAACATATGTCATGCGATGCTTAAATGGTTAGGTGGAAAACAATATATGTATCTCCTAGTAACAGCTGCTTATAGTATGTGGCTTGATTTCATTGAGGGAAAGTCAGAATTTTTGTCCGTGAAGAACATTTTTACTTAAAGAGTACAAATCTCGTACAGCTATTGCTGCGATCTTATCCTCTCTGGAGTTCACTATTGGAGTAAGTACTCTCGGTGATATTCCGTGTGAAGTTAGTTCTCACTTATGGTATCGCATCCCTCACCGGTGTTTCCTGATTTCTACTTTTGCAAAAAACATACATGGGAAAATAAGTTTCTTAGTGTTCAATTTTAGGGAGAATTCAACCATATCAACCAAAAATATTGGTTCAGGAAATAATTTTGAATGATGCGGTTGTGATGCCATCTCACAACTCCTTAATAAACCACCTGCAGTGCACGCCGGAGACCTGTCCAGTGTTGCTGAGTCTGCATTTAGCAGGTCCAGACTAGCGAAGGTCTACTGTACAACTGAAAGCTAATTTGCAGTTGTGGATATTGTTTTGCATCTTTCTCGTCTGTATTCACGGGCAGACTTCAATAAATTTTTATATGCAAGGAATTAAATTCTGAGGGGAGCTAACTGCAAGTAATCCAGCTCAAATTTCAATCATCCATGGAAGAGGTTATCAGCTGAGTGTATGGCTGCAGCAGAGTCATCTCCACTTCTTCCCAATTTTATAACTAATCCTATATTAACTCTGATGAAAAAATAATATTAATACAGTGCATTGGCAGGCATCATGTGTATGTAGGAGAGGTCATGAAACATCTGTAAAAAATTATTCTAATCAGGTTCTCAGTGAGTGATTTTTACATTTTATTAAATAGATTATCAATTAAGTATGTCTCTCATTGCTTGATAAGGTTGTTACATGTAGGACTGAATGGCTTATTTTTTTTATTTGCAGAATTTTTCAATGCTGAGTACGTGCTAAGTTCAGTAATGAGGCAGAATACAAGTTATGACTCATCTATGGTTGTAACGTACTGAGATGGATACATACAAACAAAATTCTCCTAAGTGCTGTAATGTTAATGCCTTGTCATTCATAGTTCTGTGATTTTTTGATACAGCTCAAAAATATTTAGACACTGCCAGAATTGATAAAAAGATAATTTTTTATCCTATCAGTCATGAAATATGGGGCCATTCTGTATTTGATATTCATCATTTGTACAAAAGCATCTCAAGGTAATTGAAATACCTCTTTTCAACTGTTAAGTCACCTTGCCTTAGATATGCCTTGTGACATTTTAAGAGAAAGTATAGTGTAACGTATTTCCTCATATATTTTGTAAATCCAGAGAGATCTATTGTTATATAGTATAAAAAAGTATGTCCATATTTATGCTGTCTCATAGTGATGTCAATATATATTTAACTTTTATATTTGTTGTTATTTTATTCATGTCATATTTATACACATGTCTAAGTGAGTAAAATTTTTAAACATATCCCTTGGATAGTAAGTGGAAATACTTTTGTTAATAACTAAATTGTTTTCCATTTTTTAGTTGATTTGATGTTCAGAAGCTAACTTGCAGTGCTTGATTCTTGTAAGCAATATAAACCAAACTTGTATTTGGTTGGTTTGCTTTAATATACAGGCTCTGAGTAGTTTTATTATGTATCAAGTCAGTGTCATTTATTTCTTCAAATCTGAATCAGATCATTTGGTATTTTTGGGGGATAGAAAAATTTCCATTTGGAATTTGAAATATCATAGATATTTAAAGGTTGTCATTTATAAGTAAATTTCCCTACAAATATCAGAACTTGAAATGTCTTTAACAGTTAAAATAAACAGTTTTCCTTAATAAGACTTAATGTTTTCATTTAATGTAAATTTAATCTTTATCACATTTCCTTTCATACTGTTTGGGAGATATGATAGAGGTCACTGCTATATGCTATGCTTATGGAGACTCAGAGATGTGGAGGTGGATGCTGAGGTTGTAGGCCACTCAATTACATATTATGTTTATCCTGTTTAATTTAGCATTTCTGTGATTAATTAGCTAAGTATTGGACAAAGTATATTTTTTGCATGTGTTACTGAGGTTTGGTTTTGGCATTAGGCAAATTTCTAGATTAACATGATTTGGAAGTCGAACTATTTACATACCTTGGGGAGTATTTTGGAGGAGAATGATTTCAGTGTTACGGACGTCGGGTTGCTCTAGCCAAGGAAGTATTTTCAAAAAGAAGGGAATTGGTGAGAGGGACTCAGTGTAGAGATGTTAAGAAAAGATAGGTGAAAACTCTAATATAAAGCATGGCAATGTATGCGTCGGAAACTTGGTCATAGTGGAAGGAAGATGTGGGTGAACTGGAGGCATTTGAGGTGTGGGTTTGGAATAGAATGTAAACTGAGGTGGGTGTCAAGGAAGACAAACAAGGAAGTGGTAGATATGATGGGAGAGGAGAGAAAATCGGTGATGAAGATTCAGAGAAGACAAAAAAGGTTGCATTAGAACATGTTGAGAGGTGAGGTCCTGCTAAGGGGCTGATAGTGAGGAAGGGATGAAGAGGAAGAAAAAGGAATGGAATTTTGAACTCTGAGGAACTTAAGTCTTTGTCTTAAACTTTTTTGTCAGTTTTGGTGGTGGCAGGGTAACATCCTCGGATGCCAACTTAGGAGGTCAAGTGTTTTGAATACTGCCTGGGTGGTTTATCACCATCTAAGGTATGGTTGTGTATTCTTTTTATATGTTTTATTGCTCATCATTGGTAAAATCTGTGATCAATGTAGGAATTATTATTATTAAGAGAGACTTGATGGTGGGCAAGTAACATATGCAGGAAAGAAACATGATCCTGAAAAGGGAAGTAAGAGTTAAGACTCCAAAAACGCACCAATCAGCTGGTAGAATATCCAATGATGATGAACATGTGTAGCAGGTTGCTATCTTTCATCAAGTAACTCAGCTATGATGGCTGTGATTATTTTATTGTTGATGTGCATATTCATTAATCTCAATGGACACCTTTGACAAAGTTCTTGGAATGAAATAGAGTTGATTGCTGCCGTATTGTGGGCTCATAATATGATAGATTTGCTTCACGATCTGCTTGTTGAAGAAGGTCATCACAATGAAAAACTGACAATTTCAATGTATGTAGTTCTGTCATGATACAGTAAAACTCTCCATGTCAGAAACTAGCAGTTCGGAAAACTGTCCTTTATTAAATCCTCTATTGAGAAGATGTCCCATCCTGAAGAGGATTTGACATTTGTTAAACTCGCTGAAATCATGGGGGTATATAAAATTAAATTAGCTAATTGGATTTAAATTCAGCAACTCAAAAATTTTAGTATGTATAAAATTCTTTATGTAATGATGACTACTGAAGAAAAAATTTAGCTGGTAATATGATCAAATTTTAAATGAAAAGTGTCAGATCTTAGGAGGTTTTGTTATGCTAGTTATTACTCTATTAAAGCCATTTTATATAAGGATCTTTATTGCACAATCTGATGTATTAATGGATTTGCATTGAAAATTGTGTGGTGTAAAGCGGTGAATTTTTGGAATGCATGCACAAACACATGAACAACAGATGGAAAAATAGCTCCTGATCTAATTTTGTGCCAGCATTCTTTCAATTTCAGCGCTTCTAATTGCATAATTAAGTGCCTCCTGTAAAACGGCTGGTACACATTTAATCTCACCCCATTTTTAGCTTCTGCATAATCAGCTTAATTTTAGTCTGTCTTATTCACCAAACTTAGGTCAAATCTAGTATAAAATAGCAGGAAATGGACATTCAATCATTCAGAATGAATCAGGCTTAATACTTGCAGCATGAGTATTACATACTTAAAGCAAACAATAGGAGGCTGCAGTAGCGTAGGCAGGGGGGGGGGGGGGAAGGTCCCCCCACCCCGTGTTCTAGCACCCCTAAGTCTATGTATTTTTCCACTCTTTAAGTCCCAAATACGTATAAATAAATGTGTATGATACGTTGTCAATTGTCATATTTTGTACAAACCCATCCACCTATTGCATCACCAAAATTTTTAAAGTTTAGTAAACTGGTTAATTTATGAGTCGGCGCCCCCTAAACATTTTCTGCCCCCCTAAAAGCTTTCTGCCCCCCTTAGACCCAAAACCTGGCTACGCCACTGGGAGGCTGTAGAAGAGAGTGAATTTAGGCAAAGACCAGTTTGGATTTATGAGTGGGAAGGCAACTAGGGGTGTAAAATAAGGGTTGTAAGGCATAACTTGGTGGAACCACTGCATTATTGAAGAAAAATGTGAGTAGACTTTGTTGAGTGCCAAAAAAAAACAAAACTCCTCCACGAGTTTCACCGACTATGGCATCCCTAGGTACATGTGCATCACTGTCCCACACGCACCCTTTATTTTTCTTCCGTGGCTAGATAGATGGATGTGGTTGCAGAAACAAGAATATGTACCTACTTAATGAAAGGATCTGAGAGTATATCATCAAGATGTTTTTTCTTGTCCTGTCAACTTTGAGGTGTTTGACTCATAAAATCCATGAAGATTTTGTTTGTGCGTGAAAGTGAAATAAAAAGAAGATGAATTGGAAATTTGTGTGTTGTGCATGTAAATAAAATGAGTTCACTACTAACTTTGTGGTATTCCATTCTGTAAAACAATTTTTTTTTAAACTTTTACAAATCACATTTTCAAAAAAATAATTTATTTTTTAATTATAACAACTACACTATAAACTATGGGTAAAGTATGACCTCGAGGGGATTCTTGATAATCATTTCTCTCATGAAAGCTATATATACCTAATAAAAACAATGGCTTTTTCATTCCTTCCTCATAAGCCATCGATGTTGTGTGTAATTTGAACAAAATCGCTCCCGGATCACCACTATTTCATGGGATTCCTATGAAAATTTGTGAAAAAAATGTAAACAGTGTGATGAAACTATAAGGTAAGCTTATGTGTTCGGTTTTTTGAGTGTATTTTGGTGAAGAAAATTTTATTGATATTATGTTCAAGTTATATATTCGTGCATTAAACATATGAAGATTAATATTCACAAATTTTATAACATCCTTAACTTTAATTAATATTCATCACATGAGCACTTATGTGTGTGTATACTACGCATTTTTCACTCGAATGCACATTTCTTCGATGCAATTGTACAATGTGCACTCTCTCACACACACACGACCGGGGTTTCGGCGCTGACCACCATCATCAGGTGACGAAGCAAGGTGAACAACCTGTATATATACAACACTGGAGGGAGGGGTGGGTGGGGATATAGTAATTAGGGGGTGGACACGGATTGTACTGTGGGTAGTGGTGGAGGATGGGGAGATAAGCTGGTAGCAGACCTTGAGTGTAATGAGGGAGGAGCGGAAGCAGCGACTGCGTCAAGGATAGGAGAGGAGGCAGCTAGGGTACAAATATTCATTTATTACCGAAACATTCGGGTCATTTGATGCTTTTATAATCTCCAGTTGTTCTAGTGAGTTCAACTCCCTTCTGTTATTAGATATATGTAAAATTTTAACAATAAAATCACTATGATGGTCACAAACTAAAAGATGCTTAGCGAAGTTGCTCTTGTCGTCATTGTTATGTTTAAAAGCTTGTAAATGTTCCTTACTTCTAATGTTAAAATTCCTGAGAGTTTGACCCTCATACACTCCAGCGCATTCACCACACTGTAAAGCATATACCCCATTTCTCTCCTTGGAGTTCATTGGGTCTTTGCACTTAGCAAATCACGTTTTTAAGGTTACCGGAGTTCTATAGGAGATGTTATCAATTTCTGTAGGGAATATTTTAGCCAATCTCTATGTGATGTCACCTATAGGTACATATCTTAAAGAACAGCACAGTTTTTTGTTACTTTGCAAGCTCTTGGTGGAATAAATGGATTCGAATGCCTATTTCTTTTGTTTATTAGAAATTAATTTCTCTATTAATCTGTTTGTGTACCCATTATTCCTAGCGATCTGTTTTATGACACTGAATTCCTTATTGAAGTCGTATTTTGACAGGGGTACGTTAAACAGGCGGTGAATTAGGGAATGGAATGCCACTATCTTTTGTGGATACCAATGTCTTGAATCGGTGGGAATGACAGGTTGTTCGCCTTGTTTTGTCACCTGATGATGAAGCTCAGCGGTGAAACCTGGGTCGTGTGTGTGAGAGAGTGCATATTTTTTTCTGTGGTTTGTAAATTTTTTTAAATAAATTGTTTTACAGAATGGAATACCACAAAGTTAGTAGTGAACTCATTTCATTTATACGTGAGGCTAGTATAGCCGTTCAAGTTAAGCTATATATTATAGAAAGCTTTCTATCAAGAAACACGTTGCATCCCTGAATACATACTACAACAGCCAATGCCTCCGTTTCAACCTTACACCATCATACAGGTGGCCTTGCCACCTTACTGCAGCCTCACCCTGGTGAACATCAAGCCCATTAAAAGAGAGCCACAAGGTACTTTCTGATTTAGCTAGGTATTTTAGAATCAATATTCTAGACACATGGACATTAAAGCATACCCAGAAATGGAAAGGCAGATGAACTTGCCAAAACAGATGCAAGTTGAAACCCATTTTGTCCTGAGCCAGTCCTATCAATTACTCTTACTACCAGCAGTTCAGACGTTGGAGAATAGATATCTAGCCAGCAGTCCACGATCTGGGACTTTAAAAAAGGATTAAGGCATGCCAAACTCCACATTGTGGGACTGAGGCTCCGCATGGCTAGAAAACTTCTAACATTTGATAGAAGCCGATTCAGAACAATAGCTAGATTACTCCCTGGTTGATATTGTGTAAACAGCACCTCAAACTCCTGGGTGTAGTATAAAACACCTAGATGCTGATTGTATGAAGAGGATGATTAAACAACATCACATATCCCTTGTGAATTTCCTCAAATTTCAAGGACCCCCATGAGGCACCTTGGAGCTCCATTTATGCATCCTTATGAAATGAGAAACATCCCCATAGAGGCACCCTGTCCTTGGCAAGGCGATGGGACTCAAAGGGTGATGCTGCTGACAGTGAATGGCACAATGTACCAGTGGGTCTAAGTGCCTTGGGAGTCCCACCACTTGAATCTATCTGGTCAGCGCTGAGGGAATTGGTGATTGTAGACTTGAGGCCTTTGAGGTATTGGTGTTGAAAAGAGTGAGCAGGGTGTATAGGAACACGTTAGATACAATACGGGAGGATAGGAAAAGGAGCTTAGAAAGGAGCAGGATAGGAAGCTGATAGGAGACAGCAAAAGAGGCTGGAACTACACTATAAACTATGGGTAAAGTACGACCTCGAGGTGATTCTTGGTAATCATTTCTCTCATGAAAGCTATATGTACCTAATAAAAACGATGGCTTTTTCATTCCTTCCTCATAAGCCATCGACATTGGGTGCAATTTGAAAAAAACCACTCCCGGATCACCACTATTTCATGGGATTCCTATGAAAATTTGTGAAAAAAATGTTAACAGTGTGATGAATCTCTATGGTAAGCTTATGTGTTCGGTTTTTGAGTGTATTTTGGTGAAGAAAATTTGATTGATGTTATGTTCAAGTTATATATTCGTGCATTAAACATATGAAGATTAATATTCACAC
The DNA here is from genome assembly GCA_963573305.1 of Pyrrhosoma nymphula. Taxonomy (NCBI): domain Eukaryota; kingdom Metazoa; phylum Arthropoda; class Insecta; order Odonata; family Coenagrionidae; genus Pyrrhosoma; species Pyrrhosoma nymphula. The sequence goes on from OY754330.1 coordinate 60,015,302, forward strand.
ATTTTACAATATCCTTAACTTTAATTAATATTCATCACATGAGCACATAAGCGTGTGTATACTACGCATTTTTCACTTGAATGCACATTTCTTCGATGCAATTGTACATTGTGGCTACGATTGCAACTAGCTATGGAAAGTCAACGCTGTGAGGAAGGGGAGCTGAGGGGAGCTGTCATTCGCAATTCGTGTTTCAACAGCGATGGTGAATTTTATTGATTTTTACCTCGGCATCTAAAAATGGAATGAGGATGAAGAGGTGAATGGTGTGCTCTCAGAAAGTAAAAAAATAGATGCTAAGCAATTCTAATTTTATGCGCCCTAAGTAATTACTCCTAAAAAATGTACCAGAAAATTATTATATTTGCCAATGCAATTCATTGGGGTAGTGAATAAAATGTTGGTTAGAAGTGTCAATAATTTTATCAGAAAAAGATATATAAGCTAAGAACTAAGAAGTTACTGCTCCAAAACTTTTTTGTAAAGCACTTACACATTCATTATATTTCTATCCTTTTTAAATGTGAACCCAATAAAATTCAGGAAGACAGCTTCAAACCCATGTACAAATTATAAAAAAATGAATTTAGCAGACGATGGTTAGACATTCATATCTTCGGAGGTTCTCATCATAATTATTTTTAAATAATTTAAAACCACAAACTAAGTATCCACGGGAAAAAAATTTAAAATAAAAATAAACGAATTTCCCGATGACGACGATGAATGTGGGACTACTTCCTCCAAGATCAATAAATGCTGCAGCGCTACAGCCAATCGAGTGCACGGGGGAAGCTTGGTTTGTTACATCCGTTTGTTCCGTTGTGTTCGTGAAGAACGGCTTGATCTCATTTACAGTATTAAGTGCTTGCCATAGGAAGTTTTTTTTTAGCAAGTACAAAGAATATTTTCGTTGAATTGTGCTTTCAGTATTTAAGCGTAAGTTGTGCTACGAATCATGATGCAGAACGGAATGGTTACTTTGCCGAATCAGAATGGCACCCTGCAGTGTAACACCTCCATGTCATCTGTGCAAAATACGAGTGCACAACCAGTGGAGAGTCAAACAAATCTCATTGTTAATTACCTGCCTCAGACAATGACTCAAGAAGATATTCGGTCGCTTTTCTCTTCTGTTGGGCAAGTAGATAACTGCAAACTCATACGGGACAAGAGTACTGGGCAAAGCTTGGGGTACGCATTTGTGAGCTATCGATCTCAGGAAGAAGCCGACAAAGCTATAAAAACACTGAATGGACTAAGACTGCAGAACAAAACTATTAAGGTGTCTTATGCCCGCCCAAGCAGTGATGCAATAAAAGGTGCCAATTTGTATATCAGCGGCTTGCCTCCTAATATAACACAAGTTGATTTGGAAAATATTTTTACTCCTTTTGGGCGCATTATTACTTCGCGGCTCCTGGGAGACAACTCAACAGTTCGCAACTATACCAACGGGGCTGGGGGAACACCTTTTGTGTACAAAGGTGTTGGCTTCGTTAGGTATGACCTACGAAGTGATGCGGAAAGAGCTATCAAGGAACTTGACGGAACTATTCCCAAAGGACTAACTGTTCCGATTAATGTGAAGTTTGCAAGTAACCAGCATAAGGCTACTCCGGCTGCAACTATGCCTATTATCACTCCTCCGTTGCCAGGATTTTTGACACCGGAAGCCAGACGAATTGGGGGTCCAATTCATCATCCAGCTGGTCGTTTCAACAAAGGAATTCAAAGGTTTACCCCCTTGGGCCTTCAGACGAGCCCAATTATAATGCCAGGAACTGCCATTACTGGGTCAGGTTGGTGCATCTTCGTGTTCAACCTTCCTCCGGAGACAGAAGACAACGTTTTGTGGCAATTATTTGGACCCTTTGGTGCAGTACATAGTGTAAAAGTTATTCGAGATGCTCAAACTAATAAGTGCAAGGGTTTTGGTTTTGTAAATATGATCAATTACGATGAGGCTGTAGTAGCTATTGAGTCATTGAATGGATATCCTCTTGGAGATCGCATATTGCAAATTTCATTCAAAACTAATAAGAGAAAAACTACGTAGATTATAGAGAGAATACTTTGATACATTAATATATATATACATACTAATATATACTTAATATCATTCACAGAGTGGCACCCTCAAAATCGTGCTGCTAGTCAGGAGAAATCAATCCCATAGTGGAATTGACTCCGCCACCATTTTATTGTAAAGCGTGACTGAGGATGTATTTTAAATGAATCTTTGAATTTCATTTTAAAAGTGACTGAATATATAAGTTTTTAAAAGCGGAAAATAATTAACTTTCCTTTTATAAATTGAGAATAGTTATGAAAACATTTTAATCCTTGGTCCGTTTAGAATTTAGGCCGATGCACTAATGGCAGAGAGCCTGTAGTTGTGTTGTGACGTTCGTAAGTCGTATTTTAATAATAATAATAATTTATTCAAATTTGTGCATTTATGTGTTTCCAGTGTAGGTAGTTTTAATCACCATGTTTTGGTGTCTAATATGCAAATTCAGTAGGCATATAGTCAGGTCATTCTAGTTTTGAACATAAAACTGTCTGACCCTTAAGTATTTCTATTGCTTGACTTTCATTGGATTTGTTTCACAATGATTACCTTTTATTGGTTTCAAATTTTTGGTTGTACTTAAGCATTTCTTTTATCGTTGAAATCCGTCCATGTCTTTATTTCATTTGCAATTAATATGTGCAATCTTACCCAAAAAGTTTTCAAATGGGTCTTAAAAAGTTAAGATCATAGCCACGGAAGAAGTGGCTCTCAAGTATTTAAATTTTTATAATTCACGTATTTACACTAAAGTTATTCTTTAATGCAAGTTCATTTTTTTCCTCCAGCTAATTGAGGTATTATTATTATTCTGTGGCAACTACTCCTTTAAATTATCACAACTATTTTGTTATGTTATTTTATTGCTAGTCAAAAGGAGTATTGGTATAGTTGTGTCATATAAGATTCAATTTATGATCAAGTGTTGTAATGGATGACGTATTTTGTAAAACATTTACTAAGCATATTATATATAGGTACATATTATCAAAGATGTCACTGCTACATGAACTAATTCAAGTTGCATGGTGAGGTGCATATGCTTAACAGTAAATGTAGGCTTAAAATTTCTGTAGTTTTTTGACAGTTAAAAAAAAATACTTTTATGTAGTGTAGGTGTTGTCGCTTAAACTGTATGTGATTAATACATTCTTTTGTTTCCATTAGTAGACAGTGATGTTTGTAACTCAACTTTACATTTTGTAATTTTTAAATATTTTGTTTCATGTTTTTTTCAACTGTATTTTGTTCTCAAAGGTTGAATAAGGTGATGTTTTGTACTTTATACTAGAACTGCTGTCATTATCATTTATTAATTTTCACATTTAAAATGTTATTTTTATTGCTGTAATTGTAATCTTGGAGTTGTTTCATAGACACAACTTAAGAAACATTGTCATTCTCTTTCATTTAATTTGGTACCACTTAAGTTCTGTTTTATAATAGTGAATTTCTGGTTTATTTTGTCACCATTTCAACCTATATAGACCCATTAAAGGCTGTTTTTTCTGTATTATGACTTTTTCTTTATATAGTTCTTTAAAGTCTATGCTGAATATATAGTTTATCCCCTTTAAACCATATCATTTTAACCAAATTTTTCTCAACCTCAGAACTTTTAAAAGCAAATTACTTCTTTAATCATTCATTAATAATCTCTAGAAATGAAAGCCTTTGGCTGATGCCATATTGCACTTGGGAGGTTCATATGAAAATACTTGCATTTGCAATTTATTCTCAGTAAAACTTATTTACTTACTGCTACTGTTGAACTGACTAACCTTATCAGCCTAGTTATTTTTGCACCTTTTATGATCAATCTGTTTTAACTCAGCTGATACATGATTCATCTTATTATTGATTTTTTTAGGTTGCTAATTTAGTAATTTTTTCAAGTTATTTCTTTATCAGTATGCTTTTGGATCTGGGCATCAGCTCCTCTAGCATTTGCAGTTGTGTATGTAAATTGACCATTAGTTCAAATGTTTTCGTTCGGGCATACCTCAACTCACTACCCTAATTATTTACTAATTGCAACGTTTTGTAGGTTTTTGCTATCAATATTAATTAAAACGTAAAATTGGAGTGTAATTATGGAGAAGGTACTAACATTAGCATAGCAGTGTAATTATTAATGTAAGCTCAAATTTTTGTGGTTCTTGTTGGAGGGAGTGATGTCTTCCATATTCAAAATATTTTTAAAATTGATGCATGTGAGAGGAAGAATTAGCCCCTTCTCTTTGTATTTCCTTTACCATGCACAAGTCATTTGGTGGGTTGAGAAGGTGAAAGGATGGAGGCTCTATGCTCAGGTTGCCTAAGACCGAAGGGTCAATTTTGTCAGTGTTTGAGAACATATTAGTATTTTGGTTTTCAGTGACTTGTGGCTTTGCTGGAGACTTACAATGGGGAAGGAATGCCTCAAGGTATTAAAAAATATTTACTTGTAATTTTGGGTTTAAGTGAAACAAATGAATCACAATTGATGTAGGTTGAGTTTTCAAGGGTGAAAAAATATTTCTCAGACTTAGAGTAATATACTGGGTTAGTAGGTACATACATGGTCTCAATCTAATTAGTATCTAATGGTTAGGATTTGGAAGCCTTTGGTTATATCTTAACTATTTTACCCCATCTCTGAGAAAAGACTAAAGAAATAGGCAACCATTACCAGAAGGTCAGTAATTCTGTTCCTCAGGCTTCCTTTCTGGAGACACTATCTGTAGATAAAATTAGCTGTGGTTCAGTTTCCATAGTTTTTAATTTTCATGATTATGATGGATTTTACTATTCTTCCTTAAATTAATGCATATTTATGTGGAAAAACTTATTTCTGAACTAAGAAGCCTAAGGTTAAAATAGGGAGAAAGATGGATTGGGGTGGTTAGGAGTTGAAAGGACCGCAAAAGTGGGAGACATAAGGAATGGTGGGGGAGAAGGTTGGGACTAGGTGCTAACAGATGTTGGGACTATGTGACGCTTTCATGAGAAAGTTTAAAGACCTATTCAGGGACATTTTCAAAGGTCGAAGGACATTTTCCTGAATGCATCATGGTAAATATAGAAACATGTTTCTCTCAGCTAAAGGTTTAATCCACTAATTTTAAATTTCTGACAGTTCGTAGGACTGCAGCCCCCTCAGATGTGCTAGACTTGAATTTTTTAAGGTACATATAAGTTCAGCAGCATATTTCTAATTTTTATTCAGTCAGAAAAAAAAATCACATTGAATTGCTTGTCTAATTAAAATAGAATTTATTGTATAATTACATAGTACCATCCAATTCAAAGTATATGTAGATACTTGGTAACAATGAATATTGCCTCTTAGGGAACTATTTAAGTCATTTCTCCTGATGTTTGTTGAATTTCATAGTGTTCAAAATTTTATTCATCTTATAAATTACATTGTTTTTATTTGCTCCAAGGAGGAATGCAATGTATGTTTTCCTGTATTATAATTCTTTAAGAACTGACATTTTCTTATTTAACATAAACATCACTCTGAATTACTTCAATTTAAGTATACAGCATGACCTAAGCCATGGATTGGGGAGAATAGAGCCATTTAATGGTTCCTTGATATCTAAATCAGAATGTCTGGCTTTATCAACTGAATGCCACAGTATGGGTTCTACTGGAGTTAAACTAATAATATGGCGGATAAGATGAAGAATATGAATCTTGATACAGTAATAAATCTCATACAGACAAACCATATTACCTCCTGTACTGGAACCAGCATTGAAATGCCATTTTTTAAACTCAAATGAAATGCCCTATGAAATATCCAAGTCAAGAAAATCTTATATTTCATGCTTTCTCATGTTTGCGTTGGCAAGTAAATTCATTCTCCACTCAATTGCACGTTTAAAATGGCTTTTGAGCCACCAGCTTTCTATGAGGTGCTTCATCATTAATTATTCACCTAATGGAATATTTTCTGTACAAAATCCTGGATTTTGGCTAGCCCTAGTCTTATTCGTTTCAGGAATATTCTTTTCTGGGATGATATGTTAGTCCATTACATTGAACACTTGGCTGCTAGCCTGATGGTATCAGACATGGATTGTGGTGGTGCTTCTGAACACCCTCCAGTGAAACCCAAGCTGTATGCCTAGTTGAATGCCAGAAACTTCTTGAAAACCACCAGAAGCACTGTGATACTATCCACCCATTCCCTAGTTGTTGTTAATGCTATAAAGCTTTCTGCCAAGTTAGCTTTACTTTTATCTATCAAACCATCAGTGGTGCCATCAGAAGGGGGTCATGGCACAAAGAGTGTCATAAAAATAATTAGGGGTGGAAGGAACCCAGGATTTTAGGAAATTTAGAAGGGGGAGATGAAAGAATAAATTGTTTATGGGGGGATGAGTCATTGAGCCTTGGGGAGGATGTGCACCACTGCATTTAATGAATGGGTGGCAGTGATACGCTATCCCGAGATGTAATTTAAATGACTCTCCCAATCATTAGTTAGATGAACTACCATAGTCATGTAGGTATGTTAGCGCTTATCAGAGGTATTATGCAATATCGTTAAGCTCTGCTTTTACTTGTAGCCAAACTTAGGTTTAATTACTGAACTAACTTAGAGCTAGACACCTTTTTTAACTGAAAACTCTGAAGTTTGTTTTATACATTTTAAGGACATTTATTTTACGTGTCCTCACAGCAACTGTCAGGCAGGTCATAATGTAGAGAGCACAGTTTGATGTGAACTTAGTTCATAATGCTTTTTATGCAGCCATAAGAAACTACATTCACCTTTTTGATATCTACTGGTAGCTAAAATAATGACAAAGAAATTTTTAGGATGTATGCCTCAAAGCCTCCTCCAACCTGTAGTGCAGACTTGACAAACACCAGGTGAAATTTAGAGTGTGTGTGAATTGATTTGTGTGGTAGTCCATTAGCCTTGCATCAAAGCATTGCTTCATTTCTACCGTAAACAAGTTTTAAATGTTATACTTCATGGTAGAATCAATAGTATGGCCTCGATTTTGTATGATATACCATCATTAGACTTAACCTTTTCAAGGTGAAACAAGTCAACTTCGTGCACTGATTAAACATGATACATGCATTTATATGTGTGTGTGTGTGTATACACACACTTTTTCTCCAGCTGACAAAGAGCTTACAGGCTCGAAATGTTGTTACCCAGTAAGTCGTCTCTTTTTACTTTTCTTTCCCCACCCCCTGTCCAGTGTATATTTTTTTATTATATATATTTTTAATATTTCATGATTGCTAGATTTGGAAATTATTTCACACAAATATATTTCTGTGATATTGTGCTTTATTTTTTCAAAACTGGAAAATATTTGGAGGTGTAGTATTCAAGACTCCTGTATCCCATTAAACACAGTGATTTGTATTGGGAAGTAAGATTGCATATTGATAGTTAGCATTTTGTTGGGTTTCTTTTATGGCTTAGTTTTTAAGTGATTGACCTATTCATCTGTTTTAAGAAAGAACAACTTTCAGTGGTTTTAAATGGTGCCTTTGAATTGAGCATCAACTTATTTATCCTTTGATCATTTTTCCAGTTGCTATACCCAGGTATTACCTAACTATGCAGTTTAGTACACATTCAGCCTCTGAAGGTAATGCTCATGCAAATGTACATGTTAGAACGGCACTGAGGGTCGTATGCAGAGACGTCCCTCTAGGGCTAACTGTACCGATATGACGTCAGAAGCAGGATAACCGATCCAACACCGATTTCTTAGTCGTCACTATACGGCTGTCGGGTCAACTCTCCCTTCAAATAAGCTTTCGTAAACCGATCCCTTCCCGATAAGTTATAGGGTGGTCTGGGGCACCCTGTAGCTGTAAAGGGATGGATTTCTGAGCCAAGATGGCAGAAATGCGTCGATCGTCTCTGGATTTTGGCAATTTTTTCTTGACATCTGTTGATGTTAGCGATCCAAATGTGTTTAACCTTATGTTTTTTCAGTCTGGCGATATCCATTTATTACATTATATATGCTTGTTATAATGAAACGTTCAAAAATTGACCGAATATTGAACAACTCCGATGTGGAATTGTGGCGATACTCCACATATCGCCATTACATTTGATGCATTGGCTCGGTGGATCCACTCTCGCCTCCAATGCGGGAGGCCAGTGTTCGGTTCTCGGTGCCGGCAAATATTTTTTTCCAATTTTTTCGAAACATATCTAGATGGTTCTATATAATTCTGGTGTGGCGTTCCAGACAATTTTTCCATCTTCACCACCAATATAAAAGCCGCTTCTCCTGCCGCTCAAGGCAGTCTTGTAAGAAGAGCTGCACGATAAACAGAGAATATAGAAACGCCTTATCATTCTGCACTGCCTACGCTACAGAATGTATAGGGAAAATAACTTGGTATTTTAATTAAATTTATTGTTAGCAATATTGCATATGCTTTCAAAGATTTCTTTTGAAAGAAAGAGAATAGAATGTCCAATTATCTATAGAAGTTTCAATGCGGTGACATGGAACAATGCTTAGGCTTACCTTATATAGCATTAAAAATATCTTGCGGGAAATAAGTAAAATTGGAGCATGCAAGGATGTCAAGGGATGTCAGAAAATGCCACAGGTGACAAAGATGGTGAATGGGCTTGTATAGCCTGCTTTTTCATGAAAAATACAGGGTACTGAACCCAAAAAGTATAATAAGTTATACTTTTTGGGTTCAGTACCCTGTATTTTTCATGAAAAAGCAGGCTATACAAGCCCATTCACCATCTTTGTCACCTGTGGCATTTTCTGACATCCCTTGACATCCTTGCATGCTCCAATTTTACTTATTTCCCGCAAGATATTTTTATTATTAATTGCTTTTTGAGTCAAACATAGGTTTAGAGGTTTACCATATTTCAAAAACTCTTAATCAATTCTTTATTCATGTATATGTTAATATCACTGGTCTTGATCCATTAACCTAAGGTCCATGAAAAAGGCTAGAATATCATAGTTTCAGATGAATACCCTTTATATTGCTATAAAAATATGGTTGCAAATGCGAGTAACATTTACAATGAATTGGGGAATTATCCAATAACTTTTAGAAAAGCAGGTTTAAGGATTAGACTTAGCTCTCTCCACATTTTCTTTGATGGAATAATTTCTGCCATAGGTTTAATTTATGGTTATAATGCATTGAGCAAATTTAATTTTACAGAGTCCTAGAAAGAAATCTGCATGATAATGGTATTTTGAACTTAATTAAAACCATTTCCCATAGCTTAAAATATAACAAAATATTATTTGACCTATTGAAGATTGTCAGTCATTTTGGAGCAATAGTTAAACAATTAGGTGAACAGGAAATGTGACAAATATCTATACCATCCAGTATTTTTGAGTCAGGTCATATGTGTAATTCGTCCAATGCTGCTCAATGGGCACTGATCGACGCAATGCATTGTGGACAGTAAACATGGTAAAACGTCACAGAAGCATGACGTAAGTATGAAAATTACAGCGATCTAGTCAACACCCCTACTTCGTACAGTGCCGGTGGGTTCGGCTGTCGGGACGTTTAAGACAACAATTATTAGGGAAAATGCAACCGATAACTGTACCTACTGCTGCCACCATTTGGCGCATAGGGAAAGTGACAGTTTCGTCTCTGCATACGGCCCTGATTTCTTCCAACCAAGGGAAAAAATGACAATGATTTTCAAGAAGTGTACATAGGTAGTAAAAATGTTGGAAAAACAATACATATTTCAATAGTCGGATATCCTCTATGTCCACAAAGTTACCGATGAAGCATCTAAGTATGTACATTCATAAGATTTTGTCCACCAGCCCAGGAAAAGACACCAGGCATTAAAAAGTATCATTCGATATGACACTAATAGATTATAGCCATGTTTAATCCTGGGTGTTATCCCAAGTAGTAAAATGCAATGAATTAATTAGTTCCAAATGTATTGATGGGATGTTTAAGAAAAATTTTGAATTACCCTTTTTTAAGACTGAAACGGTGGTGTAGATACTAATTTTTCCTGGGGGGATATAGATCTTTATTTATTAATTGATATTGCATATTTCACTGGGGCATTAACATATTTTATCAAACTGTCATGAGACATGGGTGTAGCCACATTCATCCTAAAAATACCACGAATGCTGATGATGTTATTGGGATTCAAGTACATACTTCAATTGCTCATTCCTGAAAAACAGTAGCTGGGAGAAAATTATTCTTGGTCACCTATGCAGGCAGTAGATAATCTGGCCAAAGGAAATGGATTCCTCCCCTTTATCTACGCCCTATATACCTACGCCCATAATGTGATGTCCTTCGAAATTTTGAATTTGTTGTTCAAAGACCATACAGTATATGCACATAAGACGTATGAGTTGCTAAAATAAACTTTTATCACTATTTAAAGTCACTGATTATTCAGAAACTCATTTTACACACTTGTGATATTAAATTCATGGCAATTACTTGAGTTTCAATTTAAAATACGATAAATTCACACTACTTCTCAGATGATCAGGTAGTCAGTTATAATCTCTGACATTCATTGCTGAAGAATTATTGTCAGGCATAAACAATTTATGGTGAATGAAAATTTTTCTTCCTCATTTCATAAGAGTGGAAGTCCCATTTACATGAAAGAGATGGATTTCTTTGTAACCATTCTGAAATGGAAAATATACTGGATGTTCTGAATAAATGTTAACATTGAGTCTGGAAGATGGTAGTCGTCAGTTTGAATATATGAAAACACCCTGGAAATGGTAGATTAGCCGAGAGAGAAGGTACCTTCTCAACTTTTCTTTCATTTTTTTAATTTTCTTGATTTAATGTGATCTTTAATTTGACTCATTGTACTGGCATCTATCCCAGTAAGCACTGCATTTATAGTCACTCAATGTGTGAGCAGGTAAATTATTTTGGGACCCTGGACAATTCCTTAATTCATGTATATTCTAAGGCCAGCCTAAGCTAACTCTCACAATAGGAATTTCACACATCTCTCAGCCTATTTAGGCCCTTTTGGCTTCCTACGACTCAAGGTGTTTGAGATATGGGTGTGGAGAAGAATGGAGAGAATTCGCTGAGTAGTGAGGAATACTAACAAAGGCTTTTTTGGATATGGCAGGAGAGGAAATGAGGTTGGTAGCTGAGATATGGAGAGGGCAACAGAAATGGCTGGAGGGTATTGAAAGGGACAGATGGTTAATCATAAGAGATGATGGAGGGGAGAATATGAACTAGGTAAATGTGGAAGAGGAAAAGAATCTCATAAGGACTCATTAAGGCATGACAAAGGCAAAAATATGAGGAACTCAAGAGAAATTCAGTGGCAGGCAACCAGATAATCAGAAGCAATGTTTGAACATATCCCAAAATTGGGGAATTGATCAAGAGACTGCCCCTATCACCTACCAATCAATCGGTAGAATACCAATGTAATGATAAGCTCATGATGCATTTGACCCCAAATGTCTGGCCTAAAGTAAGGGAATTTCATGCATCTAATGCAACATAATGTCTCACTAATTACTGTTGCAAGGGGTAAACTATGACCTCCATAGATGAAAAAAAAATAATTGTTTGCAATGATACCTTATGTATGGAGCTTGCTATTTTATGGTTGTGAAACCTGAACTATAATATGTAGCAGGAAAACAAAGAAGATTAAAAGCCATGGAAATTTGGTGTTGTTAATGTGAATATCAAACGTATAGAGATAATTCCCAATTAAGAAGTCCCATAAAGGGCAGGGGGAAAAGATACTTGATGTTGACACAGTGAATTAGATGAGACAAACAAATTTGACACACATTCTGGGGCATAACAGCCAACTGAAATCTTTGTTGAAAGGAGCAACAAATGGGAAGATTTACCTGAGATGAAAAACATGAAACAAATTGTTGAAGGTGTCAAAATGAGGAATAATGAAGTAACTGTGTGGTTAGATGAAAAAAGAATGGGATGGAGAGTGGCAGCAAACCCATATTTAGATTGCATGGGGACCGCTGATGATGTCACTAGATGATCAGGATTTTTTTGTTCTGATAAAGCAGCTCATAAAAAATATTTTTAAAGCATAAAACAATTTAGCAATTTAATGAAGCCAGGAACTAGTTGGAACGATAGTAAATGGGAAACATGAGGACTGACTTGCACTATTTAATGCATTACATATTTTGTCAATGAAAAATGAAGTACAGTTGAGGACCTCAAATTCATAATCCCAAAATTCGGAAAACCCAAAATCCACAAGATTTGAAGCTAAATTTTCAAACTCCCTCCACATGTTTTTTCGTTCTACTGCCACGCAGCACCACTATCGCTTCCAGTCGTGGAACTATTGGAGACTATTCATGTTAGATTTACGTGATCTTACTGACGTAAATTTTCTTGTCGGGTGTTATACCTCAATTTAGACCTTTTAAGATTAATGAAATGCCTGGAACCAGCCCAAGGACCCAAAATACAGAAAACTCCAAAATCCAGAAATCACTCGGTCCCATGCTTTCCAGATTTGAGGTCCTGTACTGTACTTATTTAAAAAATTTTAAATAGCAAAATTATTATTTTATTGTATCAATTTTTATGCATTTTGTGCTAGAACTGTATGTATGCTATGCTTATGCCTGTTATTTAAAATTATTTTACGATATTTATAGGTTGTATAAAACTCTAAATTTGTTAAATTATATTTTTCGTTCATAATGATTTAATATTATTTTAAAGTCATTTTTTGAGATCCTGTTGCTTCTTGCAATTAGGTCAATCTTTCAGTCAGTCGCTGTTCAAGTCATATCACACTCATTTTGCCTAGTAAAAGCATTTTCAGAGCTGGGTAAGTGACATGCAAATGACTTTGTATATTTGAGCTTCCAAAAGCCCAATAAAAGCCCAAAGCTGTAAATTTATTCCCGATGGAGATGATTGATGAAAATTGCCATTTATAGAAAATGAAGGGATACGATGAATTAGCTTCATTTAGTTGTTATTTTCTAGTGCCAGAGATACTGATGAATGCCTTTCAATGATAGGTATACTTTAACAAAGGTACAGAAGAAAAATGTTTGTAAAAAATGAGGTAAAATATTTTCTAATACAGATATGTACACTGTTTTTAAGTTACCAGTTTCCTTATCCTCTGTTGTGTGTTCAAATAAATTGTGAAATAAAACATTAATTAATAATAATATGTAACTATTTTTGATAAAAATTAATTATATGAAGTATTTCCAGTGGAAAATGCACATGATGTATTCTTATAGTGACTAATTCACTTTTGTAATAGACTGATTACTATAGTGAAAATATTCCTGAGAGAAATATTGCACAGCAGTTATTTTAACTTATTATCCTTTTCAAATATCTTGGGGACTGAGAGGCAGGACAAAAATTTGTGGGGGTGAGCGAAGAGAAAGTTCCTTGTAACGTGACTTTCTCAGAGCCAACTAGGATGCAGTAGGCGTGGTCTAGCCTCTTGGAAATTCAGTTGCTCTCACACCTTCGTTGTGTCCACTTTGTGAATCCGCTTGCTGTGTTGCCAAACCTTTGATGTTTTTGGTCTGTGTCGATCGGTGTTTTTTGGTCGGTGGTGATCGTTGTTTTTTGGTCCATGTTGATCGGAGAAATCCTGTACTAGTAAATACTATATATTGACTTATATTCACTGTTAAATAAAACGCAATTTGCGAAACTTTTGTGTTACGATTTTCCTTTCATTAAGATTTTGTATAATATGTATGACGAGAATAATATTGACAGCGAATTATGTTGGTAAACCCATTCCTGCTGCTGCCGTTTTCGTGAAAAATAGCATATTCTTTTTCGTACTGTTATCGTTTTTGTTCTAAAACATTGCACACGTGAATCAACCAGTTTTTCTAAGTCGACTTCTGCTGCTGCCGTTTTTTGTAGGAAATAGCATTCACTTTTGCACATTCATGTATGTTTTTTGTTCTCAAAATATTTCTACTCCTTCCCTTAATGACCGCAGGGAAAGGCCCAGGTAATAAGCCCCTAGAGTGAAAAGAATGCATTAGTCACCCTCCCTTGGGTTTTGCGACCTGGGCGTCGGCTGGGCGACACCCGTCGCGCAGAGAAGTATCTCTCGCCGTGGCCCATGTGGGCTTGCCACTGAAGGAGTTGAGGGATAACAATATCGGCAACGTCAAGCTTGACCCGCCCCTCTCGAAGGCAGTTCCCCACCCCCTGTTAGCGGAGACATTCGAACTATTCCGGGCTGATGCAAAAGGCACCTGCCCACACAAATTTTAGTCCTGCCTCTCAGCCCCCAAGATATTTGGAAAGCATAATAGATGGAAAGTATGTCAAGAGATTTAGGTAGATGAAATCAGACGTAATATTGCCTATGACAAGCACCCTATCAGTGACTGTGTCGACAGTTGGATATGTTCATGCCTAAGGAAGTCTATACATGCTGAAAATATTGATGTATTAAGATGAAAATTTCCTAATAATATGTTATTTTAAACTTAAGTCCCTTCAGTTACATGTAGAAAGGATTTTCCTGTAACCAATTCATTTTAGGCTTTAACCCTTCAGATGTGCCAGCTTCATTTTTTTGATACCACTGTATGCGGGATAAATGTTTGGGGATTACTATCCCATTCCTGCACGGGAAAGTGAGTAGTGGTTAGTGGACCTTTATAATCTAGATTGAACTTTTCCCATGGGCTAGGGGAAGCTGTTGTTGTTAAGTATCAGTGGTGATGCAGTCATTGATGAATGTTATATGAAACTATTATTGAATATGCACTCAACATTTACTTCCCTGTCTTCAGTCTGATTGATTGGATCCTTAATAGCACATATACATTAATTCCATGATTTTTGGCCACAATATTTAATGTTAAAGTAAGTAAGAAATGTGGTCATAAACCTCATCTGAGGACCATATACCCTACCTAATTACCCTAAAGAGTAGAATCCCACACCAGAAAGATAAAAATTTGTGCCCATTTGAAACTCTCTTGGAAAAATTAAGCCATAAAATTAGGAGAGAGACTAGAAGAGGGAAGAAGATGGCGTCCAAGCGTACTTCAACTTATTCCCCACAGCTACCAGAGACAACATAACAATGTTTCTCCTAGCTAGAATGGACATTTTTTTGCTGGCTGCTCATGTATTCATTGATGCAATGGTCATGGAGATTTAATATCCCATTTAAAGATTCTGATAATGATAATTGACAGTTTTTAGCCAGCTGGATTAGCATTTTAAATCAAGCACGACTCGTATAATGCCTAATAGTGCTTATGAATTTATCCCATTGTAACGCAGAGTGAATAAAGGTGTAGGTGATTCAGTGGTTGATTAAGGTCATTATTTGGGGGGGTATGGAATACCTTATGAACACCATTTTTCCTATTGTACCAGGTCCGGTCATCCCCCCGCATCCCCTTTAATACACCTCTGTGGTGATGCCTAACATCTCCCGAAAGCTGCATAGCAATTGGTTGCCATTGTACCACCTCCATGAATATTTTTTTCTTATTAATAATCAGAATGGTTAACTACATATGCCTTGCTTGTATTATTTGTGTAAGTAAAAATATTTAGAAATTATTTTTTCTTATTATCAAGATGCCATTTGACCAGTTCAATGAACTATCACAGGGCTGATTTATGAAATATATTCAGACATAGGAAAACTTTTCTTGTTGGTTCCAAACTTGTGTTCAAGCTATTGACTTCCGGCATTTTAATGGATAACAAGGTAAAACACTGGTAGTGTGAATGGGGCATTGGCTAAATTTCACAATAAATCAGAGTAACGTAATTGAGAGACCCTAAGTAATTGTCAATAGAAGATACTTCAGATTTTAGGCAAATTAAACTAATATTTTTCAACAAAAATTAAACGTTCTCATAGTACCACAGAAAATATTTGTGCTAGTATTCTTCTTAGCTTATCTTAACTCTCAATCCATGATTCTCTTAACTCTCAATCACTTTTCTAAATTTCATTGGAGCGAGAAAAAAAGCTCATTTGTCAGCTGATAAAACATCAAGCCATGTACATATATGGAGTAGAAGGCCTTGATAATTTGAGAGTCACTTTCCATTGAGATTTATCCAAATTCCTTTGGATCCATTGCAACTATAATTTTATTTAATGTTTTTGATTAACCTTATAAAAAGTAATCAGTTTATTTGTTGTTGGCATTTTTTGAAGAAACATTGAAAACATTTAATTGGCTGTGTAATTTTTGTTTGAAGACTTCGCAGCTTTTTTGTCTAAAGATGATGTTTTCGGGGTATGCTGCATAATGTTCATTTTAAAAAAACTCAACGTTTCGCTTCTCCTACTGGAAGCGTCATCAAGAGAATGAGCATTTTTCAGCTTCAGCTCGGTCTTATGTAGATGCATTGATGTCCATTGCACCAGTGTTGGGCTGATTTGAATTTTGTGCGGGATGCATTAGCCGTTTGGCTTTTGCAGGAGCCAGGAACCCTTTCCAAACCCAGCTCAGGTTATATACATCCTCCCTATTGAAGTATTTTGGTCTTTTGGCTATCTCTATGGCCTCACCTATTAAGCGCGATTGGTATTCTTGCATCTTGGCCAAGACCCGTGTTTGGTCTAACATTATCCTATGTCCAGGACTTGAGGCAGAATGTTTGACGACCGCTGATGTGTCCCATTTATGCAGCTTCATCGCTCTCTCGTGCTTTGCTTTCTGTAGACCGAATATCCTAGGCTCCCATCTATTCTCCTATTCACCAGGACAACCAAAAATGGCAGACAACCTCCTTCTTCCAGCTCTTTTGTAAATTTAATGTCTGGATGGATACTGTTAGGTGTTCATGTAAAGCCTCCAGCTTCTCCTTTCCATGTGGCCAGATCACAAAAATGTCATCCACATATCTGAACCAGCTAGATATTCAGTCAACAGAAAGAAAACCCACACCGATAGGTATTTGAATTCGGTGTCCGATCACCATCCAATGCAGAAATATTGCATTATTAAAACTTTAAGCCACCCCACCAGAATTGTGTCTGATACTGAAAGTCTGGACAAAGAAATGAAACATCTTACGTGGGCTCTCAAAGGAAATGGTTACAGCACCTCCTTCATAAAAAGAGCAATGGAAGAAAGGCAACAACACCATAATGATGACGACCACAAGAAGAAACCATTGACGTATGCAAAACTTCCCTACATCTCCGGAGTCACTGAGGTAAAGAAAAAAAAACATCCTACCCTCACCGAAGGGTAGCCATCCTCTCCTTCAATCTATGGGAGTGTATGAGGTTCCCTGCCACTGCGGCAGAAGCTATGTGGGGCAGAGTAAGCGAGCCATCTCTCAAAGGCTTAAAGAGCACAAGAGAGTGATGGAGCTAAAAAATGGGACACATCAGCAGTCACCGAACATTCTGCCTCAAGCCCTGGACATAGGATAATGTTCGACCAAACAACAGGTCTTGGCCCAGATGCAAGAATACCACCTGCGCTTAATAGGTGAGGCCATAGAAATAGCCAAAAGACCAAAAACCTTCAATAGGGAGGATGGATATAACCTGAGCCGGGTTTGGAAAGGGTTCCTGGCTCCTGCAAAAGCCAAACGGCTAATGTATCCCGCACAAAATTCAAATCGGCCCAACACTGGTGCAATGGACATCGATACATCTATGTAAGACCGAGCAGAAGCTGAAAAATGCTCATTCTCTTGATGATGCTTCCAGTAGGAGAAGCGAAACGTTGAGTTTTTTTTAAAATGAACATTATGCAGCATACCCCGAAAACATCATCATTTATGACTGTGTAATGCTAGCCTTCAAGCATGGAAATAGTTGTAATCTTCTTTCAGTAATGTCCAAAAAATAAGATTAAAATGTTTATGTGATTCTTGCTGCCCAGGTTGCCAAAAAAAATGTTGGCTGACTGTGGAAAAATGGCCCCTTTTCTTTGTAAAATGCCATTCAGAGTTTTATGAATACCCATGTAGTTTTAATGCTGATGGTAGGTTGTATTTTGTGGAGCTTGATGTGACTATTATACGATAAACTCTTAATGATATAAAAATAATTCTAGATCCTGAGATGAAATACTTTCCATTTTCTTACTTTATACATTCTACCCATGTAACTTCTCTTTGCACTAAGGAACAAATACATTTATTACATATATTGTCTTGACTTCCAAATCCTCTTTATGATTTTTATTCATCACACATGCCGATTTCCCATTGGTCTCATTTTCATGCTTTTGGCATCTCTTGTGCAGCTTGGATACTTGTCACATCTTTGTGCTTTTATTTTCTCTGTCTTATTCCTATAAAAATACATCATTTATTAGTGTGTAGAGATTACTCACATTAAGTTGGTATCCATGTCCTAATCACTGTTTCAGAGCTGGAAGTGATAGGAATTGGATACGATATCTGTTGATATAAATGTTGTCAGCATAAATTCTAATGTCCCTGGAGATTGACTCTGTCTTTGGATGCCGGCATTATCATGACAAGAGGAATACCTCAAGGATTTTTTTTCACATGGATTAAACGGGAAAGTATCTGTGACTAATTACGCTATTTCATTCCCAGCTACTTTAGGTAACACTACGGCTTATGTAGTTTAATTTAAGGTTGCATTCAGATATTGCATGAAGCAACGATGATAAATTGTTGTGCCTCACAAAAAAATGCTTTGCTTTCAACTTAAGAGGAATTCTTCAGGACAAATAAACTAAGCTGCATCTTTGAAATATTATTCCGAATTATAGTCCCTGTATCTAAATTAGAAAATACATTATGATATTTTTATTTCCAGTTTAATTAATATCTGGGTGCTTTCCTTAATTGACTTTAATGCTGATTGAATCCAAGATCACTTGTGTATGTAATCTTATGATACAGCCCTTTAAGAGATAAAACTGTTTTTTTTTATATAAGTTGTTTATAAGATAATGTTCACTGCAAATCAGCCAATTGAAATTTTTACCATGCTAAAAAGTCTGAATGCAAGGGCGTAACAAGGGAAAGCTCTTGGGGGCCATTAGTATTTGTGCACCTATGGGCATGTAAAATAACAGAAAAATTGACATAGTTTATTATTATTAATTTCAAAACAAGACTTATAATTACAGCTATTATACTTAATTATAGTTAATACAATTAAAAATTGAAAATATTTGGCAATTACATTTGCATTTATCACAATTTGAATGTAGGATATTAAAATTGAGCTTTTTCTCCATTGTTGCCCCCCCCCCCCCCTCCCTTGGTTAAACCCTTGGAATGAAAACAAAAGTTAAGGTTCTAACACAAGATTTCAGGATTATCAAGCAATGATCCAAGCTCCTACCAATGCTTAATATAAGAACTCATTAAAAAAAAGGAGACTAAAATTATAATTACAAATGTGGAACAACTTTTTGTTTGCCCATAGATAATAACTTCAGAAAATGACAAAAATTATTTATTTTGGTATTATTCAATAAACTTACTTCTGTCATTTAGTTTGGGTGAGTAATTTGATGTAGGTACTTAGTTAAAATGAGAGCTATTTATGAATGCTTCATGTCAATAATGAGCCTTAACAAGTCTATTATGGATGCAATTGTCAATTAATTATAGATCTTTAGATAGATAACTCATTCCATATCATAATCACCAAAGCCCGAGAATTTCCCTAAAGAAAAAGTATCACTGTATATTCGTTAAATCTTGCACTTTTTCTCTGTGGTAGTATTCACATTTCAGCAGTCTATTTATTTCGTACTATCTTTTCTAGGCTCTGTTTGCAATACATTGCTTTAGTATATTAGGTATTGAAAATTTGATATAACATTTCCTTATTCCCCTATCCTTTCAGAAATGGTAAGTCTATCTTCAGGTATGTTTTCTATTATTATAATAAGCTAATTCTAGAAAGGCTATTTCTGAACATATTGTATAAGGTTTTGTTCTGTCAAACTGATCATTTCCCTTATTGAGCCTTGTATATGTATTGTATTTGAGAAAATGTGAGTAAGCTTACAGAGGTCCACCATTTACATTGATTCTCTATGTAATCTCTCAAAGAGACTACCAATATGAAAAAGAAAGATACGAGATGAATTCAAGATAGAAACTTTTCAAAGGCCTCTTTCAGCCTTTGAAAGTGTCTCAACAAGAGTGTCCATTGGATGACATATGCCCTCTAAGTATCTATGCAGACAAAGTCCTTGGCAGAAAACATCTGCAAAGACTGTACAGTCAATTTGCTCAACATGTGAGATGACTTCCTCTTCAGTAGCAGTAAACAAGAGAGGAGATGCACTAATTTCTCTAATCCCAGTTAACAATTTTTGTAACCTTTGAATACTATGATTTTCATTTTCCTTACAGCTCTATCCATTTCATTTATTTTTGTACTGAAGATTTCATTAGCATTCTAATGTTTAGTTATCTGCTATCAATGTAAATAGTGGACTTTTTGCTTAGCAGCATATGTCAAATTTGGAATCAAATTTCCATGAATTTAATGTTGACTACCTTTCATTATTTTAAATAAATATCTGAAAAATTAATTTTTGTCTCTTTATTTTTAGTTTGATTAGTATTTTTAAGAGGCAGAAAAGATTTTTTTGAAAGAAATTGTCAGGATTAGGTTAACTATTTATTTATATGCAAAGGAAAATTCCTAGATAGCTTTCTCAGTAGAATACCGATTCTATTGGGTGTATCAACAAAATTTTTATTTTTGATAATCATCCTATTCATATAAAAAAACAAATCTTGTGAATTACTCAGAAATGTTTGTTATCCTTTCTTTACCCTTCCTATACAGCCTCTTAAAGGACAAATTGTCAACAAGCTGACTGCTGCCTATAAATGAACTACACAACTTTTCTTGTCTTTTGCTAAAGCTAAATCCAAGATTTTTAAAACTAAGAGTTATGAATGAGTGAAAATAGGCAAGGGTTAGCCAGATACAAACGGAGGAAGCAATAACCCTGTTTTTGGTTGTCTATGCCCAATGGATGGGATGATTGTGGTAGGTGTATGAGCTACAACAGTTGTATTTCCCACGCTAATGATGTCATAGATAATTCTATCCCAACTTAAATACTTGCATTGGGAGGAAGGCCTGTGAGAGGCTGTATCTAAAGCAATGAGAAAACCTGCAGGAATTAATTTCAATATAACTTTGATGGAAAATTCATACATACATGATGTTGACAGTATGTGACAACTTTATTACAACAATATAATAACATCAAACAAACATAAAAATGAATGGTGAAATTAAAAATAAACATGACTGAGCTGTATACACCTGAGAATAATTACTTGCCACTCCTCATAAGACATTCCAACAGCAGGTGGCCCCAACTATTGATTCTAGCAGAAAGATGAGTTTAATTTGTTTTGAAAACAAAAATGATAGGTAATGAGTCAGATTTCTATGGAAATGGTACAGCTAGAATGAATATTGGACAGATATTGCCAGATGTACATGTATGCAGTTGGTTGGTCCAGTATCATTCATTCCATACATTTTTATAAAGGGGAAAAGTAGAAGAAGGACAAAAGGAATGGGATGCAGTCTTAAACAAAGAAGCAACAGATTTTGGAATGATATGGCTGACATTAAGGGTGAGCATTGAGAGGAATAGAAAAATCAAGAGCTTTGGAGGAGAGAGAGTGGACTTTGATTCTTGGAGGATCAGCTTCAGCATAAAAAATGCATGTGTGGTGACAATACTGATGTGACGTCCAAGGCACTTATAGTTTCCTGATTCCTGGCATTTTGGAACCTTGGGGTATCAAAACCAGGAAATGATATTCACTGAAAATTCCTGAAATAATCTTTTTCACTAAATTTTAATTCATCACCAAGAGTAATGATCATAATAGTAACTGCCCAGTGAGAAATAGGTGGTGGAATCAACGTGGGACCGACGTGGAAATTCCGGTGGAGAGTAGGTGGAAATAAAACGTGGGTATCACGTGATTTTGGTTCGTGGGATCAACGTGGAACGCACGTGGAAATTTGGTGTATATGTTAAGGAATAATATGTTTTCCAACGGATTATAAAATATTATTATTATGACCGCTAGACAGCATTGCTTGCAAAACTCTCGGCTGATTTGGATTCAGATTTGACCAAAAAAAATACGCCTCCGCCCGGGCACGAACTCATATTGCTAACTCATATTTGTACTTCCTAGTTTCTAGCGCCTTAACCCACTCGGCCATGGTGGTTCTTGAAATGTCATGGGTTATGCAAAGAATTTATTTCCTGCGCATTCATGGCCAACATGGCCGGGAATATAAATTATTCTATGTATTCGTGCTTGTTCTAGAGTGAACTGTTTACAAATATTTTATACCAAGATGTTAATGCAGATGTTCACAAGTGCTTGAAAATGGCTGTTAGAAGCATACAAAAGCAGGTATATATTATAATATTATCGTTGAGCATAATATTAATTCTGGTTCGTTACAATTGTACCAAAATTCACATTAAAAGTTTAATTATTTTCCACGATGAAAGATGCAACAAACGAATGCACGTGAGATTGTATGTTTGTCTCAACAAAATTAGTACAAGTTCTATTTTCCATTCAGGCATTCGCACAAGCCGTGTAAAGCAGCAAAATATATTTTGCCACTTTACACGATACCTTTTGCCTCATGCAAGAGTTCAAGGAAGAGTTTGTAGAAACAAATGTACAGTGTAAAACGGCCTTGCATGCTTGCATCTTGAAATAATATATGTTACATGAATAGGTATATAACATATGTTTTAACAAAGATACCTCTTCGTAATCGATTATTCTATTATACATAAATCTAATCCAGTTTCACGAATAGCAAAATTGCAAAATACAATTTCCGATGCATTTTCACATAACTAGCGCTGTTTCAGGATGATAAACCAGATGAACTATGAAATGTCACCAGAGTTATTTTCCATGAAGCAGAAATTACGTTAAATATGTAATATTATTCACCATTACCATAGATCCACTTAAAGTCTACGTGGATCCCACATTGGTTCAGCCACTCAATATCCACCACCACCATATTTCGACATATCAATGTGGAACCCACGTTGATGCCACCACCCATTTCTCACTGGGTGTTAGTTACACCAATAGTGAGGACAAAGAAATTATTGCACCTCAACAGGGTGAGAACTCTTGCTGAGATGGCAGAGTTGCTCCTATAAAAGGTTGATGCAAAATGAAGTGTGATGATGCAGAAGATCCTAAACAGAGGCCAACACGATTTCCATTCACTGGAGCATCTCTCGTCTGGGAAACTAAAGAGGATCTGGTAAACAGGTCAATTTTGGCTTTGTTTCTGCAATTTTTGAGGTTCTGATATCAAAGATCAGAAGTACCACTATAGAGTTCATTGAGCAATATTCCCAGTGTTCTGACCAACTTTTCTGAGAATTCAGGGGCGTGATCACAGTTCTCCATAATGCGTGCACTTGCATTATCGTAATTTTTCAATTACACTCATAGATGAGGACTTATGATTGTACAGAGTTTAAATGTTTTTTATGTGAATAACTGACTTGTCCTATATCATGTATAATGATCCTTGGACAAATAAAAATTATTATTATTATTATTATTCATGAGAGCGAAAACACGATTGTAATTCTTCAAACTTTGTCAGGTGCTTCAATTTACTAGTTTTGGTTGATGGAGAAACCTTCTTAGGGCATTAACTGTGAGCATTGTCCTTCCTGAGTAGTTTGAGTTCAGGATAAAAATAATGACAATGCGAAAGAATGAAACCGTGACCAGGACAAAGAAATTATGAAAATTTTCAGGAAGAGGCAAGAAGGAAACACCAATGATAACCATGTGTAGTATCATCTCCCGAACTCTCCAACAGAAGAGGACCGGAACGGTAAATCCAACCCATCCTTATTGGATGAAAACGCACAAAGTCATTTAAATGTGTAGTGTAATATACCAAAACAAAATTGTTCCATCATAAGCTGCTATGACGGTATTCAGTCAGTTGGTATACTTAATACATCATATCATTTAACTGAAGTCGTTCCAGTACATGCAGTGATGACCCACATCTTACCATAGGCATAGGCGGATTTAGGGGGGGGCACGTGCCCCCCCCCCAGACGCTTAAATAATGGACAAGATTTTTAATACGGTCCCGTTATAATTACGTTCGTTTTGTTTTGTGTATTATGGAGCCTCATTCATTTTAGCCTAAAGCACAAGTCAAGAAGACAGATTTGCCGGTCATTGGTCATTCGCTAGTCAGCGCTCGAAAAAAAACATCGCCCAAGTGGGAAGGAAGACATTGTGTCAAAAATGAACGTTAATGAAGTACTGGAACTCTTCAGCAGGAAACATAATAGAAAACTGCCGTTATTATATATGTAACTAATTAATATTTGCATATTAGTAATCTCTATATTAAAATAAAAAGTATATTTCGTACATTAATTGTTGTGTGTTGTTTTTTAATCCCAAATATGAGGAGACCGTTTGCCCATCAGACCCTTGTGCCCCCCCCCCCAAAAAAAATCCTGGATCCGCCCCTGACCATAGGTGAACCAACCTCCCTAGGATGGGGGAGATGCCCTAACGCCTTGGCTCACTCAGTCATTTTGAACTAGAAGTCCTGGGATCATTTGAGCTATAGCTTTTCAATAATAGGGAAAGTGATAATAATAATAATGTTTTTTGTCCAGAGATCAAGTCGTTACAAAGGTTACACTGATATAGGACACGTCAGGAAAAAGAAATTAAATACATACAGTGGATACAGGACACATGTCAAACATTGTTAAAAAATTCATCAATGGAACAAAAACATTTTTGATTTCAGATACCTTAGTAGATTAGTCTTAAATGCAGCTACACTTTTTTGAGCCTTAAGCTCAGCTGGCAGTTTATTGTAGAGTTGAAGGCCCATACAATTTGGACCAGCACCTGCATTCCGAGTTCGTACATATAAGATGTGCAGCTGATCAATCTGTCTCGTAGAATAATGGTGAATATCACAGTTCTTAACATACTGAGAAAGATTTCATTTTGTATTTACAAGTACATGAAAAATATATACACATGGCACTGGTAATATATCCAATTTTTTGAACAGGGGACGGCATGGGGCGTTGTGTTTAGAAAAAGTCATGAGCCGAATGGCTCTTTTCTGAATCCTGAAAATGACCAAGGCCTTCCAGGATGAACCCCAGAAAATGATGCTATAGGCTATATGAGAATAAAATTCTCCATAGTAGAGTCCTCGAAGAACATCGACAGAAACAGTGGGTCTAATGGATCTAATTAAATAGCAGGCTGAGCTTAACTTACAAGCTCAAGTATTTATGTGTTCATCCCAACAGATTTGAAAATTGATATTGAAGCCCAGAAATTTGCTATTTTGTACCTGTGGGATCACTTTCCCATCAGCTTCAATTGAAAGTACTTTGCTTGCTTTATTTTTATTTACAAAGTAAATTAGGTGAGACTTTCCTATATTTAAATCTAGAGAATTATGATGACACCATTATGGCTTAATTAAGTCATCTTGATATCTCAAGACGACTTAATTAAGCCATAATTTTTATGTCACAAGGCCATTTTTGCTGTAACTGTATCATTTCTACAATGCCCACAATCCTCATTCCATTAAAACTTTCACGACACACCACATTTCCCATTTGCAGATCTGCAGTTCAGTGTGTATATGCATTCAGGGACAGAAAACAGGATGTTTTAAATAATGAAAAAAGGGATAGGGATATCTGTTTTCTTGGAATGTTTAGAATTTTTTCTTGATTCTTTATACAAACAAAAGCCTAATTCAAACATTATTGTATGTGGAGATTTTAATTGTGACATGATGTCAGACGGCAATGATCAAAGAGCATTCAGTGACGTTCTTAAACTGTTCAATTTAACCCCTGGTATAAATGAACCAACTCGTATTACAAATACAACTGCTACTCTTCTAGATAATATCATTTCTAATATTGGTGTGGATCTAGTCGATTCAAGGGTAATTGTGTCACACTTTTCGGATCATTATCCAGTTTTATCTAATTGTAAGTTTACCCTTAAAGTGATGTCTGGCGGTTACAGAACTTGGACATCACGGTCTTTTACTGAGAATAACATTAACACATTCTTAGGTTTGTTAGCAGAGGAGACTTGGGATGACGTTTATTGCTCACAGGATGTAAATAATAGTTTTGAGGCATTCTATGGAAAAATTTTGTATTACTTTGATGAGGCATTCCCAGTCACCACAAAGAGGATTGGGAGAAAACAAAATAAAAAACCATGGATCAATAATGAAATTCGCATGCTTTCTGTATAATTAAAAAACTTAAATAGGATCTGCAAAGAAACTTCCTCACCAGAGCTGTTGCTGGAATACAAAGCCGCAAAAAGAAATTACAGGCATTTAATCACAAAAGCAAAGAGCACATACAATGATCAGATGATTTTGGAGGCAAAGTGCAAATCGAAAGTTGTTTGGAGCATAATAAATAGTCACCGCTCCAATTGTCGTAATTCTCTTATTCCAAAACCGGTTGATTCATGCGGTAAACCAGTAACCGATTATACCCTTGTGACCAATGCTCTAAATGATCATTTTTTGAAAGACAATGCTTCTCAGCATTTGGTATCAGGGGATGGTATTTCGATATCAGGGGATGTACTCTGTCATTCATTCTTTCTTCACCCTTATACTAAACTTGAGCTGATGCAGTTACTCATGAATTTAGGCACCAAAAGTACAGCCGGCCCTGATGGGATACCTAGATATCTGTTGAAACTTTCCTGTAATTGGGTCCTTCATCCTCTACTATTCCTGGTTAATTTATCATTTAGTCAAGGTGTTTTTCCGTCAGCTCTTAAATCCTATAGAGTAATACCTCTGTACAAGAATAAGGGTGATAGAGATAGTTTTAGCTCATACAGACCTATTGTCATTCAAAATCAGCTAGGCATAGTTTTTGAAAAAGCTTTTTATAGCGGACTCTTGTCCTACCTCCATAAATGTCAACTCATTTCAAAGCAACAACATGGTTTTACTAAAGGAAAGTCAATTATGACTGCTTGTCTTCATGCAATTAATAAAATTCTCTGTTCGGTGGATGCAAAGGATGAATCCATTGGTATTTTTTTTGACTTTGCCAATGCATTCACTTCAGTTAATCATCAAGTTTTATGTCATAAACTGGACAGTTTTGGTATTAGGGGCAACCCGAAGAATTGGATATGCTCCTACATTGGACAGAGGTCACAATATGTGAGTATTATCAAAGATGGTGTCACATTTAAATCTAACTGTAAGACTATTGACATGGGTGTTCCACAGGGTTCAGTATTGGGGCCTATACTGTTTTTACTTTTTATAAATGATCTGCCAGAATTGTTTACTGTAATGCCTAATGTGAAACCTGTAATTTATGCTGATGATACCAATTTCATTATGCATGCTCCAAAATGTGATGAATTATTATATTTAGGGGACCAAGTGATAAAAAACCTATATACGAGGGGGTACCCAAAAGAAACCGAACTGATGCTGTGGTGGGCGGAATTTTTGAAGTACCCTATTCTGCCGCTAGGGGCATATAGAGCTATCATTTCTGAGTCAGCAAGGCAAGCGTCGTTGCTAAGGAAGGTTCTGTATTGTTTATAAGCATATGTTAGCAACAATTGTTTTGTGTGCTCGTCATTTTTACAATGGCCGATTATCGTGAACAGCGGGCAGCCGTAAAGTTTTGCTTCTTGCTCGGTAAAACTGGCACAGAAACACTTGAAATGTTAAACACGGCCGACAAAGATGATGCAATTGGGAAAACTCAAGTGTTTGAGTGGTTTTCCCGTTTCAAAAGAGGTGAAATGTCAATTGAAGACAAACCTCGCTCGGGTCGTCCTTCCACGGCCCGAAATGATGAAAATTTGGAAAAAATTCTCGAAATCGTCCTGGAAGATCGACAAAGGACAATTGAAGAAATTGTTGCGCTGTCTAGAGTGACTTGGAGTTCAGTACAGCAAATTTTAACAGAAGATTTGAAGATGAAAAGGGTGGCTGCCAAATTCGTGCCTCGACTGCTGACTGCTGAACAAAAACAAGGTCGTGTGGACGCATGCTGTGCTTTGAAAGAAGGGTTTCGAAATGACCCACACTGTTTTTCCAAGGTTATTACAGGTGATGAATCATGGTGCTACGGCTACGATCCTGAAACGAAACAGCAATCAAGCCAGTGGAAGTCTTCAAGTTCACCTCGCCCCAAAAAAGCCCGTCAAGTGAAATCAAATGTGAAAACAATGCGGATTTGTTTTTTCGATGTGAGAGGAGTCGTCCATTCAGAGTTTGTTCCGCAGGGCCAGACAGTTAACCAGGCTTTCTACCTGGAAGTTTTGAAAAGATTGCGAAACAGTTTGCAGCGGAAGAGGCCTAAATTGTGGCGGTTGGGCGACTGGTTTTTTGCACCACGATAATGCCCCTGCTCACACAGCCCTGTCTGTGCGCCAATTTTTGAGTAAAAATGGCATGACCCCTGTGCATCACCCCCCCTATTCACCTGATATTGCCCCCTGTGACTTTTTTTCATTTCCCCGGATGGAAAGAGACATAAGAGGAAAGCGTTTTACCGACGTTTTTGAGGTGAAGAAAAAAACGACGGAGGCTCTGTCGGGCATCCCAGAAAATGAATTTATCAATTGTTTTGAACAATGGAATAAAAGCTTGGACAAGTGTATTAGTGCCAGTGGAGAGTACTTTGAAGGGGATTGAAAGTATTTTGTTTAAAAAATTAAATTTTAAAAAATTAAAAAAAAAGTTCGGTTTCTTTAGGGTACCCCCTCGTATATGAGTGGAGTGTAAAAAATTGTTTATGTTTAAATGTGGACAAATCACAGTTCATCTGTTTCTCAAATATTAATGCACCGAAGAGAGAGCTTATATTTGACTTAAACGGCGAGGTGCTGAAACAAGTTGATACTTCCAGATTTCTTGGTCTCCAATTAGACAAACATCTTTCTTGGGAGCCTCAGGTGAATAATCTAATGAGTAAGCTAAGTTCTCTTTGTTTCCTGATAAAGTCTATCAGAGCTACAGTGTCGTTTAAGGTGCTACTAGCATTTTATTATGGTGAGTTTGATTCTAGAGTGGTGCAGACAATTGTGTTCTGGGGATATCATCAGGCCATGCTCTAAAGATTTTTGTGATCCAAAAGAGAATTGTTCGTTTAATTGGTAAAGAACACTATAGGGCTCACTGTCGCCCAATATTCAAGAGACTAGGTATACTTCCTCTTCAATGTATGTACATACTAGCCTTAGTTACCTGTGTAAAGTGCAATTATTTTTCTTTTGTTAAAAATTCAAATATTCATAATTATGGTACCAGAGGTAAAGGTAATTTCCATACACCACATGTTCGAACCAAAGGGGTTTCCTTGGGTCCTGAATATATGGGTATAAAATTGTACAATAGATTGCCCTCTGTGTTGAAGGAAATCCAATCTAATATTGTTTTTAGAGGAAAAGTAAAGGATTTTCTAATTGAAAACCTCTTTTATTCTGTAAATGAGTACTTAGGAGTGGAATGAGTGATTCATTTTATTTATATTTTATTATTTTATAAATATGTATTTTTATATTATGTAATCTATTGGATATGTCTTGTGTGCAATTTTTTGACTTGCCTTATATCGATGCACAATGCTGTAATTGGTCTTTGGGCAAATAAAAATAAATTGTCATTACCGCTGAAAATTACGGTTTAAGACACATACAAGGCAATAAAGTTATCTGGCACAATGAGTATACACGAGTACTGTCAGAGGGAACAAACTTAAACATATATGCTAATGGACTGGTAGAACTGATTTTTAACAGATTTGAATTAAATATTAAAAGATTTCACAGTAGGTATGGTATGAGATGGCATTATATACGCGCTCATAATTTTCATGAGTATGAAAAAAATGTTGACCGTGCGGGACGAAAGCTCACCTTTACCACAAAGGGTAAAACTCATAGGTATCACATTCAATATCGTCAGTTTCCTAGGTTAAAAAAAAAAATGTTGACCGTGCGGGACGAAAGCTCACCTTTACCACGAAGTCCCTATGGATCTTTAATGGGAAAGGCTGCCGGCCACCAGTACAAGTTCCAAGGGGGCGTCATAAAGGCCGAATCACGTATGAGATTATCACAGAAAAATAATTTTTTAACCATGGTAGTTCTATCATGGTTAAAATGAATCCCCTTTATCGGTCTTAAGGGGCTATCATTTCACACGATTAGGTACTGTTGGTACATACACTGTAAATTACTAATAGTTGCATGTATGTAATCTTTTAATTGAGAATGTGGTAAAGGTGAGCTTTCGTCTCGCACTTTCAAATTTTTTTTAAATCTCGAGACTTAGGCAATAACTCACGATTACCAATCCTCGCATTATAAGAGGAAGATCTTACGTGTTATGTTACGGGGGCAGGCGCTCTCCGGTACAATTTAGCAAAGATCGGAAAAATGATGGTCATGGTATAGTCAGTACCAGAACCCCGGAAAGTAGCAATCCGCCCTCCCAAAACAAACCCCCAAAATGTTTTCCCAAGTTTCTAGAAATGCACCATTGACTGTGTAACGGGAATTTTTATCCTACGGACTCAACCATTAAGTATAGAAAATTTTTATTTTCCTTATACTCAACTTTGTTTACATCTCAGCCGCTGTCACTGGTCAAAGTCTATTTACTGCCTCCTTTCAGTCCATAACTTGTTTTAATCACTTGTTATCATTCGATGCCGCGATCACGAATTTCACATTCGTTGCCGCGATCAACCCTCAACCCCCTTCCGCCGTCCTCAGCGATTAGACTGCCATCTATGTGGAAGATAAGCAAGCTGATATTAACCCCCGCCGGGTGTCAATTGTTTCGCAAACGCCTCCATGACGAAGTCATATACGATATTTGGTCAGGGTAAATGAGGATGGACGCTCTCGTGAACTACGGTAGTGATGATGAAAGTAGCGACAAAAATGTGGAAAATAAGGTACTTAAAGTGCATATCGAATGTCCCCTGTGTGTAATTAACAGATGTGTTGTCTATTGATGTGTGCTGTGGTACGCAATTATTATGGAAGCCATTTTAGGCTCATAGCTTGGATTCGTTTCTCCTGTTCGGCAATGAATGAGTGCTGCTTATCTCTACTCGATTGTAAATACATTAACTTTACCACAGGGACGGGCGAATGACGACCCGAAGACTGCCACGAAGTCTCAGGGCGACTCTGCGGATGATGTAAACTACGACAATGTACAAATGGACATGAGTGAGGTAGGAACATAAAGAGGGTAATGGTATTGGTTAGTAGGGTCGAAACCTTTTATTTTTCTCATGGTTTAAACTTACACACGTAATGAATAATGTTGTGCCTGTGGGTCAACTTCTTTGCAATGTTTCGTAAAATAGAGGAAAAAGATAACTTGACAAAACAGTTTTTCAAGAAAACAATAACTGATTATGAAGTAGCAATAATTATTAAAAGCGCTAATTTTGTGCCAAGTCATATATTCCGAAAGCAATATTAACACTACTCTGTTATAAATACATCGTATGCATGGAACAGAGCTGACAACCAGTCGTGAGGTCAGTTAAGTCGCTGCTCTTCTAAACCTCAACTGGTGGTGATGTAAACCCACAAGGGCATTGGAATGGTGAGTAAAGGAAAATTAAGGTCCTCAAGTAAGTTGATTATCTTAGCCACTAGTAAGATTAGCCTAGCGTAATTACTCGTTTCTCAAACTGAACCACTGCCAGAGTCTACTGCAGGCGCGCTTATTTTAATGATTATGATAGAGCAGCATCAGAGATACGCTTTGTTTTGCTGTTTCATTAAAAGAATTTTAAATACGGCTGCAGGCAAGTATTTTCTGATCCGGATTATTTAAAATAGGAATCTCTATTGAATGAGTATTTCTTGAATCCAATTTTGAGGACTAACTAAAAAAATTAAATTTCATTGCTATTATTTGAACTGTAATGCCGTGGTTTGAACTTTATGTAGAATGATTAGCTGTCAAAGTAATATTGTTTGACTGCTTTGATTTCATTGTATTTATGATCCAACTGATGAACCCACTACTGAAGCTTTTACACTTCAATGTACTATGCATTAGGCCCTTCCTCTGGAATTTGTCATAAATTAAATGTACTTTTAATTATCGTTTCTCCAAAAAATGTTTTAAGTTCCGATTAAACACGTTTTAAGGAGCACATTTTTAAGGGTTCACATTACTTATTTCCAGTTCAAGTTTTCTGTTCTGATTACAATGGACATTTATTTTTTTGCATTGTTGTAAATTTAAAGTTTTAACTTCCCATTCATGTTTTTCTTTTGTATTAACTGCTCATCAGGGGTTGGTGGGTGGATTATATAACAGATCTGAATGGTAATAATTGGTAATTGATGCTGAATTTGAGTGGTCACTTGATGACCAATACCTATAATACTTTAGAATGGGGTGACTTGGTCTGATTATATATTCATAGTACACTTCCTTCATTTTTGGCTCACACTTCTGTGTTTATAGTACTATATTTACGTACTATTCTTCCTTCATCAGCCGAAAATTAATGCTGTGAGCTGCTTCCAATTTTGCATTGTTTTTTTCCTTTATCTTATTTAAGTTTGGTGTATGGAGCATGGCATAACAAATTTGGAAAACAATAGGAAGTCCTAGAAATGGTTTTTGTCCCCTTCTACCATAATAGAATTAACAACGAGGCAGTGTCTTGAAGGAAGCAAAACTTCATCTTTAGAAGTTGTGTTTTTTAATGTGTTAAATATATCAGGGTGCTTTCCAATCACATTTGTGATATCTGCATCAAGCAGATTGAATGATATCTTGAATGTAGTTCATCTGCATTTACATGTGCGCTAGCAGATGAAACTTGATATGGCAGGGAGATATGTAGCAGTAGATAAAGGAATTCTTCAATTTGAAAGACAATCAAGATGATTACTTTCAACAAAATTATAATTGGGGTTTTATCTTTCAAGAGGTAATATTGACCACTTCTGCAAGGAAATAGAGTACCTTCTTTGCTCTATATTAATGAATAAAGTGGCATGTTAGAGGTCTAAAAGCTTTTTATTAAGTTTAAAAAGATTTAAAATTAAGTTTAAACACTTATCATTTGCATATGCATTCTGGAACCAGAGACTATTGTTGAAATAAGCCTCAGTTCTGAGTTCTTCTCAAGCAAATTGGATATTTTTCATTTCTAGCATAATTTAATATTTATAAAATCAATTGGATATATTGAATAATGGCCTGAGGGATCTCAGAGTTGATAATTACAAAAAGGAAGAAAGTGCTGAGAGTTTTTCATTAGCATGAACATTGTTGAAGTGGTTTTCATCATCCACTAAATGAGAAATTAAAGGTCAGCATTATTTTATTTGCAGAAAAAAATCATAATATTATCATCTGGATTGAAAATGGAATTATTTTATTTAGTTATGAATATATTTTTGTGTTAGTATGTTGAGTATTTACTTTCAACCATTCATGGTGAGTTTCGCCCTCATTGGTGTTTATCTTTCCGCCTGTGTGGGTGAATGCGTACCACATCAATGGGTGCATTCAGCGGCACTTTTGCTCAGTGAGCGGTTGATCATGACGTTGTGTCTGCTCACTTTGAGCAGGTGATGGGTGTGCACTGAATGGCAACTGATCAGTGAGCGTAGTAGTGCATGGTTGGATGCGTAGCAGACGAATTTGAGGATGTCGAAAATTAATTTGAGAGCAGTTTACCATGCGTACTATAGACTGTTAGCGATTTAAGAAACATCATTTTTAAACCGTGGGATATTTTATACTTGAAGAAATGCCTCCGAGCTTACAAATGTGTACATTATTCATATAACATACCATCAAATACAATATGCCATAGGTACAAAGTGGATTTAAAATAGTTTTCTAATGTGCGCGAGTCGATTCCTTTCCTCTATTCGGCAGAAGAGCAGGTGATGTATAGTCATGGCACCAAACGAGTTTATTTAACTTCAAATCATATAGGGGTACCTAAAAATTTGGTGTATCAGGAAATTTCTGAATCAAACCCTTTTAGAGGCATCACATAGAGATATTAATAAACCCCGCTTCAATTACAGATAATAATAACTTGAGTAATTCCAAGATATATCATCAAAATACTGGAAATATATTAGAGTTAGCTAAATTGGGATTGTTGATTGTGGTAATTCCATTGAATTTCTTCAAATATAAATGCAGTTTGTAAAAATGCAACTAAACAGTTAGCATTGTCAGATAGGGGAAACAAGTATTTTTATTAGTTACAATTCAAGCACATGTTACTCTTTATTTCCTAATTGAATGTGTTTATAAACTTGAACCATTTCCATCACAAGATATTGCATCCCATCCATCTCATACTTGCTCATTACTTTCAACCTAGGGATAGTAAATTTTTTAATGATATTTTTCCTGTCCATGCGTCTTTGGTACCTCCCGAACAAAGTTTATATCAATTACATGGATATTAGATATTTTCTATACTCCCTGATCAATTATATGCCCGAAGGTCTTGCGTAATTCGCGCTGTATGTCTCTTGTTTATCGTGCTCAGGAAGGTGATTGAAGGTTTTCTCTGCTCACCAACATGGCAAGCGATCAGGACAGTGACGTCTTGAGCAGACCCGTTGCTGAGCACTCGCTCATGCTCATGACGTCATTGCGCTCAGTCGCTCAGCGAGTGATCAGTGCCGCTGAATGCACCCAATGATGATGTCTTCAGGTCAGAAACTGTTGTCCCGAAAAGACATCATGTGGAGGAATGCCTAAAAGCAGACTCTAAATGCTAAACGCCGTGGAAACATTCACATCAACTATTGTATTACTTTCACTTGCTTGATATGACTGCATGTTGTACAATCTACCTTTAGAGGTAGAAAAGTCAGTCAGGGAAGACACTTGCCACATAATGAAACATTACGACAATAAATGAAACAGACACACCTTGGGCAGGTTAGGTTTCTCTTCCAATGTCGTGGAAGAAGACCACGATCTCCCAACAAGAATTGCTGTTTTCGCATATGAAATGATAATGGTATTGGAAGATTAAATGAGATATGATAAGGATAAATTAAATGGAATTACGAAGGATAAAAGCTCTAAAGAGAACTGTAGCTAAAGCTCGAAAAACAGCTAAATGTAAGGAGCATCTATGGGCAAGGTGAAAGAACAGGAAAGTTGTTAGGGAGACTAGGGAAACTCTGAGGAGAGTAACTATCCTTCTTGAATTTAACAAGTGCATAGTAATACAGAACTGTGGTAGTTCCTTTCGATTAATAATCTCAAATGCTTTTATTTAAAAAATAAAATGGTAAAATTCCTTTGCAGAATAAAATGTGGATGGATCCTTAGGTATGGTAATTTTTTTTGTTAAAGAATTTCACAACTGGTGTATTCCAGCTACATTAGAGTAATGCAAATTTCATTTGTAAAATTTCCATTATACAGTAAGTCCTCGACCTCGCGGATCTGAGTTACATGAATCTTGAGTTACGCGGATGTTCAGTTAGGTCAGTGACATGCTTGCATTTTCTCCGCGGTTCTGTTGCCATGACAGATACACCAGGTGACGACCCACAACTCATTGTCAAGTGCGCAATCACGGCACGATAAGCAGTGACCTGTCCGCCAATCCTCGGTGAATCAGCTATTTGTCGTGTCGCGCCTCAAACACGACATGCAGCGCTTTCAAATCTGTCGCTGGTCGCAAGCCTGGCTGGCTCCATAAAAATCTATGTGTTTGACCTTTTATTAGCTGTCGCGGTGACAGAAACGGGGAGAAAATGTAAGCCTGTCACTGGCCTTAAGGCCGAATCACACTAGCGTTCTTCTGAGCAGTTAACTCTTCAACCAATTGGAAGGCAGCGGTCTGCGTGAGCGGGTGCGGGACTGTCGTCTGTAGCCGACTATTTTTCTGACCGAGAATCGCAACTCCAGCCAATCACAGATTCAAATTTAACCATGTGACCACATCGTCTGCTGTCGTTGCACATGTTTTTGTTTTATCGAAAATTGGCCCCTGGCTCGCTTCTATAGTTCATGAGTGAATCAGAATATGGGGCTGAAAAAGAACAAAGGTTTGTTTTAT
Organism: Pyrrhosoma nymphula; assembly: GCA_963573305.1. NCBI lineage: Eukaryota > Metazoa > Arthropoda > Insecta > Odonata > Coenagrionidae > Pyrrhosoma > Pyrrhosoma nymphula. The sequence goes on from OY754330.1 coordinate 60,051,533, forward strand.
CTTGAAAAAATATGTTTGATGGTTGAATAAATAGTGATCACAGCCTTGTTCCCTTTGCCTAGCGACCCAGTGATGCCCCCAGATCCTGCTGTCATAATATTCTGCAATTATTACAAGCAAAGCAGCTAACTTCAGCTTTCTCCTTCGTTGATTCCTTCGATTAAGCCATAACCTCTCCATTGTCTATTTCAAGTGACAACTGCCTTTCACAAATGGACTCGAAACGTTCACGCCTTCTATCAAAACGTTCTCCGAGAGGAGTACAAGGCAGTACACGGGAGTGGCACCGACAACTGCATCGCACAATGTGATTGGACGAACCGACACCTGCTCCTGCTAACGGCTCCGATGAACGCTAGAGTGATTCGGCCTTTGCACGGCATCAACGTCTTTTTTCCGTGTAGTTTGACCTTCCCGCATAAGTCAACGCGTAGTTAATTATCTACTCCATAGATGACACCTGTTCTACATCACAGCAAAAAAAAGAACTTGTTCATGCAGCAAACTGATGAACTTGTATTTTTGTTGTGACTTGATCATTGGGATCGTTATTTATCAAGTTTGAGAAAGTTGTCTCATAAAATCATTAAAATCGTTTCAGCTAAATACGTAGCTATTTATTAAGAACTATTCCAATTATGAACAGGCATTCACATGAGTATGATAATTTAACAAATTTTCAAAATATTCATGCTTTCTGTAATTATACTTATTTTAGACTTAAATTTCCAGTGAAATAAAGATTGGATGGGCACAAAGTTGTTCAATAAATTGCCACTGTATGTAAAAGAAATAAAGAACATCAATGCTTTCGAATCTGTATTGAAAAGATATTTACAAACTCATTTGTTCTATTTCATTGAGGAATACCTCAATGATGCTGTGTGTTCAAATATTTAAGTGTGTATAATTTATGTATTAATGTATGTATGAATATGACGCTCCCAATATCTTGTTCATATCTATGTACCAGATCTCCGGGAAAATAAAGAATACTCTCTGGAATTGTTGTATTATGATAACTGAACGGCCTCTCGAAAGATGGCATTTTCTGTAACCGTCGCTGATTGCCGCCAATCACAGTAAAAGCGACACTGCTAATGGTTCAAAAATGGATAGGTAAGTTGTTGTTTTTCAACTTACACGGAAATTTTTGGGACGAATTAACTGCGTAAGTTGAGGACTTACTGTACATACCTAATAGGTCTTGAGCCTACAATTTGTACCAGTTGGTACTGATTTCATGTACATTTTGGTAGTCGGAAGTAAAAGTTTTTTTGTACTGTCACCTTTTGCCACTGGTCTCCCCACAATATTATAAAAACTTCAGAGCAGATCGTTCCAATCATCAATTTCATTGTGCGGTTGTGGGTTTCCATCTGCAACAATCTGCACAAGGTAATTGGGAAGCACCCTTAGTATTTACTAACTTGTGAATCACTAAGTTTCCTAACGTTTTTTACCATCATAATTCATTTGCAACAGACCTCAAATTTCCCATACTCTGCTCAGTACTTTGTTACTTTGAAAATGCTTGGCATATATTGGGATATTTTTAAACTTAATCAATGTAATTGCAAAGTCCCAGCTTGCACTCTGTGAAATTACCCTTTTGTATTGGGCATATTTTTTACCACTGGGACAGTAATCAAATTAGGGTTACTTAACTGAATTATTTCAAGTCAATGGGGAACAGTATGCTAAATTTGACTTAAGTTGTTCAATAGTGGCTGTGTCGTTATCGCCATTAAAACTTGAATTAAATAAGTGTGGCAGTCTAACATGGGATGAAGAGAAGGCTTTTGAAATCTTCAGGCATGAATTAAGGGGCATATATGCTAAACACTTGTTTCAAAGTCTATGAAGTTATTGTTGGAAGGTTGACCTTTAAAAGAAGGGTATGTATTTACACTATACCAAGCCATTGTGAGGAGTTAAAACTATCAGGGAAGTTAATAAAGCAGAATTACATAAACAATTTCTCTTGAATTTCACACATGAAGGTAAATTACAAATAGAGGTCAAATTAGTAAGATTTTACCATTTGTAGTCGAAGTAAAATTCAATGGAGATTATTGAATATATCGTTAGCTTGTCTTAACATATTGATGTACTTGCATTAAAAAAGCTGCTACTTTTTTAACTTATGAAAATGTGATTAAAAACAAACAGTAAAACAAAAATTACTATACTATGCCTGGGGAACATGCATTGGTAGTTACAATGTATTCCCTGCGACAATGTAAATTAGAGTGGCAGGCAGCAATAGGCATCTGTCTCCTATTCCAAGAGTTACATTGTATTCCCCATGACAATTTAAACAATGTAAAATTTGATAAAGACATCTAAACTTTTTTTTGGACAGTAGAGAAACTCATTTCTTCAGAACACTGTTTGCACCTGGAGTCACCCCATTCTACAGTTCCACTGAAAGTAAACATACTAATGGAAAGTTTTATTCGTTTTGTCATCACAAACATTTTTCTTGACTCTGTTAGATCTTAAAATTTTTGACTGTCTTTCATGAGTACAAAAAAGCCATAAAACTTGCCTTGCATGATATTTTATTTGGGGTAACTTGGCTTTTTCAAAATCTCTGATAAAACACAATTTACCTCAGGTGTTCTGCATTTAATTCACTTAGAATCCTCCTAAACATATGCAGAAAAAATGTATCCGGCTATGGAAAATGAATCAAATCCCCATGCAACAGATTATACAAGTGTGTTGTCATGTGACATGTGTGGGTTGGTCATTTTCAGACCATGTTAGCTGGCAAGTTAGAAGGGAGACATTTTATATGGTTGAAAAATTATTACTGATCAAGGTTGGTTGTAAGGAGAATGATTTGAATGTACAGTACATGCCCATTTGCATCTGCATGTAGGTGTAAAGTCAGAATATTTCCGGTGCTTAAAATGAATTAAAAGCATTATTTTGGCATATTTCCCAACATCCTTTCCCAATTGTCATCAGATACCCCTTCCTTAGCTTCCTTACTGTCAACCTGCAAACCCTTACTGTCTCTCTCCGCCTTTGCCACAGAAAAGCCAATGTCTCTCCAACACAGGAATCAGATGCTGGGCAACGGCAAAAAGGTAGAGATGCGAGGAGGAGTAGCAGCACAAGTAGCAGCCCAAGTTCCAGTGAGGAAGATGATGAGCCACCTCGTAAACATCGAATTTCCCTGAGCAGTACTCATCAGACCAAGAAGTCAAGAGAAAGCAGTGATAAAGACGGAGGTAGCTACACCACTGAAAGGCATCGTAAGAAGGAGGAAAATCGAAAGAGCCCAGGGCGTAAGGAGTCATCCAAGCACAGGAGAAAGGAGAGAAGCAGCAAGAAGAGTCGGAGTAAAAGCCGAGACCGAGGAGGAAGGTCAAAGGAATCAAAGTGAGTTTCTTTCAATCCCTTAGTTCATGATGAAATAGATTAGGTGTGCCAATTCATAAAATCCCTGAGATCTTACCAGCAAGATCATGTACCTTGTAACCTAATGAATGCTATTAATTTTATAGTTGGAAAATGAAGGGTTTGGTTCCTTAGGTTTTTTGAACTGGTTTCTCCTCCATTTTGTCCCCAATCAGTTTGGTAGCTCCAACCTTTCCGTGACCGTGGAGAGAAATTAACTAGTTAATGATAAATATTTTGCGAAATATCAAGCAATAATTTTTTTTTAATGGATATAAATTATTTGTACATCATAACCCATTTTTCATTGCTTGGCCATTAGCCTCGGAATTTCTGAGTGATTTTCATCCTTCAAGCTTGACCATAGCCCTCCGCCACATTTCACATCCAATATTTGATCAAAAATTGGGGGATTATATTCAGACATATGTACATATATGATAAGTGGAGCAAATGCGTGCTGATAAAATTATGTTGCAAATCCATGTATTTTCTGCAATATCTCACACTTGTTCTTAGGTCTCAATGCAGTGGCAGGCATCAACCATGAAAAGTAACACTAATGAGGGAAGCATTTTTTGATTCTTGAAAATTAAAACAGGATTTTTTTATTTGCAGAATCATTTTTACACAAACGATAACCTTACTGATGCCATACGCTTAATCAGTGTTTGTATGTTGTCAGTTACTCTTCTGTTTATTAAATATCTGTCAATTTTCTTGACATATTTTCTCTCCTTCCGTATCAGAGGTAATTAGAATTTTTATTTTCAAGGGAAAGAGATAGAGACAAAAGACGTCGTGGGAGCTCGAGAGAGAGAGATGGAGATCGTGAGAATTCACGTCGGAAGAGTGGCCGAGAAGGTAGCGGGAAACGGTCCCGAAGCTGTGAAAGGGCAAGGGATAGGTGAGATGATATGTTAATGACCTCAGCAGTAGTTTCTTTTTGATTCAATCAAATGTAGATGAGAAGTCATATTTTGTTTAGGGAGAAAGAAGGAATTTGATTTATTTTAGTTGTGGATCACTGTGGAAAATAATTATTCTTAAGTAATAGTGGTGAAGGTTTTTGGGGTAATTTAAATTCTATTATACATTGCCACAGATTCAATATTAATCCAGGTCACCATGATCGCAAAATATTGCTTATTTTACTGATTGCTGAGTTAATTCGGATCTTTGATTTGATATATTTATGCAGTCTGTTACAGCTCAATTTTATATCACATTTTTATGGTGATATAAGAAAATAGTTAAAATATTGTGCTTTGTCAGCCGACAAGTTGTACATATCCAAGTAGAGAGATTTAATAGGTATATTGAACAATGGTTCTCAGGATTATTTCTCCTTTTAATAGGAGGTAACTAAGGGAAACAGAAAATTTATGGTTTTTCTTCAAATTGAATGAAATGGTTGTTGGCCATCCATTGTGAAGGACTAGTTGGAATATGTAGTCATTCCTCACCTAGTGTAAAGGATTTGTACCCACTAATCACTACAGTATTCAGAATAGTGCGTAATGAAACTTACCATGAAGGAGATAGCATGCACTCCACTTGTCACAAAAGTTGTTTGGCCATTGTAATTCACAACATTTTATTTTTTAGAGCCTTTGAAGTAATTTTATGTTGACTTTTATTATTAATGTTATCTTCAAAAGTAGTGTGAGTACAAATAACATAAATAAAAGCAATAAATTGGCATCCGCAAAATAATAGGGAAAAATAAGCACAAAATAAAGGATTGTTATTATAATGAAATTCTCCCTGGGTAGAATTAGCACGACACAAAGGAGGAGAGAGCTCCTCTCTGATATGCAGGGCTTTATGTGCTTGTCACTGTCAGAGACATTTAGAGGCAGTTGTAGTCGCCATTTACTCATGGGCTTTCCTAAGGATCAAATATTGCATGAGATTTAAAGGAGTGCAAAAAGTGAATTAAAAAGCATAGTAAACAATAGATTCAACAGAATCATCCTTATCTGATGCTAGCTCCCTAACTCCCTGGTAGTTGTTATTAAGTATTTTCCTCATTATTTGGTTTATGTAATTATTCCCTGGCCTTCCTCTTGGGACTTTTCCCTATTTACCCTTCAATTATATTCCTCACAAACCAATTATGCCTCTGGGTGTGCCCAATCCATCTGGCTCTTTTCTGTTTAGTGTTCCATATGCTTCTATCCTCTTCTAATCTTCTGCATGCTTCTTCATTTCTTATTTTTTTCCGCCCACTTGATCTTCAGCATCCTTCTCCAACAACAGGTTTCCAAAGCCCCTAATCTTTTCTGACCTGCTTTTCCAATGGCCCATGTGTCCGATCCATACGCTCAACATGAATATTTTCAGGTACAGTTTCCTTATTAGTAGTCCTATCTTCTTTGAGAACAGTAGTTGCCTGCTCATCATGAATGCATTCTTAGCTTGGGCTATTTGCCACTTTATATCTGTTGTACTTCTTCCATCCCATGCGATTGTGCTTCTGAGGTAGGTATAGGAATCCACTTACCCTAATTTCTCTCCTCTTAGTGTGACTTCTACATGTAGCTTATCTCTTCCACAAACTGGGATTTTAGTCTTCTTCTTATTTATTTTCATGTTATATTCTTGAAGTGCTTGGTCCATTGTGTTCAGAGATCTCTGAAGACCATCTCAATTTCCTGCTATGACTGCAATTTCATCTGCAAAGTATATTATGCTTATTTCTTCTCCGTTTACCTTAATTCCTTTCAATTCCATTTTTTTATTTTTTATTTCATCAACCTGAATACAGCCTCAAGGACCATTTTTACATCAGGTGTTGTAACAGTAACAAAGGACCACACACACAACCATATCCTGGGAGGAGAAAAATCCACCACAGGCGGGACTCAAACCCGCGACCTTTGGGTTGGCAGGCAAGGACGTTACCCCGCCACCACCGAGGCCGACAAATTTTGTTTCTCTGATACAAGATAGTTGAAGGGTTTACCTGGAGGAATTTCGACATGATAGAATGATTAAAACTTTGTAATGTTCCACACTGTTTTTATTAAAGGTACAAGCCTGACAGGTTTCAATGTTCACACATCATCATCAGAGGCTAAAATTACGAAGTACAGAGGTGGTGGCTGGAATATATTCTGGGTTCCCGGGGAAGGAAGTAAGGAGGAGGAGGTTGGGATTGGGGGGGGGGGGGGGGGGAGATATTAGTAACGAGACAGGGGTTAATGGGGCAAGGTTACGGGAAATTAAAAAACCAACAGTGTCAAGAGTTAAAAGGGGGTGGGAGAGGCACGGTAAAAAGGGGGGACAATTTGTCCGGAAGAAAATCATTTAAGACCCTATGACTAGATTTTTTAAAGGCTAAAACAATTTCAAAATTTTCTAAAAAATCCAATTTGGAACCTTTGTCAAAAAAATATAAAATATTGGGGTTAAAATTAGAAGTGTGATTGTGGTCAAACAGATGCTTAGCAAACACAGAGCTGTTGTCATTATTTAAAAAATATTTCAAATGTTCGGACATTCTTGTCTTAAATTTGCGGCCAGTTTGACCGACGTGAAAACAGTTGCATCCGGGAAAATCACACTTCAGGGAGTACACACCACTTCTTTCCAAATAGTCATAGGGATCTTTGGAGTAAAAAGGAGTTTACCGATGGTCACAGGATTATAAAAACATAATTTAAAATTGTCCTTAGGCAGCAATCGGCTAAGTTTGTAACTTAGTGGGTTGGTGAAAGGTAGCTTACACCATCTCCTAGGTTTGTCCTGGGGAATGGGGGTGAGAAGAGTGGAACTTGATCTGACTTTTTTCCGTAAATGACGCGATAACAGCTTTTCAATTAGATCCCCTTTGTAGCCATTCCGTGAGGCGATACGTTTAATGACATTGAGTTCATTTGAAAACTCACGGTCACTTAGGGGGATGTTGGTGAGACGGTGTAGGAGAGAATGGAATGCCACGAGTTTATGGCGATGGTGGTGATTAGAATCACTGGGGATGATAACATCGCTGAAGGACTGTTTACGGAAAATGGAAAATGAGTGATTATTCTCCGAAATGGAGATGGTGAGGTCTAAAAAATTGATTTTCTTACCACCTTTTTCCACAGAAAAGAAAATTGAGGGATGGAGGGAGTTTAGCAACACAAGGAACTTATCTAATTGGTGCTCTGTCCCAGTCCAGAGGCAAATAACATCATCCACGTACCTAAAATAATAAAATATGTGCTTTAATAGTGGGCTATTTGTGGAAAATATTGCCAAATTGGAGTTTTTAGAAAATTTTGAAATTGTTTTAGCCTTTAAAAAATCTAGTCATAGGGTCTTAAATGATTTTATTCCAGAAAAATTTTCCCCCCTTTTTGCCGTGCCTCTCCCACCCCCTTTTAACTCTTGACACTGTTGGTTTTTATTTTCCCGTAACCTTGCCCCGTTTACCCCTGTCTCATTACTAATATCTCCCCCCCCCCATTCCCAACCTCCTCCTCCTTACTTCCTTCCCCGGGAACCCAGTATATATTCCAGCCACCACCTCTGTATTTCGTAATTTTAGCCTCTGATGATGATGTGTGAACATTGAAACCGGTCAGGCTTGTACCTTTAATAAAAACAGTGTGGAACATTACAAAGTTTTAATCATTCTATTTGTTTTTCTTATTGCCTCCCCCAGTTTTATGTTGAACAATGCTGGTGAGAGGCTCCATCCTGGCCTTACTACTTCGTTAATGTTAGCTTCTATTTTTCTTCCATCTCTTATTCTCATTGTGGCAACTTGCTTCTTGTACATATAGTTGGTCGATTATTCTTCTGTCGTTGTAATCCATCTTGAGTTTTTCCATCAACCTGAACATCTTGTTCCGCTGAATGTTGTCAATAATAATAATAATTTTATTTGTCACTTAAATGGCATTTACAAGCCACAATAGGCATTGTCAGAAAGGTTAGGAAGGCTTTCTCCACGAATGCTGCTTACAGTGGCTTATTCACATGTATCATTTTCTCTGTCAATCCTCACGAACACAGAATGGCCTCCCTTGTTCCACTATTCATCCTAAATCCAAATTGGTTTTCAGAGAGGTAGTCATCAATTTTCCTTCCATCCTTTGACTTATTATTTGCTTAAGTATTTTTGGTGCATGGGAGTCGAGACTATAGGTTCAGTGCTCCTCACATTCCTTAGTCCTTGTCTTCTTTGGTATCACAATCGTTTAACTCCTCTTGAAGTCCCCCAGTAGTCTTTGGCTTTGGTAGCTCAAGCAAAATACATACAAGTGAAATAAACAATAGAAATATGTATTCTATTTAATACTATCATTGTAATGGATGATTAAAGTTAGAGAGCATAAAGCAATATGTTCAGGGTCTGGGTATCTTAAATTTTGCTCACTGACAATCTGTGGTAGCTGAAAAAGATTCCTGTAACGTGCAATTAAAACAAACCTAAAAGGATGGAATGCTAGCTTAATGATCTCATGGACTGGGAATTCTTCATTTTGCCACTTGTATGATTTCAATGTTTGATGTACTATAATTATGATTTCTGTAACTCCAGGGGATTAAAATTACTTTAATTTCTGGCGATTTCGATTACTTTAATTAATAATGGGGTAGAAAAGTAGATAGGATGTGCTAGTTTAATTGGCTACTGAATTTTATTCCCAAGCAAAATAGTTGTAGGAATTCCTATAAATGAGGTACGATTATGCCTATAGCTATTATAAGCAATTGTCGGCCTCGGTGGCGGCGGGGTAACGTCCTCGCCTGCTAACCCAAAGGTCGCGGGTTCGAATCCCGCCTGGGGAGGATTTTTCACTTCCCAGGGCATGGTTGTTTGTGATTGTCCATTGTTAATATTGTTAATACCCCGATGTAAAGGCCAACGAGTGCTGTTTTCGGTGGTGAATAAATAAATAAAAACCATTTCGAAGTTTGGAGGTACAATATGTGTGGGAGTCCTCCATTTCAGCATTATCAGGAAATATATCGTAACTCCTTTATTTTCTTCTTCTAATTAAGACACTTGTTAATGTCTTTAATATTGTAACACTTCTCCGTTGTTCTTTTTCCACGGTCGATTTTTTTCCTCACATCCCTTGTTGTCTTGTTTATTGACTCGCATGCTTGGCGACGGCTCTTGAGCTTGCGAGTACCATTACAATATGTTGTGAAATCAACTTTTTATGCTTGGATTCTGTTATTTATAAATTTGTATTATCTTTATTTATTGGGTAGCCAACTTTTTTCAGGAACCTTAATTCGTATCAAATGATCTACGAAGGTTGAGGGCTGCCTGTTTTATCATGCTTTGATTTTTTAAATTCATTTTATTATGTATTGAAGTGGTAAAGAGTATATGAGTGATATATTGTGATTAAATGTTAAGGAAACACATAACCTATAAAAAACATACACAATAATTTATCCAGCTCCTAGCATGTTAGTGATTGCAACTCAATGCCTAATCTTCGTAAGGGCTTGTTTAAGAAAAGCTTACTACAATAGCTTGTCTCCCGCAGGGTAGCTGCAATTTTGGATTGTAATGGTGGTAATATTATTCCAGTAGAAACTCGAAAATACAAAACTCGAAATTACGAAATTCCCTATACCTTTCTTCCCTCTCCCACAACCCAACATCATTGGTTCCCCATCACTCTCTCCCGTTTTCTTCATTTTCGTATTTATTCTAGGCTATCCTCCTCCCGATTCACTTACAACCTTGCGTTGCAAGTGATTTCTCCCTTCAGTTCGCTGAAGAGGGCCACCTTGTGGCCGAAATACGCGTATCCGATGCACATCCTCGTCTTTTCTTGTTTTTGTGCCGTTTTTTGACTAAGCTCTTTTGAGCTAGATTCTCCCAGAAGTTGAGCCCGTTGAGTGTGTGTGTGAGTTCTTGAGTGCTTGTGAGTGTGTTTGTGTTTATAACCCAGGCATTCTTAGTTGGCTCCCATTAGCCCAGCAAAGAATCCCTCTTTGGGTTGAGTGTGTGTGTGTTCATAACCCAGGCATCCTTAGCAGGGTCCCATTAGCCCAGCGAAGGATCCCTATTCGGGTTGATTGTGTGTGTCTGTGGTTGTCACTGGCGAGGAAGTAACATTCCCGTAAACCACCACAGGGGTTTTCTGGTCAAGAGGTTGTGGTTGGTCACTGGCGTGGATTTCCCCCCATTTTTTCCTGCAAACCAACACAGCAATTGTGGCGTAATTTTGACGAGTGGTGCCAATGAATTACGGCCATTGGAGAATTTTATACCTTGTAACTCTATGGGGCTTCGGCAGAATTTCATACAAATGCTTAAAGTTCAGCGTTATACCTTTTTTGCGACGATAATAAGTTCCAATTGGCTGTAATCGAATCTTTCACATGAACGTGGACAGTCCGCATGCGGTGGAGCCATCCGCGTGGCCCATCCGCACCACAGTCCATCCGCACGCGTATGGGCCACAGAGACAGGTTGGTGCTTGCACATGAACGTGGACGGCTTTTGCGGACGAAGCAGGTTGTAGTTTGTTGTGACAGCTCGGTGGAAGGCCACTGCGAGTTGCGCTATGGATGGTAAAATAGACATTGTCTATCTCTCTGTCTAAGATCTCTGTGCCAATATAGGGTGCACCCAAAACCACCTATGGCGGGCATTTTTTTCCATTCTTTCATAGCATGGTATATACCAAATCCTTTGATTGCACTACCTATTTGGTTGAATAACGTCCTTCCAGCTTGGCAACCTCAACACAACTGGGATTGCGTTCTATGTAGACACGCAGACATATGTTGTCCGCGCCAATGTGATAGGACGAGACGCTCCGCGCACGTACCGCGGAGTGCGTATAGTCCGCGTCCATGTGAAACGGGCCTACCTAGCGCCGCTAATGGAAGCGCTAACAGTTGAGGGAGTGAGAGAAGGAGCAGAAAAGATAGGAGGAGAGGGGTTGCTACTTATTAGCGGATGAATCGTCGGATATTTGGCGCTCCACTGTACTTCAATTAAAAAAAAATTATTTCCTCACACCCCCAGTTCAAGTTTCATTGTTTCCGATTGTGTTTAGTTATAAGTGCTTTTTTCACTGCCTTTCTTGATTGATTGCGATTGGCAACAGCTGTAATAAATACTAAACGATTTTGTTGCATCTACTTGCTACCTAGCTTCCCTTGGCACCTTTTCTTGCTCATTCTGTTTTCTTAACACAACTTGAACCATTTCCTTCATTTGGTTTTATCAGAAATTTAGTACAATCAAAATTTTATTAAATATGTTATGTAAAATGCTTAAAGTATATCCTTTCACAAAATGTGTACCAAAATATAATAAAGCACCTAAAAATGTGCAAAAAGTTGTAAAATTATAATGGCACCACCAAGATATTCTATAACACCAAAGTCTCATAGTTTTAAAATGAGGTATAACAAAAAATTAAACCACTTTCACTGATCTCTATTAATAACCAAACAACACGTTTAGTTTACAGATGCTGCTTTCACAAAGTTCAGGGGCAAAATTAGCAAAGCCACCTAGCGATTTTTTTCTCTTCGCACTTCTAATAAAATAATTAGGTTGGAGGACAGATGAATCCGCGGCACGGATGCCCACTTCTCACTTAATATAGCGCTTTATGATTTTATTGCTTGTAGTAAATTACAATGATTGAACCGAAAATGGCTATATTTGTGTTTACCATGATGAACATTTTAATTTCATGAACAAATATTATTGCATTATAAGGATTGTCAGAACTCCTTGAAAACATGAACAAATTGAGCTCCCGGCCCAAAAACATAGTCTTTCCCATGCGTAATCGCGTAAACTTGATTGCTTGTAACAAAAAAAAATGGAACTTATTGCAAACAAAAATGCATAATTTAATGGAAATATATATAAACTTATGGTGGCTGTAAGATTCTGTCCATGGTTCTTTCTTTTTATCATTTTGAGCCCTAATTCTTTGATAGTACAGTCCATTTTTATTTAAGTATTCATCACACTTTCATCGACTTCGTGACTGCTGATGAACTTTTGCCATCGCTTCCACTGTTTTTGTGAATGTTGGAGGATATTTGGGCTCTGCGTTGTCTTTCCCGGTGTCTTCTTCCTTTCTGTTCATAGACGTCATCTCTTGACATCAATCTACTGATAAAAATACGCGATACTGAGATTCATCGACTTTTTCAATTACATTTAGGAAGATGAAAAATTTTGTTTGAAATAGTTATTATTCATTTTTTACGTAATTATCACCATAAATAAAGCTTCATTTTTAGTAGTCACAAGTTCCAACAACCAACCTGCAGACTTCGATATCGGCGTCACAGGTGACGCATTTGTCGAAGGTCATACCCTCCCCTTCTCTGAACAGCTGATCCCAGCCTTCAAGGGTGTGCTCATGTGCTTGCTGCCTCGTCACTCAGCGATGCGGAATCATCCTCGTTTGTGCTGCGATGAAATCCAGAGGTCTGAAAGCTATTCCATATGCTCTTGGCTTCGATGGAGTCGCAGGCATGCTTCACAAAATGCATCCCTTTCAGAATATTTACTTTTCTTCCCGACTCGAGAAGGCTGGCCAACCTCTCATTGACAAATAGTTTCCTGCACTTATGCTTCATACATCGTATGATGCCTTGATCGAGGGGCTGAAGAACACTCGTGCAATTTGGAGGAAAAAACACCACTTTAAAATTTCTTAAAAATGCAGTGTCTTGGATGTGCTGCGCAGTTATCAATAAGCAACAAAATATTACGATTTTATCTACCCATCTTTGCATCCAGTGCTCGCAGGAACTTTTCGAAAATTGTGGTTTTCATGCAGGCATTAGAGTTGCAATCATACGTCCAAGGTAAATTTTGAACATGTTTGAAGCATCTGGGAGGTTTATATTTCCCTATCACTTACGGAATCAGTTTTTCCGTTCCGATTTCATTGCAACATAAGACAGTCAGCCTCTCCTTACTCATTTTACCTCCATAGCACTTATCTCCTCTATGCCAGTCTTTTATCAGGAAGCAAATTAAAAAATAAACCTGACTAATCGGCATTAAAAATGTTATTCGGGCTGTAGTTTTTGATGATGACATAGATGAAGATCACATACACTGTCGCTCACGCAGTTTTGATTCCATAGGCGACAATGGCGACAGCGATAAAATAAATGAATATCGGAATAAAATGAGCTGCTTGAGGGGACCTTGCCAAATGTTGAATAGATGATTCTAATGTTTGAGATTGCTTTTTTCTTACTTCATAAACATTTTTTTAAACAATAATATGACTATCAAAATAGCATTTTAAACGATAACGATCTTTTTTAATGCTAGAATTAAACCTCTTGAGATGTATCCATCGTCTGATTAACCTACGAGGTGGTTATTTCCCTAGGACAAATCAGGCTTGGTCCTCCAAACGTGCTAAAGAGGTAACCAAAACGTGCTAACCATAGTTTTTTACATGCACTGTGATGCTGACCTGAGGAAATTAACGTCCAAATGAGGAAAATGTGCTATTAAGGAACATCCTAACAAGATTCTGCTGTATGCATGATTTTTTTTTGATTGGACATCCCGTGTTTCTGAAGCAGCAAAATTGTCTAGAACTTGAAATATGCCTATGAAATCTTCCCATTATTAATTTATTTTGCTGGAAAAATGGAAAATCATCAGCAATAATTTAAATTTTTCTTATAAAGTGGATGAGTGAATGCGTATGAGAGATTGCTTCTGAAGGCATCATTAGTTAACGTTTATTTTTTAACTTGGAGGCCGTAGGGAAAATCCTGGAAAGACTCGTAAATTATAATTTACAGAACATCACCTACCTGTCTGAGGACCTCGAGCACTTAAATTTATTTTGTTTTAGGTAGTATCTAGCACTCATGGACATAATATAACCCAGTTTTAGAAATTAAATGGTGCAGGGTTATAAATATGCTCCCCAGTTCAGGAGATTTTTTATTGTGACAACCATGTTTACTCTCTAATCAACGAATTGTTTTCACTTTTAGTCTTCTATGTATCTAGATCTTCTTAGAAGTGTAATGCCAAATTTTCTTTTTGTCGCTAACATGGCACATTTTAATTTTTTTGACATTCTTATAGACATCATTCAGACAGGAGGCGGTCACGTTCAAGAAGTCCTCATCATCATCGCCATCATCACGGACATCACGACGACGATCGCCGCTCGAAGAGGAGTCGAGGAAGGTCTCCATCAAAGACCCAATCAGGTGATGAATCTCGAGCAGCAGAAGCCAAGAAGGCCAATGCTGTCTCTCGTGCCGTAGCTGCAGCCGCAGCTAACATTGCTGCTGCAGTTGCTGCCACAGAGGCAGCGCAGTCTTCCTCTGTGTCTTCCTCTTCATCCTCAAAGAATGAAGCAGGCTCTCAATCAAATATTGAACTAGGGGAAGATGGGAACCAGTCGATTATTACAAAGACCAGTCAACAAGGTAGGTGAACCTGGGTTGCTGAGATTGCTGGTTAGCATGGCAAGTAGGGCTGAGTTATTTGATGTGAAAAAGCGTTTGCTTGGTAGTTATGAATGTTAGGTGTTGAAAGTTTTAATTACTCCTTGATGTAGTTGTTCTGGTTTTGTTTCGATCCTCACTCAGTAAGGTTGATAGTATCACTGAATTGTATTTCGAAAGTTAGCTTTTTAGTGAAGCTTGAAGTTAAGTCTAGGTGCTGTTTACTGTGAGGGACATGTCTAGCCTAGATTTGCTGCTCTTTGTGTAGGTCAGTTTTCAACATAATTTGTACGGTCGTGGTTTTTATTTTTTTCTTTTGTTAGGCCAAAATTGTTTTAAAATCTCCATATTAGATCTTTGATTCAAACCATTTTCATATAATCGAGTTTTAGTAGAACGTGATGTCTTATTATTTTCAGAGGGACTTGAAAAACTGTTTGAAAGAATTTTTTTTGTATTTTTATGCAAATTAAGGATTTGAAGTTACTTTCTTTACTACAAGTCTCTAGGATATCCCAAGTCTGCAAGTTGGGACACCCCCTAAATGCTCATTCAACTGAAGGCCACTATTGTTTCCCTGTGATCCTCTTTTGGTTATTGTCTGATTTGGGGTCCTTTATAGTAAGCACTCATCCTTATGACAATAGGAATGTGAAGTGTCTCCCTTCTGCTCCAGGGTCCAATACCTTCCCTCTGATGTCCTTCTCCAACCCTCTCGAGTTAGGGTCTCTGTTTTTTTCTTTTGGTGAGGTTAGGCTTATTTTTGCCTTTGGGCAGTATGTCAGTAGCTGGGAGTGAGTGGATGCTTGAGACCACAAGCATGTGAAATAAATCATCCGATTGGAATGATTGGGCCTTCTTTCCTGAGTGAGACACCCTCAGAGATGATTTTGGTTCACTCAGTAATGCAAGTTTCAGTTAATTTTTCTTATAGTTGACACAACTTAAGGAAATTTTGGAAAATTCTTTTCTTGTTCTGATGTGTTAATATACTATTATGTACTCTGATTTTTAAAAACCATATTATAATATATTTTTTCATGAGAAATATCTTTCTATGTGATGCAAAACAGTTGATTTCTAGGTCTTTAGTGACAAGTGCTGTTTTATTGTGATTCTCTTAGTAGTGTAGACGTTGAGTTTCAAGTGCAATAATGGGAGCTCTCTGGTTGAACATCTTAAAAATGGGAGGAATAGTCATTACTTGTAAGGTTAAGGGTTGGCTGCTGATCAAAGGGTCCTTTTTCACAATCTGCATCATACTTTCGGAAACCCTACTTGGCATTAAGTTTGATACACTGGTTATTACACCTTTTTGGGAAATTGTGCTCTGCGTGTGGAAATCCCTCACCTCAAGTGACAGGAATTGGGTTGGTATGATGGCAGAGAATTGGTCTCCCATCCTGAGGGCTGAGGTTAGAATCCTGGCAGTAGAGGAAACTTTTCAGTGTAATCCAAACCCTTTGGATATGGAGAGTATTTCAAGGGTATTACTTCATCCTTCAGATGGAATGTAAATCGTGGGACTCCTTGGCACCTTTTGTTAAGAGGAGACTCAATGCTGCTGTCAGGTCTGTCCAATGTTCCTCCATTCTCTTAATATTATCCTACCTACCCACTAACCTACCCACTTGTCCTCGACGACGTAAATAACCTCAGTTGTTAATTGTCTTCCCAAATGACCTGTTATATCTTTGTAAAACAGGTAGCAAGAGACACCTAATGTAATTATAAGTTTCTAAGTTCTCACAAAGTTTAACATTCAGCATTCATCCAGTCTCCCTTTTATCAACCTTCAGGTCAGGTTGCATTGATTATTAATAATCTGTGTACAGTACCTGCCATAATGTTTTCTACGTAAACTCAAAAACGGCCTGCTCTCTTTTTATGATGAAGTTGGAATTCTTGAACATGTTCACTAATTTTCTATGTCTACAGAAATTGTGGGAGGATGAAGACATTATATTATTTGCTATCTCATGTTCTTTGGTACTTTAAAAATTACATACTGCAACCAATGGGGAGTGATCATGCAAAGTTTCAATGTCCAGACTGAAAAAATTATTTTTGCCGCTCTTGGCACCCAAGCCTCATTGTGGCATCCTACACTTGTATCCCTCACCTGCATTCTGCACCCACGTCCCTCTCCCATGCTCCAAACCCATACCCACGACCCGTGGCCATTTCCTGCACCCACATTTTGAATCTGTATTTTGTACTAGTGTCCTACTCACAAGTGTCATGCCTGCATCCTGCACCAGCATCCCTCACCCAACTTAACTATGACACACCAGTTCTCTTCCACCCAAATACACTTGTATGTTGTTCAAATTGTTTTCCCAGTCCCTCCTGATACCCCCTTTACTTTCTGTATGGTAAGACTCGAAACTAGGAACATGATTTTTTTTGGAAATATATAGTGCTGTTTCAAATTGGCTGTTTTGTGCAGTTCCATTTCAGAAAAAATGTTTAGTACCTGTTAGTGAATATCCTTTTCGTAACCTTTGGGGTTCATACCTTATAGAGAATGGTCCCCGAAACTTCCAAACCCCACACTTTTTGTATACATAGTGGATCTCATCCTTGATTTGATTACCTCTTTTTAGCACAGGAAACTGAGGTACAAAACTTGTGACGCATTGCGTTGCGCCAACTTTTAGAGGGCACAGGATCTATTAAGAATAATAACATATTGATTGCAGGCTGTTTCCCTTGTATGGTGGTGTTTTTAGGGCCTTTCAAATTGGTGGGCCCAACTTTTCCATTATGTCATTTTTTCTGTGAAGGGTCATAGAAAGTGACCCAAATGAATATTTATGAGGAAGTGTGGTGCTAAAAGTCAGCGTGGCTATTCTTAAAAGATGTAGATGTTGGTTTCCAATTATGCATTTGAGACAGGGTGGCGATCGTCAGGGAAAACCTGATATTGTCAGGGAAAGTCTGGGAATTCTTGTAGTAGTCAGGGAGAAACTGGGATGGGTAATTCTTGTTATTTTCTACCATTACGTTTATTGACGTCTTTCCCACCCCTTATTTCACCAACTAAAACTAATATCCGTTGCTGACGTGCATGGAATAAGCCCCATCAATTTGTGGAACATTCAGTTGTGAATCTTATTAGCTGTGAATCTTAGTTATTTAGTTGTGAATCAGACCTAAAATGTATCCCTTTTGCATATCCTTATTGCCAAATTTGCCTAGTAGTGTTAAAATTCCCCACCTTTCATGCTCGACGTAATTATTGAATGGCCCCCTTAGCTCCCTCTCGTAGCAATTTAGTCATGTCACAAACCACCTCAAATATGATATTCCTGAATATGATGCTGCTGTTGCTAATTGCCTCCTGTCTTCGCTCACTGTGGCGTGCTTACGTTTTGTTTATTTATTCCTATATTTTTACATTTTTGTTCTCTCTTGCAATCAAGGAGTTATAACCACGTTAATTAAATTGTTATTCGCTTCTGAAGGTCACTCCTGCCATCCGATTTTGATCCAGTCCAACAACTTGGCTTTGGTTTGTATTTTTCATGCATCTTAGTGATACTTGTGCCGGAATCCTCCAGTAAATTGGCCATTAACTTTCCATTCAATGCATTTTCAGTAGGCATGAGTGGAATCTCGAAACTTTGGGAATTCCCAAAGTTTTTGGCCTTCCCGAAGTTCGAGACGGGAAAGGTCTTGCCCGAAAATAGTTTCGGGGAATTTTTTTTTTTTTGCTTTTCCGACTTCTGGCCTTGAAATTTAAAGCAGTCACATGTTGTTTAGCACATTTACGATAAGTACAAATGATACAAAAGTGAATTCATAGTATTCCTTTTGAAATTTTAGATAAGAGCACAATTTTCCCTCGGGATCAAAGCATTTTTCGTATCATGAAACGAACTTTCGTATCCATTAGTTATCAAATTCAGCCACTGAATGATAGAAGAAAATTCCCATGGTATCCTGAAGCGCATATTTTCCATGTAATAATGTTGTGTTTATATTTAGGAATATAAACATTTTATTTTGCACACGTAATGATATTCGCTCTTTCTTACGAACCTACTATTATAGTTTACGGCTCCATATGCTCCGACTTGGATTCATTGGCATAGGATAAACTTCGACGACTTCAACTAGACATTGAGTAAATAGTTCTCTCTGTCCCCGCTAGATGGCAGACCACTATAACCCGCGTGATCAAGGCCTGTGTATCACACGACCTTTTATGCAATGCACTCGCCTTCGACAGGGAATCTAAAATAAGTAAAATAAATTAAGCAAAAGAACTTTTACCGAGTGCCTTCTATGACAAAATATATTTTAAATGGTAAATTTCCGTAGCCAAATGCATATGCAAGTCTTAAATAAAAGCAGCCAAGTATATACAATAATTGAAATGAATACAGTTGATTGGTCCAACACTGCCCAATATCCTCAACGGGTTCTGCTGAGGATCTTCTTCCAATGCACGCAATCAGGCTGCGCAACTAGGCCTGGCAATCAGGCTACCAACACCGCACCTGCCACTTACTGCCTTTTAGGTGGAACGTGGCAATGGTGCCCAAGGGCGCCAGGAAACCGACTCAGCTGGGTTGGAAATACGATGCGCGGTTTCCCAATTACTTGGGATACATCTGTATGTTAACCATGGTTACATAGTCCAATCTATCGCAAATTTTAATATTGTCAAAGACTCAAACGTATCATTTGCTGTAAACAAAGTGTGGCTGCATCTTTATCTGCACCTATTAGGGCAGTCAATGAAGACCCTAAAACATCAAGCTTGGGAAATAATTAGCCTAAAGCTGAATTTGACCGCACTGATAGACTACTACTAGAGGAATATTTTTACATAAGTCCCCAAAAATCCCCCTGGAGCTTCCCCCCCCCCCCCCCCCCCCCCCCCCCCCCTGGAAGGTTCGGTTCAAAATACCAATATTTATGGAACACCTAAAGATGGGAAAATTACCGTAATTTTAATCTGAGGTAAATTACCATAATTAATTATCGTAATTTTCCAGTATTTTTTAGTTTTATGCATTTAACAGCAAATGTATGGTTAAATAAGAAAGCCAAAAGAAAAAAAGGGAATTATAATGTTTAAACCATACCATATTAGAAATTTTTAAAATTTAAAAAGAACTATTGCAGCAACACACAACCTGGCTTTATTTTGTCAAAGTATGAGAAATTTTCAAGAAGAATATTCTAATACATTAATCTATAATGTTATAATTTAAGTAAAATATTCCAAAAATGTGTTTTACATGCCTCAATTTATAATTAAACACTTAGGAAATGTGGACTTAGCTTAAAAGAACATGTTGGGAATTTTTCTGTATGAAAAATTATCTCAAACATAGGTGAATTATCTCGAAAATTACGGTAATTTTCAAGGGGTGCGGTAAATTACGAAAAATACCATGGTAATTTACGAAAATTACCACGGTAATTTTCAGAGTGGCCCATCTCTAGGAACACCCCTTATCTCTGTTACTAATGATCAGATCAAGTTCAACTTTTTTCTGTTTTGTTTGTTATTAAATGTTCTACAATATTAATGCTTAACATATTTACGTTAAACCTAATAGTTTTTGATAAATTTAAGAAAAAGTAGGTTTTTTACTTAGAAACTTTTTATTTTTGCGCTATAGGTTTTTTATGTCGTATTAGGTACGTAAAAACCCTTCCTATAAAATTATAGCCTACACTTTTTTGAATCTATTGATGTACAGTTCTATTTATTTTTGTTTGATGTTAACGGTGGGGAGGGGGAGAAAGCAAGAAGGTTTGGCTCTTTCCCGATTCCTGAGACGAAATCATCAAGAAAATTTTTCCCCGTCCCATCCCGAAACCAGAAATGCCTTTCCCACTCATCCATACTTTTCAGTAATCCTCAACTTCCCAGAACTACCATGACACAACTATAATTTGGATGAGAGTTTAACTTGTGAAGGTTTGATATATTTTTTCATTAGGATGTACTTGTAGGTTTTAATGTATGGATTTCAGCTTTTAACATTTTTAGTTCTGACAAAAATTTAATTCGGCAGAAATAAAATATTCCAATAGTAGGTGACCTTTTGGTGATCCGTCAGGGAAATTGGTAAATCCATCAGGGAAAAGTCAGGGAATTTAAAAATTGGACATCACTACCCACCCTGAGAGAGCGTGGAGACCATGAAGTAAATTTGAGGGCACAAGGCTACTTGCACGATTGAAGTAAAAGAAAAAATTTTGCCAGGAAAGTTTTAAATTTGACCTGGAAGATGAAGCGTTATGGAAATAGAAAATCTTGAATGGAGAGGACACACCAAATCAAGTGGGGAGAGTTAACTGCCTACTCAGTTATTATTTGCATTATTTCCCTTGATGTTTTAAATACATTTCAGTCTTAGTGCATGAGTGTGGTGATGAGTTTTGTTTTTTAATGTTTTGGCCCCTCTGCTTCTATCAAAATTGCTGTTGATAATGGTACTTTTGTTTTGGTAATTTTCCACATCATTCTTGTTGAGGTAATTTGTGTGTAGCAGTGATGCAAATCTTAAAATGGAATGGTTGGGTAGGGGTTCTTTAAGTTTTGCCTTGTTCATGTACGTTCTAAATTGTACTGTGGCATGACCTATGATGTTTTTGCTATTTAAAGGTTTTCAGAAGTAGTTCAACTCTTTTGAAGTTGTGGTTCTATTAAAATTAAATTTATCATGATAAAATTAATTGTAAAAGCTGAATACAGGTTAACACAATGGGAGATATTATAATGACTTTTGAACAAACTGTATTTCCTTTTGCTCTTTTTGTGTCAAAACTGTAATCTAGCGTCAGATTTTATGGTCCTAAATGTTTTAGCAAGGTTTTACTGTAATTGCTTGGGTGTACAGTGAGGAGTTCTCAGTAAAGATATGACACTATTGCAGACAAAGCTGAGCTTTGATGTATGACTTAAATCAATCGGTATGTTTGACTTAGACCTACTTTCAATGTTACCATATATACTCTTTCTGTAGCCCTTCATTCATAAGCCGACCCCCCTCTTTTTGAAGATAAAAGTATAAAAAGTGTGTAACCTGCTCATAAGCCGACCCCAAAAAATAATAGGACTGCTTACACAAAATTGTACAGAAATGTTTCATCAATATACTTCGTAATTAAAAAAATGCCGGAGTCATTTATTTTGTCATAGCTTATAATTAATTCTATAAAAATTTAATTCCTTCAAAGTCCGACTCATCTGATTCTCCAAACAGTTGGTGAAACTCTTCCTCCGTTATAGCTTCATTGTCCTCATTCACATTGTCATGATCATCTTCAGCCTTGTAGTCTTCATCTTCGATTTTGTGTGATTGACTGAGTAAGAAAGAGTGTGAGCTAATTTGACTTAAAATTTGGTATAATCCCCCTTCAGATGCAAGCCTGTGATGTGGGGGAAGTTTTTACGATGGTGAATTTTGGGAGCCAAAGCTCTGTGTGGTGCCTGGGATATATAATTATTTGAGCTATTGAATTTATAGAAAAAAAGATAATTTGCTCTTTTTGCTGTAAAATACTTCTTATGGTATTCATTAAATGCTCTAGTATGTTGTTACTTGAGCTGCATTAACCCATTCAATGTTGACTTGTTGACATGACATTTATTCCCACGCTGAAGGTTTTTTTTCTTTTATTTATATAAAACGAAAACACATCCAGCAAAGAATGAAACTCATCCACGTGTGCCTAGAGCAAGACTAAGACGTGGAAGGAAGTTGCAAGTGTTAGCGCCGACGCTTGGGAACTAGGGAAAACCGAGAAAAGTAATGGGACCGATGCCTTGAATTCAAGGCATCCACGCCTCTGGCTTGCACGGGATGCCTTGAATTCAAGGCATCCGCATTGAATGGGTTAACCCTCTTAGTGCCATATCAGCTTTTGGTTCTTGGGCGAGAAGTGCCACCGGGTGATATATAGGCTTTGTTCAAAATATATTGCTTACGTTTATAATACTGCAGTAATTAGGTGTATAGTTCAAGTGATTTTAAAATTTGTACAAATATGAAGTATTGTTTTTTTTTTTTGGAAAATAAAAAAAACAGCAGGTTGATATCTTCAAAAATGGCTTCACAATATTTTTTTTGCTAAGGTATTACATTTTATTCAAATACCCTTGGCATTTCTCTCTAGTACCTCTTAAATTAGGTGGCACTAAGTTAAGGGTTAAGGGACAACAGTAGGGGATATGGTAGCCTAGGCACCTCCTGATTTTACTGAGGTGGAGGCTTACATTATGGGTGAATGGGAAAAACAAAGAAAGTTGAAGAAATTATTTGTAGTTACTAGTATTGATGAAGAAGTATAGCATAGTGTTTTCTTAGTTGTCCAGCAAAGTATAAATTCAGGTTGGAGTTTTGTGTAATATTATTCTGAAGTTATAAATTCTTTTCTTTGAGGAACCAATCTTTTTTGGAAGATACTGCCCCATATTCCTCGGAATTGAAGGAAATGATTTGCATTGTGTAGATAACATTTGTAGCAGTCTCATTTGCCTGAAATAGGAAGAAATACAGTAAAACTTTGATTTTGCGCACTTTTGTCCTTTGGGAGTAAAGGATTGAACACTGCAGCTTCCATGGAAGCTGCAGTGTTCAATCCTTTACTCCCAGTATGATTGACTTCCACAAAGTATTGCCTGAAACTGTGTCGCTTTTGTCCTTTGCCTGGAGCGCCTAGGGAATGATGCTCTATATCGTGTTCATGTTCAGGGTTGGAAAATTCCGACAGGAGTATTATGAAGTTATGTTCTTCATTCATCTCACTGAGTTGCAAAAATGAATACAGAAATGGTTGACACTACGTCGTGCTGTTGACTGTGAAACTGAAAACATTGCGAACGAAATTATTACTTCCCCATGCGGCCTCTCAGTATTTATTCAGCTTCCTTTACATACGCGAATATCCCTCTTGGTTCAAATTAGCCATAGCAGGATATCGAAACCACCAAGATATGGCAATCGCTGTCCATGTGTACTTTTGATTAAGAGAGACGATCGCCGGAGATGTAATCACGAAAGGCCCGTGTAACCAGTGATAGCACTCATTGGTCTTTCTTTGTATTACTCTCCTCAGAGCTCACAAGGGGAATAAACGACCGTCGGGTGGCCAATCGAGCTCAAATTTTCTGATTCAGTAGTCCATGGTTATTAATTCAATATGGCGAAGCGAGACGACGCACCTCTCGTAACTTTTTAAGAAAAAAGCATTTAAAAATCGTAAAAAGCATGTTGTGGTATATAAGCTCTGTGTAATACCAATTTCGGCAGTGGCCCAGTGGATAAGGCACTTGATTGCGAAAATGAAAGTCCCAAGTTCGATCCCCACTCACGGACACTTTTTTTACTTTATTTTTCAAGGTTTTTATTGTTTTAATTTTCATATATTGTTCTCTTATCATCAAAAGTTCAATGAAAAATATTTTTAAGGTAATTATTTTAAATATTAATGAGTCGCTTACAGGGTAGGGAATGGAAAATGGCTAAAATAACCTTTTCAAGTGCGGTAATATATATATATTTATGTTATATTTAAAGGTATATTAGGATATTGCGATTATAAATCGTCATATATAGAGGTAGGGACAGAATAATGGCATTTGAATAAGTAATTGGGGGTGAAATCCATTCTACAGACTGCTTATGCTTCCATTGGGAATCTGGAATGGATCAGCTAGGGATTTGGAACAGAGGATGGAGGTTGGATAAAAAACCCAGCCTCGGCATTAGCCTACTCTTTACGAATGGCGCCAAGGGGACCACGGTTTAACATCCCATCCGACAGACGGTGTACTGAACCATCGGTGTAATCCACATTACACCCAAGGATGGGATTTCAGAATGCTCTGTGGAAATTCATACCCGAGAATAGGATGTGGAAGGCTAACGAACTTGAACAGTTCAATCAAGTTTGTCCAATAAACCCAGCTGTTTCATCACTTACCTATAATGGGATAGATGAAGACTTTGCTACAAATGAAGATACAGTGAGTGAAGAGTTGAACAACACACCATCTTTGGAGTTATAGGAAGAGAGTGATGTAATGGATGACAGTGATGCAGTGCCTGTTTATCCTTCCCGTAGTGATATTAAAGAAGCCTTTAGGCATTTGCACAATTTTTGCTATGCACATTCAGAGATTAGTGAAGGCCATATTGAAAACATTAATGCATTTGAGGCAGTTGTGAATAAAATATTTGAGAAGGGTGGGCAACAAAGTAAAATCAAAGATTTTTTCACCCAAAATGAGCGATTTCATTAAAAAAGAAATTGTTTTTTTTATAAATCCCCGTAAATCAGAGCTTAAATAAAGTATATGACTAAGTTTGCTAAAAATGAAGTGCAAGTTTTATCCTAAAAATTATACTCTTCCTCAACACCAACTCTTGATTTTACACACTGTGATTTTACACACTGTGATTTTACACAGTGCCCATATTTTGGTCCCTCCAACTGCGTAAAATCAAAGTTTTACTGTACATTAAAAGGACAGAAACTAATGGAAGTATTTTTTAAGAGTGAAACCCCTCTTTTACACTTTTGAGTGGGACAAAGGAAAAAGAGTAAATCGTTGGAAATGTTAATTCAGGGAAATCTTAATTTGTAGGAAATGGAAGCAAAATCATAACAAAATATTTCATAATTTAATTTAATTTGAATGAATTATCCCTAAATCTAGTGGCTGCAGCTGGCTTGTGCAATAGGTAGGGATAGGAATTTTTCGGTGGTTTGAGAGGGAGAAAAGCGGTAATTTGAAATAAGGAATTCGGTACTTTCAACAAGACATTTCGGTGTTTTCACAGTGACCACAAATTTATATATACAGTAGAAACTCGAAATTACGAATTTGACGGGACCGGAAAAATCGGCACTTCGTAATATCAAATTTCGTATGAACGAGTATCTTTTAAAAACATCGCGATGAAGCTCTTTTTTTGTTTCCTTAGATTAAGATGTACTCTCGTGATGTACTTGCATGATTT